>CM039676.1:210578719-211178719 GCA_022496015.1 Hordeum marinum
CATGGTTCCCGAACCCATAGGGTCTACACACTTAAGGTTCGGTGATGCTAGAATTGTAATGGGAATTGTATGTGGTTACTGAAAGTTGTTTGGAATCCCAGATGAGATCTTGGACATCACGAGTAGTCCCAGAATGGTCTGGAGGTGAAGATTTATATATGGGAAGTCCAGTTTCAGTCACCGAAAATGTTTCGGGGTTTATCGGTATTGTACCGGGACCATCGAAGGGGTTCCGAGGGTCCACCGGGAGGGTCCACCTGTCTCGGAGGGCCTAATGGGATGAAGTTGCATGGGAACCAGCCCCTTAGTGGGATGGTGCACCTCCCAAGGGCCCATGGCACCTAGGGTTAGAAACCCTAGGGGGTGGGGGCGCCTCCCACGTAACTTGGGGGGCAAGTCTCCCCCTTGGCCGCCGCCCACTCTAAATTGGATCTAGGGGGCCGCCCCCATCTTCCCTCCCCCCTAAAAATGGAGAGAGGGGTGGGAGGGCAGCCACACCCCCTTCCCTTGGCGCAGCCCTCCCCCTTCCTACACCCCCTCCTCCTCCATAGCGCTTAGCGAAGCTCTGCCAGAGAACCATGAGCTCCATCGCCACCACGCCGTCGTGCTGCCGGAGCTCTCCCTCAACTTATCCTTCCCCCCTTGCTAGATCAAGAAGGAGGAGACGTCCCCGGGCTGTACGTGTGTTGAACGCAATGGCGCCGTCCGTTCGATGCTTGGATTGGATCTTCCGCGATTTGAATCTCCGCGAGTATGACTCCATCAACCGCGTTCTTTGTAACGCTTCCTCTTAGCGATATTCAAGGGTATGAAGATGCACTCCCTCTGTCTCATTGCTAGAATCTCCTAGATTGATCTTGGTGACACGTAGGAAATTTTTGAATTATTACTACGTTCCCCAATAGTGTCATCATGAGCTAGGTCTATGCGTAGATTCTATGCACGAGTAGAACACAAGTAGTTGTGGGCGATGATTTGGTCAATTTGCTTGCCATTACTAGTCCTATCTTGATTCGGCGGCATTGTGGGATGAAACGGCCCAGACCGACTACACGTATGCTTACGTGAGACTGGTTCCACCGCCTGACATGCACTTGTTGCATAAGGTGGCTAGCGGGTGTCTGTCTCTCCCACTTTAGTCGGATCGGATTCGATGAAGAGGGTCCTTATGAAGGGTAAATAGCAATTGGGATGTCACCATTGTGGCTTTTGCGTAGGTAAGAAACATTCTTGCTAGAAACCCATAGCAGCCACGTAAAACTTGCAACAACAAATAGAGGACGTCTAACTTGTTTTTGCAGGGTATGCAATGTGATGTGATATGGCCAAAAGGATATGATGAAATATATGTGATGTATGAGATTGATCATGTTCTTTTAATAGGAATCATGACTTACATGTCGATGAGTATGACAACTGGTAGAAGCCATAGGAGTTTTCTTAATTTATTGTATGACCTGCGTGTCAATCAAAAATTACTTTACTTTATTGCTAACCGTTAGCGATAGTAGTAGAAGTAATTGTTGGCGAGACAACTTCACGAAGACACGATGATGTAGATCACGACGATGGAGATCATGGTGTCGTGCCGGTAACAATGGTGATCATGCCGCGCCCCGAAGATGGAGATCAAAGGCGCAAGATAATATTGGCCATATCATGTCACTTTATGATTTGCATGTGATGTTTATCATGTTTTTACATCTTATTTGCTTAGAGTGACGGTAGCATAAATAAGATGATCCCTCACTAAAATTTCAAGAAATGTATTCCCCCTAATTGTGCACCAAGGATCGTTATTTTGAAGCACTAGGTGATGATCGAGTGTGATAGATTCTAACGTTCGCATACAATGGGTGTAAGCCAGATTTACACACGCGAAACTCTTAGGTTGACTTGACGAGCCTAGCATGTACAAACATGGCCTCGGAACACGAGATACAGAAAGGTCGAACATGAGTCGTATAGTAGACGTGATCAACATGGAGATGTTCACCATTGATGACTAGTCCGTCTCGATGATCGGACACGACCTAGTCGATATGGATCATGTATCACTTAGATGACTAGAGGGATGTCTATACGAGTGGGAGTTCATTAAATAATTTGATTAGATGAACTTAATTATCATGAACTTAGTCTAAAAGTGTCTTTGCAAATTATGTTGTAGATAGCTCGTGCTGTAGCTCTCCTGTTTTATTGATACGTTCCTAGAGAAAAGTAAGTTGAATAGCAATAATGTGGACTGGGTCTATGATCTGAGGATTGTCCTCATTGCTACACAAAAGTCTTATGTCCTTGATGCACCGCTCGGTGCACCACCCCCTCTAGCGTCGTCTGTGGATGTTGTGAACATATGACATGCATGTTGTGATGACTACTTGATAGTTTAGTGCATCATGCATTACGGCTTAGAATTGAGGCTCCAAAACATTTTGAACATCATGGAACATATGAGATGTCCTAAGAGCTAAAATTGGGATCTCAGGCTCGTGCCTGTGTTGAGAAGTATGAGACCTCCAACAAGATTCTTTGCCTGCAAGATGAAGGAGAATAGCTCAATCGGTGAGCATGTGCTCAGATTTTTTGTGTACTACAATCGCTTGAATCGGGTGGGAGTTGATCTTACAGATAAGATAGTGATTGATATAGTTCTCTAAGTCACTGCACTAAGCTACTAGAGCTTCGTGATGAACTATAAATGCCAGGGATGGAAATAATGATCCCTAAGCTATTCGCGATGTTTGACACCACGAAGGTAGAAATCAAGAAGGAGCAATAAGTGTTGATGGTTAGTAAAACCACTAGTTTCACAAAGGGCAAGGGCAACAAGGGAAACTTCATGGATGGCAAGCCAGTTGCTGCTCCAGTGAAAAAACCCAAGGTTGAACCCAAACCCGAGACTAAGTGCTTCTATTATGAGGAGAGAGGTCACTGAAACGGAACAACCCTAGATATTTGGTAAATAAGAAGGCTGGCAGCGTCGATAGAAGTATATTTGATATACATATTATTGATGTGTACCTTGCTAATACTCCTAGTAGCACCTCGGTATTAAATACCGGTTCAGTTGCTAAATGTTGGTAACTCGAAATAAAAGCTACGAAATAAATGGAGGCTAGCTAAGGGTAAGGTGATGATGTGTGTTGGCAGTGTTTCCAAGGTTGATGTGATCACCGTCACACTCTCTCTCTACTTTTTGGATTAGTGATAAACCTAAATAAATGTTATTTGGTGTTTGCGTTGAGCATGAACGTGATTAGATCGTGTTTATTGTAATACAGTTATTCATTTAATGTAGAGAATAATGGTTATTCTGTTTACATGAATAATGCCTTCAAAGGTCATGCACCCAATGGGAATGGTTTATTGAATCTTGCTCGTAGTAATACACATGTTCATAACATTGATAGAAAAAGATACAAAGTTAATAATGATGGTACCACATACTTGTGGCACTGCCACTAAATGTCATATTGGTATAAATCGCATGAAGAAACTCCATGCTGATGGATCTTTGGACTCATTCGATTTCGAATCGGTTGAGACATGCGGACTATGCCTCATGGGTAAGATGACTAAAGACCCCATTTTTGATATGATGGAGCGGGCTAGTAACTTATTGGAATTAATACATGTTTATGTATGCGGTCCAATGAGTGTTGTAGCGTGCGGTGGATATCGTTATTTTCTTCCCATCACTGATGATTTGAGTAGATATGTGCATATTTACTTAATGAAACATAAGTCTGAAACGTTTGAAAAGTTCAAGCAAATTCAGAGTGAAGTTTTAGATCATCGTGACAAGAAGATAAAAATGTCTATGATATGATCGTGGAGGTGAATATCTGAGTTACGAGTTTGGTCTCCAATTTAGGACAACGTGGAAGTTGTTTCACAAGTCACGCCACCGGAACACCATAGTGTGATGGTGTGTCCGAACGACGTAGTCATTCTCTATCGAATATGGTGCGTACTATGATGTTTCTTATCGATTTACCACTATCGCTTTAGGGTTATGCGTTAGAGACAACCACATTCACTTTAAAAGGGTCACGATCTAAATCCATTGAGATGACACCGTACAAATTATGGTTTGATAGAAACCTAAGCGGTCATTTCTCAGAGTTTGGGAATGTGACACTTATGTCTGATAAGATCGAACCCAAAGCGGAAAAGTGCAACTTCATAGGGTACCCTAAGAACAATTGGGTATACCTTCTATCTCAGATCTGAGTGCAAAGTGTTTGTTGCTAAAACCGTGCCCTTTCTCGAGAAAGAGTTTCTCTCAAAAGAATTGAGTGGGAGGAAGATAGAACTTGATGAGGTTGTTGAACCTTTGTTTCAACCAGAGAGTAGCGTAGTGCAAAAAGATGTTTCTATGGAGCCTACGTCAGTTGAAGAGGAAGTTAATGATGGTGATCATGAAGCTTCGGGTCAAGTTACTATCGAACCTCATAGGTCGACAAGGACGCGTACTGCTCCTGAGTGGTACAACAACCCAGTCTTGGAGGTCATGTTGTTGGACAACGATGAACCTACGAACTATGAAGAAGCGATGGTGGGCCCGGATTCCAACAAATGGCTAGGAGCCATGAAATCCGAGAAAGAACCCATGTATGAAAACAGAGTATGGACTTTGGTAGACTTGCCCGTTGAACGGCAGGTTGTTGAGTACAAATGGACCTTTAAGATGAAGACGGGCGCTGATGGTGAATGTCAGCATTTATAAAGCTTGAGTTTTGCAAAGAAGTTTCCGCCAAGTTCAAGGAGTTGACTGCGATGAGATTTTCTCACTCATAGCGATGCTAAAAGTCTATCGAAATTATGTTAGCAGTTGCTGCATTTTTCGGTTATGAGATTTGGCAGGTGGATGTCAAAACATACTTTCTTTAACGGTTTCCGTGAGGAAAAGTTGTATGTGATACAACCGGAAAGTTTTGTCGATCCTAAGGATGCTAAAAGGTATGCAAGCTCCAGCAATCCTTCTATAGACTGGAGCAAGCATCTTAGAGTTGGAATATATGCTTTGATGAGGTGATCAAAGTTTTTGATTTTATACAAAGTTTACAAGAAACTTGTATTTACAAGAAAGTGAGTGGGAGAACTATAGAATTTCTGATAAGTATATGTGGTTGACATATTATTGATCGGAAATGATGTAGAATTTCTGGAAAGCATAAATGGTTCTTTGAAAAGAGTTTTTCGAAGGAAGGCCTGGATAAAGCTACCTAATTGTTGGGCATCAAGATCTATAGAGATAGATCAAGATGCTTCATGAGACTTTCAATGAGTACATACCTAGACAAGATTTTGAAAGAGTTCAAAATGAATCAGTCAAAAAAGAATTCTTGCCTGATTTGTAAGGTGTGGAGTTGAGTGAGAATCAAATCTCGACCACATTAGAAGAAAGAGAAAGGACGAAGGTCGTCCCCTATGCCTTAGCCATACGCTCTATATATAGTATGCCATGCTGTGTACTGTACCTGTGTGTGCCTTGCGATGAGTCTATCAAGGGGTACAAGAGTGATCCAGGAGTGGATCACTGGAAAAAGGTCAAAATTATCCTTAGAACTAGAGGACTAAGGGAATATTTCTCGATTATGGAGGTGATAAAGAGATCGTCGTAAAGGGTTACGTCGATGCAAGCTTTAACACCATTCCGGATGACTCTTAGTAGCAATCCGGATACGTATAGTGGAGTAGCCATTTGGAATAGCTCCAAGTGGAGCGTGGTAGCAGTGTCTATAGTATGACATAGAGACTCGCAAAGTACACATGGATCTGAATGTCGCAGACCCATTGAGTAATACGTCTTTCACAAGCAAGACATGATCAAAACCCAGAACTCATTGGGTGTTAATCACATGATGATTTAGGTATTAATCACATGGTGATGTGAGCTAGATTATTGACTCTGGTGCAAGTGGGAGAATGTTAGAAATATGCCCTAGAGGCAATAATAAAATGGTTATTATTATATTTCCTTGTTCATGATAATTGTCTATTGTTGATGCTATAATTGTATTAACCGGAAACCATAATACATGTGTGAATACATATGCCACACCATGTCCCTAGTGAGCCTCTAGTTGAGTAGCTCGTTGATCAATAGATGGTCATGGTTTCCTGACCATAGACATTTGATGTCGTTGATAATGGGATCACATCATTAGGAGAATGATGTGATGGACAAGACCCAATCCTAAGCATAGCACAAGATCGTGTAGTTCGGCTGCTAGAGCTTTTCTAATGTCAAGTATCATTTCCTTAGACCATGAGATTGTGCAACTCCCGGATACTTTAGGAATGCTTTGGGTGTATCAAACGTCACAACGTAACTGGGTGAATATAAAGGTGCACTATAGGTATCTCCGAAAGTGTTTGTTGGGTTGGCACGAATCGAGACTGGGATTTGTCACTTTGTGTGACGGAGAGGTATCTCTAGGCCCACTCGGTAATACATCATCACAATGAGCTCAGTATTACTAAGGAGTTAGTCATGGGATCATGTGTTATGGAACAAGTAAAGAGACTTGCCGGTAACGAGATTGAACAAGGTATAGGGATACCGACAATCGAATCTCGGGCAAGTAGCATACCGATGGACAAAGGGAATTGTATACGGGATTAATTGAATCCCCGACATCGTGGTTCATCCGATGAGATCATCATGGAACATGTGGGAGGCAATATGGGTATCCAGATCCCGCTATTGGTTATTGGCCGAAGAGGTGTCTCGGTCATGACTGCATGGTTCCGGAACCCGTAGGGTCTACACACTTAAGGTTTGGTGACGCTAGAGTTGTAATGGGAGTCGTATGTGGTTATTGAAAGTTGTTCGGAGTCCCGGATGAGCTCCCAGAAGTCACGAGGAGTTTTGGAATGGTCCGGAGGTGAAGATTTATATATGGGAAGTCCAGTTTTAGTCACCGGAAAGGTTTCAGGGTTTATCGGTATTGTACCAGGACCATCGAAGGGGTTCTGGGGGTCCACCGGGAGGGTCCAGCTGCCCTGGAGGGACTAATGGGCTGAAGTTGTGTGGGGAACCATCCCCTTAGTGGGCTGGTGCGTCCCCCAAGGGCCCATGGTGCCTAGGGTTAGAAACCCTAGGGGGTGGGGGCGCCTCCCAGCTAACTTGGGGGGCAAGTCTCCCCCCTTGGCTGCCGCTCCACCCTAGAATGGATCTTGGGGGGCCGGCCCTCACGTCCCTTCCCCCTATAAATAGAGAGGGGGGAGGGCAGACACACCCCCTTCCCTTCGTGCAGCCCTCCCCCTTCCTACACCTCCTCCTCCTCCGTAGTGCTTAGCAAAGCTCTACCGGAGAACCACGAGCTCCACCGCCACCACGCCGTCGTGCTATCAGAGATCTCCCTCAACTTCTCCCCCCCTTGATAGATCAAGAAGGAGGAGATTTCCCCGTCTATACGTGTGTTGAACACGGAGGCGCCATCCGTTCGGCGCTTGGATCAGATCTTTCGCAATTTGAATCGCCGCGAGTATGACTCCATCAACCGCGTTCTTTGTGACGCTTCCGCTTAGCGATCTTCAAGGGTATGAAGATGCACTCCCTCTCTCTTGTTGCTAGCATCTCCTAGATTGATCTTGGTGACACATAGGAAATTTTTGAATTATTACTACGTTCCCCAACATAGTCAAGGTTGCTTCTTCGTGGAATCCTCACTGGGTAGAGCCCTCCGTGGACTCTCGCGACCGTTATCCTTCGTGGGTTGAAGACTCCATGAACGTGGACGTACGATAGCACGACCTATCGGAACCATCGGGAAAAATCATTGCGTCTCTGATACGTCTCCAAGGTATCTACTTTTCCTAACGCTTTTCCTCTTGTTTTGGAGTCTAATTTGCATGATTTGAATGAAAATAACCTCGGACTGACGTTGTTTTCAACAGAACTACCATGGTGTTGTTTTTGTGCAGAAATAAAAGCTCTCGGAATGGAACAAAACTTTGCGAGGATTTTTTATATCAATAATAAGAATTTCTGGAGCCAAGACCTTCCAGAGAGGGGCACCTGGTGGGCACAACCCACCAGGGCGCACCCCCCTCTCCTGGCGCGCCCATGTGGTTTGTACCCACCTGGTGGCCCCGTAGACCCTGATCCCGACACAATAAAATCACATTATTCCAGAAAAAAATCAGGGAGAAAGAATTATTGCAATCCACGAGACGAAGCCGCCGCCACCTCCTGTTATTCATCGGGAGGCCATATCTGGAGTCTGTTTGGGGCTCCGGAGAGGGGGATCTTCGTTCTTCGTCATCACTAACCCTTCTCCATCGCCAATTCCATGATGCTCCCCACAGGGAGTGAGTAATTCCTTTGCAGGCTCGCTGGTCGGTGAGGAGTTGGATGAGGTTCAGCATGTAATCGAGTTAGTTTTGTTAGGGCTTGATCCCTAGTATCCACTATGTTCTTAGATTGATGTTGCTATGACTTTGCCATGCTTAATGCTTGTCACTTTGGGCCCGGGTGCCATGAACTCAGATCCGAACCGTTTGTGTTATCATCATCATATCCATGTTTTAGATCCGATCTTGCAAGTTATAGTCACGTACTATGTGTTATGATCTGGTAACCCCGAGTGACAATAATCGGGACTTCTTCCGGTGATTACTGTAGTTTGAGGATTTCATGTATTCACTATGTGTTAATGCTTTGTTCTAGTTCTCTATTAAAAGGAGGCCTTAATATCCCTTAGTTTCCAGTATGGACCCCGCTGCCATGGGAGGGTAGGACAAAAGATGTCATGCAAGTTCTTTTAATAAAGCACGTATGACTATTTATGGAATACATGCCTACATTATATCGATGAACTGGAGCTAGTGCCGTATGGCCCTAGGTTATAACTGTCTCGTGATGAATATCATCCAACAAGTCACCAATCCAATGCCTATGAATTTATTTTATATTGTTTATGCTAAGTTACTACTGCTATCATCGTTGTTACACTTGCTACAAAATTACTGCTATCACTGTTACCGTTACTGTTACTGCTGTCACTACTATCAACACTATCATATTACTTTGCTACTGATTACTTGCTATAGATAATTAATCTCCAAGTGTGGTTGAATTGACAACTCAGAGCTAGTACCTTCAAATATTCATTGGCTCCCCTTGTGTCGAATCTATAAATTTGTGTTGAATAATCTACCCTCAAAAACGGTTGCGATCCCCTATACTTGTGGGTACCAAGACCTTTTTCTGGCGCCGTTGCCGGGGACCATAGCTATATTTGTTGAGTCACTTGGGATTATTATCATATTATCACTATGAAGAATCTGAAGGATCCTAAGACTAAGATATTTCCCTCAAGGACGAGGGGAGGTAAGGAACTGCCATCCAGTTCTGCTTTAGATTCACCTTCTGTTATGAGTAAACTTGCAAAACCACCACATGCTATTAATTCTGATATGTCACAAGTTATTGATGATGCTACTTCTGCTATGGATAATGCTTATGATGATGCTAGTATCTTGCTTGATAATGATGATGTGCCACTTGGTGAATTTCTTGATAAACAAATTGCTAGAGTTATACAACATGATGTTGTTGAATCTGATGATGAGCTTGAAACGGAATCTCCTGAAACACCTGCTAAAACTAGCCTTCCTAGATATGAATTGCCTAAGGTACCGGAAGGTTATTTTATGAGTTAAGAAACAACTAGAGATATTCTTGCTTGCAAAGATAGAGATGATCTAGAGAAATTATTACACAAGTATAAAGAAAAATCTCTGAATGCTAGAATGAAGTGTGATCCTAAGTTTGCTACTTCACCTATCTTTACTGATGATAAGGATTATGAATTCTCTGTCGACCCAGAGTTAATTACTTTGGTTGAATCTGATCCTTTCCATGGTTATGAAACTAAAACTATTGTGGCACATCTCACTAAGTTGAATGATATAGCCACCCTTTTTTTACTCATGATGAGAAAACTCGCTATTACTTTATACTCAAATTATTTACTTTATCATTAAAGGGTGATGCTAAATCTTGGTACAATACTCTTGCTCCTGGTTGTGTGCGTAGTCCCGAGGATATGATTTATTACTTCTCTGAAAAATATTTTCCTACTCATAAGAAACAAGCTGCCTTACAGGAAATATTTAACTTTGTGCAAATTAAAGAAGAAAGGCTCCCACAAGCTTGGGGAGGCTTTGCTAGTTACTTAATGTTTGCCTGATCATCCTCTTAAGAAAAATGAAATACTTGTTATCTTCTATAATGGACTAACCGATGCTTCTAGGGATTTCCTAGATAGTTGTGCTTGTTGTGTTTTCAGGGAATGAACTATTGGACAATCTAAAGAATTATTGAATAACATATTGAAAAATTATGATGATTGGACTCCTCCTGAACCATCGGCTAAACCCACTCCAAAGAAGAGGGGTATATTATATCTTAGTCCCGAAGATATGCAAGAGGTAAAGAAATCTATGATGGAAAAAGGTATCAAAGTTGAGGATGTTAAAAATTTACCTCCTATTGAAGAAATACATGGGCTTAATACACCACCACTGCCTAAGGTGGTAGAGGTAAATTCTCTAATGAATTTTAGTGATAATTATAATCCTCACAATATGCATCCTAGTCAATGCCTTTATGAGTTTGAAAACTATATTAGAAAACATGATCACTTCAATGCAAATGTTATGAAACAATTTAAATATAATTCTGATATGATTGCTCGCTTGAGTGACTTGTTATTTAGAATCTCAAATGATGTTAGAGGTGTTGGAAAACATGCTTCTATGGTTCAAACTCAGTTAAAACAAGTTGCTAAATCTCAAAGAGAATTGCTTGATGAAATGAATCATAATATGCATGACTTTGCTGTGAGAGTTGCAACTAGAGGAGGTAAAATGACTCAAGAACCACTTTATCCTGAGGTACACCCAAAAAGAATTGAACAAGAATCACAAAGAGCTAACACTAGTGCACCAAGTCCTTCTAAAAATAAAAAGAAAAAGAAAAATGATAGGACTTTGCATACTTCTAGTGGACCTGAAATAGAGAAACCTCGTGATAATGATAATGAAACTTCTATCTCAGATGCTGAAACTCAATCTGGTAATGAACACTCACCTAGTGATAATGAAAAGGATAATGATGAGGTTCATGAAGATACTCAAACAAATGATAAAGAACCAGATAATGATGTTGAGATAGAACCACCTGTTGATCTTGATAACCCACAACCTAAGAATAAAAGATATGACAAAAGAGACTTTGTGGCTAGAAAACATGGTAAAGAAAGAGAACCATGGGTTCAAAAATCTATGCCTTTTCCAGCCAAGTCAACTAAAAAGAAAGATGATGAAGAATTTGAACGTTTTGCTGAAATGCTGAGGTCAGTCTTTCTGCGTACTCGCTTGACTGACATCTTGAAAATGCCTCCTTATGCAAAGTATATGAAAGACATCATCACAAAGAAGAGAAAAATACCGGAAGCTGAATTCTCCACTATGCTTGGTAATTACACTTTCAAAGATGGAGGACCTGAAAAACTTGGAGATTCGGGAATACCAACTATACCTTGCTCTATCAAAAAGAATTATGGTAAAACTGCTTTGTGTGATTTAGGAGCGGGTGTTAGTGTCATGTCTTTCTCTTTATATAAAAGACTTGATTTGAATAAACTCACACCTACTGAAATATCTTTGCAAATGACTGACAAATCAACTGCCATACCTATCAATATCAGTGAGGATGTGCCCATTGTTGTTGCTAATGTTACTATTTTGACTGATTTTGTTATATTTGAGATGCCCCAGGACGACAACATGTTGATTATTCTTGGTAGATCCTTCTTGAATACCGCAGGGGCTGTTGTTGATTGCAATAAAAGCAAGGTCACTTTTCATATCAATGATAATGAGCATATGGTGCACTTCCTGAAGAAACAATTCCAAGTGAATGGCATTAATGTTATTGAAAAATCTCCAACAATCACTATTGGAAGTTTTCAAATACCTTTACCTACTGTCAAAAACAGATATGAAATGCTTGTTGTTAGGGAAATGCATATCCCCATTGAGGTAACTTAGTGATTTACGAAAGTTATTCGGTTTCATGCTAATCGAAAGTGGTTGTTAATAAGACCTGATCAACCTTATTAATGAATCATTTTTGAGCAGTATGAAGTTGATGAATTTAGTAAGCACTACCTTATGTCCCTACCTTTTGTTTTTTGTTTTTATTAGTTCAATAAAATAGAATGGGCTGTGTTGTTTGTTTTCTGAATTTCCCGTGCAATAAAAAATGACCCAAAAATAAAAGTTCTCAGAATGATCTGAAAATTTACACAATTTTTTTCTGAATATTTCTGAATTTCTGGTGCAAATAATATCAGAGGGAGGTGCACCAGGTGGGCACAACCCACCTGGGCGCGTCAGGACCCCCAGGCGTGCCCTGTTGGGTTGTGGGCCCCATGTGGGCCCCCTCACTTACCTCTCCATCCCACATCATCACTTACCTCCAGAAAAAAAATCTCCATTGCTCTCTCTCCTATGTTCTTGAGCTCAAACCCGCGGATTTCGATCTCTTTGCTCGAAGCTCCGTTTCCGAAACTGTTTCGGGGGATTGTTGCTTGGTATGTGACTCCTCCGTTTGTCCAATTATTTTTGTTTTAGTGGTTTATATTTTGAATAATTAGCTACTCTTGGTGCTGCTGTAGATGTGCTTGCATGATAAACTCTTAGAGTTGTAAGTAGGTTGAATGCTTGTTATGGCCTCTATGCATCCCTGTGAGTAGTTGCTATCAATCTTATAAAGTTTTGTTGACAGATTTTTGTCAGCCCCAATTTTTTTTATTTTTTCAGAAAATTGTACGTGGACATGATGGACCTATTTGGAAGGAGTTCTTCGAGGAGACGATCCTCAGGGGCATCTTCTAGTGACCGTTCTGCTCGTCGGTCTTATGTTGAACCAAGTGAAAGTTCCACACGAGATGCCGCCACCAAAACATGCTTATGGCCTTGTGATGAGTATATTATGCATGTGGGCATTAAGGAGGAATTTGATAAATATGTTCACAATGCTGGTCTCGGTCCCTACATCTCAGATAAGTGCGGACAACGCCACATTCTCACTGAATCGTTTGTCAAAGGATTTAAATTCCATCCACGTGAGTCTAGGGTGTCGTTTATGCTTTATGATAATCCATATACCATCTCATTAGAGAATTTTGCTTATCACTGCAAACTCCCGTTCTTGGGTTCGCTTCATGAACCGCCAAAGGCAAGTACCAATTATTCTTAACTAGTCTTTGCTACGGTGAGACAAGGGGAGTGACACAAGGTAGAATAAAGAGCATTCATTTTCCCGCAATTCAGTACTTTGCATTATTTAACGGGAAATGTATAGTAGGCAAGAAAGACCGTAGTACACTCTATGCTCCAGACTTCAGCCTCATTCGCACTACTCTCACCGGCCTTGGAGCAATTGTTTCACATAGACTTCAGCATAACGCTAACAGTGGCTATTTCTATGGTGGAATATATGCCACGCATTTAGCATGAGGGCTGGGTGTTTCACCTTTGCCCTTTGATCCTATTCTACCCACACAGTATTTGGATTTTGACACCTTAAAAGATCATAAAATTCTCAAGGGAAAGGTTGATAACTTCACTTATAATCTATTGTTTAACCAAAACTCTGTTGTGCACACATATTTTCCTACGCCTGCTCTTTTTGACTATCACAACAAAGGAAGATATTTTGTTCTTGAGAGCAAGGCCCGAGCTCACAACACATCAGTGGAGGCAGCACGACAGGCCGAGGCATCCGCACCGAGAGCCTCCGTGAGCTACCACTCCAACTACTATCCAGGCTACTAATCGACTACCAAGTTAGGCCAAAAGCCTAATCTTGGGGGAGTATGTGTTTCTCACCGACTTTACATTCATGTCCACTTATTCTATTTGTCGGTGTCCACACTTTTTATTTGTATCATCCATGCTTATATTTATTTTCTTGCTCTCTTCTTGTGTGTTTGAATTTTTTTAGAAAAACTAAAAAATTAGTTGTAGTCAATTTACTTTCTATGTATGCTTAGTAGTAATATTAAATAGAAAACCCCAAAAGATTTCCTAGTTCTTCTTTTTCTTGTTGGGAGCTTTCCCGTGTAAATAGTTTTTCTCTTTTTTGCTTTTTATTTGCTTGTTAAAGAAAACCAAAAACTCCACAAATATTTCAGTGTGTTTCTCTGAAAATTCTTTTCTTTTTTATTCGAGTCTTACCTAGGAGAAGACCACGATGAGAATGTTGAGTGGCTCTCATATGAATAATTGTTGAACTAATAAAGAGCACATTTTACCTTGTCTTCTCCTGTTGAATAAAATGTTTGCAGATTCCAGCTTAGTCCATGGCACTCTTGCACTATTATTATTTTCATATCGTTCGGTCGTGCAAGTGAAAGGCAATAATGACGACATTCGATGAACTGGCCGAGGCAAGAGAAACTGGTATGAACTCGACTTGTTCTGTTTGTGTAAATATGTTTAACCTAGTATCCATGATTCAGCCCATTATGATTAAACATGTTCGCAATGAAAATTAGAGATTATAGTTTCTCATGCCATGCATAAGTAGCTGGGAGTTGATAATGATTTATCTTGGATATCAACATAGCGTTAAAATGATTGTGATGTAGTATGATAATATGGTATCCTCCTCTGAATGTTCGAGTGGCTTGACTTGGCACATGTTCATGCATGTAGTTGAATCAAAACCAACATAGCCTCTATGATATTTCAGTTCATGGTGTTCATATCCTACTCATGCTAGTGTCCAATGTTACTTATGCATAATGCATGGTTATGACAGTTATTGCTCTCTAGCTGGCCGCTTCTCAATCTAATTGCTAGCCTTCGCTTGTACTAAGTGGGAACTCTGCTTGTACATAAAAAACCTTCAACCCCAAAGTTATTCCAGATGAGTCCATCATACCTACCTATATACGGTATTATCCTGCCGTCCTAAGTAAATTTGCATGTGCCACCTCTAAAAACTTCTAAAAATTATCCGTTTTGTGTGCCTAGATCGTTCATGGAACGACAGGAGGTGGTCGGTATCTTCCATGCTAAGCGGGTTATTCTCAGGTCGAGTGTTTATTCACTTTCCATCGTACGAGAAAAGGGCGGTAATAGGGATGCCCAGTCCCAAACTGCAAAATACAAAAAGAGTTAATTGCTCGAATAATCAAACAAAAACACCCAATGGAGTCAAAACTCTTTACTTTTATCGCTTGGGAACCGCCACTAGCGTGCTTAGCATGGAAGATGTTGATAGTTGATGGTCATGAAGTAAATGAGAAGGGTGCATGCCTCAAAATATCATTTATCTCTGTTTTAAAAAACTGAGCTCTGGCACCTCTACAAATCATTGCTTCCCTCTACTAAGGGACTATCTATTTACTTTTATGTTGTGTCATCACCTTCTAAAACTGTTGGGAGACGTAGTAGTAAATCAAAAAAATTCCTACGATCACCAAGATCCATCTATGGAGAAACCAACAACGAGTAAGGGGAGAGTGCATCTTCATACCTTTGAAGATCGCTAAGCGGAAGCGTTACAAGAACGCGGTTGGTGGAGTCGTACTCGCAGCGATTCAGATCGCGGTGGATTCCGATCTAAGCGCCAAACAACGGTGCCTCCGCATTCAACACACGTGCAGCCCGATGACATCTCCTATGCCTTGATCTAGCAAGGAGGAAGGAGAGGTTGAGGGAGAGCTCCGGCAGCACGACGACATGGTGACAGTGGAGCTACGTGGACACCGTCAGGGCTTCGCCAAGCGCTACGGAGAATGAGGAAGAGGAAGGGTAGGGCTGCGCCGAGAGAGAGAGAGAGAGAAGTCGTGTCTCAAATCAGCCCCAATACCTCAGGTATATATAGGAGGAGGGAGAGGGAGGGCTGCCTTGGCCCCTCCTCCAAGGAGGAGAGGTTCGGCCGAGATAAGGGAGGAGTCCACCTCCCACAAGGGAGGTGGATCTCTTCCTTTTAAATCTCCTTTAGCCTTATCTCTTTATCCCTAGCCGCATGGGCCTTTCCGGAAGGTCTTGGCCAGCCCAATAAGGGCTGATCCACCACCTCTAACAGCCCACGAAGTCCTTTGGTTGTCACACCCCTCTCGGGGGTCCTCCGACACCCTCCCGACACTCCCGGTACACTACTGATGAGCCCGAAAACTTTCCGGTGACCAAAACTGGACTTCCTATATATCAATCCTTACCTCCGGACCATTACGGAGCTCCTCGTGACGTCCAAGATCTCATCCGGGACTGGAAAAACCTTCAGTAACCACGTAGAACATTTCCCTATAACCCTAGCGTCATCGAACCTTAAGTGTGTAGACCCTATGTGTTCGGGAGACACGTAGACATGACCGAGACACCTCTCCGATCAATAACCAACAATGAGACCTGGATACCCATGTTGTCTCCCACATGCTCCACGATGATCTCATCGGATGAACCACGATGTCGGGGATTCAATCAATCCCGTATACAATTCCCTTTGTCTACCGGTATGACACTTGCCCGAGATTCGATCGTCGATATCCCTATACCTTGTTCAATCTCGTTACCGGCAAGTCTCTTTTCTCGTTCCATAACACATCATCATGTGGCTAACTCCTTAGTTACATTGAGCTCATTATGATGGTCTTACCGAGTGGGCCCAGAGACACCTCTCCGTCACACGGAGTGACAAATCCCAGTCTCGATTCGTGCCAACCCAATAGACACTTTCGGAGATACCCTTAGTGCACCTTTATAGCCACCTAGTTACGTTATGACGTTTGGCACACCCAAAGCATTCCTACGGTATCCGGGAGTTGCACAATCTCATGGTCTAAGGAAACGATACTTGACATTAGAAAAGCTTTAGCAGACGAACTACACGATCTTGTGCTATGCTTAGGATTGGGTCTTGTCCATCACATCATTCTCCTAATGATGTGATCCCGTTATCAACGACATCCAATGTCCATGATCATGAAACCGTGACCATCTATTGATGAACGAGCTAGCCAACTAGAGGCTCACTAGGGACATGTTGTGGTCTATGTATTCACACATGTATTATGGTTTCCGATTAACACAATTATAGCATGAACAATAGACAATTATCATGAACAAGGAAATACAATAATAACTATTTTATTATTGCCTCTAGGGCATATTTCCAACAGTCTCCCACTTGCACTAGAGTCAATAATCTAGTTACATTGTGATGAATCGAACACCCATAACATTCTGGTGTTGATCATGTTCTGCTCGTGAGAGAGGTTTAGTCAACTGATCTGCGACATTCAGATCCGTATGTACTTTACAAATATCTATATCTCCCTCCTGAATGTAATCACGGATGGAGTTGAAGCGACGCTTGATGTGTCTTGTCTTCTTATGAAACCCGGGCTCCTTGGCAAGGGCAATAGCTCCAGTGTTATCACAGAATAGAGTCATCGGACCCGACGCATTGGGAATTACTCCTAGGTCGATGATGAACTCCTTCATCCAGAATCCTTCCTTTGCTGATTCCGAAGCAGATATGTACTCTGCTTCACATGTAGATGCCACCACGATGCTTTGCTTGCTGCTGCACCAGCTGACTGCCCCTCCGTTCAAAATATACATGTATCCGGTTTGTGACTTGGAGTCATCTGAATCTGTGTCGAAGCTAGCATCGACTTAACCCTTTACAACGAGCTCTTCGGCACCTCCATATATGAGAAACATCTCCTTCGTCCTTTTTAGGTACTTCAGGATATTCTTGACCGCTGTCTAGTGTTCCACTTTGGGATCACTTTGGTACCTCCCCACCAAACTTATGGCAAGGTTCACATCAGGTCTGGGACACAACATGTCATACATAATAGAGCCTATGGCTGAAGCATAGGGGATGACACTCATCTCTTCTCTATCCTTTACCGTGGTCAGGCATTGAGTCGTACTCAATCTCACACCTTGCAACATAGGCAAGAACCCCTTCTTGGACTGATCCATATTGAACTTCTTCAATACTTTGTCAAGGTATGTGCTTTGTGAAAGACCTATGAGGTGTTTCGATCTATCTCTATAGATCTTAATGCCTAATATGTAAGCAGCTTCTCCAATTACTTCATTGAAAAACACTTATTCAAGTAGGCCTTTACGCTCTCCAAAAGTTCTGTATCATTTCCCATATCAGTATGTCATCCACATATAATATGAGAAATGCTACAGAGTTCCCACTCACTTTCTTGTAAATACAAGGATCTCTATAAACTTGTACAAACCCAAACGCTTTAATCACCTTATTAAAGCGGATGTTCCAACTCCGAGATGCTTGCACCAGCCCATAGATGGAGCGCTGGAGCTTGCATACCTTGTTAGCATCTTTAGGATCGACAAAACTTCCCGGCTGCATCATATACAATTCTTCCTTAAGGAAGCCATTAAGGAATGCTATTTTGACGTCCATTTGCCAGATCTCATAATCATAAAATGTGGCAATTGCTAACATGATTCGGACGGACTCCAGCATCGCTATGGGTGAGAAAGTCTCATCGTACTCAACTCCTTGAACTTGTCGATAACCCTTAGCAACAAGCCGAGCCTTACAGATGGTCACATTACCATTCGCGTCAGTCTTCTTCTTAAAGATCCATTTATTTTCAATGGCTCTCTTATCATCAGGCAAGTCCACCAAAGTCCATACTTTGTTCCCATACATGGATCCTATCTCGGATTTCATGGCTTCAAGCCATTTGTTGGAATCCAGGCCCGCCATCGCTTCTTCATAGTTCAAAGGTTCACCGTTGTCCGCCAACATGATCTCCAGGACAGGGTTGCCGTACCACTCTGGTGCGGAACGTGTCCTAGTGGACCTTCGACGTTCAATAGTAACTTGATCTGAAGCTTCATGATCATCATCATTAACTTCCTCTCCAACCGGTGTAGGCTCCATGGAAACAACTTCCCGTGCTGCGCTACTCTCCGGTTCGAGTGGAGGTACGATTAGCTCATCAAGTTCTATTTCCCTCCCACTTACTTCTCTCGAGAGAAACTCTTTCTCAAGAAAGGATCCATTCTTGGCAACAAAGACTTTGCCTTCGGATCTGAGGTAGTAGGTATACCCAATAGTCTCTTTGGGATATCCTATGAAGACGCACTTTTCCTCTTTGGGTTCGAGCTTCTCAGGTTGAAGTTTCTTCACATAAGCATCGCATCCCCAAACTTTTAGAAACGACAGCTTAGGTTTCTTTCCAAACCATAATTCATACGATGTCATCTCAACGGACTTTGATGGTGCCCTATTTATAGTGAATGTGGCAGTCTCTAATGCATATCCCCAAAATGATAGCGGTAAGTCGGTAAGAGACATCATAGATTGCACAATATCCAATAGAGTGCAATTGCAACGTTCAGACACACCATTTCGCTGAGGTATGCCAGGCGGCATGAGTTGTGAAACAATTCCACATTTCCTTAGGTGTGTGCCAAACTCGTGACTTAAATATTCTCCGCCACGATCAGATCATAGGCACTTTATTTTCCCGTCACGTTGATTCTCTACCTCACTCTGAAATTCCTTGGACCTTTCAAAGGTTTCAGACTTGTGTTTCATTAAGTAGACATACCCATATCTGCTCAAGTCATCAGTGAGGGTGAGAACATAACGGTAGCCACTGCGAGCCTCGACGCTCATTGGACCGCATACATTGGTATGTATTATCTCCAACAAGTTAGTTGCTCACTCCATTGTTCCAGAGAACGAAGTCTTGGTCATCTTGCCCATGAGTCATGGTTCGCACGTGTCAAATGATTCGAAATCAATAGACTCTAAAAGTGCATCAACATGGAGCTTCTTCATGCGTTTGACACCAATATGACCAAGACGGCAGTGCCACATGTAAGTGGGACTATCGTTATCAACCTTGCATCTTTTGGTACTCACACTATGGACATGTGTAACATCACGTTCGAGAATCATTAAAAATAAACCATTGACCAACAGGGCATGACCATAAAACATTTCTCTCATATAAATAGAACAACCATTATTCTCAGATTTAAATGAGTAGCCATCTCACATCAAACGAGATCCAGATACCACGTTCATGCTCAAAGCTGGTACTAAATAACAATTATTGAGGTTTAAAACTAATCTCGAAGGTAGATATAGAGGTAGCGTGCCGACGACGATCACATCGACCTTGGAACCATTCCCAACGCGCATCGTCACCTCGTCCTTTGCCAGTCTCCGCTTATTCCGTAGCTCCTGCTTGGAGTTACAAATGTGAGCAACTGCACTGGTATCAAATACCCAGGAGCTACTACAAGTGCTGGTTAGGTACACACAATAACAAGTATATCGCATATACCTTTAACGTTGCCGGCCTTCTTATCCGCTAAGTACTTGGGGCAGTTCCGCTCCTAGTGACCGGTACCCTTGCAATAAAAGCGCTCAGTCTCAGGCTTCGGTCCATGCTTGTTCTTCTTCCTGGCAACTTGCTTACCAGGTGCGGCAACAGCTTTGTCGTCCTTCTTGAAGTTCTTCTTACCATTGCCTTTCTTTAAACTAGTGGTCTTATTCACCATCAACACTTGATGCTCCTTTTTGATCTCGACCTCCGCTGATTTCAGCATCGAGTAAAACTCAGGAATGGACTTCTCCATACCCTGCATGTTCTACTTCATCACAAAGCTCTTGTATCTATGTGGAAGCGACTAGAGGATTCTGTCAATGACCGAGTCATCCGGGAGATTAACTCCTAGCTAAGTCAAGCAGTTGTGCAACCCAGACATTTACAGTATGTGCTCACTGACAGAACTCTTTTCCTGCATCTTACAACTGAAGAACTTGTCGGAGATATCATATCTCTTGACCCGGGCATGAGCTTGGAAAACCAGTTTCAGCTCTTGGAACATCTCATATGCTCCGTGTTGCTCAAAACACTTTTGGAGCACCGGTTCTAAACTATAAAGCATGCCGCACTGAACAAGGGAGTAATCATAACAGCGTGACTGCCAAGTGTTCATAACGTCTTGATCTGCTAGGAAAATGGGTGCGTCACCTAGCAGTGCATCAAGGACATACAATCTTTTGGAAGCTATGAGGATGATCCTCAAGCCACAGACCCAGTCTGCATAGTTGCTTCCATCATCTTTCAGCTTGGTTTTCTCTAGGAACGCGCTGAAGTTGAGGGTGACATTAGCGTTAGCCATTGGATCTACAATATAGATTGTAAAGACAATTTTAGACTAAGTTCATGATAATTAAGTTCACATAATCAAATTATTTAATGAACTCCCACTTAGATAGACATCCCTCTAGTCATCCAAGTGATACATGATCCATGTCAACTAGCCCGTGTCCGATCATCACATGAGACAGACTAGTCATCCATGGTGAACATCTCCATGTTGATCGCATCTAAAATACGACTCATGTTCGACCTTTCGTTCTTCTGTGTTCCGAGGCCTTGTCTGTACATGCTAGGCTCGTCAAGTCAACCTAAGTGTTTCGCTTGTATAAATCTGGCTTACACCCGTTGTATGCGAACGTTATAACCTATCACACCCGATCATCACGTGGTGCTTCTGAACAAGGATCCTTAGCAACGGTGCACAGTTAGTGTGAACACATTTCTTGAAATTTTAGTGAGAGATCATCTTATTTACTACCGTCGTTCTAAGAAAATAAGATGTAAACATGATAAACATCACATGCAATCAATATAGTGACATGATATGGCCAATATCATCTTGCTCCTTTGATCTCCATCTTCGGGGCACCATGGTCATCACTGTCACTGGCACGACACCATGATCTCCATCATCGTGTCTTCATGAAGTTGTCTTGCCAACTATTACTTCTACTACTATGGCTAACGTTTAGCAATAAAGTAAAGTAATTACATGGCGATCTTGATTGACATGCAGGTCATACAATAAAATAAGACAACTCCTATGGCTCCTGCCGGTTGTCATACTCATCGACATGCAAGTCGTGAATCCTATTATAAGAACATGATCAATCTCATACATCACAATGCATCACATCACATCCTTTGTCCATATCACATCACAAGGCATATGCTGCAAAAACAAGTTAGACGTCCTCTAATTTGTAGTTGCAAGTTTTTACGTGGCTGCTATAGGTTTATAGCAAGAACGTTTCTTACCTACGCCAAAACCACAACGTGATAAGACAATTGCTATTTACCCTTCATAAGGACCCTTTTCATCGAATCCGATCTGACTAGGGTGGGAGAGACAGACACCCGCTAGCCACCTTATGCAACAAGTGCATGTCAGGCGGTGGAACCGGTCTCACGTAAGCGTACGTGTAAAGTTGGTCCGGGCCGCTTCATCCCACAGTACCGTCGAATCAAGATAAGACTAGTAACGACAAGCATATTAACAAGATCGACGCATAGACCTAGCTCATGATGCCACTGTTGGGAGACGTAGTAGTAAATCAAAAAAATCCTACGATCACCAAGATCCATCTATGGAGAAACCAGCAACAAGTAAGGGGAGAGTGCATATTCATACCTTTGAAGATCACTAAGAGGAAGCGTTACAAGAACGCGGTTGGTGGAGTCATACTCGTAGTGATTCAGATCGCGGTGGATTCCGATCTAAGCGCCGAACAATGGCGCCTCCGCATTCAACACACGTGCAGCCCGATAACATCTCCTACGCCTTGATCCATCAAGGAGGAAGGAGAGGTTGACGGAGAGCTCTAGCAGCACGACGGCGTGGTGACGGTGGAGCTATGTGGACTCCGGCAGGGCTTCACCAAGCGCTATGGAGAACGAGGAAGAGGAAGGGTAGGGCTGCGCCGAGAGAGAGAGAGAGAGAAGTCGTGTCTCAAATCAGCCCCAATACCTCGGGTGTATATAGGAGGAGGGAGAGGGAGGTCTGCCTTGGCCCCTCCTCCAAGGAGGAGAGGTTCGGCCGAGATAAGGGAGGAGTCCACCTCCCACAAGGGAGGTGGATCTCTTCCTTTTAAATCTCCTTTAGCCTTATCTCTTTATCCCTAGCTGCATGGGACTTTCCGGTAGGACTTTTCCAGCCCAATAAGGGATGGTCCACCTCCTCTAACAGCCCATGAAGTTCTTTGGTCGTCACACCCCTCCCGGGGGTCCTCCGGCACCCTCCCGGCACTCCCGGTACACTACCGATGAGCCCAAAAACTTTCTGGTGACCAAAACTAGACTTCCTATATATCAATCTTTACCTCCGGACCATTCCAGAGCTCCTCGTGATGTCCGAGATCTCATCCGGGACTCCTAACAACCTTCGGTAACCACGTACAACATTTCCCTATAACCCTAGCGTCATCGAACCTTAAGTGTGTAGACCCTACGGGTTCGGGAGACACATAGACATGACCGAGACACCTCTCCGATCAATAACTAACAGCGGGACTTGGATACCCATGTTGGCTCCCACATGCTCCATGATGATCTCATCGGATGAACCACGATGTCGGGGATTCAATCAATCCCGTATACAATTCCCTTTGTCTACCGGTATGACACTTGCCCAAGATTCGATCGTCGGTATCCCCATACCTTGTTCAATCTCATTACCGGCAAGTCTCTTTACTCGTACTATAACACATCATATTGTGGCTAACTCCTTAGTCACATTGAGCTCATTATGACGATGTCTTACCGAGTGGGCCCAAAGATACCTCTCCATCACACGAAGTGATAAATCCCAGTCTCGATTCGTGCCAACCCAACAGACACATTTGGAGATACTCGTAGTGCAGCTTTATAGCCACCCAATTACATTGTGACATTTGGCACACCCAAAGCATTCCTATGGTATCCAGGAGTTGCACAATCTCATGGTCTAAGGAAATGATACTTGACATTAGAAACGCTTTAGCAGACGAACTACACGATCTTGTGCTATGCTTAGGATTGGGTCTGGTCCATCACATCATTCTCCTAATGATGTGATCCCATTATCAACAACATCCAATGTCCATGATCATGAAACCGTGACCATCTATTGATCAACGAGCTAGCCAACTAGAGGCTCGCTAGGGACATGTGGTGGTCTATGTATTCACACATGTATTACGGTTTCCGGTTAACACAATTATAGCATGAACAATAGACAATTATCATGAACAAGGAAATACAATAATAACCATTTTATTATTTCCTCTAGGGCATATTTCCAACAAAAACAAGCGCCAGAAACTGAGAAGAGCACGGTTGTCATGATTTATGCATTGTGTGTAGCTAATGTTGGGTGCATCATGACTGGATCTTTTCTACCATGAATTACAATGTCTAGTCGCTGCTTGAACTTTGGAGGTGCTCTGCATTTATGCTTTGCGATCTCAGAAAGGGCTAGCGAGATACCACTATTGTCATATTATATCATGGTTGCTTTGACAATGTGTTGCTGTTTGAGATATGTTATTATTGCTCGCTAGCTGATTATGTCATTGATATGAGTCGTTATAACCTTTAAGAGTTATTGTCGACATGGTTTTTATAATGTTGGCTGAAAACCTTGGTGCTGTTTAAGCTTATTTATGCAAACAAGAGCAAAAGAGTTCGTAAAAGTTTTTCTTTTTCACTTTCAGTTTATCAACTGAATTGCTTGAGGACAAGCAAAGGTTTAAGCTTAGGGGAGTTGATACGTCTCCAACGTATCTACTTTTCCTAATGCTTTTCCTCTTGTTTTGGACTCTAATTTGCATGATTTGAATGAAACTAACCCCGGACTGACGTTGTTTTCAGTAGAACTACCATGGTGTTGTTTTTGTGCAGAAATAAAAGTTCTCGGAATGGAATGAAACTTTGCGAGGATTTTTTATATCAATAATAAGAATTTCTGGAGCTAAGACCTGCCGGAGAGGGGCACTTGGGTGGGCACAACCCACCAGGGCACGACTCCTCTCCTAGCGCGCCCAGGTGGGTTTTACCCACCTGGTGGACCCGCAGACCCTGATCCCGATGCTATAAAATCACATTATTCCAGAAAAAAATCAGGGAGAAAGAATTATCGCAATCCACGAGATGGAGCCGCCGCCACCTCCTGTTCTTCATCGGGAGGCCAGATCTGGAGTCTGTTTGGGGCTCCGGAGAGGGGTATCTTTGTTCTTCGTCATCACCAACCCTTATCCATCGCCAATTCCATGATGCTCCCCACCGGGAGTGAGTAATTACTTCGTAGGCTCGCTGGTCAGTGAGGAGTTGGATGGGATTCATCATGTAATCGAGTTAGTTTTGTTATGGCTTGATCCCTAGTATCCACTATGTTCTTAGATTGATGTTGCTATGACTTTGCCATGCTTAATGCTTGTCACTTTGGGGCCGTGTGCCATGAACTCAGATCTGAACCGTTTATGTTATCATCATCATATCCATTTTTTAGATCCAATCTTGCAAGTTATAGTCACCTACTACGTGTTATGATCCGGTAACCCCGGAGTGACAATAACCGGGACTTCTTCCGGTCATTACCGTAGTTTGAGGAGTTCATGTATTCACTATGTGTTAATGCTTTGTTCTAGTTCTCTATTAAAAGGAGGCCTTAATATCCCTTAGTTTCCAGTATGGACCCCGCTGCCATGGGAGGGTAGGACAAAAGATGTCATGCAAGTTCTTTTAATAAATTATGTATGACTATTTACGGAATACATGCCTACATTATATCGATGAACTGGAGCTAGTGCCGTATGGCCCTAGGTTATAGCTGTTTCGTGATGAATATCATCCAACAAGTCACCGAGCCAATGCCTACGAATTTATCTTATATTGTTTCTGCTAAGTTACTACTGCTATCATCACTGTTACACTTGCTACAAAATTACTGCTATCACTGTTACCATTATTGTTACTGCTATCACTACTATCAAAACTATCATATTACTTTGCTACTGATTACTTGCTGCAGATAATTAATCTCCAGGTGTGGTTGAATTGCCAACTCAGCTAATACCTTCAAATATTCTTTGGCTTCTCTTGTGTCGAACTATAAATTTGGGTTGAATACTCTACCCTCGAAAACTGTTGCGATCCTGTATACTTGTGGGTTATCAGTCTCCAAATGCGTTTGATCTTCATATCTCAACTCTTTATCTCATGTGCAATGTCTGTACTTCCCGTTGCTTTATTTTTTGACATGCATGTGTAGGGTATATAGAATTGCTAGCCTTGCTAAAACTGTTAAAATGTGCCATCCAATTAATTTGGGAAAAGGTTAGTTTTTAATTTTCTGCTAGTAGTCTATTGACCCCCCTCTAGGCACTCTTCTAGTGATCCCTCAATTGTTATCAGCGAATTGGTCTCCATCGCATCGATTTAATCATCGAGGAGGAAGATGGATGTGTCTAGTATAGGGAGTTTGAGTTGTAGACTGCCTATTCTTGATGGAGAGTATTATAATCGATGGAAAGCATTGATGCTTGAGCTGTTTAATGAATTTCAATTGAGCAAATATGTTATGCGCCACTATGAGCCTCCCATTGATGAATTGCATCCCACACACGAAGAGGAAATTAACATGCTTGGTAACCTAAGAACTCTCAATCTTATTGTTAGAGGTTTACCAAGATTTGTGCTTTCTCAATTGAAGAACTTTGCATGTGCCTATACCTTGTGGACTGACTTGGAGAAACGATATCCAAATCTTTCTTTAAGAAATATTGATGAAATTCATCATAAAACTATTGATTTTCACAAAATGAAGCCTAGTGATCCAAACTTTGATAAATGCCTATTTGAGCTCCGTGATCTTATGTGTGCTAAAGGAAATGACACCACTATCAACAACATTATCTTTGAAGCCATTCACATTCATAAACTTGAACATTGTCACGATCACAATTCTAACGAAACCCTTGTTATTTATGACGAGGATTTCCCACTTGATGATGACAATGTGGAACATGGCTACATAGGTGAAGATGAGCTGTTTGACATCGAGTATGAGAAGATCATGAAGAATCTAAGTCTCATTGCAAACTTCAAGGATTATATGTCCGGAGTAAAAGAGTGGATTCTCGACAGTGGATGTACGGATCATATGACTGGTGATAAAGACATGTTTCAAGAGATCATGCCTAATCAAGATCCTTGAAGGTATGTGACCTTTGGAGACAACTATAAGGGTAAGGTACTTGGCCTTGGTAAGGTGGCCATATCCCATGATAGCTCTATTCAAAATGTTATGCTTGTTGAATCCCTTGGATATAATCTTCTCTTCGTGTCTAGACTTGCGGACTTCGGTTTCAATGTGTTATTCACGAAAGTAGACTGCCAAGTGTTTCGTCAAGATAACCATAAAATGGTCTTTACCGGTTTCCGTAGAGGTGATCTAAATATTCTTGATTTCACTAAGAGATCCAAGCCTCACACTTGTTTAATTGCAAAATCTTCTAAAGGTTGGCTTTGGCATAGAAGACTTGTACATGTAGGCATGCACAATCTAGATAAGCTAATCAAAGGTGATCATATACTTGGTGTTAAAGATGTTATCTTTGACAAAGATAGACTTTGTAGTGCTTGTCAAGCAGGAAAACAAGTAGGTGGAAGTCATCCCATTAAGAATATCATTACTACTAGGAGACCACTTGAGTTACTTCACATGGATCTTTTCGGTCCCAATGATTACAAGAGTCTTTGTGGAAATTCCTATGGTCTAGTTATAGTTGATGATTTTTATAGATTTACGTGGGTATTTTTCCTTTATGATAAGTCACAGGTTCAAAAGATCTTCAAGAACTTCGTTCGCAAAGCGCAAAATCAATTTGAAGTGAAGATCAAGAAGGTTTGAAGCGATAACGGATCGGAGTTCAAAAACACCGATGTGGATACCTTTCTTGACAAAGAAGGTGTCTCACATGAGTTCTCGGCTATGTACACGCCTCAACAAAATGAAGTTGTTGAGAGGAAGAACCGGACGTTTATTGAGATGGCTAGAATGATGCTTGACGAATACAAGACGCCAAGACACTTTTGGGCAGAAGCCGTGGAAACAACATGTCATGCCACAAACTGACTTTACTTGCACAAGCTTCTCAGTAAAACGGCATATGAGCTACTCACGGGTAACAAACCCCAAGTTGGATATGTTCGGGTATTCGGCTCCAAGTGCTATATTCTTGACAAGCATCGTCGTACTAAATTTGCTCCTAAACCTCATGAATGATTCCTACTTGGTTATGGATCGAACTCTCACACTTACCGTGTCTACAACAACTTTACTCGAAAAGTTGAAGAGACGGTAGATGTGAAGTTTGATGAATCTAATGGTTCGCAAGTCGAACAACTGCCAAATGATGTAGGTGATAAGGACCCTTCGGAAGCTATCCTAGATCTACCCATCGGCAAGATTCGTCCCATGGAGGTGAAGGAAAGTACTTCATCAACTCAAATGGAAGCCCCTACTTCATGACAAGGTGAACCACAACATGACATGGAGGCATCCACAAGCGATACATGACAAGATGAAGAGGAGGAGGAAGTACATCATGAAGATCCACCACAATCTCCTTCACTAGAAACTCAAGGAGATGATCACGTTGACAACAACGAAGACGAAGTAAATGATGATGAAGAAGAAGCTCCACCATCCAACAATCGGAAGCAGACTCGAGTTCGAGCACAAGTGACCAAGAACCATCCCCTAAACCAAATCTTTGGCGATATCAAAACATGGAGAATGACTCGCTCTAAAACTCATCCAGCTAACTTTTTTGAGCATTATTCATTCATATCTAGCATTGATCCTTTGAAGGTAGAACAATCTCTTGAAGACGCGGAGTGGGTGAACGCTATGCATGAAGAACTTCACAACTTCGAGAGGAACTAAGTGTGGACACTCGTGGAAAAGCCCGAAGATGAGCACAACATCATAGGAACCAAATGGGTGTTTCGGAACAAGCAAGATGAAGACGGTCAATTCGTACGCAACAAGGCACGTCTCATGGCCCAAGGATATACTCAAGTCGAAGGTATGGACTATGGTGAGACTTATGCCCCCGTTGCTATACTAGAAGCTATTCAAATTCTTCTTGCCTATGCTAATCACCATGATATCACGCTTTATCATATGGACACTAAAAGTGACTTTTCAAATGGTGGAATTGAAGAAGAGGTTTATGTTAAGCAACCACCTGGTTTTCTGAATCCTTAGAAACCTAATCATGTTTACAAGCTTCGTAAAGTCCTTTATGGTCTTAAGCAAGCCCCTCGTGCTTGGTACAAATGCTTAACAAAGTTTCTCATTGAAAAAGGTTTTGAAATTGGTAAAATTGATGCAACCTTGTTCACTAAGAGAGTTATGGAGAACTATTTGTGTGCCAAATCTATGTGGATGATATTATGTTTGGTTCCACTAACCCTCAATTTAGTGAAATATTTGAAAGGTTGATGTCCAAGAAGTATGAGATGTGAATGATGTGTGAGCTGAAATTATTTCTTGGATTATAAATCAAGCAATCAAGAGAAGGAAATTTCATCTCTCAAACTAAGTATACCAAGGACTTGATCAAGAAATTCAACATGCAAGAGTGCAAAGGTATGAAAACTCCCATGCCAACTAGTGGACATGTTGATCTAACCAAGGAAGATGAACCGGTTGATCAAAAAGTTTATCTATCTATGATTGGTTCATTGCTATATCTATGTGCATCTCATCCCGATATTATGCTTAATGTTTGCATGTGTGCTAGATATCAAGCTGCACCTAAGGAATGTCATCTTTTGGCCATGAAACTTATTGTGAGATACTTGATACAAACACCAAACTTTGGCATTTGGTATCCCAAGGGATCTTCTTTTAACCTTGTTGACTATTCCAATTCGGACTATGCCGGTGACAAGGTTGATAGAAAATCCACCTCGGGTACTTGTCAATTTTTAGGCAGATGTCTTGTGTCTTGGTCATCCAAGAAACAAAACTCGTTATCTCTATCTACTGCCGAAGCTGAGTATATTGCTGCTGGATCTTGTTGTGCGCAATTGTTATGGATGATACAAACGCTTAAAGATTATGGAATCTATATTAAAAATGTGCCATTACTTTGTGTAAATGAGAGTGCTTTTAAGATTTGTCATAATCTTGTGCAACATTCTCGAACCAAGCATATTCAAGTTCGATATCATTTCATTCATGATCATGTTGCCAAAGGTGATATTAATCTTAAGCATGTTCACAATAACAAGCAATTGGCTGATATCTTTACTAAGCCACTTGATGAGAAAACTTTTTGTCACTTGAGGAGTGAGTTGAACATCATTGATGCTTCAAACCTGAGCTAGACTCACTCGGATGCTTGCAAGGGCATGAGCTTTCTTGATACTTCCATGATATGCTTGACATGTTATCTTATGCCATGGAATTCTTTGCTCCCTTGTATTGCATCTAACTGTTTGTAGGTACTTGGAAGAACTTCATTCCACGAGATTGCAACCAACTCCAATTATAAGCAATCTTGGCATGACCAAGTATCCACAACCCCTCTTGATGAAGGAAGGAAGAAGACAACAAAAACATATCCTTGGCATATACTTGATCTTTATTGCAAAATATCTCAATTGGTATCATGTCAAATTGATATACCCATTATTCTTCCTTGCATGACTAACCCTTGTAGGTAACAAGTGTACTAGAAAAAGAAGGATTGCTCCCAACTCTAGATGTTCTTCATCAACCTCGAGCATCCTTAACAAGTTCACCTATGAGCAACATCATCAACATCACTCAAAGGTATGATCTCATATCCTTGAAAAGGCTTTACTCCAAGACATGAGCTAAAGCAACTCAAGAGATATGAAGACATTAAAATGCTTAATCGAAAAATGGTAACCCCATTTTAAGCTTAACGTAGAGTATGAATTATGATCAAGTATTCTTGCTTGGCTCCTAAGTCAAAATACTCTAATATAGGTGACCTAGTCACTTCCCATCATCTAGCTAAGAATCTTGGTTGGTTCATTCTCTATTGCACAATTTCCTAGAACCATTCAAATCTTCTCTAGTTGATATCTCTTGTAAATTATTTGCAGTTCTTTTACACAAATTTGCAAGTTTCTCAAACGTTACCAAGCTTCTGTTTCTAAGCCTCGGAGCCTCCGATACAAAGGACTCGGTTCTACCAATTCAGCAGATAAACCGCATAACATCATATCGGTATCACCCACAAATTTGTCTTGGATCCACCGACATTCTATCATGTTTTCAGTCTATGTTTGAATCTATAAATCCTTGTGTTCCTTCTGTGATTTCTCAATTCTTTGATGATCACATTTTATTTAAATAAAAGCTTGGTCCCTTATTCTTTTCTTTCTGATTTAGCCTCGGAGTCGCCAACTCAGATATCTCAGTTCTACCGAAATTGCACACAAGCTGCACTACAAAATCTCGGTACCACCGATCTATCTGCCTTGGAGTCACTGATTTGCTTTTCTTATCTTACCTGCTTTTTGTTACTTCGATGATCCCTCACACAAACAAAAAAACATTGGGGGAGAAGAGCAAACAACACTTAGGGGGAGAGATTCTTTATTCAAGGATCCCTAGCTCCAAGGAAAAGAAGACTAATATTTGCCACAAGGAGAGAAGTTACATTCAATGATTCCCTCAATTCTTTTCTATGAACCCTTCTTTCAATGACCCTTGTTCTCAAGGATCCCTTCCTTGTCAATGATCCCTGTACCTACTCCTGACTTCGGCCTTTTTGCAAATTAATGCCAAAGGGGGAGAAGAACAAAGCTTCATGCTAAAGGGAGAGTTACATGCTTATGCAAAGGGGGAGATATGATTTAGGGGGAGAGGAGAATATCAAAAGTTAGATATTACTAAACAAGGGGGGAGAACAAAGCTTCATGCTAAACAAGGGGAGAATTCCAAAGGGGAGAGGATGAACTACTCTTTCATATCTAAGGGGGGAAAGCTCTAAAAGATTTTTGCCAAAAGGGAGAGACATATTAATCTGATTATCTATTTTATTTTTTCTCCATATCTTGGTACCTTTTTGAGTTCTATTGGTTTTGATTAGTAGAATATTCTTGTGTTTCCTAACATTGTTTTCTCAAGTGTGTTTCTACTACTAGAATGCTCAAGAACTCGAGGTAAGTATATGCATCATATCTTTGATCAAGATGATCTCTTGCTTCTTGCACATATTGTTTGCAAGAGTGAAGTCTTGAACGAGGATACATCTCATTCACATATTTTGATGCATATAGACAAGATACACATGACTCTTTATATCCCTTAATCCATATGTGTGTCCATGCATTCCAAAGCAACTATCCTTTAAAGGACTACACACATTTAGGGGGAGCAAATCTAAGTCATGTGTCTCCCAAAGTCTTCATTATATTCACTCATATCTTTATTTGAAGCTTTGATCGTATGTTGTCATCAATTACCAAAAAGGGGGAGATTGAAAGCACAACATGCTCCCTTGGTGGTTTTGATAATTCATGAAAACATACATTGTCTCTTGGACTAATACTTTTATCTAGTGTGTTTCAGATAATAGTCCATGGAGAGTTCGGTTGGCAAAGAGATTGTGGAAATACCCCAAGATGCAAGGAATTGGATTGGCAAAGCTTCAAGCAAGAGGACTCTACATTTTATATTTGTGAGAAATCACTTTGAGTCCATAGGAAAGCCAATACTATTAAAAGGGGGTACAGTTTTGTTGGTGAACAAAATGCTCATACGTGCACAAGTGATAGTCACCAAAGACACCCACAAACTCTCCCACCAAAGTTTGTCCTAAGCCAAACACTCAAAACTGGTGCAACCAACATTTCCATCCCGGTGCCACCGATTCCAAACCCTAGACAGACTCAGCCAAACCCTAACCCTTCAGTATAGCTGATACTGCTTTCAGTGCCACCGAGTTGGGCTGCCAACTTTCTGTTACGCAAGTTCACAGTTTTGGTCCCCCCGATATTGTTGAATTGGCATCACCGAGAATGGACATTCTGACCATTGGTCACCTTATCGGTGCAACTAAGATTCCTATATCGGTCCCTCCGAGATTCAAAAGTTTCCTCCTTTTGGTCACTTCGGTACCACCGAGATTAACACATCGGTGTCACCAAGTTGGTTATTTTGTGTGTAACGGTTGGATTTTTGGGGATGCCTATATATACCCCTTCACCACCACCTACTCGAAAGAGAAGCACTTAGAACCATTCCATACCTATCCTATCAGTTTTCTGAGAGAGAACCACCTACCCTTGTGTTGAGGTCAAGATCTTCCACTCCAACCATATGGCTCTTGATTTCTAGCCTCCCCAAGTTGCTTTCCATCAATCTTATCTCTTCTACCAAGCCATATCTGTGAGAGAGTGATTGTGTGTTGAGGAGTCTATCATCTTGAAGCACAAGAGCAAGGAGTTCATCGACATTACCGAGCCTATTACCTTTTGGAGGGTGGTGCCTCCTAGATTGGTTAGGTGTCACTTGGGAGCCTCCTACCTCGTGCTATGGAGTGAACCAAGAAGTTTGTAAGGGCAAGGAGATCGCCTACTTCGCGAAGATCTACCCCGAGTAAGGCTAGTCCTCCATGAACGTAGGCTGTCCTGGTATAGTCAAGGTTGCTTCTTCGTGGAAGCCTCTGTGGGTAGAGCCCTTCGTGGACTCTTGCGTCTGTTACCCTCCGTGGGTTGAAGACTCCATGAATGTGGATGTATGATAACACCACCTATCGGAACAATGGGAAAAATCCTTGCGTCTCCAAATGCGTTTGATGTCCATATCTCAACTCTTTATCTCATGTGCAATGTCTTTACTTTCCGCTGCTATATTTGTTGACATGCATGTCTAGGGTATATAGAATTGCTAGACTTGCTAAAAATGTTAAAGTCTGTCAACCAATTAACTTGGGAAAAGGTTAGGTTTTAATTTTCTGCTAGTAGTCTATTCACCCCCCTCTAGACACTCTTCTTGTGATCCCTCACACCCTTCTAAAGGTAATAGGCTCGCTAGTTTCTATTAACTCCTTGCTCTTGTGCTTCAAGATGATAGACTCCTCATCACTCAATCACTCTCTCACAGATTCGGCTTTGGTGGAAGAGATTGATTGGGTGGAAAGCAACTTGGGTAGGCTAGAGATCAAGATTCATATGGTTGGAATGGAATGGCATGATCTCAACACATGAGTAACTCGCTCTCTCTCAGAAAATCTGATGGGATAAGTGGGGATCTGTTCCGAGTGCTTCTCTTGTGAGTGAGTGGTGGTGAAGGGGTATATATATAGGAATCTCCAAAAATCCAATCGTTACACCTAAAGTGACCAACTCGGCGACACCGATGTGTGAATATTGGTGGTACCGAGTTGCTCCAAAGGTAGCAACTTTTGAATCTTGGTGAGACCGATATAGAAATCTCGATGGTACCGATTAGGTGTCCAACGGTCAGAATCCAAATCTCGGTGACGCCGATCCAAAAATTTGGAAATTCCGATTTTGTGAATCGAGGAAATAGAAAGTTGGCAAGATGAACTCGGTGGCACCGAAGTGGGACGTGTTGCACTGTTGTGCTAGGGTCTGGCAGGGTTCTGTCTGAGTTGGGAAATCGGTGGGACCGAGTGGAATATGTCGGATTCACCGATTTTCATGAAATTCTTGGACATGGATTTGTGGGAGAGTTTGTGGTTTTTTTTGGTGATTATCACTTTGTTCGTCCTTGGGCTTCTCCATGAGTGTCCACACTTTGTTCCTCTCGAAGTTGTGAAGCTATTCATGCATAGTGTTCACCCAATCCGCGTATTCAAGAGCTTGTTCAACCTTCAAAGGTTCAATGCTAGAGATGAGAGAATAATGCTCACAAAATTTAGCTAAGCGATTTTTAGAGCGAGTGATCCTCCGTGTTTGTATATCACCGAAGATTTGGTTTAGGGGATGGTTCTTGGTCACTTGTGCTCGAACTCGGGGTAGATTTGGCTTGTTGGATGGTGGAGCTTCTTCTTCATCATCTCCTTCATCTTTTTTGTTATCGAAGGTGTCATATCCTTGAGGTGGTGGTGAAGGAGGTTGTGGTGGATCTTCATGATGTACTTCCTCCTCCTCTTCATATTGACGAGTACCACTTGTGGATGCTTCCATGTCATTTCGTCCTTAGCCTTGATGCGAAGTAGGAGCTTCCACTTGGGTTGATGAAGTACTTTCCTTCACCTTCTTGGGACGAATCTTGCCGATGGGCAAATCTTGGATAGCTTCCGAAGGATCCTTATCTCCTACATCATTTGGCAATTGTTCGACTTGCGAACCATTATATTCATCAAACTTCACATATACCGTCTCTTCAACTTTTCGAGTGAAGTTGTTGTAGACACGGTAGGTGTGAAAGTTCGACCGTAACCAAGTAGGAAACCTTCATGAGATTTGGGAGCAAATCTAGCACGACGATGATTATCAAGAATGTAGCACTTAGAGCCAAATACCCGAAAGTATCCAACTTGGGGTTTGTTACCGGTGAGTAGCTCATATGTCGTTTTACCGAGAAGCTTCTGCAAGTAGAGTCAGTTTGTGGCATGACATGTTGTTTCCACGACTTGTGCACAAAAGTGTCTTGGTGCCTTGTATTTGTCAAGCATTGTTCTTGCTATCTCAATGAGGGTTCGGTTCTTCCTCTCAACAACTCCATTTTATTGAGGCGTGTATGTAGGTGAGAACTCATGTGAAATACCCTCTTTGTCAAGAAAGGTATCCACATGGGTGTTCTTGAACATCGATCCATTATCGCCTAAAACCTTCTTGATCTTCACTTCAATTTGATTTTGTGCTTTGCGTGCAAAGTTCTTGAAGATCTTTTGTACCTGTGACTTATCATCAAGAAAGAATACCCACGTAAATCTGGACAAATTATCAACTATAACAATACCATAAGAGTTTCCACCGAGACTCTTGTAAATATTGGTACCAAAAAGATCCATATGAAGTAACTCGAGTGGTCTCCTAGTAGTCATGATGTTTTTAACCGGATGGCTTCCACATACTTTCTTTCCAACTTGACATGCACTACAAAGCCTATCTTTGTCAATGATAACATCTTTAACACCAAGAATGGGATCACCCTTGATAAGCTTATCTAGATTGCGCATGCCTACATGTCCTAGCCTTCTATGCCATAGCCAACCTTTAGATGATTTTGCAATAAGGCAAGTACGAGGTTGGGACTTTTTAGTGAAATTGATAGTGTATAGATCACCTCTACGAATACCGATAAAGATAGTTTTATGATTATCATGACGAAACACTTGGAAATCTACTTTAGTAAATAGCACATTGAAACTAAAGTCTGCTAGTCTAGATACGGAAAGAAGATTGTAGCCAAGGGATTCAACAAGCATGACATTTTGAATAGAGTTATCATGAGATATGGCCACCTTACCAACGCCAAGTACCTTACCCTTAGAGTTGTCTCCAAAGGTTACGCACCTCTGAGGTCCTTGATTAGGTGTGATCTCTTGGAACATGTCTTTATCACCAGTCATATGATCGGTGCATCCATTGTCGAGAATCCACTCTTTTCCACTGGACATGTATTCTTTGAAGTTTTCCATGAGACTTAGGCACTTCAACATCGTGTCACATTCGATGTCAAACATCTCATCATCATCATAGTAGCCATGTTCTTCATTGTCATCATTAGGTAGAATCTCCTCATCACGGAAACTAAGAGACTCATTAGAATTTTGACTAAGATAATGTTCAAGCTTATGTATGTGAATGGCTTCTACAACAATGTTGCTAATGGTAGTGACATCTCCTTTAGCACGCATAAGATCATGAATCTCAAATAAGCATTTATAAAAAGTTTGGATCACTAGACTTCATTCCATGAAAAACAACAGTTCTATGAAGAATTTCATCAAGATTACTTAATGAATAATTTGGATATCGTTTCTCCAAATAATTCCACAAAGTATAAGCACATATGAAATTCTTCAATTGAGTAAGCACAAATCTTGGTAAACCTCTAACGATAAGATTGACAGTTCTAAGGTTACCAATCATGTCAATTTCCTCTTCGTATGTGGGATGTAATTCATCAATGGAGAACACATAGGGATTTTCAATATGCTTTCTCAAATGGAATTTGTCAAATAGATCAATCATAACATATTTCCATTGACTATAGTGCTCTCCATCAAGAATAGGCACTCTACAACTTAAGCTCTCCAAATAGACATATCCATCTTCCTTGAAAGGTGATTAAACCGAGGTTATGGATACCTTGCTCTGATACCAATTGTGTGATCACTAGAAGAGTATATATAGAGGGGCAGTGAATAGACTACTAGCACGAATTAAAATCTACACAATATCCAAAGTTAAGTATTGGCAGATTTTAGCAATTTTAGCAAGTCTAGCACACCCTACACATGCAAGTTATCAAGTATAGCAGCAGAAAGTAAAGACATTGCACATGGAAGTAAGGAGTTGAGATAGGGAGATCAAACGCACAAAGGACACGAAGATTTTTCCCATGGTTTCGATAGGTGGTGCTATCGTACGTCCATGTTTATGGAGACTTCAACCCATGGAGGGTAACGATCACGAGAGTCTAGAAGGCTCTACCCACTGAGGGTTCCACGAAGAAGCAACCTTGTCTATACCATGATGGCCTACATCCACGAAGGACTAGCCTAACTCGGGGTAGATCTTCATGAAGTAAGCGATCTCCTTGCCCTTACAAACTTCTTGGTTCACTCAACAACACAAAGTAGGAGGCTCCCAAGCGACACCTAACCAATCTAGGAGCCACCACCCTCCAAAAGGTAATAGGCTCGATAGTGTCGATGAACTCCTTTCTCTTATACTTCAAGACGATTGACTCCTCAACACTCAATCACCCTCTCACAGATTTGGCTTTGGTGGAAGAGATTGATTGGGTAGTAAGCAACTTGGGGAGGCTAGAGATCAAGATTCATATGGTTGGAATGGAATGACATGATCTCAACACATGAGTAGCTGGCTCTCTCTCCGAAAATCTGATTGGATAAGTGGGGATCTGTTCTGAGTGCTTCTCTTGCGAGTGAGTGGTGATACATCCATTTTGCATCATGCATTTATACTGATATTTATTACATTATGGGCTGTTATTACATGTTATGGTACAATACTTATGCCTTTTCTCTCTTATTTTACAAGGTTTACATGAAGAGGGAGAATGCCGACAGATGGAATTTTGGACTGGGAAAGGAGAAAATTTGAGGGACCTATTCTGCACAACTCCAAAAGTCCTGAAAAGTTACGGAGAATTGTTTTGGAATATGCAAAAATAATTGGGCGAAACAAATACCAAAGGGGGGCCACCAGGAGGTGACAAGCCTGCAGGCGCGACCACCCCTGGTCGCGCCTAGTCGGCTTATGACCCACCTGGCGGGTCCCCGACACCCATCTTCTACTATATGAAGGCTTTTGACCTGGAAAAAAAAATCATAAGAGAGCTTTCGGGACGAAGCGCCACCGTCTCGAGGCGGAACTTGGGCAGAACCAATCTAGAGCTCTGGCGGAGCTGTTCTGCCTGGGAAACTTCCCCCCCGGAGGGGGAAATTGAAGCCATCGTCATCACCAATGATCCTCTCGCCGAGAGGGGGTCAATCTCCGTCAACATCTTCACGAGCACCATCTCCTCTCCAAACCCTAGTTCATCTCTTGTATCCGATCTTTGTCTCAAACCTCAGATTGGTACCTCTGGGTTGCTAGTAGTGTTGATTACTCCTTGTAGTTGATGCTAGTTGGTTTACTTGGTGGAAGATCATATGTTCAGATCCTTTATGATAATTAATACTCCTCTGATTATGAACATGAACATGCTTTGTGAGTAGTTACATTTGTTCCTGAGGACATGGGATAAGTCTTGTTATAAGTAATCATGTGAATTTGGTATTTGTTTGATATTTTGATGAAATGTATGTTGTCTCTCCTCTAGTGGTGTTATGTGAACGTCGACTACATAACACTTCACCATTATTTGGGCCTAGGAGAAGGCATTGGGAAGTAATAAGTAGATTATTGGTTGCTAGAGTGACAGAAGCTTAAACCCTAGTTTATGCATTGCTTTGTAAGGGGCTGATTCGGATCCATATGTTTCATGCTATGGTTAGATTTCTCTTAATTCTTCTTTCGTAGTTGCGGATGCTTGCGAGAGAGGTTAATCACAAGTGGGATGTTTGTCCAAGTAAGGGCATCTCCCAAGCACTGGTCCACCCACATATCAAATTATCAAAGTAACGAATGTGAATCAAGTGAGCATGAAGAAAACTAGCTTGACGGAAATTCCCATGTGTCCTCGGGAGCGCTTCACTTTATATAAGAGTTTGTCCAGGCCTGTCCTTTGCTATAAAAAGGATTGGGCTACCTTGCTGCACCTTTTCTACACTTGTTACTTGTTACCCGTTACTAATTATCTTATCACAAAACTATCTGTTACCTATAATTTCAGTGCTTGCAGAGAATACCTTTTTGAAAATTGCTTGTCATTTCCTTCTGCTCCTCATTGGGTTCGACACTCTTACTTATCGAAAGGACTATGATAGATCCCCTATACTTGTGGGTCATCAAGTGGTGGTGGAGGGGTATATATAGGCATCTCCAAAAATCCAACCATTACACCTAAAGTGACCAACTCAGTGACACCGATGTGTGAATCTCGGTGGTACCGAATTGCTCCAAAGGTAGCAACTTTTGAATCTTGGTGAGACCGATATAGAAATCTCGGTGGTACCGATCAGGTGTCCAATGGCCAGAATCCAAATCTTGGTGACGCCGATCCAAAAACTCGAAAATTCTGATTTTGTGAATCGAGATAATAGAAAGTTGGCAAGCTAAATTCGATGGCACCGAAGTGGGATTGGTTGCACCGATGTGCTAGGCTTTGGCAGGGTTCTGTCTGAATTGGGAAATCGGTGGGACCGAGTGGAATATGTTGGCTTCACCAATTTTCATGAAATGCTTGGACAGAGATTTGTGGGAGAGTTTGTGGGTGCTTTTGGTGACTACCACTTGTGCACATGGAGCATCTTGTTCACCAACAGTACCTTACCCCCTTTTAATAGTATTGGCTTTTCCTATGGACTCAAAGTGATTTTTCACAAAGTAAAATGTAGAGTACTCTTGCTTGAAGCTTTTTCCAATGCTATTCCTTCTCCGTCTTCTTCTTGGGGATACTCTCCACAGTCCTTAGTCAACCTTCTCTGTGGACTTTATCTGAAATACACTAGATGAAGGTATTAGTCCAAGAAACAATGTATGCTATCATGAATTATCAAAACCACCAAGGGAGCATATCGTGCTTTCATCACACCAAACATAAGTGAATGATCATCATATAAACATCTCAAGGATAGGAAGTAGTAGCAACACACAAAGAGTATATGATCAAACACCAATAAAGTTTGAAACTAACAAGCGATAAAGCAAAAGTTTTCAAGGTGCAAAGAGCAACAAAAGCCAAAACACTCTCTCAATGCCCTATAATCTATACACTTCTCCCCCTTTGGCAACAAGTTACCAAAAAGTTCAAAGAATATAGAGCTAAGTGTCGCTTTGGGCATGGCCTCCTCTTGTAGCTGATGAAGGAGTCGATAGAGTCGCGTCAGATGCATTCACCAACTTTTGAACGAGGCATGAGTAGGACATGGAAGACTACTAGTGAGTAGATTTGTTGTTCTATTGGAAGAATTTTGAGTTTGTCACCACCAGTAGTACCAGAGCTGACCCCGGTGGTGGTTGCCCTAGTGACCTCTGTCCCGAGCGGTACTACCACTCCTCCTGGAGCGGTACTACAACCTACGGGTGGTACTGCCACTTATGGGGAACGATACTACCGCCTGTGCTGCCAAACTCACACTTCTTTTGATTCAACCTCAAGTCTACTCTTTCTTTTTTCCTTTTGGCTTATGCATTTTTTACGCCTGCTTTTCCCTCGCTCTGTGTTGTGAGTTCCAGGTTGTAGGAGCTCTGCTCATTAGGAGCGTGGGTGAATCCAAGTCGCGAGGGTAGCTCTAAGCATTACCACACACCAAGGGATGACAATGCCAATCCCAATGCACCACCCAAGAAGAGGACCAAGAAGACTACTACCAAATCTCAGAAGACTCAGTCAATGAGTGAGTTGCCAAGCAAAGAGTTCTGCATTGTCCGCTATCGCAACCCATACGTCAGTCCACAAGACCAAGATCTTCTCAATCGTCCTTTCTAGACCAAGCAGCAAGGCTCTATTTATCATGATGTGCTCAAGAATAAGAAGAACTTGTTTGTTCCTCATGTCATGTTCATTGATATGGACATTTCATAAGAATGTCAGCTATTTTGGTGAATCTCTTGGTTTATGTGAGAAGCTAAATATTATCAGACTCATGCAGTTCAACAAAGATTTTAATGTAGAGATAGTGGTTGTGTTCTTCGATACAATCCATCTTGGATCTGATGAGGATAGGACCCTGACCTGGATGACTAATGGAAGGAGATTAACTCCTAAATGGAAGGAGTTCATGGATTTACTAGGCTATGATGATAAGCGGTTCCATACCCCAATTGGATTTCGTCCTCACACCTAGGTTACTTCAACTCAAAAGAGTCACCTCTGGCCCTTATCTACTAAGAAGGTCTCCTCCACCACTGGCAATGTAACCTATGTGTTGTATCTGTTGGGGAACGTTGCATGGGAAACAAAAAAATTCCTACGCACACGCAAGATTTATCCATGGTGATGAGCATCTATGAGAGGGAGAGTGGATCTACATACCCTTGTAGATCGCTAAGCGGGAAGCGTTAAGAAACACGATTGATGTAGTCGAACGACTTTGCGATCTAATCGCTAGGCATCCCGCGATCCAAATCACAATCCGTCCCGATCTAGCACCGAACGGACGACACCTCCGCATTCAGCACACGTACGGCTTGATGAAGATCTCTGCCTTCTTGATCCAGCAAGAGGGAGTAGAGAGGTAGACGAGTTCTCTGGCAGCGCGACGGCATTGCGGCGATGGTGGTGGAGTAATTACAGCAGGGCTTCGCCTAAGCACTGCTGAAACAAATCTAGAGGAGAAACTACGGACTAGAGGGTAGGGTTGCACGTGGCTAAAAATCTGTAGCAAAACCCCTAAAACCTCTAGTATATATAGGAGGAGGAGAGGAGGAGGCTTGGCTCAAGGGCCAGCCCTAGGAGGCTTCGGCCGAAGTGGAGAGGAGGAGTCCTCCTCCTCCACTCCTAGTAGGATTAGGACTCCTTCCTTATTTCCACCTTTTTCTCTTTGGAATTTCTTCCCAGCCGCATGGGCCTTCTGTGGGACTTTGGCCAGCCCACTAAGGTCTGGTATTCATCCTCCCACAGCCCATGTAGCCTCTTGGGTCGAAATACACCTCCCGATGGTCCCCCGGTACCCTCCCGACACTCCCGGTACATTACCGATGAGCCTGGAACTTTTCCGGTGACCAAAACATGACTTCCTATATATTAATCTTTACCTCCGAACCATTTAGTAGATCCTCATGACGTCCGGGATCTCACCCGGGACTCCGAACAACCTTAGGTTACCACCATGCATAACTCTATACTACCGAAACGTCACCAAACCTTAAGTGTGCAGACCCTGCGGGTTCGAGAACTATGTATACATGACCGAGACACCTCTACGGTTAATAACCAATAGCGGCACCTAGATGCTCATATTGATTCCTACATATTCTACAAAGATCTTTCTCGGTCAAACCTCTATGTCAATGATTCAGTTAATCCCGTATGATGTTCCCTTTGTTCTTCGGTATGTTACTTGCCTGAGATTCGATCGTCGGTATCTCCATACCTAGTTCAACCTCGTTACTGGAAAGTCTTTTACTCATTTCCGTAATACAAGATCCCATGACTAACACTTAGTCACATTGCTTGCAAGGCTTGTTGTGATGTTGCATTACCGAGTGGGCCTTGAGATACCTCTCCGTCACACGGAGTAACAAATCCCAGTCTTTATCCATGCCAACCCAATAGACACCCTCGGAGATACCTGTAGAGCACCTTTATAGTCATCCAGTTACGTTGTGACGTTTGATACACACAGGGCACTCCTCCGGTGTCCGTGAGTTGCATGATCTCATGGTCGTAGGAACATATACTTGACATGCAGAAAACTGTAGCAATAAACTGACACGATCATATGCGACGTTTATAGTTTGGGTCCCGTCCATCCCATCATTCTCCTAATGATGTGATCCCGTTGTCAAATGACATCACATGTCAATGGCTAGGAAACCTTGAGCATCTTTGATCAACAAGCTAGTTCACTAGAGGCATACTAGGGACAAAGTATTGTCTATTCATCCACACATGCAATGTGTTTCCAATCAATACAATTATAGCATGGATAATAAAGAATTATCATGAACAAGGAAATATAATAATAAACACTTTATTTATTGCCTCTAGGGCATATTTCCAATAGTCTCCCACTTGCACTAGAGTCAATAATCTAGTTCATATCACTATGTGATTTACATTGTAATGAATCGAACACCCATGCAGTTTTGGTGTTGATCATGTTTAGCCCTTGGAAGAGGTTTAGTTAACGGGTCTGCAACATTCAGATCTGTGTGCACTTTGCAAATATTTATGTCTTTCTCCTCGATGTAATCGTGGATAGAATTGAAGCGTCGCTTTATGAGTCTAGTCCTCTTGTGAAACCTTGGTTCCTTGGCCAGACCAATGGCACCAGTGTTGTCAGAGAACAGAGTCATTGGATTCAGTGCACTAGGCACTACTCCAAGATCTGTCATGAACTGCTTCATCCAGACACCTTCCTTCATTGCCTCCGAGGCTTCGATGTACTCCGCCTCGCATGTAGAATCGGCTACCACGCTTTGCTTGGAACTGCACTAGCTTACCACTCCCCCGTTGAGAATAAATACGTATCCGATTTGCGACTTAGAGTCATCTGGATCAGTGTCAAAGCTTGCATCGACGTAACCCTTTACGACGAACTCTTCATCACCTCCATGAACGAGAAACATTTCCTTAGTCCTTTTCAGGTACTTAAGGATATTCATGACCGTCGTCCAGTGCTCCATTCCAAGATCACTTTGATACCTTTCGGCCATACCTATGACAAGGCTGACATCGGGTCTTGTGCAAAGTATTGCATACATGATAGAGCCTATGGCTAAAGCATACGGAATGACACTCATCTTCTCTCTATCTTCTGCAGGCACTGGGCATTGAGTCTTGCTCAACTTCACACCTTGCAACACAGGCAAGAACCCCTTCTTGGACTGGTCCATTTTGAACTTCTTCAAAACTTTGTCAAGGTATGTGCTCCAGGAAAGTGCTATTAAGCGTCTTGATCTATCTCTATAGATTTTAATGCCTAATATGAAAGCTGCTTCTCCTAGGTCCTTCATTGAAAAACTCTTGTTCAAATATTCCTTCACGCTTTCTAGCATTTCTACATTGTTCCAATCAGCAATATGTCATCCATATATAATATTAGAAATGCTATAGATCTCCCACTCACTTTCTTGTAAATACAAGCTTCTCCATAAACTTGTACAAACCTAAACGCTTTGATCACCTCATTAAAGCGCTTATTCCAACTCCAAGATGCTTGCGCCAGTCCATAAATGGATCGCTGGAGTTTGCAAACTTTGTCAACATTCTCTGGATCGACAAAACCTTCTCGTTGCATCATATACAACTCTTCCTCAAGGAAACCGTTGAGGAACGCCGTTTTGACATCCATCTGCCAAATTTCATAGTCAAAATAAGCAGCTATTGCTAACATGATTCTGACGGACTTAAGCATCGCTAAGGGTGATAAGGTCTCATCGTAGTCAACTCTTTGAACTTTTGAATAACCCTTTGCCACAAGTCCAGCTTTATACACGGTGACATTACCATCCGCGTCCATCTTCTTCTTAAAGATCCATTTATTCTGAATGGCCTTTTGCCCTTCAGGTAATACTTCCAAAGTCCATACTTTGTTTTCATACATGGATCCCATCTTGGGTTTCCTGGCCTCTAACCATTTCTCGGATTCGAGCCCATCATCTCTCCTCCATAGCTCGTAGGTTCATTGTTGTCCAACAACATGACCTCCAAGACAGGGTTGACGTACCAATCAAGAGCAGTACGCGCCCTTGTCGACCTATGAGGTTCAATAGTAACTTGATCCGAAGCTTCATGATCATCATCATTAACTTCCTCTTCAACTGTCGTAGGCTCCACAAAAACATGTTTATGCGCTGTGCTACTCTCTAGTTAAAGTAAAGGTTCAATAACCTCATCAAGCTCTATTTTCCTCCCACTCAATTCTTTCAAGAGAAACTCTTTCTCAAGAAATGTTTCGTTCTTACCGACAAACACTTTGCCTTCGGATCTGAGATACAAGGTATACCCCACTGTCTTTTTCGGGTATCCTATGAAGACGCATTTCTCCGCTTTGGGTTTCAGCTTTTCAGGCTAAAGCTTTTTGACATAAACATCACATCCCCAAACTTTAAAAAACGACAACTTTGGCCTCTTGCCAAACCACAGTTCATATGGCATCGTCTCAACGGATTTTGATGGTGCCCTATTTAAAGTGAATGCAGCTGTCTCTAATGCATAACCCCAAACGATACAGGCAAATCGACAAGAGACATCATAGAACGCACCATATCCAATAAGGTTCGATTACGACGTTACCATTACGCTATGGTGTTCCAGGCGGTGTCAACTGTGAAACAATTCCACACTGTCTTAAGTGACTGCCAAACTCAAAATTTAGATATTGACCTCGTCGATCAGATCGTAGGAATTTGATCTTCTTGTCATGATGATTCTCAACTTCACTCTGAAATTTCTTGAACTTTTCAAACGTTTCAGACTTATGTTTCATCAAGTAAATATACCCATATCTACTTAAGTCATTAGTGAAGGTGAGAAAATAACGATATCCACCACGCGCTGCAACATTCATTGGACCGCACACATCAGTATGTATGATTTACAACAAGTCACTTTCCCATTCCATTGTTCCAGAGAACGGCGTTTCAGTCATCTTGCCCATGAGGCATGGTTCACATGTGTCAAGTGATTCAAAATCAAGTGACTGCAAAAGTCCATCAGCATGGAGCTTCCTCATGCGTTTTACACCGATATGACCCAAATGGCACTGCCACCAGAAAGTGGTACTATCATTATCAACTCTACATCTTTTGGCATCAATGTTATGAACATGTGTATCATCACTATCAAGATTCAATATGAATAAACCCCTCACATTTGGTGCATGACCATAAAAGATATCACTCATATAAATATAACAACCATTATTCTCTGATTTAAATGACTAACCATCTCGCAATAAACAAGATCCAGATATAATGTTCATGCTTAACGCGGGCAGTAAATAACAATTATTCAGGTTCATCACTAACCCCGATGGCAATCGAAGAGAGAGCGTGCCGACGGCGATCACATCAACCTTGGAACCATTTTCCATGCGCATCATCACTTCGTCCTTAGCCAGCCTCCGTCTATTCCGTAGATCCTGCTTTGACTTGCAAATGTGAGCAACCGAACCGATATCAAATACCCATGCACTACAACGAGAGCTAGTAAGGTACACATCAATAACATGTATATCATATATACCTTGTTTGTTGTTGGCCGCCTTCTTGGCAGCCAGGTACTTGGGACAGTTCTGTTTCCACTGACCAGTTCCCTTGCAATGAAAGCACTCAGTTTCTGGCTTGGGTCCAGCCTTGGGTTTCTTTACAGGAGGAGCAACTGCTTTGCCATCCTTCTTGGATTTACCCTTCTTGCCCTTGCCCTTGCCATTCTTCTTGAAACTAGTGGTTTTATTGACCATCAACACTTGATGTTCTTTCTGGATTTCAGACTCAGCGACTTTCAGCATCGCAAACACCTCGGCGACTGATTTGTTCATCCCATGCATGTTATAGTTCATCACAAAGCTCTTGTAGCTAGGTGACAGTGATTCAAGAACTCTATCAGTGATCGCCTCTGGCGGAAGGGCAATTCCCAACTCCGCCAAACGAGTCGAATACCCAAACATTCTGAGTATATGTTCACTGATAGACCCATTCTCCCCCATTTTGCAAGCATAGAACTTATTGGAGGTCTCATACCTCTCGATTCGGGCATTGTTCTGAAAGATAAACTTCAACTCTTGTAACATCTCATATGCTCCATGATGTTCTAAACATCTTTGAAGTCCCGGTTCTAAGCCATACAATATTGCACACTGAACTATTGAGTAATCTCTAGTATGTGCCTCCCAAGCGTTCTTAACGTCTTCGGATGACATGTCTTCGGGTTGGTCACCAAGCGGCGCATCAAGGACATATGATTTTTGGGAAGCCGTGAGGATAATCCTCAGATTATGGGCCCGTTCCACAAAGTTACTTCCATCATCTTTCAACTTAGCTTTCTCTAGGAACGCATTAAAATTCAGGGGTGCTACTGCGAGCCATTGATCTACAACATAAATATGCAAAGGTTACTTAGACTATTGTTCAAGATAATGAGTTTAGTTAATCAAATTACTAAAGCTCTCACTCAAATTGACATCCCTCGGGTCATCTGAGTGTCACATGATCCAAATTCAGCAACTCAAGTCCGATCATCACGTGAGTTGAGGTGGTTTCAATGGTGAACATCATCATGTTGATCATATCTACTATATGACTCATGTTCGACCTTTCGGTCTCTTGTGTTCCGAGGCCATATCTATACATGCTAGGCTCGTCAATTTTAACCTGAGTGTTCTACATGTGCAACACTGGCTTGCACCCGTTGTATTTGAACGTAGAGTCTATCACACCTGATCATCACGTGATGTCTCGACACGACGAACTTTCGCAACGGTGCACACTCGGGGAGAACACAATTCATCTTGAAATTTAAGTGAGGGATCACCTTATAATGCTACCTTCGTCCTAAGCAAAACAAGGTGCATAAAGGATTAACATCACATGCAAATCATAAGTGACATGATATGACCATGAACTTATGCTTCTGGTCTCCATCTTGAAAGCACCAGCATGATCTCCACACATGCTAGGGACATACTAGGGACAAAGTGTTGTCTATTCATCCACACATGCAATGTGTTTCCAATCAATACAATTATAGCATGGATAATAAAGAATTATCATGAACAAGGAAATATAATAATAAACACTTTATTTTTTGCCTCTAGGGCATATTTCCAAGAGTATTCGTTCCTTAACATCATGCATCGCATCTTCAGGCGCACTCTCTTTCCCCGTGTTGGGAACTTGGATCAGGTACACTCTTATCTGGTGGATATGCTCCTCTGATGTCAGAACATGAAGAACTCAGAGGAGGTAGAGGTTTTGGATGTTTACCACATCTTGCGGTTGGTGCTTCTCTCAGCTGTGACGGAGCGTAAGTGTCCCATGTATGCTCCCTATTTGATGCATCTTATTGAGAGAACCTAGGAATCCACCTTTCAAGGAGAATTGTTTGAATGTGGTGATCTGGTTACCCATGAGGTTGTGCAACTGAGACTGAAGGACAAGTGAAATACTCATGCTACCCTGGAGCTGGATATTCGAGAGGATGTTGATGAGGATGGGGATGAGATTAAGGGTGGTGATGACCCAGTTGCGCACCATCTGGCGCTGAGCCATCTTGGGTTCAAAAGCTCAAGGAGAAGATGAAGAAGTTGTTATGCATGCAGGCTCATGCCCGTACATAGCTCATGTGGCAGAGAAGTAGGCTAGGAGACATCACAAGGCTATGGGAGGCACCTTGGGATGGACATCCCCAACGGGTCTGAGGACAGGGTCACCGACGAGGAGACATGGACTTCCAAGAATTGCAAGTGGGACTCTCATGTTGATCAGCCTGGCACAGCAGCTTCCAGCTCCAATGAGTTCGGGGAGTATTGAGGATGGTCCCATGTGTTGCTACCACCTTGGAACTTTCTAGTGCTCTTTTCCCTTTTGGTGTCTCGATGCCAAAGTGGGAGAGAGTTCTGGGATTTGCCAAGTCACGAGTGTTTCTTAGTTGGTTGCTTGCTTCTTCACATGTGAACTCTTTTATCATTTGGTTTGGTTTGTGTTTGTGAGACCGAAAGACCGAGTCTTATGGTGTGATACATATGCTACGCTCTACTTATCTTTATATGTATTAGTACTCTACTAGTATGTGGGTTTGTGCTTATTCTGTGTCCTATGTCTATGCTGACATGCCATCTCTTGCATATATGCTTATTTCTCTTCATGATATTACAAGTATTACATGTCTATAAAATATAGGCGGGTATTGATCCTAGAGTGTGATATTTGCATTCCAAAAGCATATCTAAAATAATGCACACATCTAGGGGGCACCCGTCTATATTTTACAGGTGATGTGGTTTGTCCTCAATCTTATGATATCCCTTGTGCAAATCCCGCGTTGTCATCAATCCACCAAAAAGGGGGGGATTGTTAGGGCATATTTCTCCCATAGTGGTTGTGGTGATTGATGCCAATGCTTTTGCAGACTAATCATGTGCATTAAGCCTTTCAGATAATTCAGCATATGGTACAAGACGATTCTAGCCCCTCGTCGATAAAAGCGAAGATAGTTATTTTCCTGCATTCATTTTTGGTGGAATTGAGTCGTAGGAGAACTGTACTATTAAGAGGGGGTCCGCATCGAAAAGTTTTGGGTGGAATCAACATGTACACTTTCATTTGCACCCTTGTTCCTTCCCGCATCAATGGAGTTGCTCCACTATTCCCTTTTTGTTCTAGTCCTGAAGAAACCAAGCGGTTGTACCGCCCAAGCAAGCGGTACTACCACTCTAGCCAGTAGTAGTACTGCCTATGGGCGCTAGTACCACTGACCAATGTCGCGTGCTATACCGCTGGCACTGGAGTCTCGACTTTTCATGTCGGACTGAGCGGCTGTTGGGACAGTAATGCGGCACGGTAGTACTGCCTACATGTGGTAGTACCACCCACCACTATCGCTCAACTACCTCACAACCTTCTCGACCCAGAACTCTCAGCGGCCGTAGGGGCTGTAGTAGGGTGAGGCACTACCGCCTATAAGTGGTAGTACCACTTCAATGGTACTGCCCCTACTCCTCCTCCTGCCCTGCGTCCGAGGGCCTTTGCACTACAACCCCAACGGTAGTACCACAGGGGCAAGCGGTAGTACCGTGCCAGTGGCACTACTAGTCGTGGCCCTGTGCTATTGCATTGTGCAGCTGGCACGGCTGCCCAAACGGCAGTACCGCTCCCATGAGCAGTAGTACCGCTTGTGTGTGGGCTGAGAGGAGGTAACGGCTGGATTTGTTCCTCCAGTATAAAAATGGGGTCTTCTTCCCGAAGAATACCACCTCATCCATTCCCAAGCTCCACTATTGCTCCAAGGTCCAGTTTTGCCCGATCTCTCTCCCTAGCCAATAAAACTTGTTGACATTCTAGGTTTTGGGTGAGAGGGCCCCGGTCTACATTTCCACCAAGAGAAATTTGATTCCCCCACTAATCCCTTGTGGATCTTGTTACTCTTGGGTGTTTGAGCATCCTAGATGATTGAGGTCACCTTGGAGCCACAATCCATTATGGTGAAGCTTCGTGGTGGTGTTGGGAGCCTACGGTTAAGTTGTGGAGATTGACCGGATCTTGTTTGTAAAGGTTCGGTCACCACCTTCAAAGGCCCCACTGGTGGAATCACGATATCTCACATTGTGTGAGGGAGTGAGGAGAATACGGTGGCCTTAGTGGATTCTTGGGGAGCATTGTGCCTCCACACCGCTCCAACGGAGACATACTTCCCTTCAAAGGGAAGGAACTTCGGTAACACATCCTCGTCTCCACCGACTCCACTTGTCGTTATTTCTTACCTTTACTTTGTGAAAGCTTTACTTGTGTGGTATCCTTTGCTTGCTTGTATTGTTGTTGTTGTTAGCATCATATATTTTGTTCACCTAGTTGCATATCTAGACAACCTATTTGTTTCTAAACCTAATTTTCTTAGAAAATCTAATAATTGGTAGTTGCCTATCCCCCCCTAGTCAACCATATCGATCCTTTCGATAACTATGCACGATTCTATGAGTTGCCCAACATTAATTTGTTTACGCTTTGCTACCATGCTTTTAGGAGATATGTCACTAGTAAATCTATGCCCCCGGTCCATTCTCCATATATTACACGTGCTTACAATTTCTACCTATTTGCTATCATTATCTTTGTTACTATTATCCTTTGCTATCATTATCACTATTTACTCCTAACCTTGTGAATGGCAAGAACAAGGGGAGTGATGACCCCTTCCCTCTATTGGGTGAAAGCAATTATTTTGTGTGCATGCACGTGCTACTAAATTTGTTCATGTGTTGATGGTTCAATAAGCCTTGGTTCTTAAATGGGGAAAATACTATCTACTACTATACTGCTTCGCCATCCTTCCTCTTCGGAGAAATCCGACAACTCCATCGCGAGTAGCAGGTGTCCGATGAGCGTTCCTCGCAATGGATACTAACTGGGGACACTTGATCCGATCAAGCCCAGGTGCCCTGGATCGCCACTCGGAATTTGATGATACAGCCATAGTTGGGTCACGAGCCATCCTTTCTCGAAGAGATTGAAAAATGGGTATCACCGAGTCTTCATCCTAATTGCTCACTCTTTGCCTTTTGAGGGAATGAACAAATTGATTCTGATGATATTTCTCAGTCGAACCTCAAGCTCGTCGAATAGTCGGACACCTTGCCTGTAGAGGGAGACGGTCATTCTCTCTAGCGAGACCTTGACTGACTCGGGGGCTACTATCAGGGTTATAAATATGGGGTAGGCCCATGTATACGGATGGCCTTAGTAGGCCTATGACCTATACACGATATGGCTCAAGGGACCATGGGCCATGGGGCATCATCATCAGCTCATCAAGTATAAGGAGGGTGGCTCAGTACAGCGATAAGTCCCTACAACCGAATGTTGAGCCTCCCGACAACCCATCGCTACCAGTGAGCTATGGAAGCAAAGGGAGTAGTCATCTAGACCATCAGTCATTAGCTACCTAGGATACCTCTCAACCATGATGCCTTAATATGGTAGTTATCCAACAGGGTGTAATCTAATGAAATACGACAGTTACCAGTAGTAAATGACATGAAACATGTCGCCTCACCCGAGGCCTTTAACAACATTAATACTCACCCATTATGCACCCCCACCTGGCGCACTCTATATAAGCTAGGTGGGAAGTTCCGGGTTGAAGATTGAACAAACACACACACTATGATCTACACCAAGAGCAAAAGGCCAAAGCTATATAAATTCTTGAGCGTAGTCTCAATTGCACCGTTCGGTAAATCCGATTGGCTCTACATTCCTACCCCCATAGTATTGTCACGATTATATCCACGACAGCACCCCTCCTAGCTCACTCTACATAATCCAGGAGGACAACATCAGACTAATGGTTGAACTCTCTCATATTTTAACCTACGCCAAGAGCAAGAGCACCATACAGAAGTGAAGTAGGGTATTACCTCCACCGACGAGGTCCTTAACCTGAATAAATACACTGTGTACTCCCATCCACATAGCTTGATAGATACGATCTCTACATACACACCCTCATAGTATTGTCACGATTATGTCCACATCGTGATGTGATTGAGATTGTGTTTGTACACCTACATAAGTTTTTTTTGCTAGCAAGGACTCTTCATATTGTCTCTTTATTTTTTTTATGTTGGTTGCTTTCCAAGGGATTTTCTTCCCCACAAAGAGGAGGTGGGGGCCAGTTTGAATAAAAAAGTTTTTCATAGAAAACTTCTAGTCTATTTATCATCAATCATAGATTTACAACAAACATCCAAAATAATAAAAATTACATCAAGATTCGCAAACCACCTAGTGATGACTACAAGCACTAGAGCGAGTAGAGGGTGCGCCGCCATCATCACCCCTCCCTCGCTGGAGCCGGGCAAAACTAGTTGAAGTAGACAGTCGGAAAATTGTTGTAGTAAGGCCCCATACGACCAGCACATGTTAGCAACAACCATCGTCGATGAAGAGAAGCGTAGATCGGAAGGATCCAACCCGAGAACACACTGACATAGACGAACGAAGGTTGGATCCGAGTGGATCCATCAAAGACAACCACCGATCGTACATTCTGAGATCCGCCGGAGGCACACCCCATGCGCTCTTTGAGATGCTAAACATACTACCAGGATGAGGGCTAGGCGAGGAGAACCTTATTCCATCTTAAAGAAGCTGGCGTTTTCTTGTCTTTCTAGCAGATCACATGCCTTAGCAAAGCTCGAAGAAACACAAAAAAACTGATCCCTCCCCCCGGGAAAGGTTGTGATCCACCACGCCTCCATAGCCCTAAGGCCATAGGGGAGGAGACAGATTGGCGACACCGTCGATGGGAAGCAAAAACCCTTGTTGTCCTCTTCGCTTGGAGGAGAGGCGAAGGGGTATCCTGTTTGGTTTGAAAAAATTCAGTAGGAGGGGACATGTCCCATTGATATGGAGGATGAAAACGATGTAAGAAAATCAACAACTTTCCCTTGAATAATAGATATTAGAGCAACTATAACCGGACCCCTCATACCCATCTTAAACGCCCGGACAGGCCGTCCGGTCAGTGACCGGTCACGAAATTTCGACCCAGACGGGCTTCTTAGACGAGTCTCAAATGTCGGGGCTCACCAGCACCCCTCATATCAAGCCCAAATATGAGGCAGATATGAAGGCGTCTGGGTGCACCTGGGCACGTCCGCCACGTCGGACCGGACAATCCGACCCCACCGCAATTTACACTAAATCCTTCAAACCCTTCCTCCTCCCACCGCCCTTAAATCTTTCCCATGCCTAAGCCCTCACCGCCCGCCACCCTTGCTCTCCATCCTCCCCACCGGTCCCGATCCGCCGCCTTAGATGTCTTCCAGCCTATCCCTGACCGCCGCGACAGAGACGTAGTCTGCCTCGTCCGTTAGCGTCCCTTCCTCCTCTCCGTCTTGCAAAGTGAAGAACGTCGCCCCAAAGATGTGATGTTGCTGACAGCGAGAGAGGGCGATGGCGGCGTAGGGAGATGCGGACATGCTCGAGGAGTTGTGTCCCCCGCCACGTCTGGCACCCCGCAGCCAGTCCATCCAAGCGCTAACGTCGATGCGGTTTATGCCGTCCGGCACCCATGGGGCAGAGGAGGACTCGACGAGCAGGCCGCATGGATGGCCGCGTCCGACCAGTGATCCGACAAACACCCCTTCTCGCTCGGACATTTATTTTATTTTGACATGTCTGGTTTGTTGAACTATGATTTGATTTGCTTTGTTTTGAATCACACAATTTTATCAGATAATCAACGTGCATGAATGATATGGACTTGAGAATTGATATTTTAGATACGTGAATGTGTGACACAATACATGAGGGATCGACGGACGCTTTCCGTATACGTGTCCGGACGCATACACGGTACAGAGAGCCGCATTTGCCAAGACGGCTGTAGATGCTGTTAGTACGTTTTGGATAGCTATAATAAATATGTGTACGTCATGTTTGATGCGTAGGTAGGGCTAACCCTCATTTCCGATGGAAAAAAAGTGTATTCTGGATCAGCACATTGTATCTTTCGCTGATGTAACTAACGTCGGGATACAGCTTTATGGGGTTAAAGAAAATGATCTGCCCTAACATAAGATCGGCGTGCCGTGTAAAAAGCAGAGACTCGGGGAGCCATGCAAAAGCGAGACACTGGGCAGGGGGGCGCGCATACGTGTGACCAGCTCGTCGACACGTTAGTTCGAAAGGGCTCAACCCCCAGCCACGCGTGCGTACGGAGTGACACTCCAAGTGACGAGGTGTGCAAAAGGGTCGCAGGCACAGCTGAGTTGAGCTTTACATCTAGCCCATCCATGCATTGCACACATACACGTATACGCGGAGTTGGATGGATGGATCAATGGAATTGATGATTTCTGTGTGGTCATAGCTGAATGCCTGATGGACACAGCCGCTGAGCTTTCGGGCGAAAAGCTGCGTAGCGTGCATGGGCCGGTCACAAAGTCCAGTTTCTTCTTTTCATCGTCTCTAGCAAGCTATAGCGTCTCGTTCTTGTGTTGCATGTACACGTACCGGTGCATGACACTTGTTACGACTTGCTTATTTGGCCCAGCGTGACGCATCAATTATTTGACACTAGATCAATCGACATGGGTGCATGGATCAGATGGCTACCTTTTGCCGAAAGGGACATGTCCAATGATCCATCCGATCGGCCGATCAATCATCGGTGTGCATGCAACCGTGGCTACGCGGTAGCACATGCAGCCTTGTTCTTGGCTACCATGGTTTGCCATGCGACCCAAGTGTATCTTGTCATTAACATACATACAACGTGCGTGCATGCATGTGTGTATCGGCAAAGGATGACAAACGCTTAAACTAGCTGCATCTTGGCAAGGCTGTACTCCACAACATATATCTCTCCCGATTCACCAAAAGAGGAAAATCTCTCCCTCCTCCCATGCCAAGCCACAACAATATCCAAGGATACGACTCAAATCGGCACGTGCACGAATTGTAGCTTGGATGCTATTGCTACCTAGGCCAGGAGTTATCCGCTAATTTCAACCGGCCGGCCGGCCGGCTACCTACCAGCGGCTAACTATTGCAAAAGTCAAATCGCTCGCAGCGTGCAGCAGTTAAAAGTTGAAGCTTTGGAATATATGAATATTCGACGAACTAAAGTTGACGTACATGCCGTACGTACGTGCGGCGACAAGATGATACAGCACACTGATTGATTAAAACCTACGAACAATAGAATTCCCCGTTGGAATTAATAAATCGGTTCCAAATTGAAGCGCAAAAACTTGACCATGCATGCAGTTGGTTTAGTTACTATCTTTCCTCACCATGTGCATGGCCTCGGGGCAGGGTGGAAGACAGGACGGCGGTTCCAAATATCGCTTTTGCGTTGCTGGGTGTCGAATGGGGTCATTGATAGAGTCGTCGGTTCATTTGGCACGCGGTCTCGAGACCGTTGTGTGTCAGTTGTTAAGCTTTGTAAGTCGAAGCGACGGCCCAGATCATATTGTAGGGTGCTGTATCTCTTGGGTTGCAGAGCCGTCGGCTCGACTAGGACGCAGCCTCGAAGTTAGTTTCATGAGCGGACGCGCCAACACTATCACTTTGACAAAATGGGATTATAAAGTTTATTGTAGTATTATAGCTACAGAGGCGCAGCAAGCTTTGACAAAGTTTCAGAGATGCATATACTATTACTCCCATTGACAAACAAGTAACTATCCACACATAGTGTGATGATGCATGCAAATTGCAGCCTAGGCAGGAATAGACTACTTGCTGGATTAACTTCTTGGCTGTACTAGGAAAGACGAATCTATACATGTAGTAGCTTACTAGCTTTACGTCTGCATTTGCTTTGCAGGCTAAGCTATATATCGATTGATATTAACTCGAGTTAAAGCACATGGTTTAGTTGGCTGACAAGTTAGTGGGAGTAATGCTTTAGCGAGTGTTCATAATTCCATATTCCATGCCAAGGCAAGCGCCAAAAGTCTATCTAATCCGTTCATATTAGATGAGGTCACCGCAGTTTATTTGACTTTCTTTGTTGCAACTTGTGTCCGCACGCGTGCACATATGATGCGGCATTAGTCAACTTATATATAATTTTAATATTCGCATGTTAACATCGATCACACGTCACTACACATGACTTTCTAGTTTCTCTAAAACTGCAATAGCTTGAGAAGAACTTGAGGTTCAGTTAATCTTATTTTATTTTGAGAATCACCGCACTACCAGCGCTCCGATCACCAGCTCGAGATAGGCCTCCATCAACATTGATATTAGCATGCCTTGATTCGGGAACAATACATGTCCCTCCGGATATATGGGTTGAGCTAGACTCGTAACGGGCTTCCCCGGCGTTCTCAAGCTCATCAGGAAATCTCTGAGGGCTAGAGAACGACTTGAACTCCGGTTCACTGATTGCAAATTTTTGTTGGTCGTTCCAGTTAATTAAGGGTTGCACCTATTCACCGCTCCAGGCACAAGGGCAGCTCCTGGCGCCCATGTGCCAAACTACTGGCCCGGCCCATGTAGATTCCCATTTTATATCACCATGTTCGCTCGATGGCAGTTAAAAAAAACAAAAAAAAGTTCCATTAAAAAGTTTTTAGAAAAAAAATCATGAATTCAAAAAACTTTATGGGTATTTCAAAACAAAAACATGAATTTTAAAAGAACTTTATCAATTGGAGAAAAGTTCATCAATTTTAAAATAATATCATCGAATTTGAAAAAAGTGCGTATAAGTGAAAACAATAATTTGAAAAGCTTTAATAAAATTTTTAAAAAAATTCGAAATTTGAAAAGGATCATCAAAATTGAAAACGTGTTTATCAATTTCAAACACAAATCATAGAGTTTGATTTTTTTATCTAACTAAAAACAGTTCAAATATTTTCAGAAAAATCTCATTAATTTAATTTTTTTTATTCTTGCATCTTCACTTTTTTTTCTTTTTTTTCACTTTTAGTTTTACTTTAGTTTCCTTTCTCAAATTCCTGAGAATTTAAATTTTTTGAAAAAACAAATCAAATTCAATCTGTTTTAAAATTCCATAAATATTGTTTTAAACCACGTTTTTTCAATTGCTTGCTTTGTTTTTAGTTTTTTGGGTTTGTGATGGCTGCCATGTTATTCCATAGACCTCCTCCTGGCCAGCCCTATATGTAGCCCGCGTTCAAACCCTATTTAATGCTTAACACGCCACTTTCTATTGTTTCTGTAGAAGCCACACACCCTATTCGAGCTTGGGCTTTGGACCATTTCCTTCTTCGCACACAACGCTTATCTTTATTCTTCTTCTCATCATAGGGGTTTCAGAACCTACTAGACCTTCTGGAAGGTTACCTTGGTTTTTTGGTTAAGTTTTTTTTTTTTTTTCATTTCTATCTTTCTTCCAGGGTTTTTTGGTCTTTTTCAGTTATTTGTTGTTCAATTTTTTATTCTTTCATCTTCAACCTTTTTATCTTTTTATTTTCACTTTTATTGTATTGTAAAGTTCCTTTTCAATTTCGTAAAAATATAAAATTTTGAAAACTTTTCTCAAACTCAAATTATTTAAAAAAATCCATCAATATTTTTTAAATGAATATTTTTTCAAATGTGTGATTGTTTTGATTTTGTGAACCTTTTATAAAATTCGTGAACAATTTTAAAATTCATATTTTTTTCAAAATTGTGAAAAAATAAACATCACAAAGAATTCCCAAATTTGAGCATGAACTTTTTCAAGTTCATGAAGTCCCTTTTCAAATTCATGAACTTGTCTATATTCATATTTATTTTCAAGTTCATGGACTTTTCTTAACTTGATGAACTTTTTAAACAATTTATTAACTTTTTATTATTTTCACAATTTATTCCAGTAGCAATATAAAACAATTAGCTGTTTTTTCTATCAGTTCAACAACAGAAAAACAAACAGTGGGGAAACCAAAGAGTGGCTAAGCGAGCGTGCACGAAATTGGGCCAAGGGACACTGGCGTGTGTGCGAGCGCCAGCTTGATACCTGGGGCTTAAAGCGTTGGGGAAGAAATCTAACGCTCGCGTCTATCTTATACACAAATGCTATGTCTCACTTAAAGCGACTAGTTAGCGAGCGCTTCCTCACAAGTATTTCAGTGATCGCTCTCACGCGTCGCTACTTGGCGTGTTCTTAGTCGTCACCACGTGTCGCGTTCTGAACGTTCCTTTCGAATTTTGTTTTTTTATTTTTCCGCACGCGTTTTCACTTTATTGGAGTGGTTTTTTTCTGAATTTTTTTGGTGTTACGGTTTTCCACTGGTCTTTCGTATCTTTTGGACAAAAAAAATTTCAAAAAAAAACACGTTTTCTTTTTTTTACGCGAAAAAACGTGTTTTTTTGCGAGAGGCACGGTTTTGCTTCCGCGAAAGGCACGGGTTTGCCTTTGCGAGAGGCACGGTTGTGCCTCTCAAAAAGGAAAAAAAACGTTTTTTTGTTCTCTTTATTTTCTCGCGAGAGGCACGATTTTGTTTCCGTGAGAGGCACGGTTTTGCTATCGCGAGTGGCACGGCTCCCAAAAGGGAAAAACACGTTTTCTGCTTGTTTTGCTTCTGCGAGAGGCACGGTTTTGCTTCCGCGAGAGGCATGGCTCCCGAAAGGGGAAAAACGCGTTTTCTACTCATTTTTTTTACCGTGGGAGGCACGGTTTTGCTTTCGCGAGGGGCACAATTTTGCTATCGCGAGAGGCACAACTCCCGAAAGGGGAAAAAACGTGAGGCACGATTTTTTTCATGAAGCAAAAAATTCGTCAAAACCTATCAACATGAGATCTAGTTTTGTAGATCTCGACGTGAGAAAGCGAACGGTAAAAACGGTTCGAGATTTGGACGCACGGTTTAGGAGATAGAACGTTTTGAAATACGGATTTACGAAAAAAAGAAAAACTCTCAGATCGCGACAAGTGGCACGCAACCTGAGGATGAAAGTAATCGTTAGAAGATGTACACGCTAATTTCGAAGATTAGCATATGTCTCACATGAAACTTCTGCAGTGCGCACGCGTATAGGCCGGCCCAATGGTGTGTTAATTGTTTGTTCGTACGTTATTGATGTGTTTGTTAGTTTTTTTTGTTTGGTGTCCCTATTTCTTCTGCAGTTTTCATTAGGTTCTTTTTTCGTTATACTTGTTTGTTGCCTTTTCTTTTGCTTTTCTATCGGTTTCTCTTTGTTTCTTTCATGGTTTTTTGGGGGGAGGGGGGTTCCTTTCTCATTTTCCTATTTTTATTTTTATTTTGGTTTTAAAATGTTTCCTTTTTGTTTTTTTTGTTTCTTTATCGGTTTTCACTAGTTTTCATTCTTTTGCACCTTTTCCCTTTGGTTTTGTTTTTTGTATTCTTCTTTTTGATTAGTTTCTTTAGTGATACGAAAATGGAGCAAGAAGTATTGTTGTCCTTTTTCCTAGAGGTGACCTTAAGTCATCAAACCCATGAGAGGAAGGTGTTCTTCAAGGTAGGCTTTCAAACAAGCTATTGTTAGAGAATTGACTTTTAGTTTTTGATCAGATCGTAAATCAAGCTGACAGTGAAAACACTTATAATTAAAACATGCATGGGTACGAGGACTTATGCTTACAACAATATATTTGTGTCGGGATCAGAAATGATATTAATTTCTGTTCTGGAAGTCACCCATCAAGATGTGCTTGTTACGTATCAACTAGTGATTTGTCCAAATTACATTTTTGACCGACACACGTCGCAATAATTAGACAAAGGCATTGGGTTGACTACACATGTTGAACCGCTAAGGATAGGATCCGTGTTACAGTACTAACCATTTATGTCACTAGTGTTCAGAATAACACTAGACGGTGTCCTTGTCCTTAGCCTCTCTGTGACTCGCTCTCACAGATCCTATATACCTCCACGGATGAAGAACGCGAATGAGGCAAGAGATAACTATGGAGCAATTTTATGTTACACATATGAGACATTAATTCAAAGTCCTTCCATTGATCCCCAAACAAATACATGGAGTTACAAGGCTCTTGCCTCAACCCATGACATTAGTAAACTTTCACGCGTGAAGATCAGATCACACGGAAAACACATCGAGGAACACATCCTAAAGATTGATTGACTGATAATATGTATTACAATGGATGTTGTGTGAGAACCATGGTGATAATGAAGGTTGTGGCTATAGATATGGAAAGATGGCGGCGGCTAGGGTTGTAGATGGGAAATTGGTCATGACAAATATTGGCTTGTGCGGCGATGTTTTTTTGCTCCTTCGGCGTCGCCCCGTTTATGAAGGTGGTTCAGGTGGATCAGGCGTATCGTTTTTCACTTTACGAGCGGCCGCTACCGCATGATACGTCCTCTTTTACTCTATTTCTTCTCGTGCACCTTCCACTTGATCTCCTTTATTTTCACTTTACTCATTTCAACGTATAGCCTTGATTTCGTCCATAAATAGCCCGTTTTGTGAAAATAAAATAAAGATAAGATATTTGAAATCCTTTTCCATTCATTCATCATTAGTGGTAATATTAGGGTGAATATTGTTTCCCAAAATTATGAATATTTTCAACTTCTCAAAAAAATCTCAAATTTGTGCATTAACTTTTTTCGAGCTCCCGAACTTCTTTTTCAAATTCATGAACGTTTTCACATTCATATTCATTTTCAAGTTCATGAACATTTCCTAAATTGATGAAATGTTAAAAAAATGTAAACTTTTTATTATTTCACAATTTGTTTTCCAACAGTAGTATAAAAAATATTGGCTTTTTTCGTACCAAATCAACATGTGAAAAACAAACAATGGGGATACCAGCGAGTGGTCGACCGAGCTGGCACGATATTGGGCCACGACCCGCTGGCGTGCGCAAGCTCCAGCTTACCTTGTTCTTAAGGCGTTAGGGAGGAAATCTAATGCTCGTGTTCGTGTTATACGCGAATGCTATGTCTCACTTAAAAATGTAAATTGTTTTTTCTACATTTCTTTCTGGGTTTTTTTTGCACTTTTTTCTTTGTTTTTTTGTATTCTTGTTTTTAATTAGTTTGTTTAGTTATTCAGGAATGGAGCAATAATGATTGTCACGTTTTTTCCGAGAGGTGACCCCAAGTCATCAAACCCACAAGAGGAAGATGTTCTTGAGCGAGGGTTTAAAATTAGATTTTGCAAGAGAATTAAGTTCCAGTTCTTGATCGGATTGTAAATCAACCCGAGAGTGATTTTTTTTATTAAAACACATGCATGGGTATGCGACTTATGTTTACAACCACTGTTGGAAATATGTCCTAGAGCCAATTATAAATTAGTTATTATCATATTTTCTTGGTCATGATAATCGTTTATTATCCATGCTATAATTGTATTGATCGGATACTTAGATGCATGTGTGGATACATAGACAAAACCATGCCCCTAGTATGCCTCTAATAGACTAGCTCGTTGATCAAAGATGTTAAGGTTTCCTAGCCATGGACATGAGATGTCATTTGATAACGGGATCACATCATTAGGAGAATGGTGTGATGGACAAGACCCAAACTACAAACGTAGCATATGATCGTGTCAGTTTATTGCTACTATTTTCTTCATGTCAAGTATCTGTTCCTATGACCATGAGATCATGCAACTCACTGAGACCGGAAGAGTGCCTTGTGTGTATCAAACGTCGCAGCGTAACTGGGTAGCTATAAAGGTACTCTACAAGTATCTCCGAGGGTGTCTGTTGGGTTGGCATGGATCAAGACTGGGATTTGTTACTCCGTGTGACGGAGAGGTATCTCAGGGCCCACTCGGTAATACAACATTACAATAAGCCTTGCAAGCAATGTGACTAAGTGTTAGTCACGGGATCTTGTGTTACGGAACGAGTAAAGAGACTTGCCGGTAACGAGGTTGAACTAGGTATGGAGATACCGACGATCGGATCTCGGGCAAGTAACATACCGAAGAACAAAGGGAACATCATATGGGATTAACTGAATCCTTGACATAGAGGTTCGACCGATAAAGATCTTCGTAGAATATGTAGGAACCAATATGGGCATCCAGGTCCCGCTATTGGTTATTGACCATAGAGGTGTCTCGGTCATGTCTACATAGTTTTCGAACCCGCAGGGTCTGCACACTTAAGGTTCGGTGACGTTTCGGTAGTATAGAGTTATGCATGATGGTGACAGAAGGTTGTTCGGAGTCCCGGATGAGATCCCGGACATCACGAGGAGCTCCGGAATGGTCCGGAGGTACAGATTGATATATAAGAAGTCCTGATTTGGTCGCCGGAAAAGTTTCGGGCTCATCGGTAGTGTACCGGGGGACCATCGGGAGAGGTATTTCGACCCAAGAGGCTACATGGGCTGTGGGAGAGTGAATACCATCCCTTTGTAGGATGGTGGAATTCCCACACAAGGCCCATGCGGCTGGGAGAAAAACCCAAATAGAAAAAGGTGGAAAAAGGCAAAAAGGCCAAAATAAGGAGGAGTCCTAGTCCTACTATGATTGGAGGAGGATTCCTCCTCTCCTCCCACTTCGGCCGAAGCCTAGAGGGATTGTCCCTTGCGCCAAGTATCCTCCTCTCTTCCTCTTATATATACTAGAGGTTTTAGGGTTTTTGCACTTGATTTTTGAGCCACGTGCTACCCGTTCCTCTAGTGCATAGTTTCTCCTCTAGATCGGTTTACTGCAGTGCTTAGGCGAAGCCCTGCCGAAATTGCTCCACCACCATCGTCGCGGCACCATCACGTTGCCGGATAACTCGTCTACCTCTCCGCTCCCTCTTGCTGCATCAAGAAGGCGGAGATCATCATCGAGCTGTACGTGTGCTGAACGCGGAGGTGCCATCCATTCGGCGCTAGAGCGGAAGGACCATGATCAAGATCGCGAGATGGATTGTGATGAGTTCGCGGGACGGATCGTGATGAGTTCGCGGGATGGATCGTGATTGGATCGCGAGATGGGTCGTGATGAGATCGCGGGACACTCGGCGATTTGGATTGTGAAGACGTTCGACTACACCAACCGCGTTTTTCTTAACGCTTCCCGCTTAGCGATCTACAAGGGTATGTAGATCCACTCTCCCTCTAGTAGATGCTCATCACCATGGATAGATCTTGCATGTGCGTAGGAATTTTTTTGTTTCCCATGCAATGTTACCCAACAGTGGCATCATGAGCTAGGTCTATGTGTAGATGAGATCTTGAGTAGAACACAAAGAGTTTGTGGGCGTTGATGCTTAGATTGCTTCCTCCCTTGGTCGTGTTTTGGTTCAGTGGTATTGTGGGATGAAGCGGCCCGGACCAACCTTACTCATACGCTTACGAGAGACCGGTTCCATCAACTGACGTGTAACCTCGTTGCACAAAGATGGCTGGCAGGTGCCTGTTTCTCCTACTTTAGTTGGATCGGATTTGACAAAGGCGGTCCTTGAGAAGGTTGAAAAGAAATTTATGTATCACCGTCGTGGTTTTGCGTAGGTGAGAATTGTTGTTGCTAGATACCCGTAGCAGCCACGTAAAACTTGCAACAACAATTAGAGGACGTCTAACTTGTTTTTGCAGGGTATGTTGTGATGTGATATGACCAATTACATGATGAGATATATGTGATGTATGAGATGATCATGTGTTGTATAGAATATCACACCTTGCATGTCTATGAGTACGGCAACCGGCAGGAGCCATAGGGTTGTCTTTAATTATTGTATGACCTGCGTGTTAGTCATTAAGTGCTATGTAATGCTTTACTTTATCGCTAAATGGTAGCTATAGTAGTATGAGCATGGTGGGCGCGACAACCCCGATGGAGACACAATGATGGAGATCATGGTGTTATGCCGGTGACGATGGAGATCATGCCGGTGCTTTAAGGATGGAGATCAAAAGCACAAGTTCGTGGTCATATCATGTCACTTATGATTTGCATGTGATGTTAATCCTTTTATGCACCTTGTTTTACTTAGGACGACGGTATAGGGTGATCCCTCACTTAATTTCAAGATAAATTATGTTCTCCCCGAGTGTGCACCGTTGCGAAAGTTCGTCGTGTCGAGACACCACGTGATGATCGGGTGTGATAGACTCTACGTTCACATACAACGGGTGCAAGCCAGTGTTGCACATGCAGAACACTCGGGTTAAACTTGAAGAGCCTAGCATGTACAAACATGGCATCAGAACACAAGAGACCGAAAGATCGAACATGAGTCATATATTAGATATGATCAACATGATGATGTTCTCCATTGAAACCACCTCAACTCACGTGATGATCGGACTTGAGTTGGTGAATTTGGATCATGTATCACTCGAATGACCGGAGGGATGTCAATTTGAGTGGGAGTTCTTAAGTAATATGATTAATTGAACTCATTATCATGAACATAGTTAGTAGTGTCTTTGCAAATTATGTTGTAGATTACTTGCTCATGCTATAGCTCCCTTGAATTTTTATATGTTCCTAGAGAAATAGAGTTGAAAGATGATGGTAGCAATATTGCAGACTTGGGTCCGTGATCTGAGGATTGTCTGTTGGTAATATGCCCTAGAGGCAATAAATAAAGTGTTTATTTGTAGCGACCCGACCTGAAAGGCCAAGTCTCCGGTGTTTCCGTACCATCCCAAGATCATGCTGGTACACACACGGTACATCAATGTATATATCAAAGGGAAATCACACAGCATTATATTAATCGCAATCTCATATAGAGTCCTTTATTACAATATAAATTACAATAAAGTGGCTAAAGGCCAACTCATGAGAATATCTAAATCTTGCGGAAGCGTCGAAGGTAGATGAGTCCATCTGACTCCAAGGGCATCTCACTGAGCATAGAACGCGTCCTCACTCCTGGTCGGAAAAATACTCTGCAACATGATACGTTGCAGCCGTGTAGGTCAGCATACGGAATATGCCGGCAAAGTCACAAGAGAGGGGTGAAAATAATCAGCTAGTCTATATGCTTATATGGCAGGTGGTGGTGTAAGTTTTGCGTAAAGCCAAGTTTTTCCTACATCGAAGGGGGTTAAGCAAAATATTACTAAGTTGGTTGATTAATGAGATGGTTCCACCAACCAATTCTCATACCCAAAATTATTAAATTCCCACATCATCATATTATTTGTGTTGAGAGTTCCGGAAGTTCCAATTCCTTTGGCTCAAGTCGTCCATAACCGTGGACACGGCTAATCGATTAGGTTTAAGTACTCTGTAGAGTTTTGCACACGTTCCCCACAAGATTTGGTCGCCTCCGTTTGATTTCTCGCACTTCAGGGTGTTTGAGAAACGGATGACCAAAACATGGTCTTCCAAAGGGTTTCCCTGCGACTCTGACGGTGCCCATCCTTTCCTACAGTTCTTCTACCTCTCGTAGCACCGCCTGTCCAGAGTCACCACGATATCCAACCAAGCCAGAGCCCATAATGACTTGTGGCTGTGCAGGTAAGCCTTGGGTCTTGAATCACCCATCCATCCCTTTGTGCCTGGGTGGACCTTTCCGCGTGAATACTGGCCATCTCCAGCATCACCTAGGCTAACCACTGGTTTCTCCAGGGCGCCGTTCAACCATCATCCACCCAGAGGTATGTTGAAAACTTGGAGTATTGAAATCTTGATCATTATGTAGGTCTTGAAATTATTAACTCTCTCAACTCCCATGAATCACACAACCAACCCCGTCTACTATTAGCATAGCAAAAGTAAAACAACGTTTCCCGGGGCCAATGTTGTCAAAGAGGGTTGAGAGGGGTATCTACCACATGATACTACTACAATGTAACCAAGTTTCCAACTAACCTATCTTGCATGCAACTGGGGAGATGGTAGAACTAATGCATATAAAACATGGGTAAAACATGATCAAAGTGACTTGCCTGATTGATGATCTTCGTACGTGAGTGACTCTAAGTAACAAGCTTCGCACTCCGGATAATCTAACGAAACAAACAATGCACTCAAATAAGCATACAACCAAAATAAGTACTCATAGCATTCAGCAAAGAAGTACTAAACAAACAAGGCAACCAATGCACAAAAGTCTCTAGCAAGAAAAACACACAAAGTTTTGTTTTCCAAAAGGTGAGGGATGAAAACACTATTGACATAATAAAACTATTTTGAAATGACAAGACAATTGTTGTTGTCAGCAAAGAAACAATAGCATATTTTATTAATAAACAGAATATAATCAATTTAAGTTTGTTGGGAAAACTTTAGTAGAGTTTATACAAGTTTGAGATAAACACTATATGAATCAACTATAGTTATATTAACAAAAAGAATGAAAACTAAACTTATTATTTTGTTAACAAAACATGTTCTTACAGAAAATAACTTACAAATAAATTTGTCTTAGAAAACAGAATTAATTATACAAAACTTATTTGAAAACAAAACTATTACTAGTTAGTTGTTTTAATCAAATTATGCCTATTTGAAAAGAAGTTGTGATTCCTATGTTAAATGAAATTAAACTAGGCAAATTTATATTTTTATTAACAGTAAGTGAAAACACTAAATGTTTACTAACAGAACCTAATAAACAAATAAAACCAAATTCTAAATCAAACTAATCAAAATTAAGTTTATAAAACTATATTATAATAATAAGCAGATTCTGTTTCTGGTTGGAACACTAATCAAATATGTCATGAAAATCCTCAAACTAAACATGAAGATAGTCCTAACTAATATCAAACAGTAGCAAAAAGAATCATATCAAAATCTATTTTTAAACTCTAGTTATTCAGATTTGAAGATTTTAAGCAAATTTGATTCAATTCAAATTTTATAGTTCAAATTTGAAATTTGAAAGTACAGGGTGAAACTACATGAAAAATGTGAGCTATTGCAAAAAGAATCAACTCAAAACTCTAAATATATTAAAAAATATAAGCAAAACAAAATTGGAGAACATTCTGTTAATTAAAACAAAACAGAAAATAAAAAAAAAATTGCGTCGGTCAGGGGGCTACGTGGCGCGATCCGATTGGCTAAGGGGGGCGTTCGGTAGGTGAATTAGAGCGGGCGACCGTTCGGTAGAAGAAAACGGTTCGGACTTAAGTTCGTTCTAATCTGGACCGTGGGATTTGTATCGGACGGTCGAGGGGGCTTACAGGGTAGAAGTCGCCGGCGTCGGGGTACTCCGGCGAGTCCGGTAGCGGCGATTGCGGTGGCGAGGTGTTCCGGTGGTCGGGGAGGACGGGGAAGTGGTCCGGGCGACGGGGACGGTCCTCCGGAGGCGATTGGTGGCGACGGCGTGGCGAATGATGGTCGGAGGTGGTGGCTACGGTCGACGGCGACTTCCGGTGGTGGTGGAACTCCGACGAGCAATCGACGGCGTCTCGGCGAGAGAGAGAAGGGGCTCGGGGGGGGGGGGGGGAAATGGACGCGGGGTTGGTCCGGTTTATATAGGGGCGCTCGGGGTGCGGGGGAGTAAAGGGAGAGAGAGATCCGGCGAGAGGGAAACGGTCGGCGGCGGCTCCGGCGCACGCGGGGGAGGGAGAAGACGACGACCGAGCGAGGGAAACGGTCGGATGGGTGGGGTCCAGCGTCAGAGAGAGAGAGAGGGGAGTGAATGTGCTCGGTCAGCCGACCGGTAACGGTTTCGGCTTTTAAAGCCGGTGGGCCGGCCCGTTTAATACCGGAAACGGTTACCGTTTCTTTTTAATAATTTTCAGAGACATTCAAAAGCTTTTAAAGCAATTCAAATCGTTTGTAAATATAGGGGTATTATATATCAAAATTAACAGAATAATAAATGCTATTTAATGAACATTTCTATTCTGTCATTTGAACACTTTGAAAAAAATATTATTTCAGAAATGTCCTAATTGTTTTTAAACCCTTTTTGCAAATATTTTCAAAATAACTCCTGGTTATTTTGTTCAAATAATTCACCAATTAGACCCTGGTGTGGAGTGTCATGTTACTCCTCTCTTATTTTGAACATTTAACCAAAATTTCAAATAGGGGAAGCAACATAGGGAAAAGTAGAAGGGGACTTTCTGAAAACCAGAAAAGGCATTTCAACTAACACATACAATTCAAGCAATGGTGATGATAGATGCATAGCTATATTCATAACATTCCAAAATGGAATTTTGGGATGTTACATTATTATTGTATTTCCTTGTTCATGATAATTGTTTATTATCCATGCTATAATTGTATCAATTGGAAACATGGATACATGTGTGGATACATAGACAAACACCCTGTCCCTAGTATGCCTCTAGTGAACTAGCTCGTTGATTGAAAGATGGTTAAGGTTTCCTAACCATGGACATGAGAGTCATTTGATAACGGGATCATATCATTAGGAGAATGATGTGATGGACAAGACCCAAACTACAAACGTAGCTTATGATCATGTCAGTTTATTGCTACTGTTTTCTGCATGTCAAGTATATGTTCCTATGACCATGAGATCATGCAACTCACAGATATCGGAGGAGTACCTTGTGTGTATCAAACATCACAACGTAACTGGGTGACTATAAAGGTGCTCTACAGGTGTCTCCGAGGGTGTCTGTTGAGTTGGCATGGATCAAGACTGGGATTTGTTACTCCGTGTGACGGAGAGTTATCTCAGGGCCTACTCGGTAATACAACATCACAATAAGCCTTGCAAGAAATGTGACTAAGTGTTGGTCACGGGATCCTGTATTACGGAACGAGTAAAGAGACTTGCCAGTAACGAGGTTGAACTAGGTATGGAGATACCGATGATCGAATCTCGGGCAAGTAACATACCGAAGAACAAAGGGAACATCATACGGGATTAACTGAATCCTTGACATAGAGGTTCGACCGATAAACGATCTTCTTAGAATATGTAGGAACCAATGTGGACATCCAGGTCCCGCCATTGGTTATTGACCGTAGAGTTGTCTCGGTCATGTCTACATAGTTCTCGAACCCGCAAGGTCTGCACACCTAAGGTTTGGTGACGTTTTGGTAGTATAGAGTTATGTATGGTGGTGACCAAAGTTTTTTCGGAGTCCCGGATGAGATCCTAGACATCATGAGGAGCTCCGGAATGGTCCGGAGGTAAAGATTCATATATAGGAAGTCCTGTTTTGGTCGCTGGAAAAGTTCCGGGCTTATCGGTAGTGTAGCGGGAGTGTCGGTAGTGTACCGGGAGACCTCCGGGAGGGGTATTTCGACCCAAGAGGCTTCATGGGCTGTGGGAGAGTGAATATAAGCCCTTAGTGGGCTGGTGGAAACTCCCACACAAGGCCCATGTGGCTGGAGAAGAAAACCCAAAAGGAAAAAGGTGGAAAAAGGCAAAAAGGAAAAAAAAGGGATGAATCCTAATCCTACTAGGAGTGGAGGAGGTGGACTCCTCCTCAACTAGTTCGGTCGAAGCCTAGGAGGCTTGGAGGCCAAGCTGCCTCCTCTCCTCCTCTCCTCCTATATATACTGGTGGTATTGAGGGTTTTTGCACTAGATTTTCAGCCACGTGCTACCCGTTCCTCCAGTGCATAGTTTCTCCTCTAGATCGGTTTTCTGTAGTGCTTAGGCAAAGCCCTGCCGGAATTGCTCCACCACCATCGCCGGAGCGCCGTCAGGCTGCCGGAGAACTCTTCTTCCTCTCCACTCCTTCTTGCTGGATCAAGACGGCAGAGATCGTCATCAAGCTGTACGTGTGCTGAACGCGGAGGTGCCGTCCGTTCGGTGCTAGATCGGAAGGATCGTGATCAAGTTCGTGAGATGGATCGTGATCAAGCTCGTGGGACAGCTCGTGATCAGATCGCGGAACGGATCATGATTGGATCGTGGGACGCACGGCGATTTGGATCGCGAAGACGTTCGACTACACCAACCGCGTTTCTTAACGCTTCCCGCTTAGCGATCTACAAGGGTATGTAGATCCACTCTCCCACTCATAGATGCTCATCACCATGGATAGATCTTTGTGTGCGTAGGAAATTTTTTGTTTCCCATGCAACATTCCCCAACAGTGGCATCATGAGCTAGGTCAATGTGTAGATGAGATCTCTAGTAGAACACAAAAGGTTTGTGGGCGTTGATGCTTAGATTGCTTCCTCCCTTGGTCGGATTTTGGTTCAGCGGTATTGTGAGATGAAGCGGCCTGGACCAACATTACTCGTACGCTTACGAGAGACCGGTTCCCTCGACGCAACTTGTTGCCTAGATGGCTTGCGGGTGGCAGTTTCTCTCACTTTAGTTGGATCGGATTCAACAAAGGCGGTCCTTGAGAAGGTTGAAAAGAAAATTATGTATCACCGTTGTGGTTTATGCGTAGGTGAGAATCGTTCTTGCTAGAAACCTGTAGCAGCCACGTAAAACATGCAACAACAATTAGATGACGTCTAACTTGTTTTTGCAGGATATGTTGTGATGTGATATGGCCAATTACATGATGTGATATATGTGATGTATGAGATGATCATGTGATGTATAGAATTTCACGACTTGCATGTCGATGTGTACGGCAACCGGCAGGATCCATAGGGTTGTCTTTAATTATTGTATGACCTGCGTGTCAATCATTAAGCACTATGTAATGCTTTACTTTATCGCTAAACGGTAGCAATAGTAGTAGAAGCATGCAGGGCGTGACAACCTCGATGGTGACACGTTGATGGAGATCAAGATGATGGAGATGATGGTGTCGTGCCGGTGACGATGAAGATCATGTCGGTGCTTTCAAGATGGAGATCTAAAGCACAAGTTCATGGCCATATCATGTCACTTATGAATTGCATGTGATGTTAATCCTTTTATGCACCTTGTTATGCTTAGTATGACGGTAGCATTATAAGGTGATCCCTCACTTAGATTTCAAGATAATATTGTGTTCTCCCCGAGTGTGCACCATTGCGAAAGTTCGTTGTGTTGAGACACCATGTGATGATCGGGTGTGATAGACTCTACGTTCACATACAACGGGTGCAAGCCAGTGTTGCACGCGCAGAACACTCGGGTTAAACTTGACGAGCCTAGCATGTATAGACATGGCCTCGGAACACAAGAGACCGAAAGGTCGAACATGAGTCATATAGTAGATATGATCAACATAATGATGTTTACCATTGAAACCACCTCAACTCACGTGATGATCGGACTTGAGTTGGTGGATTTGGATCATGTGACACTCAGATGACCTGAGGGATGTCAATTTGAGTGGGAGCTTTAGTAATTTGATTAACTAAACTCACTATCTTGAACAATAGTCTAAGTGAACTTTGCATATTTATGTTGTAGATCAATGGCTCGCGCAGTAGCACCCCTGAATTTTAATGCGTTCCTAGAGAAAGCTAAACTGAAAGATGATGGAAGTAACTTTGTTGACTGGGCCCGTAATCTGAGGATTATCCTCACGGCTTCCCAGAAATCATATGTCCTTGATGCACCGCTTGGTGACCAACCAGAAGACATGACCTCCGAAGACGTTAAGAATGCTTGGGAGGCACATACTGGAGATTACTCAATAGTTCAGTGTGCAATATTGTATGGCTTAGAATCGGGACTTCAAAGACGTTTGAACGTCATGGAGCATATGAGATGTTCCAGGAGTTGAAGTTTATCTTTCAGAAGAACGCCCGGATCGAGAGGTATGAAACCTCTGATAAGTTCTATGCTTGCAAGATGGAGGAGAACGGGTCTATCAGTGAACATATACTCAGAATGTCTGGGTATTCAAATCGTCTAGCGGAGTTGGGAATTGCCCTTCCGCCAGAGGCGATCACTGACAGAGTTCTTCAATCACTACCACCTAGTTACAAGAGCTTTGTGATGAACTATAACATGCACAGGATGAACAAGTCAGTCGCCGAGCTGTTTGCGATGCTAAAAGTCGCTGAGTCTGAAATCCAGAAAGAACATCAAGTGTTGATGGTCAATAAAACCACTAGTTTCAAGAAAAATGGCAAAGTCAAGGGCAAGGGCAAGAAGGGTAAAACCAAAAAGGATGGCAAAGCAGTTGCTACTCCTGCAAAGAAGCCCAAGCATGGACCCAAGCCAGAAACTGAGTGCATTCATTGTAAAGGAACTGGTCACTAGAAGCGGAACTGCCCCAAGTACCTGGCTAACAAGAAGGCGGCCAACGACAAACAAGGTATATATGATATACATGTTATTGATGTGTACCATACTAGCTCTCGTAGTAGTGCCTGGGTATTTGATACCGGTTCGGTTGCTCACATATGCAACTCAAAGCAGGAACTACGGAATAAACGAAGGCTGGCAAAGGATGAAGTGACGATGCGCGTGGGAAATGGTTCCAAGGTTGATGTGATCGCCGTTGGCACGCTCTCTCTTTGATTACCAGCGGGATGTGTGATGAACCTAAATAATTGTTATTTACTGCCTGCGTTAAGCATGAACATTATATCTGGATCTTGTTTATTGCGAGACGGTTACTCATCTAAATTAGAGAATAAAGGTTGTTCTATTTATATGACTAATATCTTTTATGGTCATGCACCCAATGTTAGGGGTTTATTCATATTGAATCTTGATAGTGATGACACACATGTTCATAACATTGATGCCAAAAGATGTAGAATTGATAATGATAGTACCACTTTCTTGTGGCACTGCCGTTTAGGTGATATTGGTGTAAAACGCATGAGGAAGTTCCATGCTGATGGACTTTTGGAGTCACTTGACACATGTGAACCATGTCTCATGGGCAAGATGACTAAAACGCCGTTCTCTGGAACAATGGAACGGGCGAGTGACTTATTGGAAATCATACACACTGATGTGTGCGGTCCAATGAATGTTACAGCGCGTGGTGGATATTGTTATTTTCTCACCTTCACTGATGACCTAAGTAGATATGGGTATATTTACTTAATAAAACACAAGTCTGAAACGTTTGAAAAGTTCAAGCAATTTCAGAGTGAAGTTGAGAATCATTGTAACAAGAAAATTAAGTTCCTGCGATCTGATCGAGGAGGTGAATATCTGAGTTATGAGTTTGGCAGTCACTTAAGACAGTGTGGAATTGTTTCACAGTTGACACCGCCCGGAACACCACAGCGTAATGGTGTGTCCGAACGTCGTAATCAAACCTTATTAGATATGGTGCGTTCTATGATGTCTCTTGCTGATTTGCCACTATCATTTTGGGGTTATGCATTAGAGACAGCTGCATTCACTTTAAATAGGGCACCATCAAAATCCATTGAGACGACGCCATATGAACTGTGGTTTGGCAAGAATCCAAAGTTGTCGTTTGTTAAAGTTTGGGGATGTGATGCTTATGTCAAAAAGCTTCAGCCTGAAAAGCTGGAACCCAAAGCGGAGAAATGCGTCTTCATAGGATACCCGAAAGAGACAGTTATACCTTCTATCTCAGATCCGAAGGCAAAGTGTTTGTCGCTAAAAACGGAACATTTCTTGAGGAAGAGTTTCTTTCGAAAGAATTGAGTTGGAGGAAAATAGAGCTTGATGAGGTTATTGAACCTTTACTTCAACCAGAAAGTAGCGCAACATAGAAAGATGTTTCTGTGGAACCTACGACGGTAGAAGAGGAAGTTAATGATGATGATCATGAAGCTTTGGATCAAGCAGCTATTGAACCTCGTAGGTTGACAAGGCCGCGTACTACCCCTGAGTGGTACGGCAACCCTATCTTGGAGGTCATGTTGTTGGACAACAATGAACCTACGAGCTATGGAGGTGCAGTGATGGGCCCGGATTCCGAGAAATGGTTAGAGGCCATGAAATCCGAGATGGGATCCATGTATGAAAACAAAGTATGGACTTTGGAAGTATTACCTGAAGGGCGAAAGGCCATTCAGAACAAATGGATCTTTAAGAAGAAGACAGACGCGGACGGTAATGTCACCGTCTATAAAGCTCGACTTGTGGCAAAGGGTTTTTCACAAGTTCAAGGAGTTGACTACGATGAGACTTTCTCACCCGTAGCGATGCTTAAGTCTGTCAGAATCATGTTAGCAATAGCTGCCTATTTCGACTATGAAATTTGGCAGATGGATGTAAAAACAGCGTTCCTCAACGGTTTCCTTGAGGAAGAGTTGTATATGATGCAACCTGAAGGTTTTGTCGATCCAAAGAATGATGACAAAGTTTGCAAACTCTAGCGATCCATTTATGGACTGGTGCAAGCATCTCGGAGTTGGAATAAGCGCTTTGGTGAGGTGATCAAAGCGTTTGAGTTTATACAAGTTTACGGAGAAGCTTGTATTTACAAGAAAGTGAGTGGGATCTCTATAGCGTTTCTAGTATTATATGTGGATGACATATTGCTGATTGGAAACAATATAGAAATGCTGGAAAGCGTGAAGGAATATTTGAACAAGAGTTTTTCAATGAAGGACCTAGGAGAAGCTGCCTTCATATTAGGTATTAAGATCTATAGAGATAGATCGAGATGCTTAATAGGACTTTCACAGAGCACATACCTTGATAAAGTTTTGAAGAAGTTCATAATGGAATAGTTCAAGAAGGGGTTCTTGCCTGTATTACAAGGTGTGAAGTTGAGTAAGACTCAATGCCCAGTAACTACAGAAGATAGAGAAAAGATGAGTGTCATCCCCTGTGCTTCAGCCATAGGCTCTATCATGTATGCAATGCTGTGCACAAGACCCGATGTCAGCCTTGCCATAAGTATGGCCGGAAGGTTTCAAAGTGATCCTGGAATGGAGCACTGGCAAGCGGTCAAGAATATCCTTAAGTACCTGAAAAGGAGTAAGGAAATGTTTCTCGTTTATGGAGGTGATGAAGAGCTCATCGTAAAGGGTTACGTCGATGCAAGCTTTGACACTGATCCGGACGACTCTAAGTCGCAAACCGGATACGTATTTATTCTTAACGAGGGAGCGGTAAGCTGGTGCAGTTCCAAGTAAAGCGTGGTAGCTGATTCTACGTGCGAAGCGGAATACATCGCAGCCTCGGAGGCGGCGAAGGAAGGTGTCTGGATGAAGCAGTTCATGACAGATCTTGGAGTAGCGCCCAGTGCACCGAATCCAATGAACCTGTTCTGTGACAACACTGGTGCCATTGCTCTGGCCAAGGAACCAAGGTTTCACAAGAGGACCAGACACATAAAGCGACGCTTCAACTCCATCCGTGATTACATCTTGGAGAAAGACATAAATATTTACAAAGTACACATGGATCTGAATGTTGCAGACCCGTTGACTAAAGCTCTTCCAAGGGCTAAACATGATCAACACCAGAACTGCATGGGTGTTCGATTCATTACAATGTAAATCACATAGTGATGTGAACTAGATTATTGACTCTAGTGCAAGTGGGAGACTGTTGGAAATATGCCCTAGAGGCAATAAATAAAGTGTTTATTATTGTATTTCCTTATTCATGACAATCGTTTATTATCCATGCTATAATTGTATTAGTTGGAAACATGGATACATGTGTGGATACATAGACAAACACAATGTCCCTAGTATGCCTCTAGTGAACTAGCTCGTTGATTGAAAGATGGTTAAGGTTTCCTAACCATGGACATGAGATGTCATTTGATAACAGGATCACATCATTAGGAGAATGATGTGATGGATAAGACCCAAACTACAAACGTAGCTTATGATCGTGTCAGTTTATTGCTACTGTTTTCTGCATGTCAAGTATATGTTCCTATGACCATGAGATCATGCAACTCACAGATATTGGAGGAGTACCTTGTGTGTATCAAACGTCGCAACATAACTGGGTGACTATAAAGGTGCTCTACAGGTGTCTCCGAGGGTGTCTGTTGAGTTGGCATGGATCAAGACTGGGATTTGTTACTCCGTGTGACGGAGAGGTATCTCAGGGCCCACTCGGTAATACAACATCACAATAATCCTTGCAAGCAATGTGACTAAGTGTTGGTCATGGGATCTTGTATTACGGAATGAGTAAAGAGACTTGCCAGTAACGAGGTTGAACTAGGTATGGAGATACCAACGATCGAATCTCGGGCAAGTAACATACCGAAGAATATAGGGAACATCATACGGGATTAACTGAATCCTTGACATAGAGGTTCGACCGGTAAAACATCTTCGTAGAATATGTAGGAACCAATGTGGACATCCAGGTCCCGCCATTGGTTATTGACCGTAGAGGTGTCTCGATCATGTCTACATAGTTCTCGAACCCGCAGGGTCTGCACACTTAAGGTTTGGTGACGTTTCGGTAGTATAGAGTTATGTATGGTGGTGACCAAAGTTTGTTCGGAGTCCCGGATGAGATCCTGACGTCACGAGGAGCTCCGGAATGGTCCGAAGGTAAAGATTCATATATAGGAAGTCCTGTTTTGGTCGTCGGAAAAGTTTCGGGCTTATCGGTAGTGTACCGGGAGTGCCGGTAGTGTACCGGGAGACCTCCGGGAGGGGTATTTCGACCCAAGAGGCTTCATGGGATGTGGGAGAGTGAATATCAGCCCTTAGTGGGCTGGTGGAAACTCCCACACAAGGCCCATGTGGCTGGAGAAGAAAACCCAAAAGGAAAAAGATGGAAAAAGGAAAAAAGGAAAAAAAAGGGATGAATCCTAATCCTACTAGGAGTGGAGGAGGTGGACTCCTCCTCTCCTAGTTCGGCCGAAGCCTAGGAGGCTTGGAGGCCAAGCTTCCTCCTCTCCTCCTCTCCTCCTATATATACTGGTGGTATTGAGGGGTTTTGCACTAGATTTTCAGCCACGTGCTACCCGTTCCTCCAGTGCATAGTTTCTCCTCTAGATCGGTTTTCTGTAGTGCTTAGGCGAAGCCCGGCCAGAATTGCTCCACCACCATCGCCGGAGCACCGTCAGGCTGCCGAAGAACTCTTCTTCCTCTCCACTCCTTCTTGCTGGATCAAGATGGTGGAGATCGTCATCAAGCTATACGTGTGCTGAACGCGGAGGTGCCGTCCGTTCGGTGCTAGATCGGAAGGATCGTGATCAAGTTCGTGAGACGGATCATGATCAAGTTCGTGGGACGGATCGTGATCGGATCACGGGACGGATCATGATTGGATCGCGGGACGGATCGTGATTGGATCGCGGGACGCACGACGATTTGGATCGCGAAGACGTTCGACTACACCAACCGCGTTTCTTAACGCTTCCTGCTTAGCGATCTACAAGGGTATGTAGATCCACTCTCCCACTCGTAGATGCTCATCACCATGGATAAATCTTCGTGTGCGTAGGATTTTTTCCCCATGCAACGTTCCCCAACATTGTCCTCATTGCTGCACAGAAGGCTTATGTCCTTAATGCACCGCTCAGTGCGCCAACCCCTGTAGCGTCATTTGTAGATGTTGTGAACATCTGGCAGGCACGTTCTGATGACTACTTGATAGTTTAGTGTGTCATGCATTACGGCTTAGAATTGAGGCTCCGAAACATTTTGAACGTCACAGAACATATGAGATGTTCTAAGAGCTGAAATTAGGATCTCAGGCTCGTGCCCGTGTTGCAAGATATGAGATCTCCAAAAAGATTCTTTGCCTGCAAGATGAAAGAGAATAGCTCAATCGTTGAGCATGTGCTCAGATTGTCTGGGTGCTACAATCGCTTGAATCGAGTGGGAGTTGATCTTCCAGATAAGATAGTGATTGATATAGTTCTCCAAATCACTATCACTAAGCTACTAGAACTTGGTGATGAACTATAAAATGCCAGGGATAGAAATAATGGTCCCTGAGCTGTTCGCGATGTTTGACACCGTGAAGGTAGAAATCAAGAAGGAGCGTCAAGTGTTGATGGTTACTCAAACCACTAGTTTCGAGAAGGGCAAGAGTAAGGAGGGAAACTTCATGGATAGCAAGTCAGTTGTTGATCCAGTGAAGCAACCCAAAGTTGAACCCAAACCCGAGACTAAGTGCTTCGATTATGAGGAGAGCGGTCGCTGAATTGGAACAACCCTAGATACTTGGTAGATGAGAAGGCTGGCAACGTCGACATAAGTATATTTGATATACGTGTTAATGATGTGTACCTTGCGAGTACTCCTAGTAGCACGTGGGTATTGGATACCAGTTCGATTGCTAAATGTTAGTAACTCGAAATAAAAGCTACGGAATAAACGGAGAACTAGCTAAGGGTGAGATGACGATGTGTGTTGGAAATGTTTCCAAGGTTGATGTGATCAACATCGCACGCTCTCTCTACCTTCGGGATTAGTGACGAACCTAAATAAATGTTATTTGGTGTTTTGCGTTGAGCATGAACGTGATTATATCGTGTTTATTGAACCACGGTTATTCGTTTAAGTTAGAGAATAATGGTTATTCTGTTTACATGAATAATACCTTCAACGGTCATGCACCCAGTGAGAATGGTTTGTTGAATCTTGATCGTAGTACTACACATGTTCATAACATTAATGCAAAAAGATACAAAGTTAATAATGATAGTACCACATACTTGTGGCACTGCCGCTAAATGTCATATTGGTATAAAGCGCATGAAGAAACTCCATGCTGATGGATCTTTGGACTCATTCGATTTCGAATTGGTTGAGACATGCGAACCATGCCTCTTGGGTAAGATGACTAAGGACCCCATTTTCTGGATTGATGGAGCGGGCAAGTGATTTATTGGAAATGATACATGTTGATGTATGCAATCCAATGAGTCTTGTAGCATGCGGTGGATATCGTTATTTTCTTACCTTCACTGATGATTTGAGTAGATATAGTGTATATTTACTTAATGAAACACAAGTCTGGATCATTTGAAAGGTTTAAGCAAATTCAGAGTGAAGTTTAAGATCATCATGACAAGAAGATAAAAATGTCTACGATATGATCGTGGAGGTGAATATCTGAGTTATGAGTTTGGCATACAACTTTAGACAATGTGAAAGTTGTTTCACAACTCACGCCACCTGGAACACCATAGTGTGATGGTGTGTCCGAACGTCATAGTCGTGCTCTATTGGATGGTGCGGGCTATGATGTCTCTTATCTTTTTGCTACTATAGTTTTGGGGTTATGCGTTAGAGACAACTACATTCCCTTTAAATAGGTCACCATCTAAATCCGTTGAGATGACACCATCTGAACTATGGTTTGATAGAAACCTAACCTATCATTTCTTATTGTTTGGGGCCGCGACGCTTATGTGGAAAAAGGTTTTCACCTAATGAGCTCAAACCCAAAGCGGACAAATGTATCTTCATAGAATACCCTAAGAACAGTTGGGTGTACCTTCTATCTTAGATCCAAGTGCAAAGTGTTTGTTGCTAAAAGGGTCCTTTCCCGAGAAAAAGTTTTTCTCAAAAGAATTGAGTGGGAGGAAGATAGAACTTGATGAGGTTGTTGAACCTTTTGTTTCAACCAGAGAGTAGCGCAACATAGAAAGATGTTTTTTGTGGAGCCTATATTAGTTGAAAAGAAGTTAATGATAATGATCATGAAACTTCAAATCAAGTTACTATCAAACCTAATAGGTCGACAAGGACGCGTACTACTCCTGAGTGGTACGGCAACCCTGTCTTAGAGGTCATGTTGTTGGACAACGATGAACCTACGAGCTGTGGAGAAGCGATGATGGGCCCGCATTCCGACAAATGGTTAGAGGCCATGAAATTTGAGAAAGGATCCATGTATGAAAACCAAGTATAGACTTTGGTAGACTTGCTCGTTGGATGGCAGGTCGTTGAGTACAAATGTATGTTTAAAATGAAGACATACGCTCATGGTAAATGTCACCATTTGTAAAGCTCGACTTGTTGCAAAGAAGTTTACGACAAGTTCAAGGAGTTGACTGCGATGAGACTTTCTCACTCGTAACGATGCTAAAGTCTGTTGGAATTATGTTAGCAGTTGCTACATTTTTCAATTATGAAATCTGGCAGATGGATGACAAAACATCGTTTCCTTAACAGTTTACTTGAGGAAAGACTGTATGTGATACAACCAGAAGGTTTTGTCAGTCCTAAGGATGCTAAAAGGTGTGCGAGCTCCAGCAATCCATCTAAGGGCTGGAGCAAGCATCTCGGAGTTGGAATATACACTTTGACGAGGTGATCAAAGTTTTGTAGTTTATACAAAGTTTACGAGAAACTTGTATTTACTATAAAGTGAGTGGGATCACTATAGAATTTCTAATAAGTATATGTGAATGACATATTGTTGATCGGAAATAATGTAGAATTTCTAGAAAGCATAAACGGTCGTTTAGAAAGTGATTTTCAAAGGAAGATCTGGATAAAGCTACCTCATTGTTAAGCATCAAGATCTATAGAGAAAGATCAAGATGCTTGATGAGACTTTCAATGAGTACATACCTTGACAAGATTTTGAAAGAGTTCAAAATGGATCAGTCAAAGAAAGAGTTCTCGCCTGATTTGTAAGGTGTGAAGTTGAGTGAGACACAAAGCTCGACAACGGCAGAAGAAAGAGAAAGGACAAACGTCGTCCCCTATGCCTTAGCCATAGGCTCTGTATAGTATGCCATGCTCTCTACCACACCTGTGTGTGCCTTGCCATGAGTCCGTCAAGGGGTACAAGAGTGATCCAGGAGTGGATCACTGGACAACGATCAAGATTATCCTGAGTAACTAAAAGACTAAGGAGATATTTCTCGATTATGGAGGTGATAAAGAGTTCGTCATAAAGAGTTACGTCGATGCAAGCTTTAACACCAATCCGGATGACTCGTAGTAGCAATCTGGATACGTATAGTGGAGCAGCCATTTGGATTAGTACCAAGTGGAGGGTGGTAGCAGTGTTTATAGTTTGACATAGAGATTTGCAAAGCACACACGGATCTGAATGTTCCAGACCCATTGACTATAAGACCTCTCTCACATGCAAAGCATCATCGAGCCCTAGAACTCATTGGGTGTTAGATTCATAACAATGCGAATCACATGGTGATGTGAACTAAATTATTGACTCTAGTGCAAGTGGGAGACTGTTGGAAATATGCCCTAGAGGCAATAATAAATTAGTTATTATCATATTTCCTTGTTCATGATAATCGTTTATTATCCATGCTATAATTGTATTGATCAGAGACTTAGATGCATGTGTGGATACATAGAAAAAACCATGTCCCTAGTATGCCTCTAACAGACTAGCTCGTTGATCAAAGATGGTTAAGCTTTCCTAGCCATGGACATGAGATGTCATTTGATAACGGGATCACATCATTAGGAGAATGGTGTGATGGACAAGACCCAAACTACAAAGTAGCATATGATCGTGTCAGTTTATTGCTACTGTTTTCTGCATTTCAAGTATCTGTTCCTATGACCATGAGATCATGCAACTCACTGACACCGGAAGAGTGCCTTGTGTGTATCAAACGTCACAACATAATTGGGTGGCTATAAAGGTACTCTACAGGTATCTCCGAGGGTGTCTGTTGGGTTGGCATGGATCAAGACTGGGATTTGTTACTCCGTGTGACAGAGAGGTATCTCAGGGCCCACTCGGTAATACAACATCACAATAAGCCTTGCAAGCAATGTGACTAAGTTTTAGTCACGAGATCTTGTGTTATGGAACGAGTAAAGAGACTTGTCGGTAACGAGGTTGAACTAGGTATGGAGATACCGACGATCGGATCTCGGGCAAGTAACATACCGAAGAACAAAGGGAACATCATACGCAATTAATTGAATCCTTGACATAGAGGTTCGACCGATGAAGATCTTCGTAGAATATGTAGGAACCAATATGGGCATCTAGGTCCTGCTATTGGTTATTGACCGTAGAGGTGTCTCGGTCATGTCTACATAGTTCTCGAACCCGCAGGGTCTGCACACTTATGGTTCGGTGACGTTTCAATAGTATGGAGTTATGCATGGTGGTGACTGAAGGTTGTTCGGAGTCCCGGATGAGATCCCGGAAGTCACGAGGAGCTCCGGAATGGTCTGGAGGTAAATATTGATATATAGGAAGTCCTGTTTTGGTCGCCGGAAAAGTTTCGGGCTCATCGGTAGTGTACCGGGAGTGCCGGTAGTGTACCGGGGGACCATTGGGAGAGGTATTTTTACCCAAGAGGCTACATGGGCTGTGGGAGAGTGAATACCAGACTTTAGTGGGCTGGTGGTAGTCCCACGCAAGGCCCATGCGGCTGGGAAGAAAACCCAAAGAGAAAAAGGTGGAAAAAGGCAAAAAGGCCAAAATAAGGAGGAGTCCTAGTCCTACTAGGATTGGAGGAGGATTCCTCCTCTCCTCCCACTTCGGGTGAAGCCTAGAGGGCTTGGCCCTTGCGCCAAGTCTCCTCCTCTCTTCCTCTTATATATACTAGAGGTTTTAGGGTTTTTGCACTTGATTTTTGAGCCACATGCTACCCGTTCCTCTAGTGCATAGTTTCTGCTCTAGATCAGTTTTCTGCAGTGCTTAGGCGAAGCCCTGCCGGAATTGCTCCACCACCATCGCCGCGGCGCCGTCACGCTGTAGGAGAACTTGTCTACCTCTATGCTCTCTATTGCTGGATCAAGAAGGCGGAGATTGCCATCGATCTGTATGTGTGCTGAACGCGGAGGTGCCGTCCGTTCGGCGCTAGAGCGGAAGGACCATGATCAAGATCGCGAAACGGATCGTGATGAGTTCGCGGGATAGATTGTCATGATTTCACGGGACGGATTGTGATTGGATCGTGGGACGGATCGTGATGAGATCACGGGACGCTCGGTGATTTGGATCGCGAAGACGTTTGACTACACCAATCGCGTTTTTAACGCATCCCTCTTAGCGATCTACAAGGGTATGTAGATCCACTCTCCCTCTCGTAGATGCTCATCACCATGGATAGATCTTGCTTGTGCGTAGGAATTTTTTTGTTTCCCATGCAACATTACCCAACAATATTTATGTTGGGATCAGAAATGAATTAATTTGTGTTGTGGAAGTCACCTATCAAGATGTGCTTGTTACATATCGAAGTGGGGATGTGTCTAAGTAAAATTGCATGTGTCACCTCTAAAAACCTTCAAATGAACATCTGTTTTATGTACCTGTACTGCTCATGGAGCGACGGGTAGTCATTATGTTCCATGCTAAGTGTGCTTTACTCACCAACGAGAGTTTATTTCCTCGTGAAATTTGAGGGAAGCTGGTAAAAAGGATGCCCAGTCATGAATCATTTATAAAAATACTCCCACTTGAAAGTTGAAAGTTGGCATGCACCCATGGAGTCGACTAGCCATTGTTTGTGTTGGTATGGTGGAAAGTGAGAAAAAAACTATTGCATGGAAACCGCCATTAATGTGTCTAGGATGGAAGATACTAAAAACTGTGTCATTAAACCATTGACTGTAAAAGTACACCTCTCAAATGAAATTATCTCTATTTTAAGTAATGAGCTCTAGCACAGAAGAAAATCCCTACTTTTCTTTACGAAGGGTCTACCTATTTACTTTTTTATGTTGAGTTGGTTCCATTTTGATTTATTTTGGCACCACATACAGGGCACGGGGTCACTCTTAGATTTGCATGCATTCTTCAATAGAAATGAGTTGAACATTTTGTAAGTATGATGGTTATCTTCAAATTGGGGTACCTAGTCGTTATCTTGTAATATAATCTTGACAGGTTGCAAGATACTTCATTATCACTTTATGATATGTTGAACTTATTGAAACGATGTTACTTGTTATTAGATTAGAATTGCCTATGTGATCTAAAGTTTTTTTATATCTACTATTCAAACTTCATAAATTATTTTTTGTCATTTACATACTTGAGGACGAGGAGGAATTAAACTTGGGGATGCTGATACGTCTCCAACGTATCTATAATTTATGAAGTATTCGTGCCATGTTTGCAATAATTTTATATGGTTTTGGTGCACTTTGTTATTATATTCATGGACTAACATGTTAATCCAGTGTCCGGTACCATTTGATGTTCTCTGCATGTTTTTAGTTTTCTTTAAAATCCATACCAAACATGATGAATCTTATTGATTGGTTTTTCTAGAACATAAGAGACCCACGAAACTTCGAAGGAGTACCAGTGGACCCATAGGGGCCCTACCAGGGCAGGGGAGTGCCCTACCCCCTAGGCACGCCCACCCCCTTGTGCCCCCCTATGGAACCTCCTCGCATGATTCGGACGCTGCAAATCTTTATATATTGAGAAACCCCCGAAACTTGACGTAGAACTTTTACTTCTCCGTAGCAAGCCTATGGTCTGAAGCGATCTCATCCGGAGCCCTTTGTTGGTGCCTTGTAGTAGGGGGAAACCATCACCGGAGGCCATCTTCATCATCCCGACGGTCTCCATGATGAGGAGGGAGTGGTTCACCCTCGGGGCTGAGGGTATGTACTAGTAGCTATGTATTTGATCTCTCTCTCTCTCTCTCTCGTGATCTTGATAGGAGACGATCTTGATGTACCATGAGCTTTGTTAATATAGCTGGATCATATGGTGTTATTTCATCTATATCTTTGTTGTGATGAATTGAGTTTTGCTCTTTGAGGTTCCATGTGTTGGATTGAATACTTTGGATTTGAGATCACTTGATATATGTCTTGCTTGTGGATTTTCGTGTTTACACTGGGGTAACTTATTGAGATCACTTGACATATGTTTTGGTAATCAAGTTGTAGATTCCCGAGGTGACATTGGGGTAATATAGGCATATTGGTTGATACACGTTTTCATCCTACTTTCTCCGATAGGAACTTTGGAGTGATTCTTTGTCGTTCGTTGCGGGATTGTTATATGATTCAATTGTGTTAGCACTGTTGAGAGATTGCACTAGTGAATATCAACCCTAGGCCTTATTTCTAAGCATTTTCAATACTGTTTGTGCTCACTTTTATCATTTTTACCTTTCTATTTTCATTATTTCAGATTACAAAAACCTATGTCTACTGCCCATATTACACTTGTATCACCATCTCTTCGCTGAACTAGTGCACCTATATATTTTACCATTGTATTGGGTGTGTTTGGGGCACAAAAGATTACCTATATTTGATTGCGAAGTTGTTTGAGAGAGACTATCTCCATCCTACACCTCCCATGGATTTATAAACCTTAGGTCATCCACTTGAGGAAAACCTGCTATTGTCCTACAAAACTCTATGCTTGGAGGCCGAATAGAGTCTACAAAAATAAAGTTATGTAGTAGACATCATGGCAATATCTGAGTGAATAACTCGGTTTTAATGATATATTTCAGTTTAAACTCAGGTTAGAGGAGTGTAAAAATAACACTCATCAACTCTCTTAAGCTTAAACTTGACCGTCCTCGAGCAACATAAAGAGAAACCCGAATAATAAGGAACTTAGTTGTTTAAATCGAAATAACGAGAAGGTTTTGGTTCACTTACGATCGGTACACCTAGATAGCCCTCCTCTTCTTGACCTGAAAACCTAGTATAGCTGTAGTGGTGGATGGTTATTATGCAAGTGTTAGTGAAACAAAGACATTCAACTCAAAGTTCTTGTTCAACTAGATAAAATAACGTGATAGCACTTAATTCTATTTCCTTTAGTTAATAGGTGCTTGTTAGGAATACATGGAATACTTTTTCTTTGAGCAATGAAATCATATATAAGGGACTGAAAGGTATGTAAAGACAACACGATTTTAGAGAAACTCACCAACACACAACACGAGTGTCTCAACATAAAGACTATCAAGCACTTTGTTTCAATCATTGTTTGTTGGAACTTTGGTTGCACATGAAAGGATCATGCCAAATAAGTGATCAGGCATACAGTTTCACAATGGCTTAATATTTGGGCACTATGGACAATATGTTTGTCTCTTTCGAGCTCCTATGATTAGTCCCTGTTATTTCTCACATATGCACACATTCAAGAGAAAGCTAAATAATATTTGATTGTAATGTTGCCACTACGTATGGTAACAAACTCATAGCCAAAATCTGAGCCAAAACTCTGGTGGATTGTTCATTGGCCAATAGAGTTCTCAACATGTCGTGGGAACGAGCACCTATGGGATCGGAGGGACCCCTTTCGGTTCGGCGGGGGAGAAGGCTCGTGCAAAGAGCCGATCTGATGAAGAGCACGCGGGGAATTTTACCCAGGTTCGGGCCGCAAGGATGCGTAAAACCCTACTCCTGCTTGGTTGTATTGAGGATGTTCTCAGGGTTCTTGCTACAGGGGCGTTACGAACAGCTGCCACACGTATGAGCTTGAAAGTCTAAAGATTCCAAGGCCAAAAAGCCCTCTACCATATCGCCCTGGGCCATCGCTTCCTCCAACGTGGTCAGCAACGAACAACGCAAGGAACGCGAGGTGCTCTGACTTCTAACTGTGTTAGAAGGAGCACCGCCACGGTCCCGTGACGGCACGCCACTCCCACTAGCATGCTGGCAAGTGTTGGGAGATGTAGTAGTAAATCAAAATTTTCCTACGTTCACCAAGATCTATCTATGGAGAAACCAGCAACGAGAGGGGAGAGATTGCATCTTCATACCTTTGAAGATCGCTAAGCGGAAGCGTTACAAGAACGCGGTTGATGGAGTCGTACTCGCAGCGATTCAGATCGCGGTAGATCCGATCAAGTGCCGAACGGACGGCACCTCCGCGTTCAACACACGTGCAGCCCGGTGACGTCTCCAACACCTTGATCCAGCAAGGAGGAAGGAGAGGTTGGGGAAGGGCTCCAACAGCAGCACGACGGCGTGGTGGTGGTGGAGTAGCAAGGTATTCCGACAGGGCTTCGCCTAAGCGTTGCGGAGGAGGAAGAAGAGAGGTAGGGCTTCGCCGTGAGAGAGAGAGATCAAATCTTGTCTCAAAACATCCAAAACCTCAAGTATATATAGGAGGAGGGACGTGGAGGGCTGGCTTGGCCTCTACTCCAAAGAGGAGATGGCCGGCCGAATTAAAGGGAGAGTCCACCTCCCACAAGGGAGGTGGATCTCCTCCTTTTAAATCCTTTTTGCCTTATCTCCTTATCTCCAGCCGCATGGGCCTTTAGCAAAAGTCTTGACCAGCCCAATAAGGGCTGGCACACTTTATCTAACAGCCCATGTGGTCCTTTGGTCGTCACACCCCTCCCGGGGGTTATCCGGCACCCTCCCGGCACTCCCGGTACACTACCGATGAGCCCGAAAACTTTCCGGTGACCAAAACTGGACTTCCTATATATCAATCTTTACCTCCGGACCATTCCGGAGCTCCTCGTGACGTCCGGGATCTCATCCGGGACTCCGAACAACCTTCGGTAATCACGTATACCTTTTCCCTATAACCCTAGCGTCATCGAACCTTAAGTGTGTAGACCCTACGGGTTCGGGAGACACGTAGACATGACCGAGACACCTCTCCGGTCAATAACCAACAGCGGGATCTGGATACCCATGTTGGCTCCCACGTACTCCATGATGATCTCATCGGATGAACCACGATGTCAAGGATTCAATCAATCCCGTATACAATTCCCTTTGTCTATCGGTATGATACTTGCCCGAGATTCGATCGTCGGTATCCCCATACCTTGTTCAATCTCGTTACCGGCAAGTCTCTTTACTCGTTCCGTAATACATCATCCCGTGACTAACTCCTTAGTCACATTGAGCTCATAATGATGATGTCTTACCGAGTGGGCCCAGAGATACCTCTCCGTCACACGGAGTGACAAATCCCAGTCTCGATTCATGCCAACCCAACAGATACTTTCGGAGATACCTGTAGTGCACCTTTATAGCCACCCAGTTACGTTGTGACGTTTGGCACACCCAAAGCATTCCTACGGTATCCGGGAGTTGCACAATCTCATGGTCTAAGGAAACGATACTTGACATTGAAAAGCTTTAGCAAACGAACTACACGATCTTGTGCTATGCTTAGAATTGGGTCTTGTCCATCACATCATTCTCCTAATGATGTGATCCCGTTATCAATGACATCCAATGTCCATGGCCATGAAACCGTGACCATCTATTGATCAACGAGCTAGTCAACTAGAGGCTCACTAGGGACATGTTGTGGTCTATGTATTCACACATGTATTATGGTTTCCGGTTAACACAATTATAGCATGAACAATAGACAATTATCATGAACAAGGAAATACAATAATAACCATTTTATTATTGCCTCTAGGGCATATTTCCAACAGTCTCCCACTTGCACTAGAGTCAATAATCTAGTTCACATCACCATGTGATTAACACTTACATCACCATGTGATCATATCATCATGTGATTAACACCCAATAAGTTCTGGGGTTTGTTCATGTCCTGCTCGTGAAAGAGGTTTTAGTCAACGGGTCTGCGACATTCAGATCCGTGTGTACCTTACAAACTTTCCATGTCATATTTGTAGATACTACTCCCATGCTCCACTTGGAGCTATTCCAAATGGCTGCTCCACTATACGTAGCTGGATTTCTACTAAGAGTCATCCGGATTGGTTTTAAAGCTTGCATCATCGTAACACTTTACGATGAACTCTTTATCACCTCCATAATCGAGAAATATTTCCTTAGTTCTCAAGTTACTAAGGCTAACTTTGACCGCTGTCTAGTGATCCACTCTTGGATTACTCTTGTACCCCTTGACAGACTCATGGCAAGGCACACACAGGTGCGGTACACAGCATGGCATACTATATAGAGCCTATGGCTAAAGCATAGGAGATGACACTCATCTCTTCTTTATCTTCTGCCGTGGTCGGGTATTGAGTCTTACTCAATTTCACACCTTACAATACAGTCAAGAACTCCTTCTTTGACCCATCTATTTTGAACTCCTTCAAAAACTTGTCAAGGTATGTCTTCGTCGAAAAAACTTATCAAGCGAATAGATCTATCCCTATAGATCTTGATGCTCAATAAAATAGTAGCTTTATCTGGGTCTTCCTTTGAAAAACAAAACTTTTCAAACAACCCTTCATGCTCTTCCAGAAATTCTACATCATTTCCGATCAATAATATGTCAACTACATATTCTTATAAGAAATTCCATAGTGCTCCCACTCACTTTCTTGCAAATAAAAGTTTCTCATAAACTTTGTATAAACTTAAACACTTTGATCACCTCATCAAAGCATATATTCCAACTCCGAGATGCTTGCTCCAGTCCATAGAAGGATCGCTGGAGTTTGCATATTATTAGCATCCTTAGGATTGACAAAACCTTCTGGTTGTATCACATACAACTCTTCCTCACAGAAACCATTACGGAAACCTTGTTTTGTCATCCATCTGCCAGATTTCATAATCGAAAAATGCAGCAACTGCTAACAAAATTTTAATAGACTTTTAGCATCGCTACAGATGAGACAATCTCATTGCAGTCAACTCCTTGAACTTGGCGGAAACTTCTTTGCGACAAGTCGAGCTTTATAAACGGTGACATTTCACCATTAGCATCTATGTTTATCTCAAAGGTCCATTTGTACTCAATGACCCGCCATTCAACAGGCAAGTCTACCAAAGTCCATACTTGGTTTTCATACATGGATCCTTTCTCGGATTTCATGGCTCCTAGCCATTTGTTGGAATCCGGGCCCACCATCGCTTCTCCATAGTTCGTAGGTTCATCGTTGTCCAACAACATGATTTCCAAGACAGGGTTGTCGTACTACTCAGGAGCAGTATGCGTCCTTGTCGACCTACGAGGTTCGATAGTGACTTGATCCGAAGCTTCATGATCATCATCATTAACTTCCTTTTCAACTAAGTAGGCTCTACAGAAACATCTTTCTGTGTTGCGCTATTCTCTGGTTGAAACAAAGGTTCAACAACCTTATCAAGTTCTATCTTCCTCCCACTCAATTCTTTCGAGAGAAACTCTTTCTCAAAAAGGACCCGTTCTTAGCAACAAACACCTTTTGCGCTTGGATCTGAGATAGAAGGTATACCCAATGTCTCATTAGGGTATTCTATGAAGATGCATTTGTCTGCTTTGAGTTCGAGCTCGCTAGGTGAAAAACCCATTTTCACATAAGCGTCGCAGCCCCAAACATTAAGAAATGACAGCTTAGGCTTCTGTCAAACCATAATTCTCACGGTGTCATCTCAACAGACTTAGATGGTGCCCTGTTAAAGTGAATGGATTTGTCTTTAATGCATAACCCCATAACGATAGTGGTAAAATGATAAGAGACATCATAGTACTCACTATATCCAATAGAGCACGACTACGACGTTCGAACACACCATCACACTATGGTGTTCCAGGAGGCGTGAGCTGTGAAACAATTTCCACATTGTCTAAAATTGCATACCAAACTCGTAACTTAGATATTCACCTCCATGATCATATCATAGACATTTATCTTCTTGTCACGATGATCTTTAACTTCACTCTGAAACTCCTTGAACCTTTCAAACATTTCAGATTCGTGTTTCCTTAAGTAAATATCCCCATATTTACTCAAATCATCAGTGAAGGTAAAGAAAAACAACGATATCCACTGTGTGTTTCAACACTCATTGGACCACATACATCAACATGTATTAATTCCAATAAGCCACTTGCCCGCTCCATCATATTGGATGACGGGGTCTCAGTCATCTTGCCCAAGAGGCATGGCTCGCATGTCTCAACCGATTCGAAATCGAGTGAGTCAAAAAAACATCCATCATCATGGAGTTTCTTCATGCGATTTATACCAATATGACATTACGTGGCAGTGCCACAAGCATGTGGTACTATCATTATTAACTTTGTATCTTTTGGTACCAATGTTATGAATATGTGTACTACTACGATCATGATTCGATAAACCATTTCGAGTGGGTGCATGACCATTGAAGGCATTATCCATGTAAACAGAATAACCATTATTCTCTAACTTATATGAATAACCGTATCGCACTAATCATGATCTAATCACGTTTATGCTCAACGCAAACACCAAATAACATTTATTTAGGTTTATCACAAATCCTGAAGGTAGAGAGAGCGTGCGATGGTGATCACATCAATCTTGGAAATACTTCCAACACACATCGTCACCTTTCACCTAGCTAGTCTCCATTTACTCCGTAGCTTTTATTTCGAGTTGCTAACACTTAGCAACCGAACCGGTATCTAATACCCAGGTGCTACTAGGAGTACCAGCAAGGTACACATCACTAACACGTATATCAAATATACTTCCATTGACATTACCAGCCTTCTTATCTACCAATCATCTAGGGTTTTTTCCGCTTCAGCGAACATTCTCCTCATAACAGAAGTACTTAGTCTCGGGTTCGGGCTCAACCTTGGGTTTCTTCACTAGAGCAACAACTGGCTTGCCATTCCTGAAGTTTTTCCCTTCTTGCCCTTGCCCCTTTTGAAACTAGTGGTTTTCACTTAACCATCAACACTTGATGCTCCTTATTGATTTCTACCTTCGTGGTGTCAAACATCACGAACAACTCAGGGATCATCTTATCCATCCCTGGCATGTTATAGTTCATCACGAAGCTCTAGTAGCTTGGTGGCAGTGACTTGGAGAACTGCATTAATCACTATCTCATCTGGAAGATTAACTCCCACTTGATTCAAGTGATTGTAGCACCCAGACAATCTGAGAACACGCTCACCGATTAAGCTATTCTCCTTTATCTTGCAGGCAAAGAATCTTGTTGGAGGTCTCATACCTCTCAACATAGGCACGAGCTTGAGATCACAATCTCAGCTCCTAGAACATCTCATATGTTCTGTGACGTTCAAAACATTTTGAAGCCTCAATTCTAAGCCGTAATGCATGACGCACTGAACTATCACGTAGTCATCAAAAAGTGCCTGTCATATGTTCACAACATCTACAGACAACGCTTGAGGGAGTGATGCAGTTAGCGGTACATCAAAAACATAAGCTTTCTGTGCAGCAATGAGGACAATCCTCAGATCACGGACCCAGTCCGCATTATTGCTACCATCAACTTTCAACTTACTTTTCTCTAGGATTGTATCAATAAAACTGGGGAGCTACAGCGCGAGCTATCTACGACATAATTTGCAAGGACATTTTTAGACTAAGTTCATGATAATTAAGTTCATTTAATCAAATTATTAATGAACTCCCACTTAGATAGACATCTCTCTAGTCTTCCAAGTGATACATGATCCATGTCAACTAGCCCGTGTCCGATCATCACGTGAGACGGACTAGTCATCCATGGTGAACATCTCTATGTTGATCGTATCTTCTATATGACTCATGTTCGACCTTTCGGTCTTCCGTGTTCCGAGGCCATGTCTGTACATGCTAGGCTCGTCAAGTCAACCTAAGTGTTTCGCATGTGTAAATCTGGCTTACACCCGTTGTATGCGAACGTTAGAACCTATCACACCCGATCATCACGTGGTGCTTCGGAACGACGATCCTTAGCAACGGTGCACAGTTAGGGTGAACACCTTTCTTGAAATTTTATTGAGAGATCATCTTATTTACTACCGTCGTTCTATGCAAATAAGATGTAAACATGATAAACATCACATGCAATCAATATAGTGACATGATATGGCCAATATCATTTTGCTCCTATGATCTCCATCTTCGGGGCACCATGATCATCACTGTCACCGGCACGACACCATGATCTCCATCATCATGATCTCCATCATTGTGTCTTCATGAAGTTGTCTCGCCAACTATTACTTCTACTACTATGGCTAACGCTTAGCAATAAAGTAAAGTAATTACATGGCGTTTATGATTGACACGCAGGTCATACAATAAATAAGACAACTCCTATGGCTCCTGCCGGTTGTCATAATCATCGACATGCAAGTCGTGAATCCTATTACAAGAACATGATCAATTCATACATCACAATGCATCACATCACATCCTTTGGCCATATCACATCACAAGGCACATGCTGCAAAAACAAGTTAGACGTCCTCTAATTTGTAGTTGCAAGTTTTTACGTGGCTGCTATAGGTTACTAGCAAGAACGTTTCTTACCTACGTCAACACCACAACGTGATTTGCCAATTGCTATTTACCCTTCATAAGGACCCTTTTCATCGAATCCGATCCGACTAAGGTAGGAGAGACAGACACCCGCTAGCCACCTTATGCATCTAGTGCATGTCAGGCGGTGGAACCGGTCTCACGTAAGCGTACGTGTAAAGTTGGTCCGGGCCGCTTCATCCCACAATACCGCCGAATCAAGATAAGACTAGTAGCGGCAAGCAAATTAACAAACTCGACGCCCACAACTGCTTTGTGTTCTACTCGTGCATAGATTCTACGCATAGACCTAGCTCATGATGCCACTGTTGGGAGATGTAGTAGTAAATCAAAATTTTCCTACGTTCACCAAGATCTATCTATGGAGAAACCAGCAACGAGAGGGGAGAGATTGCATCTTCATACCTTTGAAGATCGCTAAGCGGAAGCGTTACAAGAACGCGGTTGATGGAGTCGTACTCGCAGCGATTCAGATCGCGGTAGATCCGATCAAGTGCCGAACGGACGGCACCTCCGCGTTCAACACACGTGCAGCCCGGTGACGTCTCCAACACCTTGATCCAGCAAGGAGGAAGGAGAGGTTGGGGAAGGGCTCCAACAGCAGCACGACGGCGTGGTGGTGGTGGAGTAGCAAGGTATTCCGACAGGGCTTCGCCTAAGCGTTGCGGAGGAGGAAGAAGAGAGGTAGGGCTTCGCCGTGAGAGAGAGAGATCAAATCTTGTCTCAAAACATCCAAAACCTCAAGTATATATAGGAGGAGGGACGTGGAGGGCTGGCTTGGCCTCTACTCCAAAGAGGAGATGGCCGGCCGAATTAAAGGGAGAGTCCACCTCCCACAAGGGAGGTGGATCTCCTCCTTTTAAATCCTTTTTGCCTTATCTCCTTATCTCCAGCCGCATGGGCCTTTAGCAAAAGTCTTGACCAGCCCAATAAGGGCTGGCACACTTTATCTAACAGCCCATGTGGTCCTTTGGTCGTCACACCCCTCCCGGGGGTTATCCGGCACCCTCCCGGCACTCCCGGTACACTACCGATGAGCCCGAAAACTTTCCGGTGACCAAAACTGGACTTCCTATATATCAATCTTTACCTCCGGACCATTCCGGAGCTCCTCGTGACGTCCGGGATCTCATCCGGGACTCCGAACAACCTTCGGTAATCACGTATACCTTTTCCCTATAACCCTAGCGTCATCGAACCTTAAGTGTGTAGACCCTACGGGTTCGGGAGACACGTAGACATGACCGAGACACCTCTCCGGTCAATAACCAACAGCGGGATCTGGATACCCATGTTGGCTCCCACGTACTCCACGATGATCTCATCGGATGAACCACGATGTCAAGGATTCAATCAATCCCGTATACAATTCCCTTTGTCTATCGGTATGATACTTGCCCGAGATTCGATCGTCGGTATCCCCATACCTTGTTCAATCTCGTTACCGGCAAGTCTCTTTACTCGTTCCGTAATACATCATCCCGTGACTAACTCCTTAGTCACATTGAGCTCATAATGATGATGGCTTACCGAGTGGGCCCAGAGATACCTCTCCGTCACACGGAGTGACAAATCCCAGTCTCGATTCATGCCAACCCAACAGATACTTTCGGAGATACCCGTAGTGCACCTTTATAGCCACCCAGTTACGTTGTGACGTTTGGCACACCCAAAGCATTCCTACGGTATCCGGGAGTTGCACAATCTCATGGTCTAAGGAAACGATACTTGACATTGAAAAGCTTTAGCAAACGAACTACACGATCTTGTGCTATGCTTAGAATTGGGTCTTGTCCATCACATCATTCTCCTAATGATGTGATCCCGTTATCAATGACATCCAATGTCCATGGCCATGAAACCGTGACCATCTATTGATCAACGAGCTAGTCAACTAGAGGCTCACTAGGGACATGTTGTGGTCTATGTATTCACACATGTATTATGGTTTCCGGTTAACACAATTATAGCATGAACAATAGACAATTATCATGAACAAGGAAATACAATAATAACCATTTTATTATTGCCTCTAGGGCATATTTCCAACAGCAAGCATGCTGGTCCCGCACACCTTGGGAATGATGCGCAGGAGCTTTTCCATGGGGACGTTGAGAACTGCGGGCACTTTGGCATGACTCTTCGCGTGCGCCCTGGTAAGGTCGCGGCATAGACGTCAGCGTGGGTGCCCTGGAAGATACCCTTCAGCCCCCGGAGTTTGCTGTACAGCCCGCAGGCAGTGCCGCTCCATCCTGAGACCTTGGGGCGTGGGGGTTCCCGCCGCCGCCATGGGCGTTTCCGTGGCGAGCATCGCCGCTCACTTGGCCTTGATCACCGGAGTGTCGTGGAAGTTCTGATACTCCACCACCTCCTCCTCCTCCCGCGTCTACGCCATCTCCTGTTTGCGCAGATATAGGGACAGCGGACGTGGATGGGCCAACCGCCGTTAGGCCCTTCTTCTTGGGGGCCATGGCGACGATGAGTGTGTAGAAACTGGTGCGCTGGTCACCAGAACGGGTTCTCAGGACCTATCACCCCCTACCTGGCACGCGAAAGATGTCGTGGGAACGAGCACCTATGGGATCAGAGGGACCCCTTTTGGTTCGGCGGGGGAGAAGGCTCGCACAAAGAGTGGGTCTGATGAACAGCACGCGGGGATTTTTACCCAGGTTCGGGCCGTAAGGATGCGTAAAACCCTACTCCTGCTTGGTTGTATCGAGGGTGTTCTTAGGGTTCTTGCTACAGGTGCGCTACGAACATCTGCCACACGTATGAGCTAGAAAGTCTAAAGATTCCAAGTAGAAAAGCCCTCTACCGTATCGCCCTAGGCCTCCTTTTATACTGAAGGGGATCCCAACAGTGGCGTACAGTGCATACATGGCGTGTACAGAGCTACAGTGCTATCATACCTAACACTGACGGAGTAGGACAGGCGCATTTAATGCACCGTCAGGCATCTCTGTCCGTCTATGGGATGGGACAAGAGCCCATCCCGTCGGCACTGCTTAGCCCTCTCCAGTGCTGACGCCGCGACATGCATCCAGGCAGATCGACACCTGGCCTGTGCGCTGGCGAGGCCTTGCCGGGGCTTCGTCTTGCCGGGTCTTGCCGGGGCCCTGTCTTTGCTTGAGGGTCCGATGGTCATCCCTGCAAGGTCTTGCTGGGAGTCCCGATTCTTCTATGCTGGAACCTGGGAAGTCCCTGCTGGGCCTCGTCGCCAGGGTGGCTACTACTGCCCGTGCACGAGTAAAGGGGCACTTAGGAACCCTAAAACTCTAGTGCACCGATAGGAGCCCCCGGGCCTGGGCCACACACGTCGCGAGGCGCTGTTGGGCTAGGCCCAAACAGTGCACTGGCACACGTGGCAGGGCCCTGCGGTTGTGATCATTGCACTTGCTGCGCTTCCCCACGACGTCCATTAAATGCGGGTCGTCGGATATGTGTGCGACGCAGCCGTCATTTTTTTATTACTGCATCGGGCCATTTCTTCCACACGCGTCGCATGCATAGCAGGGTGCCAGCAATGGGCGCCTGTGACTTAAAGTCCCTGGAAAAAGAAGTAACTGCAGCGCCATAGATTCGGGTAACGGGGTGGTTGTTGTTCTCCCCGTGATCGAGGGCGCCGTTATTGGAGGAGGTGGGCGGCGTCCCTTGGAGTGGGGAGAGCCAGCCCCCGCGCTCCCCCCTATAAATTGGGGGATAGTGGGGGAGATGCTCATCCATCCTTCTTCCATCTTTCGAATGTGAACCTCCATAGTTTGCCCTCCCACGTTTTTCCAACCTTCAGGTAGCGCTCGCCCTAAGCCATGACCAGGGGGCAAGGGCGGCCACCGTCCTCCGCTCCAAGGAGGAGCTCTCGTCGGGATCATGTCGCCGCTTCAGCCACGAAGGCGGGGGATGGTTCGAGCTCGTGCGATGGAAGAGGCGTGAGGGGTCGCGGTCACCGTGGGGGCCGAGGTCGGGGGAGGCGGAGCGCTGCTCCAGCCCCTCCTCCAACGCCAGACCTCTCCCTTGAGGAGACCCATGCCAAGGGAACGCCACTGGACTTCGTCCTTGAGCTGGCCGGTCCCCTCCAGAGTCATCTGCGCCTCCCTCGCCTCTTCACCAGGGAAATGGAGGCCGACGAGCCACCCGTCCTGTGGTTACGGGTGGCTGGTTGTTGTAACGGCTTGACACGGGTAAACATTGAGTACCCAGCGAATCGCGTCATGTTTCTCAGGCGCGGCTGGAAGACCTTTGCCCGCGCCCACAACCTCCAGTTGGGGCACGTCCTTCGCTTTAAAATTACAGAGGCCAATATGCTCTCCGTCAAGATTTATGGGTGCTCCGGCATTCGTCTCAGCTGCTGCAAAGAGAGCTCGAGCAGCGTCGAAAGCTTGTCCTCGGGCGAGAGTGATGAGGAGGACAGCGACGAAGACAATGATGATGAGTCCAGTCTTCGGGCGTTCAAGTCGGAGCCTGACGACTCGAGCTCGGACTAACCGTCAGCCGCACCATCACTGCCAGCCTCACGCCTCTCCCTGTCCCGGTAGGATGACCTTGCCGGGGGTCTTAGTCTCGGGTGTTGCCTCATCTTCCAGCTGGATCTTCCGACAGGCCCACGGACTTCGGCTTCTGGGGTCCATCCCCATTTTTGCCCGTGCTGGCCCTCTTCTCCGTGCAATGCTTGTCCAGGATGGGCCAGGTTCTTGCCTTCCTATCTGGCAGCCCTTCTCTTCCGCGCAGTGCTGGTCCAGAGGGGTCAGGCCGGGCTTCTGCCGGGGGTCCCTCACCATCTTTTTATTCTTGTAGCCCGCCTCTCCTTTCCATCTTTTTCTTCTTGTAATCTCTCCTAGGGGAGAAAGTCAAATAAAGATGTACTTAGGAAAAAGTGATATCTCATGTAAATTTCACCCTATTTTGAATGACTGTGTATTATCTTCCTTGTTAGACTATTTCTGTGTATTGAACTTTCCCTACGCCTTCTTGGAAGAATCTTGTCGGCATGCATAGCCCTACCGCAAGCGCTTCGAGGAACTGGTCCTTAGCAGCCTGCTGGCGGTGCCACTGCCGGCAAGAAACCTTGGCGTCCTTGGTACGACCGTTCAAGGTGTTGGCCACGCTCGAAACAGAATGAAGGCACGAGCGCTGTCATTTGAGTCGTTGAGCGGACTCGAAACAAAACAAGGAGCACGGGCGCGACCACTTAAGCTGTTGAGTGGTCCCAAACATAGTGAGGGCGCAGCCAATCGCGGCAGGTTCCCATGCGTGCAGGTTTTCCATACAGAAGTCGAAATCGCCCAAGGAAAACAACTCCGCAGCAAGAATTCTCTTGGGTTTTTTCAACTTATATTTTGGTTGCCATACTCCTTTCGTCAAATTTTTTTGGGGACATCATCGCTCATAGGTATCGATACCAACATTCCCCCTCGGTAAAGCTGCACGCGAGGTGACCTTCTATCCTTTGAGGAAAAGAAAGAAGAGAACATATGGATATGGAACCTTGGTGATCCGTTAGCCGTTTCCGGGATTAAGTGCAATGCAATACCTTATACAAACATGCACATAAGTAAACATGAGAACAAATCAAGATTGCAGAACACTTATCTTTATTAAACTACGCACAGGGTCTGAGCCTGGCTTTGTACCAAGGATTACATGCTTCAGTGGCAAGACTTGTACAAAAGGTGGTTGCCGGGAGGCCCGGCAATCGCGCCTTATGGGTAGAACTTGCGAAGATGTTCGATATTCCAGGAGTTGCTCATTGGGATGCCATCTTCGGTCTCCAGGCGGACTATGCCAGGACCGGTGACTCGTAATACCCGATAAGGGCCTTCCCACTTTGGCGTTAACTTCTTGGAATTCTTGGCGGACTGAACTCGCCCAAGAAGAAGGTCATATTCCTCAAGACTTCTGGCATTAACTTTGCGACTATGGTAGCGGCGCAAAGCTTGCTGGTAGCGTGCGACTCTCACAGCAGCCTGAAGACGGTCTTCCCCAAGGAGCATCGCGTCATCTTGCCGCAATTGCTCTTGCTCGAGCTCATCATAAGCAAGCACTCGAGGTGACCCATATATGAGTTTAGTGGGGAGAACTGCCTCCACCCCATATAGGAAGGAGAAGGGTGTCTGGCTTGTAGCTCGATTTGGCGTCGTTCTGATTGACCAAAGAACCACCGGCAACTCATCAATGCAGTGCCTTCTACACTTGCGCATCTTGTCAAAAGTTCTTGTCTTGAGGTCTCGCAGCACTTCAGCATTAGCCCTTTCCGCTTGGCCGTTGCTCCTTGGGTGGGCAACGGAAGAAAAACGAATTCTGCTGCCAAGGTCTTGGACATATTGCATGAAGGTGCGGCTCATGAACTGTGTGCCATTGTTAGTGATGATCCTGTTGGGAACACCAAAGCGGCAAACTAGTCCTTTGAAGGACTTGACGGCTGACTGTGCTGTCACCTTTCTCACTGCTTCTACTTCCGGACACTTTGTGAACTTGTCGATTGCCACGTACAAGTACTCAAAGCCCCCGACAGGGCGGGGGAAGGGGCCCAAGATGTCGAGCCCCCAAACCAAAAACGGCCATGAGAGAGGGATTGTTTGAAGGGCTTGAGCTAGTTGATGTAATTTCTTTAAATGAAAATGGCATGCTTCACATTTGGTTAGTAATGTAGTTGCATCCTGGAGGGCAATGGGCCAAAAGAAACCTTGTCGGAACGCCTTTTCGGCAAGTGCTCTTGATCCTATGTGGGAGCCACATATGCCTCCATGTATCTCTACCAACAATCCCAGTACATCCTCCCGAGAAATACACTTGAGCTTCATACCTTTCGGTCTCTTTTCGTACAAGACGTTGTCTATGAATTGGTACATATAAGACTAGCGGGCTACTTTTTCTGCTTCCTCTTGTTCCTCAGGGAGTTCTCCTGTTTGAAGGAAACGGACGATGTGTTGTGCCCATGTTAGAGCCTAGGGCTCGACAACAAGGACCAAAGGCATATCCTCATCTGGAGGAGCGTTTGTCTCAACTGCAAGGGCCTGCTGGACCGCCGGAGCCTGCTACACCCCGGCAAGCCTAGCGGGAGTGTGTGCTTCCACAGCAAGAGCTAGAAACTCCGCCAGAGCATGGTGCTCACCGGCAAGCCTGACGTTGTCCCCGGCAACCTCCTTGCCGGCGGCTTCTGGGAGCTCTACCGAGAAATACTTGCCGGAACTCAACTTCCTTCTTTTCTCTTGTCCAGTTGATGGCGTCACAGAGGATTAAGTCAGCCAGAGCACGAAAGTTCCTGGTTCCACAAGCAACTTAAGGGCAACACACTTTGACAGGCCATTGGCAACACCATTCTCTGCACGTGGAACGTGCTCCATTTGCAGGTCGTCAAAACGTTCCTCCAACTTTCTCACTTCATCTACATAAGCTTCCATCAACGGACTATAGTAATCTTTGTTCACTTGCCTGACGACAAGCTGAGAATTACCCCTGACAATAAGTTTCTTGATCCCAAGGTCTGTCGCAATCCTGAGACTGGCGAGCAGCCCTTCGTACTTGGCAGTGTTATTCGTTGATCTCTCACGGGAAAGTGCATCTGAATCACATATTTGAGGTGCTCTCCGGTGGGTGTGACAAGCAGCACTCCGGCACCGGCGCCTTGCAGCGAGAAAGCTCCATCAAAATACACGATCCATTCTTGATCGGTTTCCTTACCTGGAAGGGTTGACTCTGGAACTTCTTCATCAGGCGTTGGGGTCCATTCTGTAATGAACTCTGCCAAGGCCCTGCTCTGAATGGTCGAAGTGCTTTCAAATTTGATACCAAAGCTTGACAGTTCCAAAGCCCACTCTACAATTCTGCCGGTAGCTTCTGGGTTTCGCAAGATTCGCTGTAGCGGGAAGGGAGTGACAACGGTGATCTCATGTGCTTGGAAGTAGTGGCGCAACTTCCTCGAGGCCATAAGAAGGCCGAAGAGCAACTTTTGCACACCAGAATATCTCGACCTAGCCCCCTGCAACAGGGAGCTAACAACATAGACTGAGTGCTGCACCACCTTCTTCTTCTGGATTGCCTCATTCAACTATGCAGATCCTCCCTTATCAGCACCAGACCTTGCCGGGGAATGCCCTGGCTCATCGCTTGGAGGCCCTGCCATTGCCGCTGCTTGTCCATCAACTTCTCTTTCTACCACTAGTGTAGCACTCACCACTTGATTTGTTGCCGCCAGATATAGTAGCAACAGTTCTTGTGGTTTTGGCGCGACTAGGACTGGCGGAGAGGAGAGTTACTTCTTCAAATCCTGTAGCACTGCCTCCGCTTCCAAAGTCCATTTCATTGGGACTGCCTTCTTCAAGATTTTGAAAAGGGCAGGGCGCGCTCAGCAGATTTTGAGATGAACCTACTCAGGGTAGCAACACAGCCGGCAAGACAGCGCACATCTTTGACTCGTCTTGGTGCTTCAATTTGCTCAATAGCTTTGATCTTGTCGGGATTTGCTTCAATTCCTCATTGACATACAAAGAACCCGAGAAGCTTGCCGGATGGGACGCCGAACACACACTTCTCAGGGTAGAGCTTCAAGTTGATCTTGCACAGGTTGGCAAATGTTTCTTCTAGGTCTGATATGAGCATAGCCTTGTCCTTGGTTTTGACCACTATGTCATCCATATAAGCCTCCATATTTCTATGTAGTTGGCGATAAAAACCAATCTGGACCGCTCTAGCAAATGTAGAACCGGCACTTTTCAACCCGAAAGGCATACGTAAAAAGCAATACATACCACATGGGGTGATAAATGTGGTCTTCTCCTTGTCTTCCTTGGCCATGAAAATGTGATGATAGCCGGAATAGGCGTCAAGGAAAGACAACAAGTCGCAGCCGGCGGTGGAGTCCACTATCTGGTCAATGCGTGGCAAGGGAAAAGGATCTTTTGGGCAGGCTTTGTTGATGTCTATGAAGTCAATGCACAACCTCCATTTTCCATTTGCCTTGCGTACTACGACTGGATTGGCCAACCATGTTGGATGGAGTACTCCTCTGATCAAGCCAGCCGCTTCTAGTTTCTTGATCTCTTCGGTAATAAACCGTTGCCACTCCAAAGCTTGCTTCCGGACTTTCTGCTTGACGGGCCGCGCGTATGGGCATACGGCAAGTTGGTGCTTAGTCACCTCCCTGGGAACACCGGGGATATCAGATGGTTGCCATGCAAACACATCGACATTCACCCGTAGGAAGGCGATGAGCGCGCTTTCCTATCTATCGTCAAGGGTGGAACTTATGGTGAAAGTTCATCCCATGCCATCCTCCTTGGCCGGCACCTTCTTGGTCTCTGGCGGAGCAGCCTTGGACTTTTTGCTCTTGCTGGTGGATCTCTCTGGCACATCGTCAATGGGAGCGCAACACTACGAGGAGGTGCGCTTGCCGGAATGTGCACCAGAGGCCTTCCCGGTCTTCTTCCCCCTGGGAGCTTCAGCGGCATGAGCAAGTGCCTTGGCGGCAGGTGCTGCAACTGCACCCCGATAGAGTTGGTCGGCGCAGATAAGTGCGCTTTTCTTATCGGAGTTGATAGTAATGCCACTCATTGGCCCAGACATCTTCAGCATGTTGTAAGCAAAGTGGGTGTCCGCCATGAACTTGGCCAATGCTGGGTGACCAAGGATGCCGTTGTACGACAACGAGATCTTGGCGATGTCAAAAATGATCTTCTCTATTCTGAAATTGAGATCACTGCCATACGTCACTAGCAGCGTGACCTTGCCCTTCAACTGAGCTCTTCCTGAATTGACCCCTTGGAAAGCGCCTGTCGGCTTGAGATCCTCATCAGGAATTTGCAGCCTCTGGATGACATTAGGCGGGATCGGGTTCAGGCTGGCCCCACTATCGACTAGCATCTTCGTCACCTTGAGGTTGCAGATTGTTGGTGAAACCAACAACGGCAGGCACCCGATCGCAGTTATGCGATCAGGGTGATCCTCGTCGTCAAAGATGATAGGAGTGTTGGACCACTTCAGAGGTCTCTAGGCACCGATAGAGGGCTCCGCCGCATTAACCTTGCACGCCCATTGTTTAAGTTGGCGGTGGAAGGAATGCGATGAGGCACCTCCCTCTATTCACATAATCTCTATAGCCTTCTGGAACTCATGCTCGTTGGATTCTTCATCCTCTTCGACGTCATCATCATCCCCCTCTTACTTGTCGCGGCCACGGCCAGGCCGGTCTTTTTGTTGCTTGGGCTTGCCGCAGCGACCTCCTTGGCCAACACGCTTCTTTCCAGACCCCTCAGCACCATCTTGGCCTTTCTCCTTATCTCTCCTCTCGTACTCGGCTTTTTGCTTCTCGGCAAGCTGCTCAACTTGCCGACAATCTTGGAGATCATGGCCTTTGGTGCGACGGATCTTGCAATACTACTTGCCAGAGCCTTCTGGCTTGTCGGCAGCCGCCGTGGTGTGGCAGGAGGCGCACCCGGCAATATCATCGCCAGGGCCATCAACCTTGACCTTCTTGGTGGTGTCGGGGTTGTCGGATCCCTCGACGGCAAGTACGGTCTTGCCCTTGCGCTTCTTGTTCCGCCACCGGCCCTTCTTTCCTGGGGTGGCAGTGTCCTCATCTTTAGAGTCGACCCCAACGTCGACGTCTTTGCCGGGGAGTCTCCTTCCTTCTTCAGCCCGAGCACATTTGTCTACCAAAGCATAAAGCTTGGCAACACCCCTGACCCTCTTCATCGCCAGCTCTTCCCGCATCCTGCCGTTGCACATGTTCTGATGGAACATGCTGATAACAGCGACGGGATGAACGTCTGGTATGTTGTGGTGCACACAGCTAAACCTTTGTATGTACTTGCGCAAAGTTTATCCCTCCTTCTGAGGGATGATATGCAGATCACTTTCCTGGCTAGGAGCTTTATGACCTCCTGTCAAGGAGCCAACAAACTCATGGCACAGGTCTGCCTAGGAGGCGATGGATCCCTCTGGCAGGTGCATCAACCATGACCTAATGTTGGGCTTAAGCACCAACGGGAAGCAGTTGGCAATTACCTTGTCATCGCGACCCCCGATAGCCTGCATCGCAATGGTGTAGATACTTAGGAACTCCGACGAATGAGTCTTGCCATCATACTTCTCCGAGACTTCTGGTTTTAACGTGCGGGAGTTGGGCCACTGGACTTGCCGCTGCTCACGAGTAAACGCCGGACAACCCACCTTGTAAGGTAGGCTGATAGGATACCCTGGCGCAGACTTGTCTATAGTGGGCCCCGCGCGCCTATCAGACTAGAGGCGCGCTTCCCACTGCCGTTAGATTGCAGTTCGAGCGTCTTCCTTGCCCCGTTCTCAAAGAACTTGGTGCTAGTCGCAGGGCGACCATTGGTCAGATGACGCTGTCGAGTAACCGTCCTAAGCGTCGGTCCGCCGAGTCGGTGACCAGCGTGGTTGCTGCGGAGGAGAGTGCGCCGGAGTCGCACCGCCTCTGGCCCTCTCACCACTGGCGTGAGCCGGCTCGGTGGACCGAAACTTATCTGCAAAGCTGAGGAGACTCTGAATGGTCACTCTCCATTCATCGAGCTTCTCCGCAGCAGGAGGGAAGTTTAGGAGCAGTTGCGCCCGCACCATCGCTTCCTCCAACATGGTCAACAGTGAACGACGCGAGGAACATGAGGTGCTCTGACTTCTAACTGTGTTAGAAGGAGCACCGCCGCGGTCCTGTGACGGCACGCCACTCCCATTAGCATGCTAGCGAGCATGCTGGTCCCGTGCACCTTGGGAATGATGCGCAGGAGCTTTTCCGTGGGGACATTGAGAACCGCGGGCGCCATGGCATGACTCTTCGCGCAGGCCCTAGGAAGGTCGCGGTGTAGGCGCCGGCGTGGGTGCCCTGGAAGATACCCTTCCACCCCCGGAGTTTGCTGTACTGCTCGCAGGCATTACCACTCCATCCTGAGACCTAGGGGCGTGGGGGTTCCCACTGCCACCATGGGTGTCTCCGCGGTGAGCGTCACCCCTCACTTGGCCTTGATCACTAGAGTGTTGCGGAAGTTCTGATCCTCTGCCTCCTCCTCCTCCACCCGCGTCTACGCCATCTCCTGTTTGTGCAGATACAGGGACGGCGGACATGGATGGGCCAACCACCGTCAGGCCCTTCTTCTTGGGGGCCGTGGCGACGATGAGTGTGAAGGAACTAGTGCGCTGATCACCAGAACGGGTTCGTAGGACCTATCATCCCCTACCTGGCATGCCAAAGATGTCGTGGGAATGAGTACCTATGGGATCTGAGGGACCCCTTTCGGTTCAACGGGGGAGAAGGCTCGCGCAAAGAGCCGGTCTAATGAACAACATGTGGGGGATTTTTACCTAGGTTTGTGCCGCAAGGATGCGTAAAACCCTACTCCTACTTGGTTGTATTGAAGGTGTTCTTAGGGTTCTTGCTATAGGGGTGCTACGAACAGCTGCCACACGTATGAGCTAGAAAATCTAAAGATTCCAACTTGAAAAGCCCTCTACCGTATCGCCCTAGGCCTCCTTTTATATTGAAGGGGATCCCAACAGTGGCGTACAGTGCGTACACAGGGTGTACAGAGCTACAGTGCTATCATACCTAACACTGACGGAGTAGGACAGGCTCATTTAATGCACCGTCAAGCATCCTTTCCATCTGTGGGATGGGACGGGAGCCCGTCCCGTCGACACCGCTTAGCCCTCTCCAACACTGATGCTGCAACACGCGTCCAAGCGGATCGACACCTGGCCTGTGCATTAGCGGGGCCTTTCCGGGGCTTCGCTTTGTCGGGTCTTGCCGTGCCCTGTCTTTGCCTGAGTGTCCGATGGTCATCCCAGCAAGGTCTTGCCGGGAGTCCCGATTCTTCTACGCTGGTACCTAGCTATGGGGACCCTAACTCATAAGTTGTGATCACCGAATGCACGTATACAGTGATCCCAGAGATCAATGCTCACTGAACACACAGACGCTGAACAACAAGAGTCTTACATCCACATTTTGTGTCTTACACAAATAAAGACCATGAAGGTCTAGTCTTACATAGATAGGGCCACAAGGGCCAAATACTTAAACATAATCAAACAGTGGAAAACTTGATCGAAAGCATGAGCCCATGCCATCTGCCTTAACCTACAGGCATTCTGACTGGGAAGCGTCCTAGTTCGCATGTCTGTCACCAACAAACTCTTCACCATACTCCTGTTCTTCCATGCCTGGCCAATTAAATAACCAGTGGCAAGCCAATGAGTACTTTGAATGTACTCACAAGCAACCCATGTTTGGAACAAGGTAATAACAATGCATGATATAGCACTAATAGGTATTTTGCCGAAAGCTAATTTCTAATGCAATGACATGGTCAAGTAACTAGGTAAGCATGCATTAATATTCTGTAGATATCCATATGAAAAAGTTATAGATATCATCATGATCAGGGGGTTGAACATCTCATGCTCACTCATCACGTCAGGTCATCTGACTTATCTCAAGTGTCACCTCTGTGTCAAACACACACACACGCCAAGTTTGTGAAAACCATTGGACGTAGCACAAGAGTGGTCATCCAACTGTCCTTGACCATGGACACGGCTATTTGAATAGTTTTACACTCTACAGAGGTTGCACACTTTAACCACAAGACTTGGGGAACTTCCGTGTCATCCATGACTCGCGGTACATCACATACCTGAGGTAAGCACCCGAACAATGCCTTTCCCATGGTGATACTAAACAAAGAGTCCACTTGTTGGTGCCATCCCTCATGATATACATCACATGTATCATCCATGAGGGCACGCAATGTTGTGCCCGATGCCTGTAAAGACAACACATGACCTTCCACTTCCGGGACGACCCCGTCTCAAGAGTGACCACTCCACTCTTGCCACTAGTAATGCGCGCTCCCTGCTAGCACCAACCATAGTAATCAACATAGCCCCGTCCCATAAGGGGTATCATGGTCGTACATGTAAGGTTGTAATAACGGTCGCAACTTACACCAATCCATTTTCGAAAACCACACACACTCACTTGCTCCGATACACCACTTCTTTCTCAAGTGGTCACCCAACTCATCATCATCTCCCTCGGGCATTAGTGGCACCCGAAGGGTTTTCAAAAAGTCTTTGAAATCATCTCTTTCTTTCCATCACTATGCATAATCCCAATCCCACTTGCGTAGCACCTACTAGCATCCTATCTACACCCACCCGCATAACCCTCATAAGGTGGTAGGGTCATGCACGATGCAAGTGTCAACGCCAAAGGTATCAGAAGCAACCCACTCAAGTGGTCACTACTCCACATGATCAAATATAACGAAAATAAAGTGCTATGTGACATGCAATAAAAATGGTTTCTTAACATGGTGAAAGGGCTGCTTTCCTGGCTCAACAAAGTCTTCGGGGTCTTCAAAGTCTTCGGGTCCAACTCCCTCGTCAATAGCGCAATCTATCGTCGCGATAAATACCGATAATAATAAGCATCACACAAAAACATAGCACACAAAGCTACTATTAAAATGCTACCCTATTCTGATAAATACTAAAACTATAATAAAATATTTGTCTAAGGTTTTGATGTGAAAATATTTTGAAAACTAATAAACAGAGGCAAAAAAGGTGCCAATGTAACATCCCAAAATTTCATTTTGGAATGTTATGATATATATAGCTATGCATCATCATCATATTGTTTGAGTGAATATAATGGTTGAAGTGCTTCTTTTGAATTTCTGAAATGTCACTTTCATCTTTCCCTTTTCTTGTTTCACCTATTTGAAAGCCTCTGGAAAAGTTCAAAGAAAAGAGGGGAGTAACATAACACTCCACACCAGGGGCATCTTGGTGAAATATTTGAACAATAAAACCAGGGGGCTATTTGAAAAATTATTGCAAAAGGATTTAAAATCAAATAAGCAATTTCTAAAAATAATTTTTTTTCAAAGTATTCAATATGACAGAGGAAAAATGTTCATTGAATAGCATTAATTCTCCTAATCATTTTGATATATATTTCCTATATTTGGAAATGTTTTGAATGCTTTTAAATGAGTTTTACTACTCTGGATATTAAAAAAGGACACGTTTTAATTTGAAACGGGCCGACCCACAACAGTTAATTCCCGAAACCCCTCCAAGCCGACCGACCGACGCGCTGATGCCGTGCTCCCTCTCTCTGCCGCCCTAGCCCCACCGTCCGATCCCAAAGACGCCACGGTCGCCGTCCTCCTCGCGTCGACAGAACCTCGCCGACGATTCCTCCTCTCCGGATCTCCCTCCTCTTTCCTTCCCCGACCACAGCACCGGCCCTATAAGTAGCCCCGACCCTCCGCTCCTCATTCCACCCCCGAGCCCCCACTCTACCTCACTAGAGTGCTGCCCACACATTCGCCGGAGTTCGGATCTCAACCGAACCCTTCCAGAGCTCGTGCCCGTCGCCTCTGTCGTCCCCACTCCTCTCCAACACCACCAGAGTGCGCCGGAGCCCCGCCGCCGTCATTTGAAGCCCTCGGACGCCATCCCCAATCACCGGAGCGCCGCCCCCAACGACCTCGCCGCTTCGGCCTCGCCGGAGAACCCCCTCGTCGGCGACCTCTTCTCTGTAAGCCACCGAACCCTTTCTTAGCCATTCGATCCAGATTCGACGCGTCAGATTAGATCGTTTTAAAACCCGAACCGGTATGTGCTAAACTTTGGTCGCCCGCCCGCAAACGCCAGCACGCACACCCTCTCGGCCACCCACAACCCGCCACGTAGCCCCTGTCCGTTCGATCAGTTTTATTTTCTTTTCTTTTCTGTTTTAGAAACCAGAATGATTTCAAATCTTGTTTTTACCATATCTTTTAAACTATTTAGTGTTTTTAGTTGATTCTTTTTGCATTAGTTCACAACTTTGTTGTAGGTTATGTCTGTATGCTTAGTTTTCAAATTTGAGCTTTAAATTTTGAATCTAATCAAATTTGTTCAAATTACTAAAATCTGCATAACTATAGTTTAAAAATATATTTTCATATGAATCTTTTTGCCACTGTTTGGTATTAGTTAAATTCTACATGATTTGAGTATTTTTTTGAATAAATTTAGTTACTGTTTTTAACAAAAACAGAATCTGTTTAGTTCTTATTGTAGTTTAGTTATCTTAATTTTAATTTGATTTGAACCTGAATTAGTTTAACTTTTGTTAATAGTTTTCATAAGTTTCTGTTGTTTCAAAAATTTAGGTAACATTACTTGCAAATATTTAGAATGATTGTTTAGTTTTATACCATGTTGTTATAGGAATCTTTATATCTTTCTCATTAGGTATAGTTTTATAAAACAATTTAGTTTTACTTTCACAAACTAGTTAGATGATTAAGTTAGATTTCTAATAAATAATTTTAGTAAATCTATTCTGTTAAGTAATATGATGATAATAATATTAGTGTTAATAACATTATTGTTTCGGTTTCCTTCCAAAGTTATAGGAACATTCTAGTTATTTTTATTTTAGTAGTGTTTCTTTACACAAAAGTTTTAGTGAATTTGATTCTGTTTACTAAAATTGATTTTCTTTACTATTTCTTTTCTACTAGCTATTGTTTGGTTGTTTGTCTTAAAGTAGTAGTAGTAGAAGTTTTTGACACTAAAATTTTTTGTGAGTCAAAATTTTTATTTTGCTTTTTTCTCTTGATTGATACTATTGAATGGATTTAGTATTGTTTGTTTGACCTTGCTGAATTGTGTGACTTGTTTTGTGTTTATGCTTATGGTATGCTCTTGTTTGATTCGTTAGATCATCCGGAGTGCGAAGCTTGTTATCTAGAGTCACTCGAGTACGAGGATCGTCAGCAAGGCAAGTCACTTTGACCATGTATACCTATGTTTTATTGCATTAGTTCTTCCATCACCCCAATTGCATGCAAAGTAGGTAAATTGGAAACTTGGTTACTTGTTGTAGTATCATGTGGTAGGTACCCTCAACCCTTTGACTCATTGGCCCCGGGAAGTGTTGTTTTACATTTTGCTATGCTATTAGTAGACAGGGTTGGCTGTGTGATTCATGAGAGTTGTGAGTTAATAATTTCAAGACCTACATGATGATCAAGTCTTCAAGACTTCAAGTTTTCAAATTACCTCTGGGTGGATGATGGTTGAACGGCGCCCTGGAGAAACCAGTGGTTAGCCTAGATGATGCTGGAGATGTGCCAGTATTCATGCGGAAAGGTCCACTTAGGCACAAAGAGATGGATGGATGCTTCAAGACCCAAGGCTTACCTGCACAGCCACAAGTCATTATGGGCTCTGGCTTGGTTGGATATCGTGGTGACCCTGGACAGGCGGTGCTACGAGATGTAGAAGAACGGTAGGAAAGGATCGGCACCGACAGAGTCTTAGGGAAACCCTTTAGAAGACCATGTTTTGGTCATCCGTTTCTCAAACACCCTGAAGTGCGAGAAATCCAACGGAGGCGATCAAATCTTGTGGGGAACGTGTGCAAAACTCTGCAGAGTACCCAAACCTAATCGATTAGCCGTGTCCACGGTCATGGACAGTTTGAGCCAAAGGAACTAAAACTATCTGGAACTCTCAACACAATTAATTATAATGATGTGGGTTATTAATGTCAACTTGGGTATGAGAATTGGTTGGTGGAACCATCTCATTAATCAACCAACATTGTAGTAATTATGTCTTTGCCCTCTCTTGTTGTAGGAAAAATTTGGCTTTATGCAAAAACTTACTACCCCCCTACCATATTTGCATATAGACTAGATGATTACTTTACCCCCTCTCTTGTGACTTTGCCGACATATTCAATATGCTGAACTATACGGCTACAACGTATCATGTTGCAGAGTACTTTTCCGACCAGGAGTGAGGATACGCTCTACACTCGGTGAGATGCCCTTGGAGTCATGACAGACTCATCTACCTTTGGAGCTTCCGCAAGTTTATGGTTTAGTTTATCTCATGAGTTGGCCTTTATTGTAATCATTATTGTAATAAAGGACTCGATATGAGATTTCGATTAATTTATGCTATGTGATTTCCCTTTGATATATACATTGATGTACCGTGTGTGTACCAGCATGATCTTGGGATGGTATAGAAACACCGGAGATTCGACCTTTCAGGTCGGGTCGCTACAGAAATGGTATCAGAGCACACGCTGACCGTAGACCGTAACCTCTATGATTGGAAAATCCTTAGGATTTATTTCTCTTTTGTCTTTAAAATTCTTATACTCTCATCTACTCGTTTCTGACTTCCCTCCGATGATTTCAAAATTTATAGATGGCCACCTTCATCCCAGTTTTGATCATGGAGTTTTGCCAGCCTGACGCAACGATGGCCTTTGGCAAGGAGCTGATGAGGATCGTCAAGGATGTGAGGATTGCTTTGCCGAGCATCACCGGGACTCCTATCATGTCTTTTCCACAAGACGGACGCTACAGGATCGAGGTGCACATCCCCGGGAAGACCTTTGGGAATCGGAAGGAACCCATCGACTTCAAGTTTGTGGCACCCAGCTGGATACTTGGAAGAGACATGGCCATTGATCGTGCCCTTGGACGTATTCAGGAGGAATACATAGGTGGAACCATTTCACCAGGACACAGTGTGGTTTGTCGCAGGGATGCCAATGGAAATATCATAACCACTCCCACTGAAGACACCACCATTTCCTATATCCAGACCTTGGAGCTTCGGGTACGTGACGACATGAAGACGATCAAGAGGCTGATGAACCGTGAGATTGACCTCGAAGCTGACTTACGGGAAGCCGAGTACGAGCACGAGTATGAGGTGAAGGATTTCTTAGAGAGGATCGACAAGCTGAACACTCGCATCACAACTCTGGAGGAACAGATGGAAATGGGTGAAAATCTTCATCCAGAAGGAGACATGGCTCCTTTGATCAGCAACGATGATGACTATGAGGAGAGCACCACCGGAGGAGACCACTTCACCATGTACTTTTGAGGACAACTTTAGTTATGCCCCCATGTATCTTCATTTTCGTTGTTAAAGCGTAGGTCGATGTTTAGTTTGAATGGAGATTTGTATCTCCATGTTTGGCCTTGAGTTGAATAAATGAATGAGTGTTTGGTGTGATATGTTTGTTGCATTGCATATGGGTACTGAATTTCCCTTTTAGGTCATTGTTCTATTCTAATTCTCACCCCTCCGAAAACAGCAAGATGCCTCCACGACGTGAGCCCGACTTCACTTTCCCGCCAGAGCTCACCCAACTTCTTCAGCAGCAGAACACCCTGATGCAGCTGTTGATTCAGAATCAGACCAACAACCACAACAACCACCCTCCACCACAAGGCGAGAACCTCACCCGTTTTCTGAGACTGAATCCCCCAACCTTCTCCAGCAACACAGAGCCCATTGTGGAAGATGATTGGCTCCCCAACATGGAGAGGGAACTCACCACCGCAGGATGCACTGAGGCGGAAAAAGTGCGTTTTGCCACCCATCAACTGGAGGGCCCAGCAGCTTCATGGTGGGAGAACTACACCACCACATACCCCATTGCCGATGTGACTTGGGAGCAGTTCAAGCAAGCTTTCTGCACCACACATGTCTCAGCTGGAGCCATGAGTCTGAAGAAGCGTGAGTTTCGCAACTTACGCCAGGGGAACCGTTCCGTGGCCCAGTACGTGGATGACTTTAGTACGTTGGCTCGTTATGCACCAGGAGATGTGGCCAATGATGCAGCCAAGCAGGAGAAGTTCTTGGAAGGACTCAATGATGAGTTGAGCGTGCAGCTGATGGTGGCTACCTTCAGCAACTACCAGGAACTGGTAGACAAGGCCCTCATCTTGGAGGGGAAGCAGCAGCAAATTGAGAACCGCAAGAGGAAGTATGCACATGGGAAGTCTACCTCTAGAGCTCATCAGAAGCCCCGCTACTCCCCGTACTCAGGAAATACTGGATCAGGGACCGGTAAGTATGGAGGACACACTCATCCAGTGCACAACCATGGAGGAAATGGGAATAATCGTCCCAACAATGGCAGCTTCAAGAATGGAAGTGGGAATGGCAACCAACACCGTCCCGCTCCAGCTCAGAAGGATCTGAACCACATCACATGTTTCAAGTGTTAGAAGACAGGGCACTATGCCACTGAATGCCCTCAGAACAAGCAAGGGAATGAAAACGACAACTCTGTAGCTAAGAAGCCAAATCCGTTTCCTCATGCTCAGGTGAACCACCTCGACGTGGAAGAAGTCTATGATATGCCCGAGACTGTGGTTGGTAAGTTTTTATTGCATTCACATCCAGTTATGGTACTTTTTGATTCTGGTGCAACTCATTCATTCATATCAACGGTAGTTGTGGAAAAGTATGGTTTACCCACCAGAACCCTTAGTCATCCCATTAAGGTAAATTCCCCAGGAGGAATGATGATGGCAGGGATAGGATGCCACGCCCTGAAACTTCACATAGGAAACCATGTTTTTCCTACCGACCTCATCGTCTTAGAATCCTAGGGATTGGATGTAATCCTAGGCATGGATTGGATGACCAAGTATGAAGGAAATCTTGATTGCCCCAGCAAGTCTATTTCACTCACCACTCCGGAGAACAAGAGGATTAAGTATGTATCCCGATGCACACAGATGAGTGCTCGATTAAATTCCCTCACAGGAGTTGTTCATGAGGAAGTACTGGTTGTATGAGACTTTCTAGATGTATTTCTGGAAGAATTACCAGGCATGCCACCAGATAGGGAGATTGAGTTTCTGATAGAGCTACTACCAGGGACAGCCCCAATATCCAAGAGACCCTATCGGATGCCCGCAAATGATTTAGTGGAAATCAAGAAGCAGATTAAGGAGCTATTGGACAAGGGATATATTCGCCCAAGTTCATCACCTTGGGGAGCCCAAGTTCTCTTGGTGGAGAAGAAAGATAAAACCTTGAGGATGGTGGTTGATTATCGAGCATTGAACGAGGTGACTATCAAGAATAATTACCCTCTGCCGATGATTAATGACCTGTTTGACCAGCTAGTAGGCGCCAAAGTATTCTCCAAGATCGATCTTCGATCAGGGTATCACCAACTGAAGATTCGTGAACATGATATACCTAAAATAGCTTTCACCACCAGGTATGGCTTATATGAGTATATAGTCATGTCCTTTGGTTTGACTAGTGCTCCTGCCTACTTCATGAATTTGATGAACAAAGTGTTTATGGAATATTTGGACAAGTTTGTCGTGGTGTTCATCGATGACATTTTGATATTCTCCAAGAGCGAGGAAGAACACAAGGAACACTTGCGTTTAGTTCTGGAGAAGCTTAGAGAGCATCAGTTGTATGCCAAGTTCAGTAAATATGAATTCTGGCTGACGGAAGTCGGATTTCTTGGACATGTTATTTCCGGAGAAGGAATAGCAGTAGACCCCGCTAAGGTTGAAGCAGTCACTGAGTGGAAGTCACCCACCTCAGTTAAGGAGATCCGCAGTTTTCTCAGACTTGCCGGATATTACTGGAGATTCATTGAGAATTTCTCAAAGATTGCCAAGCCCATGGCAGAGCTATTAAAGAAAGAGTCTAAGTATATCTGGACTGACGAATGTGAGGCCAGTTTCCAGGAGTTGAAGAAACGTTTGGTCACAGCCCAGTGTTGATACTGCCAAACAATCGGAAGGACTTCTATGTTTATTGTGACGCATCCCATCAAGGACTTGGAGGAGTACTCATGCAAGAGGGAAACGTGGTAGCATATGCATCCAGACAACTACGACCCCATGAGTTGAATTATGCCACCCATGATTTGGAACTAGCAGCCGTAGTGCACGCACTCAAGACCTGGAGACATTTCCTTATCGGAAATAGTTATGATGTGTACACTGATCATAAGAGCCTGAAGTATATCTTCACGCAGAAGGAGTTGAACCTCAGACAGAGGAGATGGTTAGAGTTAATCAAGGACTATGACCTGAGATTACATTACCATCCAGGAAAGGCAAATGTTGTGGCAGATGCTTTGAGTCGGAAGAGTTATGTGAACACACTCATAGCCGGAGGATTACCCCAGGAGTTAACCAAAGATCTCAGAGAGCTTCGGTTAGAGATAGTTCCGCAAGGATATGTTGCCACACTAGAGATTCAGTCCACCTTGACCAAAAGAATTCGAGAACCCTAGAAATCAGACAATGAGATAGCTGAGACAAAGCAGAGAATGAAGGAAGGCAAGGCTAAAGGCTTTCGTGAAGATGAACAGGGTACTCTATGGTTTGAGAACCGAATCTATGTACCCCATGACCCAGAGCTCAGGAAGTTGATACTTCAAGAAGCCCACGATTCACCATATTCAATACACCGAGGCAACACCAAGATGTACCTGGATTTGAAGGAAAGTTACTGGTGGACAGGTATGAAGAAAGATACTGCCGAACATGTTGCGGTATGTGATGTTTGTTAGTGAGTAAAGGCGGAACATCAGAAACCAGCAGGGTTACTCCAACCTTTGCCGATATCCGAGTGGAAATGGGAAAAGCTCGGTATGGACTTCATCACAGGACTACCTAGGACCCGTTCAGGATATGATTCCATTTGGGTAGTGGTCGATCGTTTGACCAAGGTGGCTCATTTCATTCCAGTGAAAACCACCTATACCAGTGCTAAGCTAGCCAAGATATATATGACCAGGATCGTATGTCTGCATGGAGTTCCGAGGAGTATCGTGTCAGATAGAGGAACACAATTTACCTCAAAGTTTTGGCATCAGCTACATGAAACTTTGGGTACAAGACTGGAGTTCAGTACAGCTTTTCATCCGCAGATCGATGGATAGACTGAGAGAGTCAACCAGATTCTGGAGGACATGTTGAGAGCCTGTGCGCTAGACTATGGGTCCAGTTGGGATGACAACTTACCTTACGCAGAGTTCTCGTACAACAATAGTTATCAGACCAGTCTGAAGATGGCCCCTTTCGAAGCTTTATACGGAAGGAGGTGCAAAACACCATTGACGTGGGATGGTGTTGGAGACTGACAACTTTTTGGTCCCGATCTTATCAGAGATTCTGAAGATAAGGTCAAACTGATTCGAGACCGACTCAAGATAGCTCAATCCCGGCAGAAGAGCTATGCTGATAATAAACGCAAGGAGGTGACATATGAAGTAGGGGATCGAGCATATCTCCATGTGTCCCCACTTCGAGGAATCAAGAGGTTTGGTGTTAAAGGAAAGTTAGCACCCAGATTCATAGGCCACTACAAAATTCTGGAACGTAGAGGCGAAGTTGCATACAAGCTGGAATTGCCGGAAGGACTGTCCGGAGTTCATGATGTTTTCCATGTTTCCCAGTTGAAGAAATGCCATAAGGTTTTGATGTGAAAATATTTTGAAAACTAATAAACAGCGGAAAAAAAGGTGCCAATGTAACATCCCAAAATTTCATTTTGGAATGTTATGATATATATAGCTATGCATCATCATCATATTGTTTGAGTGAATATAATGGTTGAGGTGCTTCTTTTGAATTTCTGAAATGTCACTTTCATCTTTCCCTTTTCTTGTTTCACCTATTTGAAAACCTCTAGAAAAGTTCAAAGAAAAGAGGGGAGTAACATGACACTCCACACCAGGGGCATCTTGGTGAAATATCTGAACAATAAAACCAGGGGGCTATTTGAAAAATTATTGCAAAAGGATTTAAAATCAAATAAGCAATTTCTGAAAATAATTTTTTTCCAAAGTATTCAATATGACACAGGAAAAATGTTCATTGAAAAGCATTAATTCTCCTGATCATTTTGATATATGTATTTCCTATATTTGGAAATGTTTTGAATGCTTTTAAATGAGTTTTACTGCTCTGGATATTAAAAAAGGAAACGTTTTAATTTGAAACGGGCCGGCCCACAGCAGTTAATTCCCGAAACCCCTCCGAGCCGACCGACCGACGCGCTGACGCCGCCCTCCCTCTCTCCCCTAGCCCCAGCGTCCGATCCCGAAGACGCCGCGGTCGCCTTCCTCCTCGCGTCGACAGAACCTCGCCGGCGATTCCTCCTCTCCGGATCTCCCTCCTCTTTCCTTCCCCGACCACCGCACCGGCCCTATAAGTAGCCCCGGCCCTCCGCTCCTCATTCCACCCCCGAGCCCCCACTCTACCTCGCTAGAGTGCTGCCCACACCCTTGCCGGAGTTCGGATCTCGACCGAACCCTTCCGGAGCTCGTGCCCGTTGCCTTTGTCGTCCCCACTCCTCTCCGACACCACCAGAGTGCGCCGAAGCCCCGTCGCCGTAGTTTGAAGCCCTCAGACACCATCCCCAACCACCGGAGCGCCACCCCCGATGACCTTGCCGCCTCGGCCTCCCCGGAGAACCCCCTCGCCGGCGACCTCTTCTCTGTAAGCCACCGAACCCTTTCTTAGCCATTCGATCCAGATTCGACGCATCAGATTAGATCGTTTTAAAACCCGAACCGGTATGTGCTAAACTTCGGTCGCCCACCCGCAAACGCCCGCACGCACACCCTCTCGGCCAACCATAACCCGCCACGTAGCCCCTGTCCGTTCGATCAGTTTTATTATATTTTCTTTTCTATTTTAGAAAACAGAATGATTTCAAATCTTGTTTTTACCATATCTTTTAAACTATTTAGTGTTTGTAGTTGATTCGTTTTGCATTAGTTAAAAAATTTGTTGTAGTTTATGTCTGTATGCTTAATTTTCAAATTTGAGCTTTAAATTTTGAATCTAATCAAATTTGTTCAAATTACTAAAATCTGCATAACTATAGTTTAAAAATATATTTTCATATGAATCCTTTAGCCACTGTTTGGTATTAGTTAAACCTATCATTCTACATGATTTGAGTATTTTTTTGAATAAATTTAGTTACTGTTTTTAACAAAAACAGAATTTGTTTAGTTCTTATTGCAGTTTAGTTATCTTAATTTTAATTTAATTTGAACCTGAATTAGTTTAACTTTTGTTAATAGTTTTCATAAGTTTTTGTTGTTTCAAAAATTTAGGTAACACTACTTGCAAATATTTAGAATGATTGTTTAGTTTTATACCATGTTGTTATAGGAATCTTGGGGAACATGTGCAAAACTCTGCAGAGTACCCAAACCTAATCGATTAGCCGTGTCCACGGTCATGGACAGTTTGAGCCAAAGGAACTGAAACTATCTGGAACTCTCAACACAATTAATTATAATGATGTGGGTTATTAATGTCAACTTGGGTATGAGAATTGGTTGGTGGAACAATCTCATTAATCAACCAACATTGTAGTAATTATGCCTTTGCCCTCTCTTGTTGTAGGAAAAAATTGGCTTTATGCAAAAACTTACTACCCCCTACCATATTTGCATATAGACTAGATGATTACTTTACCCCCTCTCTTGTGACTTTGCTGGCATATTCAATATGCTGACCTATACGGCTGCAACGTATCATGTTGCAGAGTACTTTTCTGACCAGGAGTGAGGATACGCTCTACGCTCGGTGAGATGCCCTTGGAGTCATGATGGACTCATCTACCTTTGGAGCTTTCGCAAGTTTATGGTTTAGTTTATCTCATGAGTTGGCCTTCAGCCACTTTATTGTAATCATTATTGTAATAAAGGACTCGATATGAGATTTCGATTAATTTATGCTGTGTGATTTCCCTTTGATATATACATTGATGTACCGTGTGTGTACCAGCATGATCTTGGGATGGTATAGAAACACCGGAGATTTGACCTTTCAGGTCGGGTCGCTACAGCCAAAATAGATTTTAAAAATAGAATAGTGTATAAAAAGTTTTCAACATTTTTCTCAAATGACACTATTAAATTCTAAGGAATATTCTAGGATTTGTGGAGTTGGAATCATATCATTTGGAGTTATATTTATTTCTCACAGATTTTAGCAAGTTTCTCCAAAAAGAAAAAAGATAAATGGCCATGTTCCTGATGGGCCGAAACTGTCGCAGCTGAGCCGACCCAGGAAAGAACCGGCCCAGGGCTAAGCGGTACACGCGACAGGTTTCTATTTAAACCTGCCCGCGGGCCCGGCCTCATAGAGAGAAGAGGGAGTGCGAGGGTATGACAGGTGGGCTCCACCTATCATCCCTCACCTCACGACAAGGAGCAGAGAGGAGCTCACCGGCGGGGACGCAAGCCACGGCGGCTCAAGCGGAGGGCACCAACGTACTCAGGGTCGTCCCACGCAGTAGTGCGTGGTTGAGGTGGTCACCGGTGTTGAGGGAGTCGCCGGCGAGGAGGAACCCGCATGATGGCGGAGTTTCTGCTCGGATTCGAGCTCCCAATCACGGAAATGAGGGGGGATGGGCACGGGAGTGCGACTGAGGGGAGGGGGGAGTGATAGGGGAGTAGGGGGATCTCGGGAGGGGGCGTTTTATAGCCAGGCATCGGTGCACCATGGCCGCGGGTTTGGCGAGGTCGAGGCCATCGCCTAAGCTCTCGGGGGCTCGCCAGGGCATGTCTTGGGTGTTCCTGGATGCGGTCTTGGTATATAGGAGGGGAGAGAAGGAGCGGTCGTAGCCCGGGCGTCGCGTGTGTGAGGTCGCCCATTGGGGATCTCGGGCGGCCGGTGCGCATGCGAGAGGGGGGCCAAAGGAGGGAGAGAGAGGAGGGGGACAAGGGGTGGCATGTTCCGGACGCCGAGGTCCCCCGACAGGCATGCTGGGGAGGCCCGAGGTGGTCGGGAGGCACTGGGCAGGGGCGGCTACAGTGCTCTGGTGCACTGTAGTGCGCTCTAGAGCACCCATTTGGCATGCCATGGCATAAACAATGCCTACCAGCACGTCCTCTAGTGTCTTGGGGGTTTTGGAGATGCTCACGAGTGTGCAAGAGCTAGGGAATAGGTAGAGGTGAAGAAAGGAAGTAGGAAAGGGGTAAAACTTGTGCTGCCAAAGCTGTCCAGGGGTGAAAATGGGGGTTTTACCATGCCAATTATTGGTCTGTGGCCATGCCAAGATTACCAGAGGTAAAATACAATACTAGGTAGTTGTGGTAAAAATTTGGAGGCAAGGGGATTAGAGGAAGAGGGCCAAACAAGGTTTTTGCCATTATGGCAGAAGGTGTTTGATGGAGGTTAGGGAAAGCAAATGGACTTTGCTTGCAATAGGAATTGACAGGGTCAAATGGTGGTTAGCAATAGGCCTGTCCACCATGTTTGAGCTTGATTGAATAAAGTTCACAATGTAACTTTGTGAAATCCTAGAAATCAACAAAATCCGGTTTCTGTAGATCTAGTCATGCTAAGCCAATCCCCTTGATGCACCACTTAGTGTAGCATCATTTTTTAGTTATTAGAACATGTCCACAAGGTTTGGTGTCAAGGTAAGAAACTTCACAATGTAAACTTGCTCAAATTTGAATCTGGACGGGGTGGGTTTTGGAATAGTTTGATGAACCAATTCAACTTGGATTGAGATAAAACTTTGCAAGATCATCACCTATGATAGTGTTGACTTGCTAGAATTTTCTTGGAATTTATTGAGAATAATTCTTACAGAAATATTCCAAAAGCTTGATTTGTACAAAAAAGGTTTTGAGGGTTTTTCCCATGATTTTGAACATGACCATGTGTTGAAACTCATATATATGGAAAATATATGTCCACTGAGTTTCCCTAAATTTTGTCAAATATTTTGAAAGAATTTAAATAATTTCCCCCTATGAAAAACCATTTCTGGTTTTAAGAAAAAGCCTTTAAATGAAATATAAAAGCAATCTTTTAAATTAATATTTGGTGGTTTTGGGAAGTCATATATATAGTAGGTTTTAAGTAAAGCCTTTGGGGAAAAAAGATCCACCCAATTTGAGGACTTGAAGTGCAAACCTCAACTCGGGTTTTTTTAAAAACCTAGTTTGAATAAATCCTTTTAGGTTAAAATGATGTGTGATAAAAATAGTTTTGGGCACTATTCACATGGCATGATCATTGGGCAAGAGGTTTGGGTCAAGGAAGATGAATATGGAGAGGGATAGAATCTAAGAGTGGCACACACAAACAACTAAACAAGCAAACAAACCCATTTCAATCAAGCACAAGCACTGGAAAAAAATTAATTGGTTCCAAATTTTGCAAATCCAAGCATAACAAGGTGATACAAACAGAGGGTGTGACACTGGCAAGTCCCTGCTGGGCCTCGTCCCCAGGGTGGCTACTACTGCCCATGCACGAGTAAAGGGGCACTAGGAAGCCCAAAACTCTAGTGCACCGACACAACATAACATCAAGAAAGGTGACAAAGCCACATTTACACACGTACACATGCATATAGCAGCAAGGCCATGGCACCAGTGAGAAGCTGAAGCACCATGTAAGAGATACAACACAATTTTTTGACATAATGTCATTCACCAATCAACCAAGTTCCTCTAGAAAATTTAAGCCACAAGTGCTATTGAGTCTATTTAAAATCATAATATAGCTTAGATTATCTCTAACATCATCTTCTCTACAAATTTTCTCAACACACAACTCTTTGAAGACTTACTCTTGTGCATGGTCATTCTTATTGATCTTTGTGATCTCATGCATGCTAAAGGAGATGTCATAACCATCAACAACGTCATTGTTGAAGCTAGTCGCATTCATAATCTTGAACCTTGTCATGGTCACAATTCTAATGAATCTCTTGATTTCTGTGATGAGGATATTCCATTTGATGATGACAATGTGGAACATGGTTACTATGATGAAGATGAGAAGTTTGACATCGAATATGAGAAGACTATGAAGAATCTAAGTCTCATGGCGAACTTTAAAGACTACATGTCCAGAGGAAAAGAGTGGATTCTCGATAGTGGATGCACCGATCACATGATCGGAGATACATACATGTTATATGAGATCACACCAAATCATGGACCGCAGAGGTATGTAACATTTGGAGACATCTCCAAGGGTAAGGTACTTGGTCTTGGTAAGGTGGCCATATCCCATGATAGTTCCATTCAAAATGGCATGCTTGTTGGATCCCTTGGCTACAATCTTCTTTTCGTATCTAGACTAGCCGAATGCGGTTTGATTGTGCTATTTACTAAAGTATATTACCAAGTGTTTCGTCAAGATAATCATAACATTGTCTTTACCGGTATCCGTATAGGTGATCTATACATTATGGATTTCACTAAGAGAGACCAACCTCGCACTTGTCTTATTGCAAAATCTTCTAAAGGTTGGTGATGGCATAGAAGGCTAGGACATGTTGGTACACGCAATCTAGACAAGCTCATCAAAGGCGACCACATACTCGGTGTTAAAGATGTTATCTTTGACAAAGATAGACTTTGTGTGCTTTTCAAGCAGAAAATAAGTGGACGGAAGTCATCCCGGAAAGAACATCATGACTACTAGGAGACCACTCGAGTTGCTTCACATGGATCTCTTTGGTCCCAATGCTTACGAGAGCCCCGGTGGAAATTCTGTTGGTCTAGTTCTAGTTGATGTTTGTTTTGTAGATTTATGTGGGTATTCTTTCTCGATGACATGTCAAAGGTACAAATGATCTTCAAGAACTTCTCTCGCAAAGCCCAAAATCAATTGTAAGTGAAGATCAAGAAAGTTCTAAGTGACAACGGATCGGAGATCAAGAACACAAATGTGGATACCTTTCTTGATGAAGAAGGTATCTCACATGACTTCTCGGCTACGTACACACCTCAACAAATTGGATTTGTTGAGAGGAAGAACCAGAGACTCATAGAGATGGCTAGAACAATGCTCGACGAATAAAATACGCCAAGACACTTTTGGGCAGAAGTCGTGGAAATAACTTGTCATGCTACAAAACGACTCTACCTACACAAGCTTCTCGATAAAATGACATACGAGCTACTCATTGGTAACAAACCCCAAGTGAGATACTTTCGGGTATTCGGCTCAAAGTGCTACATTCTTGATAAGCATCGCCGTTCTCAATTTGCTCATAATCTCATGAAGGTTTCCTACTTGGTTACGTATCAAACTCTCACACTTACGATGTCTACAACAACTTCACTAGAAAATTTGAAGAGACGATGGATGTGAAGTTTGATGAGACTAATGGTTCGCAAGTCGAACAATTGCCAAATGATGTAGGAGATATGGAACCTTTGGAAGCCGTTCCAGACTTGTCCATCGGCAAGATTCATCCCATGAAGGTGAAGGAAAGTACTTCATCAACACAAGTGGAAGCTCCTACCTCCCTTCAAAGCAAACCAGAAAACGACATGGAGGCATCCACAAGCGGAACACACTAAGATGAAGAGGAACAAGAAGTACATCAAGATGATCCACTTCAACCTCCTCCGCCACCTCCTCAAGGAAATGACACCTTCAACAACAACAAAGAGGAAGATGATGATGAGGAAGCTCCACCATGAAACAAGCAAAAGCTATCACGAGTTCGAGCAAGACTGAACAAGAATCACCCCCTTTTCTAGATGGAGGAAGAAGACAACACAAATCATATCGTTAACAAACATTTTATGAAAACCTAAATCTTTTCATTTGGATACATCATGTTCTTCCTTGCATGACTAACTCATGTAGGTGAGAAGTGAACGAAAAAAACAACGATTGCTCCCAACTAAATATGATCTTCATCAAACTTGAGTATCCACAACAAGTTCACCTAAAGTCATGTCATCTACATCTCTAAAAGGTATGTATTCATATCCTAGAAGAAGCTTTCCTCCAAGTCATGAGATAAAGCAGTTCTAAGTGATATGCAGACATTAAAACACTTAAACGAAAAATGGTAACCTCATTTTGAGTTTAACGGTGAGTATGACATATGATCAAGCATCCTTGCTTAGCTCCTTAAGTTAATATACTCTAATATAGATGTCCTAGTCACCGCCCAAGATCTAGATGTGAGAGTTGAATGGATAATTTCTCTTGTGTTTCCCACTTCATTGCTTCCATTCAATTCTAACCTAGATGAAAATTCCTTGCAAATCATTTGAAAATTCCTTGCAAATCATTTAAAATTCCTTGCATATATTTTGAAAATTCCTTGCAAATCTTATAGAAAATTGTGACAAATTTGGTCAAATCTTTCTGTTCGACAAAATGGCCAAGAATGCCTTTGCCAAGATTTTTGTTTGCAACTCGCATCCTCCGAATTAGGGAAGTTGGCTTTACCGATGTAGCAGTTAAACCGCTCAAAGATTCTTCGGTACTATTGACATGGATCTCTTCGGCTATACTGATTTCAACGAGAAACCTAACTTCCATATCAGTTGTACCGGTCAATATTGTTTTGGAGCCTCCGACGTTTGATATTGCTTGTGTTCTTTGCCACAATTTTAACCTTTTCAGATAATAATCTCCATGACCCTTACTCTCAAGGATCCCTTACCCTGTGACCTTTCTTGAAAATTAATGCCAAAGCGGGAGAAATATCAAAGATTTAATTTAAAGCTTCAAGGGGAGAATCATTAAGCTCAAGGCTAATTATTAAGGGGGAGGGATCAACTCATTTCAATATTCTTAAAAGGAGATAGAAATAAGATTAAGTGACCTGGATTCATGCATTCTTGCTTTTGCACTGCTATATCCTTCTTGCTAGACTTGTCTCACCCTACGTATTCCCAATATCTATATTGTAAGATTCAGGGGGAGAGGAGAAGCTAAAATCTACATTTAGGGGAGAAAGCTCTAAAATCACTTTTGGATACATGTTGATTTTGAGGGGGGAAAATACTATCTTCTACATGTCTTCCATACCTTGGTGAAGTTGAAGTTCCTTGCATTTGTATGAAAGAAATATTCTTGTGTTATTTAAGCTTGTTTTCTCAAGTTTGTTTCCCTAGTAGAAATGCTTCGGGACTTCAAGGTAAGTATATGCATCATACCCTTGGTCAGGATAACCTCTTGCTTCTTGCACATATTGTTTTGCAAGAATGAGTACTGAACATGGAAAGTTTTCATTCTCATTTATCTGATGCATATAGCTAAGGTACATATGACCAGTCATCTCTTCTCTACTATGTGTGTGCACTCATGCATTCCAAAGCAATTATTCCTTAAAATGGATTGGACACATTTAGGGGGAGCTTGTCTTAGTCATATGTCTCTCAAAGCTGTCATATTCTACTTATTACTTTAAATTGAAGCTTTGATTGTATGTTGTCATTACTTACCAAAAAGTGGGAGATTGAAAGAACATGCTCCCTTGGAGGTTTTGATAATTCATGACAACATACATTATCTCTTGGACTAATGGTTTTACCTAGTATTTCAGATTACATCCCAAAGATTGTTGTGGCTGGAAATGTGAGGAGAAACCCCAAGGAAGGAGAGGAATAGGATTGGCTAAGATTCAAGCTTCAAGACTCTACATTTTGCCTTCATGTGAGAACTCACACTTGAGTCCGTAGTAAAGCCAATACTATTAAAAGGCGATGAGGTATCTATGATGATCGGGTTGCTCAAGTGCTTAGAGATTAGCCACTAAAAACGCTCATGAATTCTCCCACAACATATTCTATCAAATTCCTAAAAGTCAAATTCTGTGCCACCAACTTTCCAATATCGGCCCTACCGAGTTTTCCTTAGACAAATTCCAGCACCAAACCCTAGAAACTCGGTATAACCAAGTTTTGGTTTGGTACAACTGAAAAGCATGAACCAACCTTCTTGTATATATTTGCTAAAAATCAGAATTTCCGAGTTTTGCAAATTGGTTTCACCGAAGTGAGGATTTGCGTAGGTCAACCAAATCGGGCTCGCTGAGAATCTATATACTAGTCTCACTAAGAACCCAAAAGCTGCAAATTTTGCACTAGTTGGCGCAACCGAGTTTCTGCTTCGGTTTCACCGAGTTGGGCAATAATGTTGTAGCGGCTGGATTTTTGGGTATGGCTATATATACTCCTCCACCTCCCTCTCATTCGCGGAGAGAGCACTCAGAACAAGCCAACACTTGCCCCATTAATTTTCTGAGAGAGAACCACATACTCATGTATTTAGATCAAGATGTTCCTATCCAACCATATGAATCTTTATTTATAGCCTTTCCAAGTTGCTTTCCACCCAATAAATCTCTTCTACCAAGCTAAATATGTGAGAGAGTGATTGAGTGTTGAGGAGACTATATTTTGAAACATAAGATCAAGGAGTTCATCATCAATTCCACATCTTTTACAATTTGGGGAGTGGTGTCTCCTAGATTGGTTAGTTGTTGCTTGGGAGCCTCCATTTCATGTGCAGTTGAACCAAAAAGTTTGTGAGGAAAACGAGATCGCCACCTTCATGAAGATCTAACCCGAGTGAGGCAAGTCCTTCATGGACGTAAGCCGTGATGGAATAGACGAGGCTTCTACCTCGTGGACCCTTCATGGGTGGATGCCTCCCTGGAATCGCACAACCGTTACCCTTCGTGGGTTGAAGTCTCTGTCAACATGGATGAATGATAGCACTGTTGGGGAACGTTGCATGGGAAACAAAAAATTTCCTATGCACACAAAAGTTCTATCCATGGAGATGCATAGCTATGAGAGGGGGAGTGTGTCCACATACCCTTGTAGATCGCTAAGCAGAAGCATTAATAAACTCAATTGATGTAGTCGAACGTCTTCACGATCCAATCACAATCCATCCTGCGATCCAATCACGATCCATCCCGATCTAGTGTCGAACGGTCGACGCCTCCACGTTCAACACACGTACAGCTCTGTGACGTCTCCGCCTCCTCGATCCAGCGAGCAAAGGTGGAGTAGTAGATGAGTTGTCTGGCAACACGACGCCATGGTGGCGGTGGTGAGGGTGCTATCTCGGTAGGGATATGCCTAGCGCTACCGAAACCACGAACGAAGGAGAAAACGATCTAGGGAGAGAGACGGGCGCCAAGGGCTTCGTGTGTCCTCTTGGGGCGCCCTCTCCTCTATATATAGGTGGAGGAGCGTGGGTAACACCCCCTCCATGCCCTAGGGCGCAGCCAAGGGGGGGGGGAGGAGGTGGAATCCTAGTCCCCCTCCTTCCTTCCATACAAAGGTGGACTTTCCACCTTTCCCAACTGCATGGGCCTTGAGGGACTTGTGTGCTTGGGCCAATAAGGCCATTGTGTCTCCCCTCAGCCAATGCAAACCCTTGGGATGTACTGGATCCCTTGGTGGACTTCTGGACTCGTCTGGATGTTTTCGGAACCTTCTAGAAGCTTCTCGGTACAATACCGGAAAAACCCAAAACTTTTCTGGTAGCCAAAATATGACTTCCCATATATAAGTCTTTACCTCCAGACCATTCCGGAGCTCCTCGTAACATCCGGGATCTCATCCGGGACTCCAAAAAACTTCCGGTCACCAACATATATAACTCATTAACACTATATCGTCATCAAACGTTAAGTGTGCAGACACTGCGGGTTCGAGAACTATGCAAACACGACCAAGACACCTCTACGGTCAATAACTAATAGCGGGACCTGGATGCCCATAGTGTCTCCTACATATTCTAGTAAGATATTTATCAGTTAAACCATGATGTCAAGGATTCAGTCAATCCCGTATGCAATAATCTTTGTCCATCGGTATGTTACTTGCCTAAGATTCGATCATCGGTATGTCCATACCTAGTTCAATCTCATTACCGGCAAGTCTATTTACTCATTCCGTAATACAATATCCCTTGACTAACTCCTTAGTCATATTGCTTGCAAGCTTCTTGTGATGATGTATTAGCGAGTGGGCCTAGAGATACCTCTCCGCCATACGGAGTGACAAATGCCAGTCTTGATCCATGCCAACCCAACAGACACCCTCGGATATACCTATAGGGCACCTTTATAGTCACCCAGTTATGTTGTGACGTTTTATACACACAAGGCATTCCTCCGGTGTCATGGAGTTGCGTGATCTCATGGTCGTAGGAACGTATACTTGACACGGATAAAGAAGTAGCAATAAACTGACACGATCATATGCTATGCTTACGATTGGGGCTTGTCCATCACATCATTCTCCTAATGACGTGATCCCATTATCAAATGACAACTCATGTCTATGGTTAGGAAACCTTGACCATCTTTGATCAACGAGCAAGTCTAGTAAAGGCTTACTCGGGACAATTTGTTGTCTATGTATCCACACATGTGTTTGAGTTTCCAATCAATACAATTATAGCATGGATAATAAAACATTATCATGAACAAGGAAATATGATAATAACTAACTTATTATTACCTCTAGGGCATATTTCCAATAGCCTCCACTTGCACTCGAGTCAATAATCAAGTTCACATCACCATCTGATTAACACTCACATCACCATGTGGAACACCCAATGAGTTCTGGGGTTTGATCATGTTTTGCTTGTGAGAGTGGTTTTAGACAACGGGTCTATAACATGCAGATCCGTGTATTTTTTGCAACTCTCTATACTGTTGATGCTGCTACCACGCTCCACTTGGAGCTATTCCCAACGGCTGCTCCACTATACGTATTCGGTTTGCTACTCAGAGTCATCCGGATCGGTGTCAAAGCTTGCATCGATGTAACCCTTTATGGCGAACTCTTTGTCACCTCCATAATCAAGAAACATTTCCTTAGTCCTCTAGTTAGAAAGGATAATTTTGACCGCTGACCAGTGATCCACTCCTGGATCACCCTTGTACCCCTTGCGAGACTAATGGCAAGGCACGCATCACATGCGGTACACAGCATGGCATAAAGTATAGAGCCTATGACTAAGGCATAGGGGACAAACTTCGTCCTTTCTCTTTCTTCTGTTGTGGTCGAGTTTTGAGTCTTACTCAACTTCACACCTTGCAAATCAGGCAAGAACTCCTTCTTTGACTGATCCATTTTGAACTCTTTCAAAATTTTGCCAACGTATGTACTCATTTCAAGTCTTATCAAGTGTATTGATCTATCTCCATAGATCTTGATGCCCAGTATTTAAGTAGCTTTATCCGGGTCTTCCTTTGAAAAACATTTTTCAAACTATCCTTTATGATTTCCAGAAATTCTACATTATTTCCGATCAACAATATGTCAACCACATATAAATATCAGAAATTCTATACTTCTCCCACTCACTTTCTTGTAAATACTTGTTTACCATAAACTTTGTATAAACCCAAAAGCTTTGATCGCCTCATCAAAGCGCATATTCCAACTCCGAGATGCTTGCTCCAGTCCATAGAAGGATCGCTGGAGCTTGCAGACCTTTTAGCATCCTTAGGACCGACAAAATCTTCTGTTGTATCACATACAACCTTTCCTCACGGAAACGTAAGGAAACTCTGTTCTGACATCCATCTGCCAGATTTCATAATCAAAAATGCAGCAACTGCTAACATAATTCCAATAGACTTTAGCATCTCTATGAGTGAGACAGTCTCATCATAGTCTACTCCTTGAACTTGTCAGAAACCTCTTTGCGACACGTCGAGCTTTATCAATGGTGACATTTACCATCCTCATATGTATTCCTCTTAAAGATCCATTTGTACTTAACGACCTACCATTCAACGAGCAAGTCTACCAAAGTCCATACTTGGTTTTCATACATGGATCCAATCTCGGATTTCATGGCTCCTAGCCACTTGTTGGAATCCGGGCCTACCATCGCTTGTTCACAGTTTGTAGGCTCATTGTTGTCTAACAACATGATTTCCAAGACAAGATCATCACACTACTCAGGGGTAGTATGTATCCTTGTCATCCTACAAGGTTCGGTAGTAACTTGATTCGAAGTTTCGTGACCATCATCGTTAGCTTCCTCTTCATTTGGCCTAGGCACCATAGAAACATCTTTCTGCGTCATGCTACCATCCAATTGAAGTGACAGTTCAATAACCTCATCAAGTTCTACTTTCCTCCCACTCAACTCTTTCGAGAGAAACTCTTTCTTGAGAAAGGACCCATTTTTAGCAACATACACTTTTCCTTGGATCTGAGATAGAAGGTATACCCAACTATTTACTTAGGGTATTCCATGAAGATGCATTTGTCCGCTTTGGGTTCTAGCTTATCATGTTGAAATATTTTCACATACGCATCGCATTCCCAAACTCTAAGAAATGACAACTTAGGTTTCTGTCAAATGGTGTTATCTCAACAGTTTTAGATGGTGCCTATTTCAAGTGAATGTGATTGTCTCTAATGCGTAACCCCAAAACGATAGTGGCAAATCGGTAAGAGACATCATAGTACGCACCATATCCAATAGAGCACGGCTACGACGTACAGAGACACCATCACACTATGGTGTTCCAGGCGGCGTGAGTTGTGAAACAACTTCCACATTTGTATTAAGTTGCATACCAAACTCGTAACTCGGATATTTAGATCCACGATCATATCATAGACATTTTATCTTCTTGTCACGATGATTTTCAATTTCACTTTGAAATTGCTTGAAATTTTTAAACATTTTAGACTTGTTTTTCATTAAGCAAATATAGCGATATCCACTCAAATCATCAGTAAAGGTAAGAAAATAATGATGTCCACCGCACACTTCAACACTCATTGGACCGCATACATAAACATGTATCATTTCCAATAAGTCACTTATCCACTCCATTATACCGGAAAACGAGGTCTTAGTCATCTTGCCCATGAGGCATGGTCCGCGTGTCTTAACCGATTCAAAATCGAGTGAGTCCAAAGATACATCAGCATGAAGTTTTCTTAATGTGCTTCACACCAATATGTCATTTAGCGGCAGTGCCACAAGTATGTGGTACTATCATTATTAACTTTTGCATCTTTTGGCATCAATATTATGAACATGTGTATCACTACGATCAAGATTCAGTAAACCATTCACATTGGATGCATGAGCATTGAAGGTTTTATTCATGTAAACAGAATAACTATTATTCTCTGACTTAAATGAATAATTGTACTGCAATAAACATGATCTAATCATGTTCATGCTCAACGCAAACACCAAACATCGTTTATTTAGGTTAAACACTAATCTCGAAGTTAGGGAAAACATGCGAAGGTGATCACATCAACCTTCGAAACACTTCCAACACACATCGTCACCTCACCCTTAGCTAGTCTTCAATTATTCTATAGCTTTTACTTCAAGTTACTAACATTAGCAATCGAACTAGTATCTAATACCCAGGTGCTACTAGGAGTACTAGAAAGGTACACATCGATAATATGTATATCAAATATACTTCCGTCGACGTTGCTAGCCTTCTTATCTACCAAGTATCTGGGGCAGTTCCGCTACCAGTGACCGTTCCCCTTATTATAGAAGCACTTAGTCTCAGGATTGGGTTCAACCTTGGGTTTCTTTACTGGAACGACAACTACCTTGCCATCCATAAAGTTTCCCTTCTTTCCCTTGCCCTTCTCGAAACTAGTGGTTTTACTAACCATCAAGACTTGATGCTCCTTCTTGATTTCTACCTTCGCGGTGTCAAACATCGCGAATAGGTCAGGGATCATCTTCTCTATCCCTAGCATATATATAGTTCATCAAGAAGCTCTAGTAGCTTTGTGGCAGTGACTTGGAGAACTATATCAATCACTATCTTATTTGGAAGATTAACTCCCACTTGATTCAAGCAATTGTAGCACCCAGACAATCTGAGCACATGCTCACCAAGCTATTCTCCTTTATCTTCCAGGCAAAGAATCTTGTTGGAGGTCTCATACCTCTCAACACGAGAACGAGCCTGAAATCCCAATTTCAGCTCTTAGAACATCTCATATGTTCCATGACATTCAAAATGTTTTGGAGCCTCAATTCTAAGCCATAATGCGTGACGCACCGAACTATCAAGTAGTCATCAAAAACGTGCCTCACTGATGTTCTCAACACCCATAGACAACGCTTGAGGGGGTGGCTCACCGAGTGGTGCATTACGGACATAAGCCTTCTGTGCAGCAATAAGGACAATCCTCACATCACGGACCCGGTCCGGATTATTGCTACCATCATCTTTCAACTCTACTTTCTCTAGGAACGTATCAAAAACACAGGGGAGCTACAACGCAAGCTATTGATCTACAACATAATTTTGCAAAGACAACTTTAGAGTATGTTCATGATAAGGAGTTTAATTAATCATATTACTTAAAAAACTCACACTCAAATTGACATCCCTCCGGTCATCCGAGTGTTACACATCCAAATTCACCAACCCAAGTCCGATCATCACGTGATATGAGGTGGTTTCAATGGTGAACATCTCCATGTTAATCATATCTACTATATGACTCATGTTTGACCTTTCGGTCTCTTGTGTTCCGAGGCCATGTCTGTACATGCTAGGCTTGTCATATTAACCCGAGTGTTCTACATGTGCAACACTGGGTTGCACCCGTTGTATGTGAACATAGAGTCTATCACACCCGATCATCACGTGGTGCTTTGAAACGACGAACTTTTGCAATGGTGCACATTCAGGGAGAACACAATTTCATCTTGAAATTTTAGTAAGGGGTCACCTTATAATGCTATTGTCGTCCTACGCAAAATAAGATGCATAAAAGGATTAACATCACATGCAAATCATAAGTGACATGATATGTCCATGAACTTGTGCTTTTGATCTCCATCTCCAAAGCACCGACATGATCTCCATCGTCACTGCTTCCTCTTGAGATTGCGTTGGTTTTCCCTTGAAGAGGAAAGGGTGATGCAGCGAACTAGATAAGTATTTCCCTTAGTTGATGAGAACCAAGGTATCAATCCAGTAGGAGGAACAAGCAAGTCACCAATGGATGCACCTACACAAACAATCAAACTCTTGCACCCAACGCTATAAAGGGGTTGTCAATCCCTTCACGATTATTTGCAAGGATTAGATCCGGTAGATACAGATGTAAATGAGAACGGAAATTAAAAGGTAAATAAATTGCAGAAAAGTATAGATTTGAAAGTATATAATGGAAAGTAGACCTGGGGTCCATAGGTTTCACTAGAGGCTTCTCTCTTGAAGGCAAATATCATGGTGGGTAAACAAATTACTATCAAGCAATCGATAGAAAAGCGAATAATCATGTAGTTATCCAAGGCAATGATCATGCATATAGGCATCACGTCCGTGTCAAGTAGACCGAAAAGATTCTGACTATTACTCCACACATCGACCGACTCTTGCCTGCATCTAGAGTATGAAGTTCATGAAGAACAGAGTAACACATTAAGAAAGATGACATGATGTAGAGGGATAAACTCAAGCAATATGATGAAAACCCCATCTTGTTACCCTTGATGGAAGCAATACAATACGTGCCTTGCTACCCCTACTATGTCACTGGGTGAAGACACCGCAAGATTGAACCCAACACCAAGCACTTCTCCCATTGTAAGAATTACCAATCTAGTTGGCCAAACCAAACCAATAACTCGAAGAGACTTGCAAGGATATGAAATCATGCAAATAAGAATTCATAGGAGATTCAAATAATATTCACGGATAATCTGAACATAAACTCACAATTCATCGGATCTTGACAAACACACCACAAAAGAGGATTACATGGGATAGATCTCCATGAAGATCATGGAGAACATGGTATTGAAGATCAAAGAGAGAGAAGAAGCCATCTAGCTACTAGCTATGGACTCGTAGGCCTGTGGTGGAATACTCACGCATCATCGGAGGGGCAATGGAGTTTATGTAGATGCCCTCCGCGATCGAAATCCCCTCTGGCGGATTACCGGAAAAGGCTCCAAGATTGGATCTCTCGGGAATGGAGGCTTCCGGCGGCAGAAAAGTATTTGCATGGCTCTTTTTGATGTTGGGGGAATATTTGGGTATTTATAGGCCAAGAATTAGGGTTAGGAGACCTGCCGGGAGGTGACAAGCCTGCTAGGCACGGCCAGGGGGTGCGCCTAGCAGGCTTGTGGCTCCCTGGCACCTCCCCTGCCATGCACTCCAAGCTTGATCGATTTGTTTCCTTCCAAAAAAAAATTCTTCCGAAGGTTTTATCCCGTTTGGACTCCGTTTAATATTCCATATTTGCAAAACTCAAAAACAAGGAAAAACATAAATTGGCACTAGGCTCTAGATTAATATGTTAGTCCCAAAAATAATATAAAATAGCATATTAATGCATATAAAACATCCAAAATAGATAATATAATAGCAGGACATCATCAAAAATTATAGATACATTGGAGACGTATCAGTCACCGGCATAACACCATGATCTCCATCATTGTGTTTCCATCGGGGTTGTCGCGCCCACCATGCTTCTACTACTATTGCTACTGCTTAGCGATAAAGTAAAGCATTACATAGCGCTTAATGATTAACACGAGGTCATACAATAATTAAAGACAACCCTATGGGTCCTGTCGGTTGCCGTACACAACGACATGCAAGTCGTGATAATCTATACAAAACATGATCATCTCATACATCACATATATCTCATCATGTCTTTGGCCATATCATATCACAACATACCCTACAAAAACAAGTTAGACGTCCTCTAATTGTTGTTGCATGTTTTACGTGGCTGCTTTGGCTATCTAGCAAGAATGATTCTTACCTACGCCAAAAAAAATGGTGATACACAAATTGCTATTCAACCTTCTACAAGGACCGCCTTAGTCGAATATGATCCAACTAGAGTGGGAGAGACAGATACCCGCCAGCCATCTTTATGCAACAAAGTCACATACCAGTCGATGGAACCGGTCTCTCGTACGTGGATGAGTAAGGTTGGTCCGAGCCGCTTCATCCCACAATATCGCTGAATCAAGAAAAGACTAAGGGAGGAAGCAATCTGAACAACACCCTCAAACTCCTTTGTGTTCTACTCGTGCATATCATCTACGCATAGACCTAGCTCATGATGCCACTGTTGGGGAACGTTGCACGGGAAATACAAATTTTCCTACGCACACACACGATCTATCCATGGAATCCATAGCTATGAGAGGGGGAGTGTGTATACATACCCTTGTAGATCGCTAAGCAGAAGCATTAATAAACGCGGTTGATGTACTCGAACGTCTTCGTGATCCAATCATGATCCGTCCCGCGATCCAATCACGATCCGTCCCGATCTAGTGTCGAACGGACGGCACCTCCGTGTTCAGCACACGTACAACTCTATGACGTCCCCGCCTCCTCAATCCAGCAAGTGAGGGCGGGGTAGTAGATGAGTTCTCTAGCAAAACGACGATGTGGTGGCGGCGGTGGGGTGCTATCCCGGCAGGGCTACGCCTAGCGCTACCGAAACCGCGAACTGAGGAGAAAACGATCTAGGGAGAGAGAGAGAGGGGCGGCAAGGGCTTCGTGTGTCCTCTTCGGGCGTCCCCTCTATATATAGGTGGAGGGCGTGGGGAACAGCCCCTCCGTGCCCTAGGGTGCAGCCAAGGGGGGAGGAGGTGGAATCCTAGTCCCCCTCATTCCCTTCCATACAAAGGTGGAATTTCCACCTTTCCCAACTGCATGGGCCTTAAGGGACTTGTGTGCTTGTCCCAATAAGGCCACTGTGTCTCCCCTCATCCAATGCAAACCCTTGGGACGTGCTTGAACCCTTTGTGTACTTCTGGACTGCTTTGGAAGTTTCTAGAACCTTATAGAAGCTTCCTGATTCAATACCGGAAAAACCCAAAACTTTTCCGGTATCCAAAATATGACTTCCCATATATAAGTCTTTACCTCCAGACCATTCCGGAGCTCCTCGTGACGTCTGAGATCTCATCTGGGACTTCGAAAAACTTTCGGTCACCAACATATATAACTCATCAACACTATATCGTCACCGAACGTTAAGTGTGCAGACCCTGCGGGTTCGAGAACTATGCAGACATGACCGAGACACCTCTACGGTCAATAACCAATAGCGGGACCTGGATGGCCATATTGTATCCTACATATTCTACTAAGATATTTACCGGTCAAACCACGATGTCAAGGATTCAATCAATCAATCCTGTATGCATTTCCCTTTGTCCATCGGTATGTTACTTGCCCGAGTTTTGACCGTTGGTATGTCCATACCTAGTTCAATCTCGTTACCGGGAAGTCTCTTTACTCGTTCTGTAATACAAGATCCTGTGACTAACTCCTTAGTCCCATTGCTTGCAAGCTTCTTTTGATGATGTATTACCGAGTGGGCCTAGAGATACCTCTTTGTCATACAGAGTGACAAATCCCAGTCTTGATCCACGCCAACCCAACAGACACCCTCGGAGATACCTGTAGAGCACCTTTATAGTCACCCGGTTACGTTGTGACATTTGATACACACAAGGCATTCCTCCGGAATCATGGAGTTGCATGATCTCATGGTCATAGGAACGGATACTTGACATGGCTAAAGCAGTAGCAATAAACTGACACAATCATATGCTATGCTTATGTTTGGGTCTTGTCCATCACATCATTCTCCTAATGATGTGATTCCGTTATCAAATGACAACTCATGTCTATGGTCAGGAAACCTTGACCATATGTGATCAACGAGCTATTCTAATAGAGGCTTACTAGGTACACTTTGTTGTCTATGTATCCACACATGCATTTGAGTTTCCAATCAATACAATGATAGCATGGATAATAAACGATTATCATGAACAAGGAAATATGATAATAACTAGCTTATTGTTGCCTCTAGGGCATATTTCCAATAAGCACCATCTATCGAACCACGGGAAAAAAATATTTTGAGTCCCTATTGCGTTTGATCCTCCTATCTCTACTCTTTACTTACATGTGCATGTCTTTACTTTACGCTACTATACTCGTAGATTTGCATGTGTAAGGTGTGCTAAACTTGATATCGCTAAAATTTGTGAACCAATAAAATTGGGAAAAAGTTAAGTTTTATTTTGTCAAGTAGTCTATTCACCCCCTCCTCTAGACACCTCTTATCGATCCCACACATAACCAAAATCACCACTGTTAAAAATCACTTGGAGTGTAGCCTTTTCTCTTGCATAGTTCTTGTTTACATAGTTACACAACCAGAATCATAGGTGTTTAAAAAATCAAACCTTGCATTTTCGCAAAAAAGCAAGAACTATGTAACCTCCCTAGTGTCACATACCAGAAGAAAAATGATAGGTAGATCATGCATGTTGTATATTTATAGGAAATATTATCACTAGGGTTACATGAAAAAATCAATCATTTGTTTTACACGTGCATGCATGATTTTTGGTGACACGCTAGGTAAAAATTTATGTATAACTTGGGAAAATTGCACTAGCAACTTGTATGTCAGTTCTGAAATCAAGGTGTGAGCATTCTCGAGGCGCTCCAACTCACATCTCTACCTATCAGTTTGTCAAAAAATACATGATTTGTGCGCGGACAACTCATGCCCCTCTACCTAGGCAATTTCCACTTCAAGCCCTACCCAAAATTGTCTAGTGTAAAAATGTTTTTTGACCGGCTACTGTAGGGTAAAACACCACAGTTTTTCTTTTATTTCATAACCCAGATTACAATTTATAGGATCTAAGCTAAAGGAGAGGAGAGGAGGGAGGTGACTAAAACAGTAACCTCCGGGGGGGGGGGGTAGAAAGGATACCCACTTTAACAGGTCATCCCTAAAGCTATCCTTAATTCTATGGGCTAGTAAAGAAATGCCATACTTAAAATTACACTTCCACCCGTTGAAACGAGGGCACTAATTTCTAAAGACCTTAGTATTCCTAGTAGTCCAGATGTTCCAGCAGGCAGTGAAGACCACCTCATTAAAGAAGGGGTGATGAAAATCTTGACGGCCCAGACAGAAATGTCCCACATGGAGTCCCCCTGCCATTCAATTTGGAGATAATTCCAAACTCTATTGCTGAACATGCATGTGAAAAATAGATGATCCCTATCCTCCTTGACCCTTGCATGGCATAGGAAACACAAGTTAGATTCAGAAACATTCCAGTGTTGGCGCTCTAGCATATCTTGTGTATTCAGTCTATCCATGATTAACATCCATGCAAACACTTTGATTTTCATGGTACAACAACTCTTCTAGACCCAATTGAGCAGTGGGTTGCTTGGGATTGGTTTGTGAACATGCAAGTAAAACTTCTTGGATGAATACCCTTTGCCATCATCTTTCCATAACCAAACATCATTTACTGACTTATCCCTGGGGAGATGCTAGAGTAGACTCTGAATAGCTTGTAATTCAGTGAAGGCTCTCTCACACAATGACAGATGAAATAATCTAGTTAGGTCATTGTCATCAGAGGCATTGAAAACCTCCTGAGCTGTGGCAAAAGGGTAAACAACAAAGAAGAACAATCTTTGAAACCTGGTAGCCAAAGGAATCATGGAGTTGTCTAACAACCAAGAATCAGACCAAAAAAGGAAAGTGTCCCCTTTGTTTGGCTGAATGTATGTGACTGCCCTCATGTTGTCCAACTTCTTACAAATATCTTTCCACCATAAGGACCCACACAAGGTTGTACCTTGTGGCACCCTGTCATGATAGTATTGTTGGGGAACGTCGCATGGGAAACAAAAAAAATTCCTACGTTCACGCAACACCTATCCATGGTGATGAGCATCTACGAGAGGGAGAGTGAATCTACATACCCTTGTAGATTTCTAAGCGGGAAGCGTTAAAAAACATGGAGGGTGTAGTCGAACGTCTTCGCGATCCAAATCACCGAGCGTCCCGCGATCCAATCACGATCCGTCCCGATCAAGCACCGAACGGACGCCACCTCCGTGTTCAGCACACGTACAGCTTGATGACGATCTCTGCCTTCTTGATCCAGCAAGAGGGAGCAGAGAGGTAGACGAGTTCTTCGGCAGCATGACGGCGCTCCGACGATGGTGGTGGAGCTATTCTGGCAGGGCTTCGCCAAAGCACTGCAGAAATACGATCTAGAGGAGAAACTATGCACTGGAGGAACGGGTATCACGTGGCTGAAAATCTAGTGCCAAAACCTTAAAACCCTCTAGTATATATAGGAGGAGAGGAGGAGTAGGCTTGGCTCCCAAGGAGCCAGCCCTTGGGTCGGCCGAACCAGGAGGGAGGAGTCCTCCTCCTCCACTCCTAGTAGGATTAGGACTCCTTCCTAATTTAACCCTTTTGCCTTTTTCCACCTTTTTCCTTTTGGGATTTTTCTTCCTAGCCACATGGACCCTTTGTGGGATTTCCTCCAGCCACTAAGGGCTGGTATTCATCCTCCCACAGCCCATGTAGACTCTTGGGTCGAAATACCTCTCCCGATGGCCTCCCGGTACACTACCGGCACTCCCGGTACACTAACGATTAGCCCGAAACTTTTCCGGCGACTAAAATAGGACTTCCTATATATCAATCTTTACCTCCGAACCATTACGGAGCTCCTCGTGACATCCGGGATCTCATCTGGGATTCCGAACAACCTTCGGTCACCAACATACATAACTCTATACTACCAAAACATCACCAAACCTTAAGTGTGCAGACCCTGCGGGTTCGAGAACTATGTAGACATGACCGAGACACCTCTATGGTCAATAACCAATAGCGGGACCTGGATGTCCATATTGGTTCCTACATATTCTACGAAGATATTTATCGGTCGAACCTCTATGTCAAGGATTCAGTTAATCCCGTATGATGTTCCCTTTGTTCTTCGGTATGTTACTTGCCCGAGATTCGATCGTCGGTATCTCCATACCTAGTTCAACCTCGTTACCGGCAAGTCTCTTTACTTGTTCCATAATACAAGATCCCGTGACTAACACTTAGTCACATTGCTTGCAAGGCTTATTGTGATGTTGTATTACCGAGTGGGCCCTGAGATACCTCTCCGTCACACAGAGTAACAAATCCCAGTCTTGATCCATGCCAACCAAATAGACACCCTCAGAGATACCTGTAGAGCACCTTTATAGTCACCTAGTTATGTTGCGATGTTTGATACACACAAGGCACTCTTCCGGTGTCCGTGAGTTGCATGATCTCATGGTCATAGAAACATATATTTGACACGCAGAAAACAGTAGCAATAAACTGACACGATCATATGCTACGTTTGTAGTTTGGGTCTTGTCCATCACATCATTCTCCTAATGATGTGATCCCATTATCAAATGACATCACATGTCAATGGCTAGGAAACCTTGACCATCTTTGACCAACGAGCTAGTTCACTAGAGGCATACTAGGGACAAAGTGTTGTCTATTTACCCACACATGTAATGTGTTTCCAATCAATACAACTCTAGCATGAATAATAAACGATTATCATGACCAAGGAAATATAATAATAAACACTTTATTTATTACCTGTAGGGCATATTTCCAACAGTCTCCCACTTGCACTAGAGTCAATAATCTACTTCACATCACTATGTGATTTACATTGTAATGAATCGAACACCCATGCGGTTCTGGTGTTGATCATGTTTAGCACTTGGAAGAGGTTTAGTCAATGGGTCTGCAACATTCAGATCTATCATGAACTGCTTCATCCAGACACCTTCCTTCGCTGCCTCCGAGGCTGCGATGTACTCCGCTTCGCACGTAGAATCGGCTACCAGCTTTGCTTGGAACTGCACCAACTTACCGCTCCCCCGTTGAGAATAAATACGTATCCGGTTTGTTACTTAGAGTCGTCCGGATCAGTGTCAAAGCTTGCATCGATGTAACCCTTTACGACGAGCTCTTCATCACCTCCATAAAAAAGAAACATTTCCTTAGTCCTTTTCAGGTACTTAAGGATATTCTTGACCGCTGCCCAGTGCTCCATTCCAGGATCACTTTGAAACCTTCCAGCCATACTTATGGCAAGGCTGACATCGGGTCTTGTGCACAGCATTGCATACATGATAGAGCCTATGGCTGAAGCATAGGGCATGACACTCATCTTTTCTCTATCTTCTGCAGTCACTAGGCATTGAGTCTTACTCAACTTCATACTTTGTAACACAGGCACGAACCCCTTCTTGGACTGATCCATTTTGAACTTCTTCAAAACTTTATGTAGGTATGTGCTCTGTGAAAGTGCTATTAAGCATCTCGATCTATCTCTATAGATCTTAATGCCTAATATGAAAGCAGCTTCTCCTAGGTCCTTCATTGAAAAACTCTTGTTCAAATATTCCTTCACGCTTTCCAGCATTTCTATATTGTTTCCAATCAGCAATATGTCATCCACATATAATATTAGAAACGCTATTGAGCTCCCACTCACTTTCTTGTAAAAACAAGCTTCTCCATAAACCTGTATAAACTCAAATGCTTTGATGACCTCATCAAAATGCTTATTCCTACTCGGAGATGCTTGCACCAGCCCATAAATGGATCGCTGGAGTTTGCAAACTTTCTCAGCATTCTCTGGATCGACAAAACCTTCTGGTTGCATCATATACAACTCTTCCTCGAGGAAACCGTTGAGGAACGCTGTTTTGACATCCATCTGCCAAATTTCATAGTCGAAATAAGCAGCTATTGCCAACATGATTCTGACAGACTTAAGCATCGCTACGGGTGAGAAGGTCTCATCATAGTCAACTCCTTGGACTTTTGAAAAACCCTTTGCCACAAGTCGAGCTTTATAAACGGTGACATTACCGTTCGCGTCTGTTTTCTTCTTAAAGATCCATTTGTTCTGAATGGCCTTTCGCCCTTCAGGTAATACTTCCAAAGTCCATACTTTGTTTTCATACATGGATCCCATCTCGGATTTCAAGGCCTCTAACCATTTCTCGGAATCTGGGCCCATCACCGCTCCTCCATAGCTCGTAGGTTCATTGTTGTCCAACAATATGACCTCCAAGACAGGGTTGCTGTACCACTCAGGAGTAGTAAGCGGCCTTGTCGACCTACGAGGTTCAATAGTAGCTTGATCCGAAGCTTCATGATCATCATCATTAACTTCCTCTTCAACCATTATAGGTTCCATAGAAATATCTTTCAGCGCTGTGCTACTTTCTGGTTGAAGTTAATGTTCAATAACCTCATCAAGCTCTATTTTCCTCCCACTCAATTCTTTCGAGAGAAAGACTTTCACAAGAAATGTTCCGTTCTTAGCAACAAACACTTTGCCTTCGGCTCTGAGATAGAAGGTATACCCGACTGTCTCTTTCGGGTATCCTATGAAGACGCATTTCTCCGCTTTGGGTTCCAGCTTTTCAGGCAAAAGCTCTTTGACATAAGCATCACATCCCCAAACTTTAAGAAACGACAACTTTGGCCTCTTGCCAAACCATAGCTCATATGGCATCGTCTCAACGGATTTTGATGGTGCCCTATTTAAAGTGAATGCAGCTGTCTCTAATGCATAACTCCAAAACGATAATGGCAAATCAGCAAGAGACATCATAGAACGCACCATATCTAATAAGGTTCGATTATGACGTTCGGACACACCATTACGCTGTGGTGTTCTAGGCGGTGTCAACTGTGAAACAATTCCACACTGTCTTAAGTGACTGCCAAACTCATAACTTAGATATTCACCTCCTCGATCAGATCACAGGAATTTAATCTTTTTGTTACGATGATTCTCAACTTCACTCTGAAATTGCTTGAACTTTTCAAACGTTTCAGACTTGTGTTTCATTAAGTAAATGTACCCATATCTACTTAAGTAATCAGTGAAGGTGAGAAAATAACGATATCCACCACACGTTGTAACATCCATTGGACCGCACACATCAGTATGTATGATTTCCAATAAGTCACTTGCCCGTTCCATTGTTCTAGAGAACGACGTTTTAGTCACCTTGCCCATGAGGCATGGTTCACATGTGTCAAGTGATTCAAAATCAAGTGACTCCAAAAGTCCATCAGCATGGAGCTTCCTCATGCGTTTTACACCAATATGACCTAAATGGCAGTGCCACAACAAAGTGGTACTATCATTATCAACTCTACATATTTTGGCATCAATGTTATGAACATGTGTGTCATCAATATCAAGATTCAATATGAATAAACCCCTCACATTGGGTGCATGACCATAAAAGATATTACTCATATAAATAGAACAACCTTTATTCTCTAATTTAAATGAGTAACCGTCTCGCAATAAACAAGATCTAGATATAATGTTCATGCTTAACGCATGCACTAAATAACAATTATTCAGGTTCATCACTAATCCCGATGGTAATCGAAGAGAGAGCGTGCCGACGGCGATCACATCAACCTTGGAACCATTTCCCACGCGCATCGTCACTTCATCCTTTGCCAGCCTTCGTCTATTCTGTAGTTCCTGTTTTGAGTTGCAAATGTGAGCAACCGAACCGGTATCAAATACCCAAGCACTACAACGAGAGCTAGTAAGGTACACATCAATAACATGTATATCATATATACCTTGTTTGTCGTTGGCCGCCTTCTTTTCAGCCAGGTACTTGGGGCAGTTCCGCTTCCAGTGACCAGTTCCCTTGCAATGAAAGCACTCAGTTTCTGGCTTGGATCCACGCTTGGGCTTCTTTACAGGAGTAGGAACTGCTTTGCCATCCTTCTTCGTTTTACCCTTCTTGCCCTTGCCCTTGCCATTCTTCTTGAAACTAGTGGTTTTATTGACCATCAACAGATGTTCTTTCTAGATTCAGACTCAGCGACTTTTAGCATCGCAAACAGCTCGGCGACTGACTTGTTCATCCTGTGCATGTTATAGTTCATCATAAAGCTCTTGTAACTAGGTGGCAGTGATTGAAGAACTTTGTCAGTGATCGCCTCTGGCGGAAGGGCAATTCCCAACTCCGCTAGATGAGTCGAATACCCAGACATTCTGAGTATATGTTCACTGATAGAACCGTTCTCCTCCATCTTGCAAGCATAGAACTTATTGGAGGTCTCATACCTCTCGATTCGGGCATTCTTCCGAAAGATAAACTTCAACTCCTGCAACATCTCATATGCTCCATGACGTTCAAATCATCTTTGAAGTCTCGGTTCCAAGCCATACAATATTGCACACTAAACTATTGAGTAATCTCCAGAACGTGCCTCCCAAGCGTTCTTAATGTCTTCGGATGACATGTCTTCTGGTTGGTCACCAAGCGGTGCATCAAGGACATATGATTTCTAGGAAGCCGTGAGGATAATCCTTAGATCATCTTTCAACTTAGCTTTCTCTAGAAACACATTAAAATTCAGGGGTGCTACTGCGTGAGCCATTGATCTACAACATAAATATGCAAAGGTTACTTAGATTATTGTTCAAGATAATGAGTTTAGTTAATCAAATTACTAAAGCTCCCACTCAAATTGACATCTCTCAGGTCATTTGAGTGTCACATGATCCAAATCCACCAACTCAAGTCCGATCATCACGTGAGTTGAGGTGGTTTCAATGGTGAACATCATCATGTTGATCATATCTACTATATGACTCATGTTCGACCTTTCGGTCTCTTGTGTTCCGAGGCCATGTGTGTACATGCTAAGCTCGTCAAGTTTAACCCGAGTGTTCTGCATGTGCAACACTGGCTTGCACCCGTTGTATGTGAACGTAGAGTCTATCACGCCCGATCATCACGTGGTGTTTCGACACGACAAACTTTCACAATGGTGCACACTCAGGGAGAACACAATTCATCCTGAAATTTAAGTGAGGGATCACCTTATAATGCTACCGTCGTCCTAAGCAAAACAAGGTGCATAAAAGGATTAACATCACATGCAAATCATAAGTGACATGATATGGCCATGAACTTGTGCTTTTGATCTCCATCTTGAAAGCACCGGCATGATCTCCATCGTCACCGGCACGACACCATGATCTCCATCATCTTGATCTCCATCAACATGTCGCCATCGGGGTTGTCGCACCCATCATGCTTGTACTACTATTGCTACCATTTAGCGATAAAGTAAAGCATTACATAGCGCTTAATGATTGACACGCAGGTCATACAATAATTAAAGACAACCCTATGGCTCCTGGCGGTTGTCGTACTCATCGACATGCAAGTCGTGATATTCTATACAACACATGATCATCTCATACATCACATATATCACATCATGTAATTGGCCATATCACATCACAACATACCCTACAAAAACAAGTTAGACGTCCTCTAATTGCTGTTGCATGTTTTACGTGGCTGCTACGGTTATCTAGCAAGAATAATTCTCACCTACGCATAAACCACAATGATGATACATAAGTTGCTTTTCAACCTTCTCAAGGACTGCCTTTGTCTAATTAGATCCAACTAAAGTAGGAGAAACAGACACCCGCCAGCCATCTTTGTGCAATGAAGTTACACGTTAGTCGATGGAACCGGTCTCTCGTAAGCATACAGGTATGGTTGGTCCGGGCTGCTTCATCCCACAATACCGCTGAACCAAAACATGACAAGGGAGGAAGAAATCTAAGCATCAACGCCCACAAACTATTTGTGTTCTACTCGAGATCTCATCTACACATAGACCTAGCTCATGATGCCACTGTTGGGGAACGTTGCATGGGAAAAAAATTCCTACGTTCACGCAAGACCTATCCATGGTGATGAGCATCTACAAGAGGGAGAGTGGATCTACATACCCTTGTAGATCGCTAAGCGGGAAGCGTTAAGAAACGCGGTTGGTGTAGTCAAACGTATTTGCGATCCAAATCACCGGGCGTCCCGCGATCCAATCACGATCCGTCCTGATCAAGCACCAAACGGATGACACCTTCGCGTTCAGCACACGTACAACTTGATGAAGATCTCCGCCTTCTTGATCCAGAAAGAGGGAGCAGAGAGGTAGACGAGTTCTCCAGCAGCGTGACGGCGCTCCGGCGATAGTGGTGGAGCTATTTTGGCAGGGCTTCGCCTAAGCACTGCAGAAATCCGATCTAGAGGAGAAACTATGCACTGGAGGGACGGGTAGCACGTGGCTGAAAATCTAGTGCCAAAACCCTAAAACCCTCAAGTATATATAGGACGAGAGGAGGAGGAGGCTTGGCTCCCAAGGAGCCAGCCCTTGGGTCGGCCGAACCAGGAGGGAGGAGTCCTCCTCCTTCACTCCTAGTAGGACTAGGACTCCTTCCTAATTTAACCCTTTTGCCTTTTTCCACCTTTTTTCCTTTTGGGCTTTTTCTTCCCAGCCGCATGGACCCTTTGTGGGAATTCCTCCAGCCCACTAAGGACTGGTATTCATCCTCCCACAGCCCATGTAGCCTCTTGGGTCGAAATACCTCTCCCGATGGTCTCCCGGTACACTACCACCACTCCCGGTACACTATCGATGAGCCCGAAACTTTTCCAGTGACCAAAATAGGACTTCCTATATATCAATCTTTACCTCTGGACCATTATGGAGCTCCTCGTGACGTCCGGGATCTCATCCAGGACTCCAAACAACCTTCGGTCACCACCATACATAACTCTATACTACCGAAACGTCACCAAACCTTAAGTGTGAAGACCCTGCGGGTTTGAGAACTATGTAGACATGACCGAGACACCTCTACGGTCAATAACCAATAGCAGGACCTGGATGTCCATATTGGTTCCTACATATTCTACAAAGATATTTATTGGTCGAACCTCTATGTCAAGGATTTAGTAAATCCCGTATGATGTTCCCTTCGTTCTTCGGTATGTTACTTGCCCGAGATTCGATCGTCGGTATCTCCATACCTAGTTCAACCTTGTTACCGGAAAGTCTCTTTACTTGTTCCATAATACAAGATCCTGTGACTAACACTTAGTCACATTGCTTGCAAGGCTTATTGTGATGTTGTATTACCGAGTGGGCCTTGAGATACCTCTCCATCACACAGAGTAACAAATCCCAGTCTTGATCCATGCCAACCCAACAGACACCCTCAGAGATACATGTAGAGCATGTTTATAGTCACCCAGTTACGTTGCAACATTTGATACACACAAGGCACTCTTCCGGTGTCCGTGAGTTGCATGATCTCATGGTCATAGAAACATATACTTGACATGCAGAAAACAGTAGGAATAAACTGACACGATCATATGCTATGTTTGTAGTTTGGGTCTTGTCCATCACATCATTCTCCTAATGATGTGATCCCGTTATCAAATGACATCACATGTCAATGGCTAGGAAACCTTGACCATGTTTGACCAATGAGCTAGTTCACTAGAGGCATACTAGGGACAACGTGTTGTATATTTACCCACACATGTAATGTTTTTCCAATCAAAACAATTATAGCATGGATAATAAATGATTATCATGAACAAGGAAATATAATAATAAACACTTTATTTATTGCCTCTAGGGCATATTTCCAACAAGTATGTGCTCCATATGAGATTTACCCAAGGCACATTGGCCTTATTGAAGAACTTATCAGCATGCTTTAGCACTAGTGCATCATTTTGCAGAACCAAGTTTAAAATACCAAGTCCACCTTTTGTCTTTAGCCTACACACCAATTTCTAGGCAGCAAGGGCAGGAGCTTGGTCGTGGCCATTTTTTCTCCATAAGCACTATCTTTGGATTCTCTCTAGCTGCTTCAGAATTCCTGGTGGTATTTCCAAACTACAGAGGAAAAAGATTGGGACTGAAGATAGAGCAGAATTAAGATATTGCAATCTACCACCTTGAGCTAGAAAAGAGGAGCTTGTAGAAAGTCTCCTTTCCATATTTTCAACCAAAGGCATTAAATCAACAATCCTTGGCTTAGTGGTACCAATAGGCAAACCCAAGTAAGTAAAGGGTAGGGTACCAACTTTGCATCCAACAGAAGCAGCCAACCTCTGCCACTCCTCATGGTTCACATTGATGGGGATCATAGAAGATTTGTGGTAATTGATGTGAAGACTAGTGTATTGATAGAACATAAGAAGCATGGCCTTTAGTTCCAGTAGTTGAGATTCCACAACACGCATGATAATAAGGGTATCATCTGCATACTGTACAATTGGGAAGTCCTGATCATGGCAGGGGATTGGAAGCTCAATCTCACCTTTCAAAAGCATATCATTTACTAGAGTCTGGAGAAAATCTGCAGCGATGGCAAAGAGAAGTGGGGACATAGGATCACCCTGTGTGACCTCCTTCTTACACATAAATTTCTTGCCAGGGACTCCATTTAGCAGAACAAATGAGGAGCCAGTGGAAAGGAGTTCCTTGACCCAAAGAATCCATTTATCATTGAAACCCTTGTGTATTAAGACTTGGTAAAGAAATTCATGCTCAAGGGAATCAAATGCCTTTTCAAAATCTAGCTTCAGTATAAGGATTGGCCTCTTGGATTCATTACACTAGTGCAGGTACTCCAAAGTCCAACCAACACAGTCTTGAATTGTCCTGGTTTTAATGAAACCATACTGGTTGTTGTGAATGAACTTCATGATTTGTAACTGAAACCTATTGGCAGTCATCTGGAAAGGAACTTCAAGTCCATCCCAGGTAATGAGATTTCTCTGAAATAACCAACCTGCTCAGGTGAGTTCTTCTTGAGAACCAGTGTGATATATGAAGAATTCATGTTTTCAAGCAGGGCAGAGCCATCATGAAAGGCATTTTGAAGTGCATAGAAATCTTCACAGATGACATGTCAACATTTTTAAAGAATAGAACATTAAAACCATCAGGGCATGGAGCCTTATCAATGGGCATTTCCTTGACAGTCCTATCCATCTCTTCCTTTGTGAAAGGTATAGTAAGGTCTTCCAGACCCTCAACCTTGTTCAGCAAAGATGGCAGGTCAAAAACAAGGTTGATGCCGTGTGAATGTCCCATACTTCCTTTGAAGTTTGACCAAAAAGCTCTAGCAATTTGCTCAGGATCAGTAGTAAGAGAACCATCTTCCAACTTAAGAGAGGAAATATAATTCCTTCTATACCTCTTAGTGGCCATACCATGAAAAAATTCAGTGTTCTCTCCCACTTAAATTTTCCTGATGGTAGCACGTTTCCTCCAGTATAAGAACTGCAAGTGAAGCAGGTGTTCCAAATGCAATTTTACAATCACCCTGAAATTTACCTCAGGCCTAAATAGAGGCCTTAACTCCTCAAGATTATCAAGCAGCAAAACCACCTGATTGCATTTAACTATGAGTATCTTGATTCTTGATAATCTTGTTTGCCATTTTTTGAATGTCTGCCTCAAGAACTTAAATTTATCCATAATGACTGCAGTTATATTGCCTTTACGGAGGGGACCTTCCAAAAATTATCCACACACTGAAGAAAACTAGTGAGCTCAAGCCAATAGTTTTCAAAACAAAAGAGAGTGCTCTTAGGGATGGTGGTGTTGATGGCCACCACACATGGCACATGATCTGATGCAGTTTTGGCGAGTGGCAACACGTGAGACAGTAGATAGCAAAAGATCCAATTAGCAGAGGTGAAGAGCTAGTCTAGCTACTCTAGTAGTGGTGTATTATGCATGTTAGACCATGTAAAAGATCTTCCTTTAAGGGGCAGCTCATGGAGACCCAGGTGGCCAATTATCTCATTGAAAATGAACATGTCATTAACATCTGTTCCAGGGAGATTCCTGTTTGAGGTGGACCGAATAAAATTGAAATGCAGTAATCAGTTTTCATCAACTGGGACATTCAGGTTATATAACCAACTAACGAAAAGGTCTCTGGATCCACCTTGGAAGGGACCATACACATTACAAAGTCCACTTCTCTGAATTATGCTTCAAAGTGAAGGAAATAATCAGGCCAAAATGCTGCGAGTCCAGCAATACTCCCTCAAAAAATGAAGAGTTCCATAGCACAATGAGACCACCCAAGGCCCCAACCGAGGGGCAGTAAGCAAAGCAATCAAAACATTTGGGGCAGAAATTACGAATACATCTGTTATCAATATTCTGCATTTTTGTTTCTTGGAGGCATACAACCGAGGCCGAACTTGCATCAATTTTGTCGTGAACAGCTCTCTAACGTGCATCCCAGTTGAGCACCCACACATTCCAACATAGAACACGCCAACTTCTAGTAGATCAACAATCCATAAAAACTTAGGGAAAATATAGCAAAGCACAACCACATAGTGACTGGCACAAGACAAGTCTTGAAAGTATGAGTACATCAGACCCAAAGCAACAGTAAGTACCAAAAGTTTGTCAACTAAAACTAACAGGAACATGGTTTGACAGAGAAACACCCGAGAACGAAATAAGAGTGTCCTTATTGGATGAGGCAGTTGGATTCCATAAGAAGCTCCACCATTAGCTTTTCCGGCGCAATTCCCAAACTCTGATGGGCATGGCAGGTGGAGTCTCCACAGGAGCATTATCCTCATGGGTTGGTTCGTTCTCCCTATAGATTTTCTCTGGCTCCACCATCGGCTTAGCCCTTGGCCTCCTCTTCTTAGGCATCGGTAGTGGCAGCTATTGTAAGATTGGCTTAAAAGCATCCCATTTGACAGAGCTACGGTACATCAGCGAATAGAAGTACCCACAATAGGGGTCGCCTTCTTGCGCAAGGTTTTCTTCCTATTGCACTGTGCAGAGAAATAAAAATGATCATCAGGAGCAACTACTGGAGCCACACTCCTCGCATCAAAGTCATCAACATCTGAGAACAGGACTCGAGCTATAGGACAGGGCTTGAGTGGCAACACAGGGACAAAGCTGCTTTCAGGAATCAAAACCATCTTGGACACCCAGTTGACATCATCAAAAGCAATAGACCATGATTGCTTTGAGAGCACCAGTGGCTCAGTGGGTACCAGATGCAGAGGCCTAGGAATAACTGGAGGGGTGAAGACATCCATGAGCGTCTCAAAAGCCCTCTTCCAAGCCATGACAGGGGGCAATGGAGGTTGATACGTCTCCGTCGTATCTATAATTTTTGATTGTTTCATGCCAATATTCTACAACTTTCATATACTATTGGCAACTTTTTATACTATTTTTGGGACTAACATATTGATCCAGTGCCCAGTGACAGTTCCTGTTGGTTGCATGTTTTTTGTTTTGTAGAATATCCATACCAAACAAAGTCCAAATGCGATAAAACTTATAGAGATTTTTTCTGGAATATATGTGATTTGTAGGAAAAAGAATCAATGCGAGACGATACCCAAGGAGGTGGCAAGCCTGCAAGGTGCGACCCACCCCCTAGCTATGCCTGGCAGGCTTGTGAACACCCCTTAGGTTAGTTCGAGCTGTCCTTTGGCCACAAGAATGTTAACTTTTGGATAAAGATCTCCTCAAAATTTCATCCCGATCGGAGTTACGAATCTCCAGATATTTAAGAAACGGTGAAAGGTCAGAATCTGAGAGCGTAGAAACAGAAGGAAACAGAGAGAGAGAGAGAGAGAGAGAGATCCAATCTCGAAGGGGATCTCGCCCCTCCGCCTCCATGGAGGACATGGACCAGAGGGGAAACCCTTCTCCCATCTAGGGGAAGGTTAAGGAATAATAAGAAGGAGGAGGCTCTCTCCCCCTCTCTCCCAGTGGTGCCGGAACGCCGCAGGGGCCATCATCGTGAACATCGATCTACTCCAACAACTCTGTCATCTTCACCAACACCTCCATCACCTTCCCCCATCTATCTACAACGGTCCACTCTCCCGCAACCCGCTATACCCTCTACTTGAACATGGTGCTTTATGCTTCATATTATTATCCAATGATGTGTTGCCATCCTATGATGTCTGAGTAGATTTTTGTTCTCCTATGGGTTGATTGATGATCATGACTAGTTTGAGTTGCATGTTTTATTACTGGTGCTATCCTATGGTGCTCTCCGTGTCGCGCAAGCGTGAGGGATCCTCACTCTAGGGTGCAGCAACGTGTTCATGATTTGCCTATGGTGGGTTGCTTGAATGACAGAAGCATAACCCGAGTAGGTGAGTTGTTGCATATGGGAGTAAAGAGGACTTGATACCTTATAATGCTATGGTCGTGTTTTACCTTAATGATCTTTAGTAGTTGTGGATGCTTGCTAGAGTTCCAATCATAAGTGCATATGATCCAAGTAGAGAAAGTATGTTAGCTTAAGCCTCTCCCTCATATAAAATTGCAATAATGATGACCGGTCTAGTTATTGATTTCCTATGGACAATTCCGCAAATCCTACCACCACTTTTCCACACTCGTTAAACTAACTTAGTTGTTTCCTTATCTTAGCAGCCCCTAGTTTTTATTTACGTGTTCCTTATTATCTTGCAAACCTATCCCGTTAAACCTACAAAGTACTTCTAGTTTCATACTTGTTCTAGGTCAAGCGAACGTTAAGCGTGCGTAGAGTTGTATCGGTGGTCGATAGAACTTGATGGAATATTTGTTCTACCTTTATTTACTCATTGGGTTCTAGACTCTTACTTATCGAAAGAGGCTACAACTGATCTCTATACTTGTGGGTTATCAAGATCTTTTTCTGGCACCGTTGCCGGGAATCAATAACGTGGGGTGAATATTATCGTGTGTGCTTGTTTGCTTTATCACTAAGTAATTTTTATTTTTCTGTTATTAACTTGTTTTCTATCTTTAGATATGGGTAGGAGATGCAAAATACCAAAAAAATAGATGTACTTGTTGCTCCAAAAGTTGAGGAACCACTAGTGTTCCGTACCATCGAAGAATATTACTTGGGTCATCTTCGATCCACTTGTGCTCGTGCTGAAAACCCAACTAGCTTAGTTGAGGGAAAATAATTAAATGAGCATGCTCATTATGTGCGACACCGCATATCTCAAAAAGGGAAACTCTTGTGGCATCAAATTAATACTTTGTGTGGCTATTCTTGGAATCTATGTGAATTTTATGACTTTACTTGTTGCTCTAAAGAAGCTAAAAAACACCTTCCCTACCAATATGTGTTTAATGATAATGAAATATTATCCTCTTAAACCAAGGAGGCCTATTGCTATAAGGATGTTGAACAAATTGAAGAATTTGTTGCTTTTAAGGGTGCCTATGAAATTGATTCTTTCATTGAAAAGTACGATGCTACTCTTTACAATTCTGAAAAATTTGCCATACTTAAATATTTCTATGAAAACTATGCTTCTAATGCTTATTTTAAAGAGTTTATGTAAATAATGACCGCTGCCTTGGAAGAGATTAAAATTTTGCAGGAATCTATGGAAGAAGAAATTGTTGAAACTATGAGCTCATTGGATGAAAAAGATGAGGAGGAGAACGAAGAACAAAAGGAGAAGAGTAGACTAGCTACTCGTGCTTGATAACCCACAAGTATAGGGGATCAATTGTAGCCTTTCTCGATAAGTAAGAGTGTTGAACCCAACTGGGAGCTAAAGGTAGAACAAATATTCCGTCAAGTTCCATCGACCACCGATACAACTCTACGCACGCTTAATGTTCGCTTTATCCAGAACAAGTATGAAACTAGAAGTACTTTGTAGGTGTAACGAGATAGGTTTCCAAGATAATAAAGAGCATGTAAATAACAACTAGGGGCTGCTAAGATAAAGAAACAACTAAGTTAGTTTAACGAGTGTGGAAAATTGGTGGTAGGAGTTGCGGAATTGTCCCTAGGCAATCGATAGCTAGACTGGTAATCATTATTGCAATTTTATATAAGGGAGAGGCATAAGCTAACATACTTTCTCTACTTGGATCATATGCACTTATGATTGGAACTCTAGCAAGCATCTGCAACTACTAAAGATCATTAAGGTAAAACCCAAGCATAGCATTATAAGGTATCAAGTCCTCTTTACTCCCATATGCAACAACCCACCTACTTAGGTTTATGCTTCTGTCACTCAAGCAACCCACCATAGGCGAATCATGAACAAATTGCAACACCCTACAGCAAGGATCCCTCACGCTTGCACGACACGAAGAGCATCATAGGACAACACCAATAATAAAACATGCAACTCAAACCAATCATGATGATCAATCAACCAATAGGACAAAATAGATCTACTCAAACATCATAGGATGGCAACACATCATTGCATAATAATATGAAGCATAAAGCACCATGTTCAAGTAGAGGGTACATCGGGTTGCGGGAGAGTGGACCGCTGTATATAGATGGGGGAAGGTGGTGGAGGTGTTGGTGACTATGACGGAGTTCTTGGAGTAGATCGCCGTCATGATGATGGCCCCAGCGGTGTTCTGGTACCACCGAGAGAGAGGGGAGAGAGCCCCCACCTTCTTATTATTCCTTGACCTTACCCCTAGATGGGAGAAGGTTTCCCCCTCTGGTCCATGGCCTCCATGGCGGCGGAGGGGCGAGATCCCCTCCGAGATTGGATCTCTCTCTCTCTCCGTTTCCTTTCTACATTCTCATATTCTGGCCTTTCGCCATTCCTTAAATATCCGGAGATCCGTAACTCCGATCGGGCTGAAATTTTGAGGAGATTTTCCTTACAAAAATATATTTCTTGAGGCCAAAGGACAAATCCAACCGAGCTAAGTGGTAGCCACAAGCCCTCAGGGCGCTCCCTATCCCCCAAGGCACGCCTGGCAGGCTTGTGGGCCCCTCGGGTACCACCTAACGTATCTCACAAGGATTCATTACACTAGTGCAGGTACTCCAAAGTCCAACCAACACAGTCTTGAATTGTCCTGGTTTTAACGAAACCACACTAGTTGTTGTGAATGAACTTCATGATTTATAACTAAAACCTATTGATAGAAATCTTGGAAAGGAACTTTTAGTCCATCCCAGGTACTGAGATTGGTCTGAAATAACCAACCTGCTCAGGTGAGATCTTCTTGGGAACCAGTGTGATATATGAAGAATTCATGTTTTCAAGATGGGCAGAGCCATCATGAAAGGCATTTTCAAGTGCATAAAAATCTTCACAAATGATATGCCAACATTTTTTAAAGAACAGACAATTAAAACCATCAGGGCATGGAGCCTTATAAATTGGGTATTTCCTTGACAGTCCTATCCATCTCTTCCTTTTTGAAATGTATAGTAAGGTCTTCCAGACCCTCAACCTTGTTCAGCAAAGATGGCAGGTCAAAAACAAGGTTGATGCCGTGTGAATGTCCCATACTTCCTTTGAAGTTTGACCAAAAGCTCCAACAATTTGCTCCTGATCAGTAGTAACACAACCATCTTCCAACTTAAGAGTGGAAATAGAATTCCTTCTATACCTCTTAGTGGCCATACGATGGAAAAATTTAGTGTTCTCCTCTCCCACTTTAATTTTCCTGATGGTAGCACGTTTCCTCCAGTATAAGAACTGCAAATGAAGCAGGTGTTCCAAATGCAATTTTACAATCACCCTGAAATTTACCTCAGGCCTAAACAGAGGCCTTAACTCCTCAAGATTATCGAGCAGCAAAACCACCTGATTGCATTTAACTATGAGTATCTTGATTCTTGATAATCTTGTTTCCCATTTTTTAAATGTCTGCCTCAAGAACTTAAATTTATCCATAATGACTGCAGTTATATTGCCTTTTATGGAGGGGACCTTCCAAAAATTCTCCACACACTGAAGAAAACTAGTGAGCTCAACCCAATAGTTTTCAAAACGAAAGAGAGTGCTCTTAGGGATGGTGGTGTTGATGGCCACCACACAAGGCACATGATCTGATGCAGTTTTGGCCAGGGGCAACACCTGAGACAGTGCCCACCTTTTTGGAATATATGTGAATTTTGGGAAGTTGAATCAACAGAAGGTGGCGCCCAAGGGGCCCACAAGCCTGCCAGGCGCGCCCTGAGGGATAGGGAGCGCCCTGAGGGCTTGTGGCTACCCCTTAGCTCGGTTGGAACTGTCCTTTGGCCTCAAGAAATATATTTTTGTAAGGAAAATCTCCTCAAAATTTCAGCCCGATCGGAGTTACGGATCTCCGGATATTTAGGAAATGATGAAAGGCCAGAATCTGAGAATGTAGAAACAAAAGGAAACAGAGAGAGAGAGAGAGAGAGAGAGAGAGATCCAATCTTGGAGGGGCTCTCGCCCCTCCGCCACCATGGAGGCCATGGACCAGAGGGGAAACCCTTCTCCCATCTAGGGGTAAGGTCAAGGAAGAATAAGAAGGTGGGGGCTCTCTCCCCTCTCTCCCGGTGGCACCAGAACGCCGCTGGGGCCATCATCATGACGGCGATCTACTCCAGCATCTCCGTCATAGTTACCTACACCTCCATCACCTTCCCCCATCTATATACAGCGGTCCACTCTCCCGCAATCCATTGTACCCTCTACTTGAACATGGTGCTTTATGCTTCATATTGTTATCCAATGATGTGTTGCCATCCTATGATGTTTGAGTAGATCTATTTTGTCCTATTGATTGATTGATCATCATGATTGGTTTGAGTTGCATGTTTTATTATTGGTGTTGTCCTATGATGCTCTCCGTGTCATGCAAGTGTGAGGGATCCTCGCTGTAGGGTGTTGCAATTCGTTCATGATTCGCCTATGGTGGGTTGCTTGAGTGACACAAGCATAAACAAGAGTAGGTGGGTTGTTGCATATGGGAGTAAAGAGGACTCGATACCTTATAATGCTATGGTTGGGTTTTACCTTAATGATCTTTAGTAGTTGTGGATGCTTGCTAGAGTTCCAATCATAAGTGCATATGATCCAATTAGAGGAAGTATGTTAGCTTATGCCTCTCCCTCATATAAAATTGCAATAATGATGACCGGTCTAGTTATCGATTTCCGAGGGACAATTCCGCAACTCCTACCACCACTTTTCCACACTCGTTAAACTATCATAGTTGTTTCCTTATCTTAGGAGCCCCTAGTTTTTATTTACGTGTTCTTTATTATCTTGCAAACCTATCCCGTCACACCTACAAAGTACTTCTAGTTTCATACTTGTTCTAGGTCAAGCGAACGTTAAGCGTGCGTAGAGTTGTATCGATGGTCGATAGAACTTGATGGAATATTTGTTCTACCTTTAGATCCTCATTGGGTTCGACACTCTTACTTATCGAAATAGGATACAATTGATCCCTATACTTGTGGGTTATCAAGATCTTTTTCTGGCGCCGTTGCCGGGAATCAATAGCATGGGGTGAATATTATCGTGTGTGCTTGTTTGCTTTATCACTAAATAATTTTTATTTTTCTGTTATTAACTTGTTTTCTATCTTTAGATATGGGTAGGAAACGCAAAATACCAAAAAAATAGATGTACTTGCTGCTCAAAAAGTTGAGGAACCACTAGTGTTCCGTACCACCGAAGAATATTACTTGGGTCATCTTCGATCCACTTGTGCTCGTGCTGAAAACCCAACTAGCTTAGTTGAGGGAAAATAATTAAATGAGCATGCTCATTATGTGCGACACCGCATATCTCAAAAAGGGAAACTCTTGTGGCATCAAATTAATACTTTGTGTGTCTATGCTTGGAATCTATGTGAAATTTATGACTTTACTTGTTGCTCTAAGGAAGCTAATAAAACACCTTCCATACCAATGTGTGTTTAATGATAATGAAATATTATCCTCTTATGCCAAGGAGGCCTATTGCTATAATGCTGTTGAACAAATTGAAGAATTTGTTGCTTTTAAGGGTGCCCATGAAATTGCTTCTTTCATTGAAAAGTATGATGCTACTCTTTACAATTCTGACAATTTTGCCATACTGAAATATTTATATGAAAACTATGCTTCTAATTCTTATTTTAAAGAGTTTATATAAAGAATGACCGCTGCCTTGGAAGAGATTAAAATTTTGTAGGAATCTATGGAAAAAGAAATTGCTGAAACTTTTAGCTCATTGGATGAAAAAGATGGGGAGGAGAGCGAAGAACAAAAGCAGAAGAGCAGATTAGCTACATGTGCCTGATATCCCACAAGTATAGGGGATCAATTGTAGCCTTTATCGATAAGTAAGAGTGTCGAACCCAACTGGGAGCTAAAGGTAGAACCAATATTCCCTCAAGTTCTATCGACCACCGATACAACTCTACGCATGCTTAACGTTCGCTTTACCTAGAACAAGTATGAAACTAGAAGTACTTTGTAGGTGTAACGAGATAGGTTTGCAAGATAATAAAGAGCACGTAAATAAAAACTAGGGGCTTCTAAGATAAAGAAACAACTAAGTTAGTTTAATGAGTGTGGAAAAGTGGTGGTAGGAGTTGCGGAATTGTCCCTAGGCAATCGATAACTAGACCGGTAATCCTTATTGCCATTTTATATGAGGGAGAGGCATAGGCTAACATACTTTATCTACTTGGATCATATGCACTTATGATTGGAACTCTAGCAAGCATTCGCAACTACTAAAGATCATTAAGGTAAAACCCAACCATAGCATTATAAGGTATCAAGTCCTCTTTACTGCCATATGCAACAACCCACCTATTCGGGTTTATGCTTCTGTCACTCATGCAACCCACCATAGGAGAATTATGAAAAAATTGCAACTCCCTACAGCGAGGATCCCTCACGCTTGCACAACACGGAGATCATCATAAGACAACATCAATAATAAAACATGCAACTCAAACCAATCATGATGATCAATCAACCAACAGGACAAAATAGATCTACTCAGACATCATAGGATGGCAACTCATCATTGGATAATAATATGAAGCATAAAGCACCATGTTCAAGTAGAATGTATAGTGGTTTGCGGGAGAGTGGACATCTGTAGATAGATGGGGGAAGGTGATGGAGGTGTTGGTGAAGATGACGGAGTTGTTGGAGTAGATCGCCGTCACGATGATAGCCCCGACGGCGTTCTGGTGCCACCGGGAGAGAGGGGAGAGAGACCCTCTCCTTCTTATTCTTCCTTGACCTTACCCCTAGATGGGAGAAGGGTTTTCCCTCTGGTCCATGGCCTCCATGCCGGTGGAGGGTGAGAGCCCCTCCAAAATTGGATCTCTCTCTCTGTTTCCTTCTGTTTCTATGTTCTCAGATTCTGGCCTTTCACCGTTTCTTAAATATCCGGAGATCCGTAACTTCGATTGGGCTGAAATTTTGAGGGGATTTTCCTTATAAAATTCCGTTCTTGACGCTGAAGGACAGCTCCAACCGACCTAAGGGGTAGCCACAAGCCGTCAGGGAGCTCCCTACCCCCCAGGGCGCGCCTAGCAGGCTTGTGGGCCCCTCGGGCACCACCTTATGTTGATTTCCACTTCCCAAAATTCACATATATTCCAAAAAAAAAAATCGTAAGTTTTTATCCCGTTTGGACTTTGTTTGATATGGTTTTTTTGCGAAACAAAAAACATGCAACAAAAAGGAACTCGCATTGGGCACTCGACCAATATGTTAGTCCCAAAAATAGTATAAAAACTTGCCAAAAGTATATGAAAGTTGTAGGATATTGGCATGAAACAATCAAAAATTATAGATACAACGGAGATGTATCAGCATCCCCAAGCTTAATTCCTGCTCGTCCTCGAGTAGGTAAATGATAAAAAAGATAATTTTTGATGTGGAATGATACCTAGCATAATCTTGATCATATAATCTAATCATGGCATGAATATTAAGACACAAGTGATTCAAAGCAATAGTCCATATTGACATAAAAACAGTAATACTTCAAGCACACCAACAAGGCAATCGTGTCCTTTCGAAATAACATGGCCTTAGAAAGTTATCCCTACAAAATCATATGGTCTGGCTGTGCTCCATCTTCCCCACACAAAGTATCTAAATCATGCACAACCCCGATGATAAGTCAAGCAATTGTTTCACACTTTTTTATGTTCTCAAACCTTTTCAACTCTCATGCAATATATGAGCGTGAGCCATGGATATAGCACTATAGGTGGAATAGAATATGGTGGGGGTGATGAGGAAAAAGGAGAAGATAGTCTCACATCAACTAGGCGTATCAACGGACTATGGAGATGCCCATAAATAGATATCAATGTGAGTGAGTAGGGATTGCCATGCAACGGGTGCACTATAGCTATAAGTGTATGAAAGCTCAATAAGAAAACTAAATAGTCGTGCAAATGATGAAAATTCCACTAGCTATATGAAAGTGACAAAATAGGAGACTCTCTATCATGAAGATCATGGTGCTACTTTCAAGCACAAGTGTGGAAAAGATAGTAGCAATTGTCCCATATCTCTTTCTCTCATTTTTTTAATTATTTTTTTTCTCTTTTTTCTCTTTTTTTATTTTTTTGGTGGGCATCTTTGGCCTCTTTTTTTTATTTGGGCTTCGTTGGACTCTTTTTTTTTTTGTAAATTTCGGACACTCCTCCCAACTTGTGAGGGAATCATAGCTTCCATCATCCTTTTCTCACACGGGATAATGCTCTAATAATGAAAATCATCCCGCTTTTATTTATTTACAACTCGATACCTAGAACAAAATTAAGACTCTATATGAACGCTTCCGGTAGTATACTGGGATGTGCAACGATCTAGCCTAGCAAATGACATCAAAAAATGGACAAGCAATGAAAACATCATGCAAGCTGTCTTACGATCATTCAAGTCAATATGAAAATGATGGTTCATGTCATACTAAACGGAACGGTGGAAGTTGCATGGCAATATATCTCGGAATGGCTATGGAAATGTCATAATAGGTAGGTATGGTGGCTGTTTTGAGGAAAAATATATACTGGCTGTTTTGAGGAAGGTGGGTTTGATGCACCGGCGAAAGTTGCGCGGTACTATAGAGGCTAGCAAAGGTGGAAGTGTGAGAGTGCGTATAATCCATGGACTCAACATTAGTTATAAAGAACTCACATACTTATTGCAAAAGTCTATTAGTTATCAAACAAAGCATTAGACACATGATCCTAGAGGAGAGGTTGGTAGGAGTTAACCATTGCGCGCTCCCGACCCTCACACAAAGGTTGACAATCATTAAACAAATCATGCTCCGACTTCGTTACATCACAGTTCACCATACGTGCATGCTATGGGAATCACAAACTTCAACACATGTATTTATCAAATTCACAACTAATCGCTAGCTTGACTCTCATATTACCATCTTCATATCGCAAAACTATTGCAAGGAATCAAACATATCATATTCAGTGATCTACAAGTTTTATGTAGGATTTTATGGCTAATCATGTGAATGACCAATCTCCTGTTAACTCTCTAAATATATATAAATTAAGCATGAGAGTTTAATTCTTTCAACAAAATATATGCCCATTCTCTAACAAATATAAGTGAAGCAAAAGAGCATTCTACAAATGGCGGTTTTCTATGGGTAGAGAAACAGGCAATCCAAACTTCAAATGATATAAGTGAAGCACATGAAGCATTCTATAAAGCCATACTCAAAAGATATAAGTGCAGTGCATGAAGCATTCTATAAATCGACCAAGGACTATCTCATACCAGCATGGTGCATTAGTAAAATAAAAATAAAAAGCACACGACCCTCCAAGATTTACGCATATCATGTGCCGAATAAAAATATAGCTCCAAGTAAAATTACCGATGGTTGTTAGAATAAAGAGGGGATGCCTTCCGGGGCATCCCCAAGCTTAGTTTCTTGGGAGTCCTTGAATATTACCTTGGGGTGCCTTGGGCATCCCCAAGCTTAGTCTCTTTCCACTCCTTATTCCTTCATCCATCGTGATCTCACCCAAAACTTGAAAACTTCAATCACACAAAACATAACAAAACCCTCGTGAGATCCGTTAGTATAATAAAGCAAATTACCACTTTAAGTACTGTTTCCAACCAATTCATATATTCTTTTCATTGTAGCTACTGTAATATAACTTTTCCATGCTTATACCACCGATACAATCGATAGTTCCATCAAAATGAGCAAAACAATGCATCAAAAACAGAATCTGTCTTAAACAAGACAGTCTGTAGTAATCTGAACATTCACCATACTTCTGTAACTCCCAAAATTCTGAAAAATAAGTAAAAAATTAAAAATTTGCATGGAAGTACTGTGTAAAAATTTCAGAAACTTTTAACATTCCAGTTAAAAATGTAAATTCACGCACTATAGTCAAAGTTTGTGTTTTTGCACTGCACACACCAAACAAGCAATATAATCATCCTAAAGGCAAATCTTGGCACATTATTTTTATAATACAATGGATTTATACAAGGGGATAATTATTTTTGTTGAAAAGTTTCTGTAATCAAGATTCACAAAGTTTCCATGGGCATGAACAAAGTTCAAGGCTAGCCCCCACTTCAACGTTGCTCGTCTTTCTCACTTTCACTTTTCTTTTTGAAAATGTTTTAAGTTCCCCACATTTTTTTATAAACTATATAAAAGAAAACAACAGAATAAAATGCTCAAGTAATGGGTCCACGAGGATACCAAGGTATATCAAAGCCAATTTTAATTAACAATGATTTTTAATTTATTATTGAGCACAAAGTAACATATATCATGCAACAACAAAGTCTAACTCTCTTCCTATGCATCGGCATGTCATAAAAGAACAATTCATGCACACAAAGTAAAGGCCAATACATAGCATAAGTAGTTTCTTGCAATTTTATCATATTGGAAACATAGAGAGGTGGAGATGTAGTTCCTCTCTCATAATAATTGCAAGTAGGAGAAGCAAGCACATGCATATTATATCTATCAAAATCATCATGTGTAATAGTAAAACGCAACCCATCAATATAATCCTTAATAAGCGCAAACTTCTCTGATATAGTATAGTTGGGAGAATTCAAAAAGATAATAGGACTATCATGCATGGGTGCAATAGAAACAATTTCATTCTTAACATAAGAAACTATAGCAAGTTCAGCTCCATAAGCATAATTCATATTGGCATCATGGCCACAAGCATAGCAAGCATCAAGTTCATCAAAAAGGGATATTTCAAATGAATCCAAGGGATCATAGCAATAATCATAGCATTCATCCTTCAGTAAGCACGAAGGGAAATTAAACAATGTATGAGTTTAAGAGTTACTCTCATTATAAGGTGGGCACGGGTAGCTAGTCCGCTCTTCCTCCTTTTGTTCTTCGCTCTCCTCGTCATCTTTTTCATCTAATGAGCTCACAGTTTCAGCTATTTCTTCTTCCATAGTTTCCTGCAGAATATTAGTCTTCTCTTGGACAGCGGAGGATTCCTCAATATATGGATTAACATAAGCATTAGAAGCATAGTTTTCATAGCAATATTTAAGTATGGCAAAACTTTCAGATTGTAAAGAGTAGCATCATACTTTTCAATCAAAGAAGCAATTTCATAGGCACCCTTAAAAGCAAAAAATTCTTCAATTTGCTCAATATCATAGTAATTATAAACACCCTTGGCATAAGAAGATACGATTCCATTATCCTTAAACTCACATTGATAGGTAAGGTGTTTTTTAGGGTCTTCAGAACAACAAGGAAAATCATAAATTTCGCATAAATTCCAAGCATAGCATTGCAAACTATTAACATCATGCCATAAAATTTTCCTTTTTGAGATAAGCGATGTCGCACATAATAAGTATGCTTATTTAATGATTTGCTATCAACTAAGCTAGTTGGGATTTCAGCACGAGCATAAATGGATTAAAGATGATCCCAATAATATTCTTCGGAAGTACGGAACACTAGTGGTTCCTCAACTTTTGGAGCGGCAAGTACATCTATTTTTTTGGGTATTTTGCATTCCCTAGCCATAACTAAAGATAGATAACAACTTAGAACAACAAATAAAATCTACTTAGTGATAAAGCAAACAAGCACACACGATAATATTCACCCCACGCTAACCGGCAACGGCGCTAGAAAAAGGTCTTGATAACCCACAAGTATAGGGGATCAATTGTAGCATTTCTCGATAAGTAAGAGTGTCGAACCCAACGAGGATCGAAAGGTAGAACAAATATTCCCTCAAGTTCTATCGACCACCGATACAATTCTACGCACGCTTAACGTTCTCTTTACCTAGAACAAGTATGAAACTGGAAGTACTTTGTAGGTGTAACGAGATAGGTTTTCAAGATAATAAAGAGCACTTAAATAAAAACTAGGGGCTGTTAATATAAAGAAACAACTAAGTTAGTTTAACGAGTGTGGAAAAGTGGTGGTAGGAGTTGTGGAATTGTCCCTAGGCAATCGATAACTAGACCGGTAATCATTATTGCAATTTTATATGAGGGAGAGGCATAAGCTAACATACTTTCTCTACTTGGATCATATGCACTTATGATTGGAACTCTAGCAAGCATCCGCAACTACTAAAGATCATTAAGGTAAAACCCAACCATATCATTATAAGGTATCAAGTCCTCTTTACTCCCATATGCAACAACCCACCTACTCGGGTTTATGCTTCTGTCACTCAAGCAACCCACCATAGGAGAATCATGAACAAATTGAAACACCCTACAGCGAGGATCCCTCATGATTGCGCGACACGGAGAGCACCATAGGACAACACCAATGATAAAACATGCAACTCAAACTAATCATGATCATCAATCAACCAATAGGACAAAATAGATCTACTGAGACATCATAGGATGGCAACATATCATTTGATAATAATATGAAGCATAAAGCGCCATGTTCAAGTAGAGGGTACAACGGGTGGCGGGAGAGTGGACCGCTGTAGATAGATGGGGGAAGTTGATGGAGGTGTTGGTGAAGATGACGGAGTTGTTGGAGTAGATCGTCGTCACGATGATGGACCCGACGGTGTTCTGGTGCCACCGCGAGAGAGGGGAGAGAGCCCTCCTTCTTCTTCTTCTTCCTTGACCTTCCCCTAGATGGGACAAGGGTTCCCCTCTGGTCCATGCCCTCCGTGGCGGCGGAAAGGTGAGAGCCCCTCCGAGATTGGATCTCTCTCTCTTTTTGCGTTCTCAGATTCTAGCCTTTCACCGTTTCGTAAATATCCGGAGATCCGTAACTCCGATCGGGCTGAAATTTTGAGGGGATTTTCCTTATAAAAATATATTTCTTGCAGATGAAGGACAGATCCAGCCGTCCTAAGGGGTAGCCACAAGCCCTCAGGGCTCACCCTACCCCCCAGGGCATGCCTGGCAGGCTTGTGGGCCCCTCGGGCACCGCATTCTGGTGATTCCACTTCCCAAAATTCACATATATTCCAAAAAAAATCTCCGTAAGTTTTTATGACGTTTGGACTTTGTTTGATTTGGATTTTCTGCGAAACAAAAAACATGCAACAAACAGGAAGTGGCACTGGGCACTGGATCAATATGTTAGTCCCAAAAATAGTATAAAAAGTTGCCAAAAGTATATGAAAGTTGTAGAATATTGGCATGAAACAATCAAAAATCATAGATACGACGGAGACGTATCAGTGCCCACCTTCTAATGAGAGTAACTCTTCAAATCATACATTGTTTAATTTCCCTTCGTTCTTACCGAAGGATGAATGCTATGATAATTGCTATGATCCCTTTGATTCCTTTGAAATATCCCTTTTTGATGAACTTGATGCTTGCTATGCTTGTGGCCATGATGACAATATGAATGATGCTTATGGAGATGAACTTACTATTGCTATTGCTTATGTTAAACGTGAAATTATTGCTATTGCACCCACACATGATAGTCCTATTATCTTTTTGAATTCTCCCAACTACACTATATCGGAGAAGTTTGCACTTATTAAGGATTATATAGATGGGTTGCCTTCTACTATTGCACATGATAATTTTGATAAATATAATATACATGTTCTTTCTACTCCTACTTGCAATTATTATGAGAGAGGAACTACATCTATGCCTCTATATGTTTCCAATACGATAAAATTGCAAGAAACTGTTTATACTATGCATTGGTCTTTATTTTGTGTGCATGAATTGTTCTTTTATGACATGCCGATGCAAAGGAAGAGAGTTAGAATTTGTTTTTGCATGATATATGTTACTTTGTGCTCACTACTAAATTACAAATCATTGTTAATTAAAATTTGCTTTGATATACCTTGGGATCCGGGTGGATCCATTACTTGAGCACTATATGCCTAGCTTAATGGCTTTAAAGAAAGTGCTGCCAGGGAGACAACCCAGAAGTTTTAGAGAGTTATTTTATTATGTTGTGTGATTTTATATAGTTTAACAACCAAAAAAATAAAGTGGGGAACTTAAAACCTTTTCAAAAAGAAAAGTGAAAGTGAGAAAGATGAGTAACGTTGAACTAGGGGCTAGCCTTGAACTTTGTTCATGCCCATGGAAACTTAGTGAATCTTGATTACAGAAAATTTTAAACAAAAATAATTATCACCTTGTACAAATCCATTGTATTATAAAAATAATGTGCCATGATTTGCCTTTAGGATGATTAGATTGCTTGTTTGGTGTGAAGTGCAAAAATAGAAACTTTGGCTGTAGTGCATGAATATAATTTTTTTACTGGAATGTCAAAAGCTTCTGAAATTTCTACATAGTACTGCCATGAAATTATTTTATTGTCTTTCCTAATTTTTCAGAATTTTTATATTTAGAGAAGTATGGTGAATGTTCAGATTACTACAGACAATCCTGTTTTTGACAGATTCTGTTTTTGATGCATTGTTTTGCTCATTTTGATGGAACTATCGATTGTATCGGTGGTATAAGACATGGAAAAGTTATATTATAATAGATACAATGCAAAAAACAAAATATGAATTGGTTGGCAATAGTACTTAAAGTGGTGATTTGTTTTATTATACCAATGTATCTCACAAGGGTTTTGTTAAGTTTTGTGTGATTGAAGTTTTCAAGTTTTGGATGAGATCATGATGGATGAAGGAATAAGGAGTGGAAAGAGACTAAGCTTGGGGATGCCCTACGGACCCCAAGGTAATATTCAAGGACTCACAAGAAACAAAGCTTGGGTATGCCATGGAAGGCATCCCCTCTTTCTTCTAACAACCATCGTTAATTTTACTTGGAGCTGTATTATTATTCGTCACATGGTATGCGTAAATCTTGGATCGTCGTGTGATTTTTATTGTTATTTTAATAATGCACCATGATGGTATGAGAAAGTCCTTGGTTTATTTATATAAGGCTCTTTGCACCTCACTTATATCTTTTGAGTATGGCTTTATAGAATGCTTCATGTGCTTCACTTATATCATTTGAAGTTTGGATTTCTTGTTTCTCTACACATAGAAAACCGCCATTTGTAGAATGCTCTTTTGCTTCACTTATATTTGTTAGAGCATGGGCATATCTTTTATAGAAATAATTGGTAATTCACATGGTTAGTCTATTTAGACAGTCAACAGGAATTGGTCATTCACATGGTTAGTCATAAAATCCTACATAAAACTTGTAGATCACTGAATATGATATGTTTGATTCCTTGCAATAGTTTTCCTATATAAAGATGGTGATATTAGAGTCATGCTAGTGAGTAGTTGTAAATTGGTAATAATATGTGTGTAAAGGTTTGTGATTCCCATAGCATGCACGTATGGTGAACCATTATGTAAGGAAGTCGGAGCATGATTTGTTTATTGATTGTCAGCCTTTGTGTGAGGGTCGGGAGCGCATGATAGTTAACCCCTACCAACCTATCCCCTAGGAGAATGCATCTAATACTTTGCTTAGATGACTAATAGACTTTTGCAATAAGTATGTGAGTTCTTTATGACTAATGTGAGTCCATGGATTATACGCACTCTCACCCTTCCACCTTTGCTAGCTTTTCTAGTACCGTGCAACTTTCGCCGGTGCATTAAACCCACCATATATCCTCCATCAAAACAGCCACCATACCTACCTATTATGGCATTTCCATAGCCATTCCGAGATATATTGCCATGCAACTTCCACCGTTCCGTTTATTATGACACGCACCATCATTTTTCATATTGCTTTGCATGATCGTAAGATAGCTAGCGTGATGTTTTCATGGCTTGTCTGTTTTTTATGTCATTTGCTATGATAGTTCATTGCACATCCCGGTACACCGCCAGAGTCATTCATATAAATTCATATTTTCTTCTAGATATTGAGTTGTAATTCTTGAGTTGTAAGTAAATAAAAGTGTGATGACCATCATTATTAGAGCATGGTCCCATGTGAGGAAAGGATGATGGAAGCTATGATTCCCTCACAAGTTGGGATGAGACTCCAGGATTTATGAAAAATAAAAGAGGCCAGCGAAGCCCAAATAAAAAAAGAGGCCTTAGATGCTCACGAAAAAAGAGAGAAAAGAGAGAAGGGACAATGCTACTATCCTTTTTCCACACTTGTGATTCAAAGTAGCACCATGATCTTCATGATAGAGAGTCTCCTATTTTGTAACTTTCATATACTAGTGGGAATTTTTCATTATATAACTTGGCTTGTATATTCCAATGATGAGCTTCTCAAATTGCCCTAGGTCTTCATGAGCAAGCAAGCTGGATGCATACCCACTTAGTTTCTTTTTGAGCTTTCATACACTTATAGCTCTGGTGCGTCCATTGCATGGCAATACCTACTCACTCACATTAATATCTATTAATGGGCATCTCCATAGCCCGTTGATACGCCTAGTTGATGTGAGACTATCTTCTCCTTTTTTTTGCACAACCTCCACCATATTCTATTCCACCTATAGTGTTTTATCCATGGCTCACACTCATGTATTGCGTGAGAGTTGAAAAAATTTGAGAACATAAAAGGTGTGAAACAATTGCTTGACTTGTCATCGGGGTTGTGCATGCTATAAATACTTTGTGTGGGGAAGATGGAGCATAGCCGGACTATATGATATTGTAGGGATAACTTTCTTTTGCCATTATATTTTGAAGAGATACAATTGCTTTGTTAGTATGCTTGAATTATTATTGTATTAATGTCAAATGATAGACTATTGCTTTGAATCATTCGTCTCTTAATATTCATGCCATGATTAGATTATATGAACAACGTTGTGCTAGGTAGAATTCCACATAAAAAATTATCTTTTTTATCATTTATCTACTTGAGGACGACTAGGAATTAAGCTTGGGAATGCTAATGCGTCTCCGTTGTATATATAAATTTTTATTGTTTCATGCCAATATTCTACAACTTTCATATACTTTTGGCAAATTTTTATACTATTTTTGGGACTAACATATTGATCCAGTGCCTAGTGCCAGTTCCTGTTTTTTGCATGTTTTTTCGCAGGATATCCATACCAAACGAAGTCCAAATGCAATAAAAACTTACGGAGATTTTTTGGAATATATGTGATTTTTGGGAAAAAGAGTCAGCGCGAGACGATGCCCGAGGAGGTGGCAAGCATGCTAGGCGCGGACCACCCCCCTGGCCACGCTTGACAGGCTTGTGGCTACCCCTTAGGTCGTTTGGAAATGTCCTTTGGCCGCAAGGAAGCTAATTTTTGGATAAAGATCCCCTCAAATTTTCAGCCCATGGAGTTATGGATCTCTGGATATTTAAGAAACGGTGAAAGGCCAGAATCTAAGAGCGCAGAAACAGAAGGAAACAGAGAGAGAGATCCAATCTCGGAGGGGCTCTCTCCCATCTAGGGGAAGGTCAAGGAAGAATACGAAGGAGGGGGTCTGTCTCCCCCTCCCGCCCGGTGGCGCCGGAACGCCGCCGGGGCCATCATCGTGACGGGATCTACTCCAACAACTCCGTCATCTTCACCAACACCTCCATCACCTTCCCCCATCTATGTACAGCGGTCCACTATGACGCCCCCAATTTGACTGTACGCTAAACATACACGCAAATGCGTACGTACAAGATTAGGGACTCACTAATCAATATCACAACACAACTCTAGACACAAATAAAGTCATACAGCTTCATATTACAAGACAGGGGCCTCGAGGGCTCGAATACAAAGCTCGAGAAGCACAAGACAATGGAAGAAAAAATATCTCACTATAGACATAAGTTAAACAAGTTTTGCCTTAAGAAGGCTAGCACAAACATAACAACGGATCAAACGACGCGAGGCCTCCTTCCTGGGAACCTCCTATCCAATTGCTGGTCGGGGGCCACCTCCACGTAGTAGTAGGCTCCTACGATGGTGTAGTAGTCGTCTCCGGTGTACTCCGTCTCCGGGGCTCCGTTATCTGAACGCAACAATCGTATCAAAGGGGAAAGAGGAAGCAAAGCAGTGGTGAGTAGTAGACTGGTATCTCATATATAGTCATATTATTGTAGCAATTCTATTAAGTAACCACGCCCAGAGATTCTTCCTCGACTCCCTACGAGGAAGCAATCTCGGAGCCAACATTCAATTCAAATTAGAGTCACAATTATAGTTTTAGTAGATCAAGGTACAACTCCAAGTCATCCTGTTACCGTGGACATGGCTATTCGAATAGATGAATTCATCCCTATAGGGGTGCACCGCATTTCCAACACGCTTGATCACCTTCGACCGGACACACTTTCCTGGGTAATACCCGACCTCAGGATTTCAACACGTCGTCGCCCCACCTAGGCTCAACAGAGAGGCCAACCCTCGGCCTAAATCCTAAGCACATAGGGGTCGTGGGCCCACTTGCCCTCTGTGCTCCTGCACGATGCGTATGTGGCCAAGGTCAGCCCTAGCATACCCTAATCCAAGAGTTGTATCGTCCAGGCCACTCGGGCGCTCGCCACTCCATTGCTGACATCCGAAGAGCTTAGGCTGATACAACGATGCTGAGTACCCATAACTTCTCCCACGTGAAGGTTTGGTGCATAAAAGGTCAAACGACCAACTCAGATCAAATACCCAACCCATTAGCATTTTATTAATGCGGGTCAAGAGCGACCCATGAAGTGCGGTCATGTCGCCCCGTCTCGAGGATGTGTGGCAAGGGCCTCTCCTGCCCGTCCACGCCTCAACAACATCAAACCGGGGGTACCCCTCATGGCTGACCCGTCACCAACATGTTTTTGTAACTAGGTCATAGCAACTGTGTGTATAAAACATCAAGACGGAACCTGAGGAATCACCCTCAAAGGGTCCCGCTCGATCAAACAGTCAAGGTGGTCTTAGAGGAATCACCCTCGAGGGTCCCACACTTGAGGGGTTGCGCAACAGAGACATTGCTGAGAGTGGAGAAGGAGGAATCATCCTCGATAACCATGACCGACTAGCTGCATATAGAGTTAGCATCATGAGTACTTCATGAGGTGTCACCCTCGGTACTCGATAGTAGCTTTGTAGAGTCGTACAACTAAGGGAGTGTGTGGTGATGTGAGGGGCCTGGCTTGTCGGTTAGTTGACCGAGTCTTTGAGTCTTCTAGTCGTTGATGAAGAAGAAGGGGCAACTAGGACTAATGGGGGTCACAGGGGATTCGTTGATCAAGCTATACTAAGCAATTGATATGATTGCAAGTATAGTAGCAGTTTATCAAAAAGAGGTTATGCATCAGAAATAAGAGCTATCTAAAACAGTAGCAACAATCTAACGCAAGAATGAGCGGGAAGAAAAGGGTGATATCGGGATGCTCAAGGGGGGTTGCTTGCCTTGCTGCTCTACGACAAAGGCCTGATTGTCGACGGTGTTGTAGTACCCGGCAGCACCGTTAGTCTCGATGTCTACCGGAGAGAAGAGGGGGAAGAAACAATAAATATAAAGCATACAAATGCATCACGATGCATGACATGGAAATATGTAGAGCTAGGGATGCACTAACACAGCATCACACATCGCAAACGAGTCGGAAGAATATCTGACGATATCTTCCGGGTCTCAGACTTCTACCACACAGAGGAAAACGATGGAAATGCCCCACGTTCGCTATGCTAGGAGCATTTGACAGACTAACGGGCAACGTATCCAGACTCATGGGATTTATGTGATCAACTTTCATGTATAAATTATTTTCATCTGAGTTACGGATAATTTTATATTAATTTTTAAAGTTTTATTAATATTCTGGAATAAAACAGATTTAAATTAATTCAAAAATCATTGATGATATCTGCATTGCGTCAGCAGCCAACAGTACCAGTTGACTGGTCAAACTGACTGTTGGGCCCCACGTGTCATACTATGTACAATTAATAGAGCGGTTTAATTAAACTAATTAAGGGGGCAACATGTCAGTGGCTAATTAGGTTAAACTAATTAATTAAATTAGTTAAACATGTAATTAGGGGTTAATTAAACCTGGGCCCATATGTTAGTGGCCAGGGGTGGCTGGACCCAGATGGCAGTGGTTGGGCACCACCTAGTCAGCCAGTTAACCACGGTCAACTGGTCAATAGGGGGCCCGGGGCCACAGGTCAGTGATCCTGGGGGTGGCACAGCCTAGCCACGTCAGCGGTGGCTGGCGGTTCGACGCTGGCGACCAAAAACGCGGTGGTGTGGCTCGTTCGTCGACGGGATTTGGCCACAAAGGGCCAAATTGAGCGCGAAGGGGCTCGTTGAGAGCTAGCACGAGCGCGGTCCCGACCCGACCGTCGAGGGGGCGGGGTGGTCGTTGCTCGTCTAAAATGAGCTTGCGGCGGTGGCTGGCGTTCGGCAACTATGGCGACGGTGCAGCAACAAGCACGCAAGCAATCTAGCGGTGCCAAAGGGGCCTACGTGACGCATTAGGGGCAACGAGCAGGATCCCCAGGCGGTTTGGCCAGCAGAGCTTCACCGGCAACGATCCCGAGTGGAGCTCGAGGTTGTCCATAGCGGCAGGGGGGCTACCCGGTCGAGGGACTCGCGAGAGGGGGAGGAGGAAGAGCGGGGGAACTCACCGAGACCTGTAGTTGCGGAAGGTGGGCTTGAGGGGGGTTAGTGGAGTGAATCAACGATGACGCGCGGCGGCGACCAGAGGAGGAAGACGATGGTGTGGGGGCGATGTAGGGGCTCCGGGCCTGGAAACTTGCCCAAAACCTTGAAGTGAATAAGCTGCCACGGTCTGAACTAATTACCAGGGGATTACTATGGAGTGAAACAACTTTGGACATATAAAGATTTGCTAGCTGACTAGCAGTAATAGTTTCCCTGACAGCCAGAAAATGTGCAACTTTGGACAGCCGGTCAATGACGACAAGAATAACATGATTACCTTTCTGCGATCTAGGAAAAACTATGACAAAATCCATTTCAACATGATCCCATTTCCATTCAGGAATAGAAATAGGTTGGAGAGTTCCAGCGGGCTTTTGATGTTTTGCTTTGATCCGACGACAAATGTCACATTCTGAAACATAGCGTGCAATGTCTTGTTTCATGTTTGACCACCAGAAGCTTTGATGGATGTCTTGGTACATCTTGGTACTACCTGGATGAATAGACATCGTTGTATCACGAGCTTCTTTCGGGATTCTATCACTCGTATTCAGGTTTTCCCTTTTTGTTGGAACGAATAATCGACCCTTGAAGTATACAACACCATCATCATTAACAGTGAAGCAAGAAGGTCTTCCTTCCGCAAGATAGCGTCTAATCTTTTCGACTTCATCATCACAGTGTTGCATAGTTTTGATACTGCCCACTAGATCTTGTTCAGCAACCAGGTTACTCAAAGAACCCTGCCTACACACGAAGGTTCATCTTACGAAACTTCGGTGGAGGGGGAGCAAGATAACCCTGATGAACAATATGGTGGTTCAGCTTGCGGAATTCTTCTTGAAGAAGGGGGAACCTTGTGAACCTGAAGGTGGTTGCAGTACGACTTGTGGCTCAAAGCATTAGCCATTACATTAGCCTTGCCAGGTGTATAAGAAATTCGATAGTTGTAGTCTGCTATGCACTCCATCCACCTCTATTGACGGAGGTTCGAATCCGGTTGTGTAAATAAATACTTCAGACTTTGGTGATCGGTGTAGATCTAACATCGATTACCAACAAGGTATTGCGGCCACTCCTTCAATGCATGTATTACTGCAGCAAGTTCAAGGTCATGAACGGGGTAGTTCTCTTAATGAGGTCACAACTGACGAGAGGCATAAGCAATCACTTTGCATTCTTGCATTAGGACACAGCCTATTCCCTGACATGAAGCGTCACAATAAATGACAAAGTCCTTACGAGTATCCGGAGGATCAAGCGCTGGAGCAGATGTCAGCTTGTCCTTAAGTGCTTTAAAGCTCTCCTCACATTTTTTGTCCACTCATATTTAACACCTTTATGAATAAGATTGGTTAAGTCTTAGAAATCTTGGAGAAGTTCTCGACGAATCGATGAAAATAGCTGGCGAGTCCGAGCAAACTTCTGACTTGCTTGAAATTCTTCGGGGGGAGTCCAGTCAAGAATAGCCTGAACTCGTTCAGGGTTGACCGCAATACCATCCGTGGAGATCGCATGACCAAGGTAGGTTACTTCGTCCATCCAAAACTCACACTTGGAATACTTGGCATATAGCTGATGTTCCTGAAGTCTTTCCAGTACAACACGAAGATGTTCAGCATGCTCTTTTTTATTCTTGGAAAATACCAGAATATCATCTAGATAAACCACGACGAATTTGTCGAGGTAGTCCATGAAGATATAAGCATTAAATGAGGGAAGGTTGCTGCAGCTTTGGTTAGACCAAAGTGCATGACGGTGTACTCGTATGAACCATAGTGAGTAACAAATGTAGTCTTGGGAATATCCTCTTCACGAACACGGATCTGATGGTAACCCAACCTCAAGTCGAGCTTAGAGAAAATTGAGGAACCAACAAGTTGATCATATAAATCATTGATACGAGGAAGTGGATATTTGTTTTGAATTGTAGCTAGGTCGATGGGTCAATAATCCTGGACCAGACGGTTTGTCCCATCCTTCTTTTTAACAAAGAGAGAAGGTGCTCCCCAAGCAGAGGAACTTGGACGAATGAAACCCAGCCAAAGCAAATTGTCATTTTCTTGCTTAAATTCAAGGAGTTCATGGGTGGCATCTTATATGGATGCTTGGTTATAGGAGTGGTACCAGGTACCAAGTCGATGACAAACTTGACAGCTCTAGCAGGGGGAATCCTTGGAAGTTCTTCCAGAAAGATGTAGTGACCCGACCTGAAAGGTCGAATCTCCGGTGTTTCCGTACCATCCCAAGATCATGCTGGTACACACACGGTACATCAATGTATATATCAAAGGGAAATCACACAGCATTATATTAATCGAAATCTCATATCGAGTCCTTTATTACAATAAATATTACAATAAAGTGACTGAAGGCCAACTCATGAGAATGTCTAAATCTTGCGGAAACGTCGAAGGTAGATGAGTCCATCTGACTCCAAGGGCATCTCACCGAGCATTGAACGTGTCCTCACTCCTGATCGGAAAAGTACTCTGCAACATGATACGTTGCAGCCGTGTAGGTCAGCATATGGAATATGCCGGCAAAGTCACAAGAGAGGGGTGAAAAGATAATCATCTAGTCTACATGCATATATGGCAGGTGGGGTGGTAGTTTTTTTTGCGTAAAGCCAAGTTTTTCCTACATCAAGAGAGAGGCTAAGCAAAATTATTACTAAGTTGGTTGATTAATGAGATGGTTCCACCAACCAATTCTCATACCCAAGTTATTAATACCCACATCATCATATTACTTATGTTGCGAATTCTGGAAGTTTCAGTTCCTTTGGCTCAAGTCGTCCATGACCGTGGACAGGGCTAATCGATTAGGTTTGAGTACTCTGCAGAGTTTTGCACACGTTCCCCACGAGATTTGGTCGCCTCCGTTTGATTTCTCGCACTTCAGGGTGTTTGAGAAACGGATGACCAAAACATGGTCTTCCAAAGGGTTTCCCTGCGACTCTGTCGGTGCCCCTCCTTTCCTACCGTTCTTCTACATCTCGTAGCACCGCCTGTCCAGGGTCACCACGATATCCAACCAAGCCAGAGCCCATAATGACTTGTGGCTGTGCAGGTAAGCCTTGGGTCTTGAAGCATCCATCCATCTCTTTGTGCCTGGGTGGATCTTTCCGCGTGAATACTGGCCATCTCCAGCATCACCTAGGCAAATCCACTGGTTTCTCCAGGGTGCCGTTCAACCATCATCCACCCAGAGGTATGTTGAAAACTCGGAGTCTTGAAGTCTTGATCATTATGTAGGTCTTGAAATTTTTAACTCTCTCAACTCTCATGAATCACACAACCAACCCCGTCTACTAATAGCATAGCAAAAAGTAAAACAACGTTTCCCGGGGCCAATGTGTCAAAGGTTGAGAGGGGGGTAAGTTTCCAATTACCTACTTTTTATGCAATTGGGGGGGGATGGTAGAACTAATGCAATAAAAACATGGGTAAAGATGATCAAAGTGACTTGCCTGATTGATGATCTTCGTACGTGAGCGACTCTAAGTAACAAGCCTCGCACTCTAGATAATCTAACGAAGCAAACAAGAGCACTCAATAAACATATAACAAAAATAATGTAACTCACAAACATCAACAATGAAATAGTAAACCATCAAGACAAACAATGCATAAAAATCACAAGCAAGAAAACACACAAAGTTTTGTTTTCTAAAAGATGATTGATAAAACACTACTAACATAATGAAACCTATTTGTAATAACAGAACAATAGTTGACAGCAAGAAAACAATAAAATATTTTATTAATAACAGAATTGAATTCATTAAAGTTTGTTGGGAAAAACATTAGTAAAGTTTTTTTTTAGTTTTGATAAACACTATATGAATCAACTATAGCTTTACTAACGAAAGAGCAAAACATAACTTATTATTTATTAACAAAACATGTTCTTAACAGAAAAGAATGTACAAATAAACTTGTCTTAGAAAACAGAATTAAATTATATAAAAATTTGCTGAAAGAAAAACTATTACTAACTAGTTGTTTTAATCAAATTAAACCTATTTGAAAAGAAGTTGTGATTCCTATATTAACAAAGAAATAAACTAAACAATTTTATATTTTTATTAACAGTAAGTAAAACACTAAATGTTCAAGCAACAGAACCTACTAAAACAAATTAAAACTAAATCTAATTGAAACTAACTAAAACTAAGCAAATAAAACTATACTATAATACTAGGCAGATTCTGTTTATAGCTAGAACACTAATCAAAATCATTCTAAAAATCCTCAAACTAAGCAATCTGCTAGTCCTAACTAATACCAAGCAGTAGCAAAAAGATTCATATCAAAATCTATTTTTAAACTCTAGTTATTCAGATTTGAATGATTTGAGCAAATTTGATTCAATTCAAATTTTAGAGTTCAATTTGAAAATCTAAGACTACAGGGTGAAACTACATGACAAATTGATCTTATTCAAAAAGAATCAACTCAAAACATTAAATATTTTAAAAGATATAAGCAAAACAAATTTAGAAAACAATCTGTTAACTAAAACTAAACAAAAAAAGAAAAAATAAACTACCGACCGGTCAGTGCTACGTGGCAAGATCCTATTGGCGGAGAAGGCGAGCGCTGAGTGATTTCGGGCGGTCGACCGAACCGAAAAGAAAACGGTTCGCGGAGTTAATATGTTATAATCTGGATCGTCAGATCCAGATCGAACGGATGAGGTGCTCACCGTGAGGTGGGTCGCCGGCGAGGGCTTCTCCGGCGAGGCCGAGGCGACATGGTCGTCGGGGCGCGTCTCCGGTGGTCTTCCATGGCAGTTGAGTTGTCCAGACAACGGCGGCGAACGTTGGGCGTCGAGTGGTGGGGTCGGAGGGGCGAGGGGACGTCCGAGGCGACGGGCACGAGTGGAGAGAGCTTCGGTGGTCGGAGCAGCTTCGACGAGGTGTTTGGGCAGCGTCTAGGCGAGGGAGAGAGGGGATTCGGGGGGGAATGGAGAGAGGAATGGCAGGGGCTACTTATAGGGTGCTCGGGTGGGTGCGGGGAGGAGAGAGGAGGGAGATCCGGGGCGAGGGAATCTCGGCGACGGCGGTGCGCGCGCGAGGAAGAGGGCGACCGCGCGGTGCGAACGGTCGGTCGGGTGGGTCCAGATGTCAGAGAGAGAGGGAGCGGCGAAGGCGCGTCGGTCGACCGGCTCGTAGTTAATTCGCGAATAAATGCCCGTGGGCCGGCCCGTTTAAATGCAAATCCGTTACTCTTTTTAGTATTCAAAGCAGTAAAAACCTCTTTAAAAGAATTCAACACATTTTTAAATATAGGAGTATTATATATCAAAATTAACAGAATAATAAATTCCATTTATTGAACATTTTTATTCTGTCATTTGAATACTTTGAAAAAAATAATATTTTCAGAAATGGCCTATTTGCTTTTAAATCCTTTTGCAAATATTTTCAAAACAACCCCTGTTTTTTTTTGTTCAAATAAAACACCAATTAGGTCCTGGTGTGGAGTGTCATGTTCCTCCTCTCTTATTTGAACTTTTTACCAAGAATTTCAATTAGGTGAAATAAGCACATTGAAAGTAGAAAGGGCTTTCAGAAATTTAGAAGGAGCATTTCAACTATTTCATATACTCAAGCAATGATGATGATGATGCATAGCTATATTTCATAACATTCCAAAATGGAATTTTGGGATGTTACAAAAGACATCTGGAAAATCACGGACCACTAGGATGTTTTCAATCCCCTCAAGAGGTGACCTGTTTAATGCATTCAGGGCATTTAGCCAGGCTTCAACATCTAACAGCTTGGAATGACATGATCGACTACAATTCATAATCAAAGAAGATTACTAAGAGTTGTTGAATTGCAATGCGTACTCGATTCGTATATCAGTGTCCTTGATTGTCCAACAACTCAGAACACGGGGAAACTGGAGTCAGTGAAATATCATAGTTAATGAGGAGATTATAAGAAGTTATAAAGCTCCATGATATTTATCAAGATAATAGGGATAATACCTGAAGGTACATCAAACTAGAGGTTAGACTAGTGTATTGATCTGTGGAAGACAAGCACTTTAACCTGTCTGAGAATTAAATTGAAGTAGAACAACATGGTTGGAACCATGATTGCAAAGGGCAAGCTCAAAGATACAAGATCAAATCATACAATGAATGATTATTGAAAGGAGAAGCTTCCATGATAAGATCAACATTGTTTCCATGGGCATGAACACAAGGTTCAGGGTCGACTCCCACTTCATCAATGCATCACCTTCCATTTACACCTTGCCTTTGGTGAAGTTATAGTTTTGAAAGATTATCTGGCAAAACACAAGGAGAGTGTGACCCGTGAAAACTGTCGGGTTCACACGGATTAAGGAAGGCATAGGTTCAACCCATCGGGGCATCTTAGGAACATATACTACCAACTTCAAGAGTAATTAAACACATGCTTGCAAACAGAGCATGGCTGACGAGAGCATAGGATATAACTTACCAGAGGGAGAAGACACAGTTTACCGATGGCATCATGTATTAGGGGAAAAATATCACAAGAATTTTGAATCTGAAGGATGCTATTGGATAATAACCCAACACTGGGTATGGCGGTCCACAAAGGACCTGATCTGAGTACTGGTACCCAATCAGAGGGAGAAAGAATATAAGGCATCAGATCATAGGACATCCAAATAATTTGATGCTTAAATAACCAAAGGAATTAAGATTTTCAAATTGCTGTATCGAAAACAGATGTTCCGATCAAATACAGATAAGTTGAAAGGACTTAGATGGACAATCAACCAAGGTTGATTTAACAAGAACCAGCTCCTGATTGGAAAGACGTGTGAGCCAGAAGGAAATTTTTACGAGAAACCACTGATGACTGCGTGCATTCGCACACAGGTTGAATCAATAAGATCAAAATGATAATCACAAAGGATTTTAATGAATATTGCAAGACATATGGAATTAACCATAATGCAAGTAGGTGAGGAAGGTCAAGAACAATAGGCTATTGAGAATTTTGGAATATCGAATAGCAATTCGAAGGACTTGAGAAACCCATGACAACTCAGGATGAACGAATCCCCGGTAAGATAATTCGATATACCTTATAATAACAAGAGCAGCTGGAAATGTGTAAGAACGACAATTGTATGTAGTTATCCATAGGGGTTGACGGTGGAAGGGAATCGCAAACACGATGAGCACAAGTTCTCGGGAAAACATCGGAGAGTATCTTGAGAGTCTTCTGGTGAATCAAGCCATCATCTCGAATGAGGGGCTCTCTGGGAGGAAGTAGTTGCGAGAACCTAGGGTCGGAGTTAGCAAAATCTTTAACCCAAAATAGGAGATCAGAACCTAGAGTATAGGCAAGGAATAAAAGATCCAAATACCACCCGACTGAGATCTGGGCCCGTAAGCCACACAACTATGTTAGTAAAGTTTTTTCAATGACTAGACTCAACTTCGGCCAAGGAGTTGGAAAGGGGGCTACCTACAGGCAGTCGGCTCTGATACCAACTCGTGACGCCCCCAATTTGACCGTACGCTAAACATACATGCAAATGCGTACGACCAAGATTAGGGACTCAATAATCAATAGCACAACACAACTCTAGACACAAATAAAGTCATGCAACTTCATATTACAAGCCAGGGGCCTCGAGGGCTCGAAAACAAAGCTCGACAAGCACAAATCAGTGGAAGCAAAGAATATCTGAGTACAGACATAAGTTAAAAAAGTTTTGCCTTAAGAAGGCTAGCACAAACATAACAACGAATCGAACGAGGCGAGGCCTCCTACCTAGGAACCTCCTATACTAGTGCGGGTCGGGGGGCCGCCTCCACGTAGTATTTGGCTCCTACGATGGTGTAGTAGTCATCTCCGGCGTACTCCATCCTTGGGGCTCCATTGTCTGAACGCAACAATCATATCAAAGGGGAAAGAGGAAGCAAAGCAGCGGTGAGTACTCATCCAAAGTACTCGCAAGAATGACATCAAAATTATACTAAGTATGCATCAGTCTCAAGGAATGGGGTAATATCTGGGCTGATTGCAGCAAGCAAGAATTAGGGGGAAGGCCTAGTCCTATCGAAGACTAGCATCTTCAGCATCTTGCAGCATTAGAATAGAGTAGACTGGTATCTCATTTATAGTCATATTATTGTAGCAATTTTATTAAGTAACCACACCCAAAGATTCTTCCTCGACTCCCTACAAGGAAGCAATCTCGGAGACAACATTCAATTCAAATTAGCGTCACAATTATAGTTGTAGTAGATCAAGGTACAACTCCAAGTCATCATGTTACCATGGACACGGCTATTCGAATAGATGAATTCATCCCTGCAGGGGTGCACCGCATTTCCAACACGCTTGGTCACCGCTGGCCGGACACACTTTCCTGGGTAATGCTCGGCCTCGGGATTTCAACACGTCGTCGACCCACCTAGGCTCAACAAAGAGGTCAACCTGCCGGTCTAAATCCTAAGCACACAGGGGTCATGGGCCCACTTGCCCTTTGTGCTCCTGCACGATGCATACGCGACCGAGGTCACCCCTAGCACACCCTAATCCAAGAGTTGTACTGTCCAGGCCACTCGGGCGCGCACCGCTCCATTGCTAACGTCCGAAGAGCTTCTGCTGATACAACAACGCTGAGTATCCATAACTTCTCCCACGTGAAGGTTTGGTGCGTAAATGGCCAAACGACTAACTCAGATCAAATACCCAACCCATTAGCATTTTATTAATGCGGGGTAAGCGCGACCCATGAAGTGCGGTCCCGTCGCCCCGTCTCGAGGATGTGTGGCAAGGGCCTCTCCTGCCCGTCCACGCCTCAACAACATCAAACCGTGGGTACCCCTCAGGGCCGACCCATCACCAACATGTTTCTGTACCTAGGTCATAGAAACTGTGTGTATAAAACATCAAGACGGAACTAGAGGAATCACCCTCAAAGGGTTCCGCTCGATGAAACCGTCAAGGTGGACTTAGAGGAATCACCCTCGAGGGTCCCACACTTGAGGGGTTGCACGACAGAGTCATCATCGAGAGTGATGAAGGAGGAATCATCCTTCATAACCATGACCGACTAGCTGCACTACAAAGTTACCATCATGAGTACTTCACGAGGTGTCACCCTTGGTACTCGATAGTAGCTCTACAGAGTCATACAACTAAGGGTGTGTGTAGTGATGTGAGGGGCCTGGCCTGTCCGTCGGTTGACCGAGTCTTTGAGTCTTCTATTCGTCGATGAAGAAGCAGGGGCAACTAGGACTAATGGGGTCACATGGGATTCATTGATCAACCTACACTAAGCAGTTGATATGATTGCACGTATAGTAGCACTTTATCAAAAAGAGGTTATGCATCAAAAATAGGAGCTAGCTAAAATAGTAGCAAAAATCTAATGCAAGCATGAGAGGTAAGAAAAGGGCGATATTGGTATCCTCAAGGGGGGTGGCTTGCCTTGTTGCTCTGCGGCAAAGGCCTGATCGTCGGCGGTATAGTCTTGCCCGGTAGCACCGCCAGTCTCGGGGTGTATCGGAAAGAAGAGGGGGAAGAAACAATAAATATAAAGCAGACAAATGCACCATGATGCATGACATGGCAATATGTAGAGCTAGGCATGCACTAATGCACTATCACTCGCAGATGGGTCGGAAGAATATCTGACGATATCTCCTGGGTCTCGGCCTTCTACCAGACAGAGGAAAACGATGGAAATGTCCCACGTTTGATATTCTAGGAGCACGTGACATACCAACGTACAGTGTATTGGGATTCGTGGGATTTTTCTGATCAACTTTCATGTATAAATTATTTTCATCCGAGTTACGGATTATTTTATATTAATTGTTAAAGTTTTATTAATATTCCGGAATAAAACAAATTTAAATTAATTCAAAAAATCATTTATGATGTCAGCATTGCGTGAGTAGCCAACACTACTAGTTGACTCGACAAACTGACTGTTGGGCCTCACCTATCATACTATGTACAATTAACAAAGGGGTTTAATTAAACTAATTAAGGGGAGCCACATGTGAGTGGCTAATTAGGTTAACCTAATTAATTAAATTAGTTAAACATGTCATTAGGGGTTAATTAAACCTGGTCCAGATGGCAGTGGCTGGGCACCGCCCAGTCAGCCAGCTGACCATGGTCAACTGGTCAACAAGGGTCCCGGGGCCACAGGTCAGTGACCCTGGGGGTTGTTGGAAATATACCCTAGAGGAAATAAATAAAGTATTTATTATTATATATCCTTGTTCATGATAATCATTTATTATCCATGCTATAATTGTATTGATTCGAAACACATTACATGTGTGGGTAAATAGACAACACTTTGTCCCTAGTATGCCTCTAGTGAACTAGCTCGTTGGTCAAAGATGGTCAAGGTTTCCTAGACATTGACATGTGATGTCATTTGATAATGGGATCACATCATTAGGAGAATGATGTGATGGACAAGACCCAAACTACAAACGTAGCATATGATCGCGTCAGTTTATTGCTACTGTTTTCTGCATGTCAAGTATATGTTTCTATGACCATGAGATCAAGCAACTCACGGACACCGGAAGAGTACCTTGTGTGTATCAAACATCGCAACGTAACTAGGTGACTATAAAGGTGCTCTACAGGTATCTCCGAGGGTGTCTGTTGGGTTGGCATGGATCAAGACTAGGATTTTTACTCCGTGTGACGGAGAGGTATCTCAGGGCCCACTCGGTAATACAACATCACAATAAGCCTTGCAAGCAATGTGACTAATTGTTAGTCATGGGATCTTGTATTACGGAACGAGTAAAGAGACTTGCCGGTAACAAGGTTGAACTAGGTATGGAGATACCGACGATCGAATCTCGGGCAAGTAACATACCGAAGAACAAAGGGAACATCATACGGGATTAACTGAATCCTTGACATAGAGGTTCGACCGATAAAGATCTTTGTAGAATATGTAGGAACCAATATGGGCATCCAGGTCCCGCTATTGGTTATTGACCGTAGAGGTGTCTCGGTCATGTCTACATAGTTCTCGAACCCGTAGGGTCTGCACACTTAAGGTTTGGTGACGTTTCGGTAGTATAGAGTTATGCATGATGGTGACCTAAGGTTGTTTGGAGTCCCATATGAGATCTTGGATGTCACTAGGAGCTCCAAAATGGTCCAGAGGTAAAGATTGATATGTATTAAGTCCTATTTTGGTCGCCGGAAAAGTTTCGAGCTCATCGGTAGTGTACCGGGAGTGCTGGTAGTGTACCGGGAGACCATCGGGAGGGGTATTTTGACCCAAGAGGCTACATGGGCTGTGGGAGAGTGAATACCAGCCCTTAGTGTGCTGGTGGAAGTCCCACACAAGTTCCATGCGGCTGGGAAGAAAATCCAAAAGAGAAAAAGGTGGAAAAGGGCAAAAGGGCAAAAATAAGGAGGAGTCCTAATCCTACTAGGATTGGAGGAGGAATCCTCCTCTCCTCTTGGTACGGCCGACGCCTAGGTGGCTTGGCCCTTGGGCCAAGCCTCCTCCTCTCTTCCTCTTATATATACTAGAGGTTTTAGGGTTTTTGCACTAGATTTTCAGCCACGTGCTACCCATTCCTCTAGTGCATAGTTTCTCCTCTAGATTGGTTTTCTGCAGTGCTTAGGCGAAGCCCTGCCGGAATTTCTCCACCACCATCGTCGTGGCGCCGTCATGCTGCCGGAGAACTCGTCTACCTCTCCACTCCCTCTTGCTGGATCAAGAAGGCAGAGATCCTCATCAAGCTGTACGTGTGCTGAACGCGAAGGTGCCGTCCGTTCAGTGCTTGATCGGGACGGGTCGTGATTGGACCGCAGGACGCTCGGCGATTTGATCACAAAGACGTTCGACTACACCAACCGCATTTCTTAACGCTTCGCGATTAGTGATCTACAAGGGTATGTAGATCCACTCTCCCTCTCGTAGATGCTCATCACCATGTATACGTCTTGCGTGAACGTAGGAAATTTTTTGTTTCCCATGCGACGTTCCCCAACAGTGGCATCATGACCTAGGTCTATGTGTAGATGAGATCTCGAGTAGAACACAAAGAGTTTCTGGGCGTTGATGCTTAGATTTCTTCCTACCTTGGTCATGTTTTGGTTGATCGGTATTGTGGGATGAAGCGGCCCGGACCAACATTACTCGTACGCTTACGAGAGACCGGTTCCCTCAACTGTAACTTGTTGCAAAAGATGGCTGGCGGGTGGCAGTTTCTCCTACTTTAGTTGGATCGGATTCGACAAAGGCGGTTCTTGAGAAGGTTGAAAAGCAACTTATGTATCACCGTTGTGGTTTTTGCGTAGGTGAGAATTGTTCTTGCTAGATACCCGTAGCATCCATGTGAAACATGCAACAACAATTAGAGGACGTCTAACTTGTTTTTGCAGGGTATGTTGTGATGTGATATGGCCAATTACATGATGTGATATATGTGATGTATGAGATGATCATGTGTTGTATAGAATATCACGACTTGCATGTTGATGAGTACGACAACCAGCAGGAGCCATAGGGTTGTCTTTAATTATTGTATGACCTGCGTGTCAATCATTAAGCTCTATGTAATGCTTTACTTTATCGCTAAATGGTAGCAATAGTAGTACAAGCATGATGGGCACGACAACCCTGATGGAGACACGTTGATGGAGATCAAGATGATGGAGATCATGGTGTCGTGCCGATGACGATGGAGATCATGCCGGTGCTTTCAAGATGGAGATCAAAAGCACAAGTTCATGGCCATATCATGTCACTTATGATTTGCATGTGATGTTAATCCTTTTATGCACCTTGTTTTGCTTAGGACGACGGTAGCATTATAAGGTGATCCCTCACTTAAATTTCAAGATGAATTGTGTTATCCCCGAGTGTGCACCGTTCCGAAAGTTCGTCATGTGGAGACACCACTTGATGATCGGGTGTGATAGACTCTACGTTCACATACAACGGGTACAAGCCAGTGTTGCACATGCAGAACACCAGGGTTAAACTTAGCAAACCTAGAATATACAGACATGGCCTCGGAACACAAAGACCGAAAGGTCAAACATGAGTCGTATAGTAGATATGATCAACATGATGATGTTCACCATTGAAACCACCTCAACTCACGTGATGATCGGACTTGAGTTGGTGAATTTGGATCATGTGACACTTAGATGACCTAAGAGATGTCAATTTGAGTGGGATCTTTAGTAATTTGATTAACTAAACTCATTATCTTGAACGATAGTCTAAGTAACCTTTGCATATTTATGTTGTAGATCAATGGCTCACGCAATAGCATCCCTGAATTTTAATGCGTTCCTAGAGAAAGCTAAGTTGAAAGATGATGGAAGTAACTTTGTTGACTGGGCCCATAATCTGAGGATTATCCTCACGGCTTCCCAGAAATCATATGTCCTTGATGCACCGCTTGGTGACCAACCAGAAGACATGTCATCCGAAGACGTTAAGAATGCTTGGGAGGCATGTTCTGGAGATTACTCAATAGTTTAGTGTGCAATATTGTATGGCTTAGAACCAGGACTTCAAAGACATTTTGAACGTCTTGGAGCATATGAGATGTTCCAACAGTTGAAGTTTATCTTTTAGAAAAATGCCCGAATCGAGAGGTATGAGACCTCCGATAAGTACTATACTTACAAGATGGAGGAGAACGGGTCTATCAGTGAACATATACTTAGAATGTCTGGGTATTCGACTCGTCTAGCGGAGTTGGGAATTTCCCTTCTGCCAGAGGCGATCACTGACAGATTTCTTCAATCACTGCCACCTAGTTACAAGAGCTTTGTGATGAACCATAACATGCACGGGATGAACAAGTCAGTCGCCGAGCTGTTTGCGATGCTAAAAGTCGCTGAGTCTGAAATCCAGAAAGAACATCAAGTGTCGATGGTCAATAAAACCACTAGTTCCAAGAAGAATGGCAAAGGCAAGGGCAAGAAGGGTAAAACCAAGAAGGATGGCAAAGTAGTTGCTACTCCTGTAAAGAAGCCCAAGCATGGACCCAAGCCAGAAACTGAGTGCTTTCATTGCAAGGGAACTGGTCACTGGAAGCGGAACTACCCCAAGTACCTGGCTGACAAGAAGGCGGCCAACGGCAAACAAGGTATATATGATATACATGTTATTGATGTGTACCTTACTAGCTCTCGTAGTAGTGCCTGAGTATTTGATACCGGTTCGGTTGCTCACATTTTCAACTCAAAACAGGAACTACGGAATAGACGAAGGCTGGCAGAGGATGAAGTGACGATGCGCGTGGAAATGGTTCCAAGGTTGATGTGACCGCCATCGGCACGCTCTCTCTTCGATTACCATCGGGATTAGTGATGAACCTGAATAATTGTTATTTAGTGCCTGCATTAAGCATGAACATTATATATGGATCTTGTTTATCGCGAGACGGTTACTCATTTAAATCAGAGAATAAAGGTTGTTCTATTTATATGAGTAATATCTTTTATGGGCATGCACCCCATGTGAGGGGTTTATTCATATTGAATCTTGATAGTGATGATACACATGTTCATAACATTGATGCCAAAAGATGTAGAGTTGATAATGATAGTACCACTTTCTTGTGGCACTGCCGAATAGGTCATATTGGTGTAAAACGCATGAGGAAGCTCCATGCTGATGGACTTTTGGAGTCACTTGATTTTGAATCACTTGACACATGTGAACCATGCCTTATGGGCAAGATGACTAAAACGTCGTTCTCTGGAACAATGGAACGGGCAAACGACTTTTTGGAAATCATACATACTAATGTGTGCGGTCCAATGAATGTTATAGCACGTGATGGATATCGTTATTTTCTCACCTTCACTGATGACTTAAGTAGATATGGGTATATTTACTTAATGAAACACAAGTCTGAAACGTTTGAAAAGTTCAAGCAATTTTAGAGTGAAGTTGAGAATCATCGTAACAAGAAGATTAAATTCATGCGATCTGATCGAGGAGGTGAATATTTGAGTTATGAGTTTGGCAGTCAGTTAAGACAGTGTGGAATTGTTTCAGAGTTGACACCGCCCGGAACACCACAGCGTAATGGTGTGTCCGAACGTCGTAATCGAACCTTATTAGATATGGTGCGTTCTATGATGTCTCTTGCTGATTTGCCACTATCGTTTTGGGGTTATGCATTAGAGACAGCTGCATTCACTTTAAATAGGCCACCATCGAAATCCGTTGAGATGACGCCATATGAACTATGGTTTGGCAAGAGGCCAAAGTTGTCGTTTCTTAAAGTTTGGGGATGTGATGCTTATGTCAAAAAGCTACAGCCTGAAAAGATGGAACCCAAAGCGAAGAAATGCGTCTTCATAGAATACCCGAAAGAGACAATCGGGTATACCTTCTATCTCAGATCCGAAGGTAAAGTGTTTTTTGCTAAGAACGGAACATTTCTTGAGAAAGAGTTTCTCTCAAAAGAATTGAGTGGGAGGAAAATAGAGCTTGATGAGGTTATTGAACCTTTACTTCAACCAGAAAGTAACGCAACGCAGAAAGATGTTTCTATGGAACCTACGACGGTTGAAGAGGAAGTTAATGATGATGATCATGAAGCTTCGGATCAAGCTGCTATTGAACCTCGTAGGTCGACAAGGGCGTGTACTACTCCTGAGTGGTACGGCAACCCTGTCTTGGAGGTCATGTTGTTGGACAACAATGAACCTACAAGCTATGGAGGAGCGATGATCGGCCCGGATTCTGAGAAATGGCTAGAGGCCATGAAATCCAATATGGAATCCATGTATGAAAACAAAGTATGGACTTTGGAAGTATTGCCTGAAGGGCGAAAGGCCATTCAGAACAAATGGATCTTTAAGAAGAAGACAGACGCGGACAGTAATGTCACCGTCTATAAAGCTCGACTTGTGGCAAAGGGTTTTTCACAAGTTCAAGGAGTTGACTATGATGAGACCTTCTCACCCGTAGCGATGCTTAAGTCTGTCAGAATCATGTTGGCACTAGCTGCTTATTTCGACTATGAAATTTGGCAGATGGATGTCAAAACAACGTTCCTCAACGGTTTCCTTGAGGAAGAGTTGTATATGATGCAACCAGAAGGTTTTGTTGATCCAGAGAATGCTGACAAAGTTTGCAAACTCAGCGATCCATTTATGGGCTGGTGCAAGCATCTCAGAGTTGGAATAAGCGATTTGATGAGGTGATCAAAGCATTTGAGTTTATACAAGTTTATGGAGAATCTTGTATTTACAAGAAAGTGAGTGGTTGCTCTATAGCGTTTCTAATATTATATGTGGATGACATATTGCTGATTGGAAACAATATAGAAATGCTAGAAAGCGTGAAGGAATATTTGAACAAGAGTTTTTCAGTGAAAGACCTAGGACAAGCTGCTTTCATATTAGGCATTAAGATCTATAGAGATAGATTGAGACGCTTAATAGCACTTTCACAGAGCACATACCTTGATAAAGTTTTCAAGAAGTTCAAAATGGATCAGTCCAAGAAGGGGTTCTTGCCTGTGTTACAAGGTGTGAAGTTGAGTAAGACTCAATGCCTAGTGACTATAGAAGATAGAGAAAAGATGGGTGTCATCCCCTATGCTTCAGCCATAGGCTCTATCATGTATGCAACGTTGTGCACAAGACCTGATGTCAGCCTTGCCACAAGTATGGCTGGAAGGTTTCAAAGTGATCCTGGAATGGAGCACTGGGCAGCGGTCAAGAATATCCTTAAGTACCTGAAAAGGACTAAGGAAATGTTTCTCGTTTATGGAGGTGATGAAGAGCTCGTTGTAAAGGGTTACGTCGATGGAAGCTTTGACACTGATCCGGATGACTCTAAGTCACAACCCGGATACATATTTATCTCAACGGGGGAGCGGTAAGCTGGTGCAGTTCCAAGCAAAGGATGGTAACCGATTCTACGTGCGAAGCAGAGTACATCGCAGCCTCGAAGGCAGCGAAGGAAGGTGTCTGGATGAAGCAGTTCATTATAGATCTTGGAGTAGTGCCAAGTGCACTGAATCCAATGAACTTGTTCTATGTCAACATTGGTGCCATTGCTCTGGCCAAGGAACCAAGGTTTCACAAGAGGACCAGACACATAAAGTGACGCTTCAACTCCATCCGCGATTACATCGAGGAAAAGGACATAAATATTTGCAAAGTTCACATGCATCTGAATGTTGCAGACCCGTTGACTAAACCTCTACCAAGGGCTAAACATGATCAACACCAGAACTGCATGGGTGTTCGATTCATTACAATGTAAATCACATAGTAATGTGAACTAGATTATTGACTCTAGTGCAAGTGGGAGACTGTTGGAAATATGCCCTAGAGGCAATAAATAAAGTGTTTATTATTATTTCCTTGTTCATGATAATTGTTTATTATCCATGCTATAATTGTATTTATTGCAAACACATTACATGTGTGGGTAAATAGACAACACTTTGTCCCTAGTATGCCTCTAGTGAACTAGCTCGTTGGTCAAAGATGGTCAAGGTTTCCTAGACATTGACATGTGATGTCATTTGATAATGGGATCACATCATTAGGAGAATGATGTGATGGACAAGACCCAAACTACAAACATAGCATATGATCGTGTCAATTTATTGCTACTGTTTTCTGCATGTCAAGTGTATGTTTCTATGACCATGAGATCAAGCAACTCACGGATACCGGAAGAGTACCTCGTGTGTATCAAACATCGCAACGTAACTGGGTGACAATAAAGGTGCTCTACAGGTATCTCCAAGGGTGTCTGTTGGGTTGGCATGGATCAAGACTGGGATTTGTTACTCCATGTGATGGAGAGGTATCTCAGGGCCCACTCGATAATACAACATCACAATAAGCCTTGCAAGCAATGTGACTAAGTGTTAGTCATGGGATCTTGTATTACGGAACGAGTAAAGAGACTTTCCGGTAACGAGGTTGAACTAGGTATGGAGATACCGATGATCGAATCTTGGGCAAGTAACATACCGAAGAACAAAGGGAACATCATACGGGATTAACTGAATCCTTGACATAGAGGTTCGACCGATAAAGATCTTTGTAGAATATGTAGGAACCAATATGGGCATCCAGGTCCCGCTATTGGTTATTGACCGTAGAGGTGTCTCGGTCATGTCTACATAGTTCTCGAACCCGCAGGGTCTGCACACTTAAGGTTTGGTGACGTTTCGGTAGTATAGAGTTATGCATGGTGGTGACCGAAGGTTGTTTGGAGTCCCGGATGAGATCACGGACGTCACGAGGAGCTCTATAATGGTCCGGAGGTAAAGATTGATATATATAGGAAGTCTTTTTTTGGTCACCGGAAAAGTTTCGGGCTCATCGGTACTGTACCGGGAGTGCTGGTAGTGTACCGGGAGACCATCGGGAGGGGTATTTCGACCCAAGAGACTACATGGGCTGTGGGAGAGTGAATACCATCCCTTAGTGGTCTGGTGGAAGTCCCACACAAGGCCCATGCGGCTGGGAAGAAAATCCCAAAGACAAAAAGGTGGAAAAAAAGCTAAAAGGCAAAAATAAGGAGGAGACCTAGTCCTACTAGGATTGGAGGAGGAATCCTCCTCTCCTCTTGGTTCGGCTGACGACTAGGTGGCTTGGACCTTGGGGCAAGCCTCCTCCTCTCTTCCTCTTATATATACTAGAGGTTTTAGGATTTTTGCACTAGATTTTCGGCCACGTGCTACCCGTTCCTCTAGTGCATAGTTTCTCCTCTAGATCGGTTTTCTGCAGTGCTTAGGCGAAGCCCTGCCGGAGTTGCTCCACCACCATCGCCGCGGTGCCATCATGCTGCCGGAGAACTCCTCTACCTCTGTGCTCCCTCTTGCTGGCTCAAGAAGGCGGAGATCGTCATCAAGCTGTACGTGTGCTGAACGCGGAGGTGCTGTCCATTCGGTGCTTGATTAGGACAGATCGTGATTGGATCGCGGGAAGCTCGGCGATTTGGATCGTGAAGACGTTCGACTATGCCAACCGCGTTTCTTAACGCTTCTCGCTAAGCGATCTACAAGGGTATATAGATCCACTCTCCCTCTCGTAGATGCTCATCACCATGGATAGGTCTTGCGTGAACATAGGAAATTTTTTGTTTCCCATGCGACGTTCCCCAACAGGGGTGGCCCCAGCCTGGCCACATCGGCGGTGCCCGGCGGTTCGACACTAGCGACCAAAAACGCGGCGACGTGGCTCGGTCATCGATGAGATTTGGCTGCAGAGGGCCAAATCGGGCTTGGAGGGGCTCGTTTGAGAGCTAGCGTGAGCACGGTTCTGTCCCTACCGTCGAGGGGGCGGGGTGGTCGGAGCTCGTCGAAAACGAGCTCGCGGCGGCGGCCGGCGTTCGGCAACTATGGCAATGGCGCAATAGCAAGCACGCGAGCAATCTAGCGGTGCCATAGGGGTCTACGCGACGCCGTGGGGGCAACGAGCAGGAGCCCGATGTGGTTTGGCCACCAGAGCTTCGGCAGCGACGATCCCGAGCGGAGCTCGAGGTCACCCATGGCGGCAGGGGGCTACATGGTCGGGGGGCTCGTGAGAGGGGGAGGAGGAAGAGCGGGGGAGCTCATCGAGCCCTGTAGTTGTGCAAGGTGGGCTCGAGGGGCCCTCGGTGGGGCAAATCGATGACGGCAAGCGGCGGCAACCCGAGGAGGAAGACGATGGCGTGGGGACGATGCAGGGGCTCCGGGCTCGGGCTTGTGGTCGGTATGGATGCGTCGGTCGACGGTGGATCTTCTGGCCGAGGTGGCGAGGCGAATGGAGGTCGGGGGTTGTGGCTAGCCGGCGTCCATGGCGATGGCGGCACTCGAATGCGGGTGAGGGAAGAGAGCGGCGACGCGAGGAGAGAGCAAGGGGAGGCTCTGGGGGCTAGGGTTTGTCAGGGGGCGCGGGGGCGGCCTTATCCCCTCTGGGCCATCGCCGACAAGGCGTTCCGGCTGGGACCTGCCCGATCGCGTGCGTGCCTCGGTCGCCACCTCCTGTAGCGAGGTTGGGGACGACCAAGGGGGCTGGCCGGGTTGACCTGGGCCTACCACTCTTGCCTAAGTCACAGGGCAGGGGGCTTTTCCTTTTTCTTTTTTTTCTTTTTTCTTTTTAAATTTTCTATTTTAGTTTTTATTTCAATTTAGTGTATTTAATTATATTTAAAAATGTTGATTTATAAAACTCAATTAACTAGGCATTGTTTGACACACTCTGAACATTTTAGTTTGTAAGTTTTGAAAACTTTTGCCGTTTTGACTTGGTTTTGAATTTTGAATTCGCACGGGATTGAGTCAACGCGAGATTAACATGAGTAATCATGGTGACGTGGCATCATTAGCTTGGGATTACTGTAGCTTAATTACAGAGATTATTGTAGCACAAATCCAAGGCGTCACATCCACTCTCCCGCAACCTGTTGTACCCTCTACTTGAACATGGTGCTTTATGCTTCATATTATTATCCAACGACGTGTTGCCATCCTATGATGTCTGAGTAGATTTTTGTTGTCCTATGGGTTGATTGATGATAATAATTGGTTGGAGTTGCATGCTTTATTATTGGTTTTATCCTATGGTGCTCTCCATGTCGCACAAGCGTGAGGGATCCTCGTTGTAGGGCGTAGCAATGTGTTCATGATTTGCCTATGGTGGGTTGCGTGAGTGACAGAAGCATAAACCCAAGTAGCTGGGTTGTTGCATATGGGAGTAAAGAGGACTTGATACCTTATAATGCTATGGTTGGGTTTTACCTTAATGATCTTTAGTAGTTGGGGATGCTTGCTAGAGTTCCAATCATATGTGCATATGATCCAAGTAGAGAAAGTATGTTAGCTTATGCCTCTCCCTCATATAAAATTGCAATAATGATAGCCGGTCTAGTTATCGATTGCCTAGGGACAATTCCGCAACTCCTACCACCACTTTTCCACACTCGTTAAATTAACTTAGTTGTTTCTTTATCTTAGCAGCCCCTAGTTTTTATTTACCCTTTCTTTATTGTCTTGCAAACCTATCCCGTCACACCTACAAAGTACTTCTAGTTTCATACTTGCTCTAGGTAAAGTGAACGTTAAGCGTGCGTAGAGTTGTATCGGTGGTCGATAGAACTTGAGGGAATATTTGTGCTACCTTTAGCTCCTTGTTGGGTTCGACACTCTTACTTATTGAAAGAGGCTACAACTGATTCCCTATACTTGTGGGTTATCAGAGGCCCATAGACAACCCTGACCATGCCAATCATCAGGTTCATCGACTGAATGATGGGATGTTGATATGGGACAATAGCCAATAGGTTTTCCTCTGGAAGAGGGTGCTGGTCCACTTGCATGTCATTGGGTACTTGCTGATTCTGAACTCCTAAAATTTGAACTGAACCAGAAGAGCTTGGCTGATAAATGACCATTGATTCTTGATCTTGGGCCGGTGCCTCCTGTTGAAAAGTAGGCTCCTTAGCATTCCAACCCCAGCCATTGCAATCGTGTTGATCTTGCAGGTCCTCATGGTGATCAGGAATTGGCGACAGCGGTACATCATTCCAGCCCAATGCCGGATAGGGAGGAAGCACAAACAGTAGGTTGTCAGGTACCAATTGCCCCGGCAGTGGATGTGGGTTACCATTGAGCAGCATGGGGTCTTCATCTTGGGGAAGTTTATCTGCAAAAGTAGTGCCAAGAATGTACACCGGTGCTTTCCAAGAGACCCTAGCCCCACCCCATGCAGCATACTCAGAGAAAACCACACTTCGGGAACTAGAGCACCCTTTGGAAAAGAAGCGAAAACCACAGATCGCACTAGATAGGGATCATCACTGACCCAATGATGAAACTCTCCAAAGGGTTAAGCGTGGCCCTCAAATCTCTAGTGTTCCTTACATCAAGAGGAAGCCCCAGGAACATGATACATCCTGGCAAAAACCAACAGCACCACGAAAACCCTCTCCTTCATTATGCTTCATAAAACGGACAAAAGAATCATTGCCAAGGTCTTGCGGAACCATCTAAACCGCAAAAAATCGCTCGCTAGCATCCCGCAGCTCAAATAATCCCACTCCTGCAATCCATTGTTGTGCTGAGCGCACATGAAAACCCCGATTGTTAAGCAACTCAACAACTTCTTGTCGTACCTGTCCAATCTGATTGACCGGCGGTGCAGGCATGACTTCTGCCACTAGATATTGCTCATGACGACGAGCAATGGGCGTTGTCGGAGTGACGAAGGTCTGGGGAAGACGATGTGGGCCGTCATCGACGATTTGGTGACCAGCAGGAACGTAGCGCTCCGGGTCAAGCTCGACGTTGGCCATCGGAGGTGGAGATGTTGGCGGCAGAGGCATTAGTGGAGGTGGCTCCAATGGCAGAGGAGGGCTTGGAGATATTGAATGCAATGGGATGGGGCAGGGCGGCTCGGTGACTTGCGTGTTCTCGTTGAGGCAAGAGGTAGTTCCCGAAGAATACAAAATAGAGGTGGGACTCTTCCATTTCCAAACAAGGTTATTTTCCAAGGCAATAAGAGGCACACCCAGATTTGGTGTGGCCCACCCGACAGCACGAGGAGCAAGTCTCCAAAGATGGACAATTAGCAGATAAATGACCATGACAGCTACAAACAGTACAAGTCAAGACCCTGGTAACCATATCATTGACCATATTCTCAAAATCATCTCGGGCTTTCTGGGAGGAGGGAACAAGAGGCCCATGGTCAGCACCTAGCTCTGCATGCCCAGTAGGGAGAGAAATGTCCGAGGTCGGCCCATTAGGTTGGGCCGCCACAGTCAGAGGAGCAGCCAAAATCTGAATATTTGAAGACCCTGGATTCCCGCTCGATTGTCCCTCTAATCCGAAACAAATCGACGAAGCCGGCAAAGGTGGAGGAACTGTCCCAAAAGTGATGTGCAGCGAGGTCATAGTCCACCGGGGTTCTGGCGGCAGCGAAGGATGGATGACAACTCGCTCATGGGGTGGCAGATTATACCCAATAAATTGGAGAGCGGCGATCTCATCCTCCGAAGCAGGACAGCGATACCCTTTGCACACATCATACTGCTGTAGGGTTGCAAATGATAGTATCTTACGAGCTGAAGAACCCGTTTTAATGGTAGATTTGAGGGGTCTGGAATGCATTGCCATCAGACCTAAAGTAGAATGCCTCTTTGATGGACTAACCAGGATCCATTCATCATCACACTGCTTCTTCCACAACTTGAACTCTCGCCACCAATTCGGACCACCATTGCCCCAGAGATGAAAATAACACTTAAAACCAGAACAGTGTAAGAACGCAGATCAAGAATATGAAACCCAGCTCGCTTGCAAGAAACCCTAAAGGAGAAAACCTTATCCTTAATACATTCAACCATAAGATCAATTCTTGATCCACCAATCGCCAATTCCAGGGCGGCAACAACAGAATCATTAGTCAAGCGGAAAGCATGTCGGCTAAAGGATACCACCACGATGAAGGCCTCCGATGATGCAGAGGATGCACAGAGAGACCAGATTGCTGAAACGCATCATCCATAAAAGCCGCCCCATGAGAAAAATCCAGATCCAAGGTGGAGCCAGAACCAGAACCCATTGATAGGGGTATCACCAGAGTCAGGAGCGGTCACTTGAGTTGATGGCCAGAAGGGAGGGGAAAAGGTGGGTTAGAAATCTAGATCGCCATGGAGTCACTGAAGGGGTGGGTGGGAGGGTGGAGTCACCATTTGTAAAAAAAATATTGGTGCAACTACCTCATAATGAAGCTAACATTATGCAACTAGCGCTAGGATCTGTAGCAACTTGTCTACTCATGTATTGGGAAAGTTTTGACACATTTTCGAGGCGCTCCAACTCATGACCTCTGCCTATAAACATTTTAAAAAATATACCATGTTTACCAACAACTTCCACCTTGAGCCCTCCCCAAAATTGTGTGGTGTCAATGCTGGTGCAACTACCCCATGATGATGCTTGTCCTAAACACATGCTACCACCCCTCTTGCCCTTTGTCCTCTTTCCATGCATATCGACCTTGCTCCCTTGCATGGTCATGCGCTTCATGGATCTTGTGTCCCTAACTCCATCCCATGCGCTTCCTCACATAGGCATGCCTCCCAACATCACCTTTAAATCCCACCTCAACGCTCTCCACAACCCCAACCCCACCGATGCACCCTTGGTGAAAAAATATGACCCTTGCAACGCACTCATCCTATAGGCATGACAAAGTACTACAGTCATGTGCACAATACGGTGGGAATAACACACGAGTTCGAGGATTACAACACATACATGTGGTTTTGTTGGAGACAACCTGCCCCCACTGGCTAGGATTCTCAAATGTTAATGATGTCTACTATGCAACCTTCTTCTTGTAGACTCGTGTTGGGCCTCCAAGCGTAGAGTTTTGTAGGACAATAGCAAGTTTCCCTAAAGTGGATGGCCTAAGGTTTATCAATCCGTGGGAGGCATAGGATGAAGATGGTCTCTCTCAAATAACCCTGCAACCAAATAACAAAGAGACTCTTGTGTCCCCGACACACCCAATACAATGGTAAATTGTATATGTGCACTAGTTTGGCAAAGAGATGGTGATACAAGTGTAATATGGATGGTAGATATAGGTTTTTGTAATCTGAAAATATAAAAACAGCAAGGTAACTAATGATAAAAGTGAGCACAAGCGGTATTGCAATGCTTAGAAACAAGGCCTAGGGTTCATATTTTCACTAGTGCAAGTTCTCCGAACAATACTAACAAAGTTGAATCATATGTAAATCCCTCATGTGCGACAAAGAGTTCACTCCAAAGTCACAAATAGCGGAGAACCAATGAACAAATTATTGTAGGGTACGAAACCACCTCAAAGTTATGATATATCCCTATAAGTGTCACGAACAGCCCTAGAGTTTGTACTAAAATAACAACTTAAGATACACATCAACCAAAACCTAATGCCACCTAGATACTCCAATGTCACCACGAGTACCCATCGGCTTGATTATACGATATGCATCACACAATTTCAGATTCATCATGTTTAATCCAACACAAAGAACTTCAAAGAGTGACCCAAAGTTTATACCGGAGATTCAAGACGAAAACATGTGCCAACCCCTATGCACAAATTCCCAAGGTCACGGACCCCGCAAGTTGATCAACAAAACATACATCAAGTGTATCAAAAGAACATCCCATTGTCACCACGGATATCCCATCGCAAGACATACATCAAGTGTTCTCAAATCCTTAAAGACTCAATCCGATAAGAAAACTTCAAAGGTAAAACTCAATTCATCACAAGAAGATAGAGAGGGGGAAACTCCATATGATTCATATATATCAATAAAGCTCCCGGTACATCAAGATCGTGCCATCTCAAGAACACAAGAGAGCGAGAGAGAGAGAGAGAGAGAGAGAGAGATCCTACACATAGCTACTGGTACATACCCTCAGCCCCGAGGGTGAACTACTCCCTCCTCGTCATGGAGAGCGCCGGGATGATGAAGATGGCCTCCGGTGATGGTTTCCCCCTCCAGGAGGGTGCTGGAACAGGCTCCCGATTAGTTTTTTGTGGCTACAGAGGTTTGCGGCAGTGGAACTCCCGATCTAGGTTTCTTTCTGGGGGTTTTAGTATTTATAGGAATTTTTGGCGTCGGTCTCACGTCAAGGGGGTGCTCGAAGAGTCCACAAGCCATAAGGGCGCGGCCTAGGGTGGGCGCCCAGCAAGCTGGCGGCCTCCTCGCCCACTTCCTGGCCCAGCTCTTGTGCTTCGGGGGTCACTTTTGGTCCATCAAAAATTAACGTAAATTTTCATCCCATTCCGAGAACTTTTATTTCTGCACAAAAAACGACACCATGGTAGTTCTGCTGAAAACAGTGTCAGTCCGGGTTAGTTCTAACAAAATCATACCAAAATCATATAGAGTTATTGTAAACATGGCATGAATACTTCATAAATTATAGATACATTGGAGATGTATCAGCATCCCCAAGCTTAATTCCTGGTCGTCCTCGAGTAGGTAAATGATAAAAGAAATAATTTATTAAGTGTGAATGCTAGCATAGTGCATAAATTTGATCAATGATAGTTCCAAACACTTTTTCTAGCATCATTATATATCATAAACAATATCCCATCTCATAAAAAAATTCATGATGAAGTAACAAGCTATTCACATGTTGAAGTATAGACCATAACGTTTCTTGAAAACTAACAAACTATGCTTTCAGTCACCAAACAATTGTAATTCATCTTATTTCCAGGAAGGGTCTATGTAAGAGTTTTGATTTAGCAAATTCTACATACTCAACTATCATATAGTCTTCCATGATTGCTAACACTCAAAGCATATTTTCAGAGCAAATGGCATCTTCGAACACACTAAAAGATAGGGGCTTAAAGTTTTGCCTCCCAACTTATTTATCATATAGATAATTGTCAACAATAATAATTCATGATCAAATATATTTGAATGGCCATATATGCTTGGATCTTTCCCCACCACATGATGCTTGCCAAGAGAAAAGGGTGAAATATAGGAAGTGGTGACGATCACCATGACTCTTGTATAAAGGTAAGTACTAGAAAGTAAAAGATAGGCCCTTCATAGAGGGAAGCATTGATTTGTAGAGGTGCGAGAGCTCGGGCTTTTAAAATAGAGATGAATAATAATTTTGAGTGGTATGCTTTCATTGTCAACATAACAACCGAGGAATCTCGGTATCTTCCATGCTAGATACATTATAGGCAGTTCCCAAACAGAATGGTAAAGTTTTTACTCCCCCTCCACCAATCAATCACACTCCAAGGCGAGCCGAATCCACATGTACCGTCCATACAAACAACAATCCTGGGGGAGTTTTGTTTCGTTATATTTTGATTTGATTTTTGAGCATGGAACTGGGCATCCCGAATACCGGCCACTTTCTCGTGAATGATAGTGAATCAACACATATCGTGAGAATAACCCACCTAGAATGGAAGATACGGACAGTCCCTAGTCACTATATAAGCAATTTGGGCATACAAAACAGAATATTATTTGAAGGTTTAGAGTTTGCACATGCAAATTTACTTGGAATGGCAGGTAAATACCACATATAGGTAGGTATGGTGGACTCATATGGAACAACTTTGGGTTTAAGGGTGTTGGGATGCACAAGTAGTATTTCTACCTGGTGTGGAAGTTTTGGCTAGTATGAGGTGGAAGCAAGCACCACATGTTGGAGGATCCATAACAATATAACTTCTATACAAATATACCCAAACACAACTCATTACGTTGTCTTCCTTGTCCAACTTCAACTAATTTGCTCAAGTTTGAAAATAATTAATGCGGCTCACAATCATAGAATATGTCCAAGATAGTATATTTATATGCGAAATCTCTCTTCCTTCAATATTCTTTCATGAATTGTTCAAGTGACCAATGCGGTGTTCGCTAACTTTCAATAAATTTTACCACCTATACTTCTTATATGTGAAGTCATTACTCCCCATGGGATAAGCATATAAAAGGTATATAATTTCAGATTTATGATATTCAATTCATTCAACCATTTACTCATAGGATATAAGTGAAGCACGAGAGTAAATGACAAAACTACTCCAAAACATATAAGGGAAGATCAATGAGTAGTCAAACAATTAAGTAGCTATGTGAGGAATTTCTCTCTATATCTAAATAAATATTTTCAGATCTGAGTATTTTATTTAAATATCGAGAAAAAGAAAAATAGCACTCCGAGAATAGGACGCATCATGTGAACGAATAAAAAAATAGGCTCAAAATAGGCAAACCGATAATTGTTGATGAAGAGAGGTGGGATGCATAGCATGCCCATGCTTAGATGCTTGAGACTTATTGAAATATTTACTTGGGGTACCTTGGGCATCCCCAAGATTGATATTTTGTATCTCTTTCAATCCTCTCATATCATGGTTTCACCTATTCTCAAAAACTTCATCCACACAAAACTCGAAAAGAACTCGTGAGATAGGTTAGTACACATAATAATAAATCAACTCTTTATGTACTGACAAGAAAAGTTGCACAATAATTTTCAAACATTAGGTACTGTATACTATCATTTCCACAATTTATAGCTACCAATATAGGCTATGGAAACTATAGGATAAGTAGATAACAAAACTATGACAACAATCTGTCTAAATAGAACAGTCTGTAGGAATTTATTAAACTAGTGTACTTATGTAAATCGAAAAATTGCTAAAATTTAGGACATGCTAAATAATTTATATTAAAATATTGTGTTAAAAGTTCCGAAACTTTACACGTTTCAGTAAAATAAGAAAATTAAAACACTGCAGCAGAAGTTTCTGTTTTCACACAGCACATATCAAACATGCAATTCAAGCATCCTAAAGGCAATTCTTGGAAAATTTTATTGAAAAAAAAGATTATAAATAACACCTAACATAAAACAACAAAATAAAATAACGCTCCAAGCAAAACTCATATTATGTGACAAATAAAAATATAGCTCCAAGTAAGATATACCGATAGTGTTGAAGACGAAAGAGGGGATGCCTTCCGGGGCATCCCCAAGCTTAGACGCTTGAGTCTTCCTTGAATATTACCTTGGGGGCCCTTGTAAATCCCCAAGATTAGGTTATTTTCACTCCTTATTCTCCTCATTATTGGTGTCTCACCCAAAACTTGAAAACTTCAATCACACAAAACTTAACGGAACTTTGTGAGAAGGGTTAGTGTAATAAAGATTGATCATTCACTTAGGTATTGTCAATACAATATTCATAACTATTACCACATTATACATACTATATTACATCATTCCCACAATTTATATTACTCAATATAGGCTATAGGAACACTTGAAACAAGCAAACTATGCATGCCAAACAGAATCTGTCAAAAACAGAACACTCTATAAAGATCTGAATTATCACCAAACTTCCCTGACACTAAAAATTCTGAAAACTTAGGAAATATCACATAATTGGCATAGAAATGTTGTGTAAAATTTCAGAATTGGTTGACTCTCCAGTAAAGTCAGATAATTCATATAGTAGAGGCAAAACTTTCTATTTTTGCACAGAATCAAACAAGCAAGTATCCACACTATCCCAAAGGCTTTACTTGGCACTTTATTGAAATAAAACACACAAAACATGACTACTATAGTATCTTAATCATGTGAGAACATAAAAATAGAAGTTAAAAGTGTTGGGTTGTCTCCCAACAAGCGCTTTTCTTTAATGCCTTTTAGCTAGACATGATGATTTCAATGATGGTCGTATAGGAATAATAATTGAAACATGCAAAAGAGCATCATGAATCTCATTACAAGCACATTTAAGTCTAACCCACTTCCTATGCATATGGATTTTGTGATCTATCAATTTATGGGCGCAAGAATCAACTATCATAGGAAGGCAAAACAAGCATAACTTCAAAACCTTGAACACATAGAGAGGAAACTTGATATTATTGCAATTCCTACAAGTATATGTTCCTCCCTCATAATAATGTTTAGCAGCATCATGAAGGAATTCCACAATATAAACAAAACATAAAGCATTGTCTCCATGATCCACAAGCATAGAAAAATGTCACTCTCCACATAAGCAATTTTCTTCTTATTCATAATAGTGGGAGCAAACTCAACAAAATAACTATCATGAGATACTTGATTGACATAACCACATTCAATATTAAAATCATGATGACAAGTTTCATGGTTACTATCACTCTTTATAGCATACAGTCATCATAATAATCATCATATATAGGAGGCATGCCATAATCATAATAATTTGCTCCACAAAACTTGGGGGACTAAAAATATCATCTTCATCAAACATAGCATCCCCAAGCTTGTGGCTTTGCATATCATTAGCGTCATGGATATTCACAGAATTCATACTAGCAATATTGCAATCATGCTAATCATTCAAATATTTAGTGCCTAACATTTAATAACTTCTTCTTCTAACACTTGAGCACAATTTTCCTTTCCATCATTTTCACGAAAGACATTAAAAAGATGAAGCATATGAGGCAACCTCAATTCCATTTTCTTTGTAGTTTTCTTTTATAAATCCAAACTAGTGAATAAACAAGAAACTAAAAGATTTAATTGCAAGATCTAAAGATATACCTTCAAGAACTCACCTCCTCGGCAACAGCACCAGAAAAGAGCATGATGTCTACTATGCAACCTTCTCCTTGTAGACTCGTGTTGGTCCTGCAAGCATAGAGTATTGTAGGACAGTAGCAAATTTCCCTCAAGTGGATGACCTAAGGTTTATCAATACGTGGGAGGAATAGGATGAAGATGGTCTCTCTCAAATAACCCTGCAACAAAATAACAAATAGTCTCTTGTGTCCCCAACACACCCAATACAATGGTAAATTGTATAGGTGCACTAGTTCGGCGAAGAGATGGTGATACAAGTGTAATATGGATGGTAGATATAGGTTTTTGTAATCTGAAAATATAAAAGCAGCAAGGTAACTAATGTTAAAAGTGTGCACAAACGGCATTGCAATGCTTAGAAACAAGGCCTAGGGTTCATACTTTCACTAGTGCAAGTTCTCTCAACAATACTAAGATAGTTGAATCATATGTAAATCCCTCATGTGCGACAAACAGTTCACTCCAAAGTCACAAATAGCAGAGAACAAACGAACAAATTATTGTAGGGTACGAAACCACCACAAAGTTATCTTTTCCAATCAATCTTATGAGCTATCCCTACAAGTGTCACGAACATCCCTAGAGTTCGTACTAAAATAACACCTTACGATACACATCAAAACCCTAATGTCACTTAGATACTCCAATGTCACCACGAGTACCCATGGGCTTGATTTATGATATGCATCGCACAATTTCAGATTCACCATGTTCAATCGAACACAAAGAACTTCAAAGAGTGCCCCAAAGTTTCTACTAGAGATTCAAGATGAAAACATGTGCCAACCCCTATGCATAGATTCCCAAGGTCACGAAACTCGCAAGTTGATCACCAAAACATACATGAAGTGGATCAAATAGAACATCCCATTGTCACCACGGATATCCCATCGCAAGACCTACATCAAGTGTTCTCAAATCCTTAAAGACTCAATCCGGTAAGAAAACATCAAAGGGAAAACTCAATTCATCACAAGAAGATAGAAAGGGGAAAACTCCATATGATTCATCTATATCAATAAAGCTTGCGGTACATCAAGATCGTGCCATCACAAGAACACGATAGAGGGAGAGATTAGACATATAGCTACTGGTACATACCCTCAACCCCGAGTGTTAACTACTCCCTCCTTGTCATGGAGACCTCCGAGATGATGAAGATGGCCTCCAGTGATGGTTTCCCCCTCCAACAGGGTGCCGGAACGGGCTCCCGATTGGTTTTTCATGGATACAGAGGCTTGCGGCGGTGGAACTCCCAATGTAGGTTTCTTTCTGGGGTTTTTAGTATTTATAGGAATTTTTGGCGCTAGTCTCAGGTCAAGGGGATGCTCGGGGAGTCCACAAGCCACACGGGCGCGGCCTAGGGGGCGTCCAGAAAGCTTTTGGCCTCCTTGCCCACCTCCCAGCCTAGTCCTTGTGCTTCGGGGGTCCCTTTTGGTCCATAAAAAATCACCGTAAATTTTCATCCCATTCCGAGAACTTTTATTTCCCCACAAAAAAACGACACCATGGTAGTTCTGCTGAAAACAACGTCAGTCCGGGTTAGTTCTAATAAAATCATACTAAAATCGTAAAGAATTATTGTAAGCATGGCATGAATACTTCATAAATTGTAGATATGTTGGAGATGTATCATTTAAAGATGGTCGCATTGAGGCCTCCACTCCTCTGCCTCTTCTTAGAATGATCAACTCTATCACTACGGTTGGTTGCCGCATCAAGACTCTACTCCTCCTCCATGCCTAGCCATTCATGCAACTCTGAATTTGGATGGTGGCTAATTTTAGGGAAAAGCAACTACATGCAACAGCCCGCATTTCTCCTCATCAAAATTTTGAGCTGCATGTGTCGAACATGTGTTAATTGGTAGGACCCTAAGTCTGTATTCCGTATCCCCTGCGATGTGTGCGCTGAAAATGGTCAGTTCCGACCATATGCCACCTGACGACACGACAGGAGCTAGAGATCAAGATCGGGCGCCGCTCGTTATCGTCAAAAAGTGAAATTGCACTTATTGGAATTTGTTTTGTTTTCAATATATGTGCGTTGTTCGTACACCGTAAGAGCAATTCCAATGGGGAGACCCATTTTGTCTGCCTGCGTCCATTTGGGTCGGCACGGACAAAAGTGGAGGCCCAACGCGCCGACCCAAATCCAAATCGAGTTCCGCGCCGACGCATTTGTGAACCAAATTTGCGGCTGAAATGCGTCGGCACGGATGACGAGGATATGTACCTTGGGTAGAGTCCTAGGCCTGACCTACATACCCTACCAAAGGACACTATATTGGAGGACTTAAAGGTTACAAGAGAGTTGTCGACTAAAGTCATCATGGCATGTAAGTCACTCGACAATTAATTCACTCGGAGTTTCCTTCCTCCACTCGACAATCTCCTCTCACTCGGAAGAACCAACGGCTAGTCGACAACAGAAGACCAGAAGGCACCCCAGGGATGCCAACAGGCAGGCGTTCGACCAGTCACCATTAGTAGCATTTCTATTGGAAATACGCCCTAGAGGCAATAATAAATTAGTTATTACCATATTTCCTTGTTCGTGATAATCGTTTAATATCCATGCTATAATTGTATTGATCGAAGACTTAGATGCATGTGTGGATACATATACAAAACCATGTCCCTAGTATGCCTCTAATAGACTAGCTCGTTGATCAAAGATGGTTAAGGTTTCCTAGCCATGGACATGAGATGCCATTTGATAAGGGGATCACATCATTAGGATAACGGTGTGATGGACAAGACCCAAACTACAAACGTAGCATATGATCGTGTCAGTTTAATGCTACTGTTTTCTACATGTCAAGTATCTGTTCCTATGACCATGAGATCATGCAACTCACTGACACCGGAGGAGTGCCTTGTGTGTATCAAACGTCGCAACGTAACTGGGTGACTATAAAGAAACTCTACAGGTATCTCCGAGGGTGTCTGTTGGGTTGGCATGGATCAATACTAGGATTTGTTACTCCGTGTGACGGAGAGGTATCTCAGGGCCCACTCGGTAATACAACATTACAATAAGCCTTGCAAGCAATGTGACTAAGTGTTAGTCATAGCATCTTGTATTACGGAACGAGTAAAGAGACTTGTCGGTAACGAGGTAGAACTAGGTATGGAGATACCAACGATCAAATCTCGGGCAAGTAACATACCGAAGAACAAAGGGAACATCATACGGGATTAACTGAATCCTTGACATAGAGGTTCGACCGATAAAGATCTTCATAGAATATGTAGGAACCAATATGGGCATCTAGGTCCCGCTATTGGTTATTGATCGTAGAGATGTCTCGGTCATGTCTACATAGTTCTCGAACCCGCAGGGTCTGCACACTTAAGGTTTGGTGACGTTTCGGTAGTATAGAGTTATGTATGGTGGTGACCGAAGGTTGTTCGGAGACCAGGATGAGATCCCGGACATCACGAGGAGATCCGGAATGGTCCATAGGTAAAGATTGATATATAGGAAGTCTTGTTTTGGTCGCCGGAAAACTTTCGGGCTCATCGGTAGTGTACCGGGAGTGCCGGTAGTATACCGGGAGACCATTGGGAGGGGTATTCCGACCCAAGAGGCTACATGGGCTGTGGGAGAGTGAATACTAGCCCTTAGTGGGCTGGTGGAAATCCCACACAAGGCCCGTGCGGCTAGGAGAGAAAACCCAAAGAGAAAAAGGTGGAAAAAGGGCAAAATAGGGAGGAATCCTAGTCCTACTAGGATTGGAGGAGGAGTCCTCCTCTCCTCCTTGACTCGGTCAAACCAAGGGCTGGAACCTTGAGGGCCAAGCCTCCTCTCTCTTCCTCCTATATATACTAGAGGTTTTAGGGTTTTTTGCACTAGATTTTCAGCCACGTGTTACCTGTTCCTCTAGCGCGTAGTTTCTCCTCTAGATCAGATTTCTGCAGTGCTTAGGCGAAGCCCTGCCGGAATAGCTCCACCACCATCGCCGGAGCGCCGTCACGCTGTCGGAGAACTCTTGTAACTCTCCGCTCCCTCTTGCTGGATCAAGAAGGCGGAGATCGTCATCAAGCTGTACGTGTGCTGAACGCGGAGGTGCCGTTCGTTCGGCACTAGATCGGAAGGACCGTGATCAAAATCGCGAGACGGATCATGATGAGATCGCAGGATAGATCGTGATGAGTTCGCAGGACGGATCATGATTGGATCGCGAGACAGAACGTGATGAGGTCGCGGACACTTGGTGATTTGGATCGCGAAGACATTCGACTACACCAACCGCGTTTCTTAACGCTTCCCTCTTAGCGATCTACAAGGGTATGTAGATCCACTCTCCCTCTCGTAGATGCTCATCACCATGGATAGATCTTGCGTGCGCGTAGGAAATTTTTTGTTTCCCATGCAACATTCCCCAATAGTGGCATCATGAGCTAGGTCTATGTGTAGATGAGATCTCGAGTAGAACACAAAGAGTTTGTGGGCGTTGATGCTTAGATTACTTCCTCCCTTGATCATGTTTTGGTTTAGCGGTATTGTGGGATGAAGCGGCCTGGACCAACCTTACTCGTACGCTTATGAGAGACCGGTTCCATCGACTGGCTGGCGGGTGGGATGGCTGGCGGGTGTCTGTTTCTCCTACTTTAGTTGGATCGGATTCAAAAAAAGGACGTCCTTGAGAAGGTTGAAAAGCAACTTATGTATCACCGTTGTGGTTTTTGCGTAGGTGAGAATTGTTCTTGCTAGATACCCATAGCAGCCATGTAAAACATGCAACAACAATTAGAGGACGTCTAACTTGTTTTTGCAGGGTATGTTGTGATGTGATATGGCCAATTACATGATGAGATATATGTGATGGATGAGATGATCATGTTTTGTATAGAATATCACGATTTCATGTCGATGAGTACGGCAACCGGCAGGAGCCATAGGGTTGTCTTTAATTATTGTATGACTTGCGTGTCAATCATTAAGCGCTATGTAATGCTTTACTTTATCGCTAAACGGTAGCAATAGTAGTAGAAGCATGGTGGGCGCGACAACCCCGATGGCGACACGTTGATGGATATCAAGATGATGGAGATCATGGTGTCATGCCGGTGACGATGGAGATCATGTCGGTGCTTTCAAGATAGAGATCAAAAGCACAAGTTCATGGCCATATCATGTTACTTATGATTTGCATGTGATGTTAATCCTTTTATGCACCTTGTTTTGCTTAGGACGATGGTAGCATTATAAGGTGATCCCTCACTTAATTTCAAGATAAATTGTGTCCTCCCCGAGTGTGCACCGTTGCGAAAGTTCATCGTGTCTAGACACCACATGATGATCGGGTGTGATAGACTCTACGTTCACATACAACCGGTGCAAGCCAGTGTTGCATATGCAGAACACTCGGGTTAAACTTGACGAGCCTAGCATGTACAGACATGGCCTCGGAACACAAGAGACCGAAAGGTCGAACATGAGTCATATAGTAGATATGATCAACATGATGATGTTCACCATTGAAACCACCTCAACTCACGTGGTGATCGGACTTGAGTTGGTGAATTTGGATCATGTATCACTCGAATGACCGGAGGGGTGTCGATTTGAGTGAGAGTTCTTCGGTAATATGATTAATTGAACTCATTATCATGAACATAGTCAGTAGGTTTTTTGCAAATTATGTTGTAGATTACTTGCTTGTGTTGTAGCTCCCTTGAATTTTTATATGTTCCTAGAGAAATAGAGTTGAAAGATGATGGTAGCAATATTGCGGACTGGGTCCGTGATCTGAGGATTGTCCTCATTGCTGCACACAAAGCTTATGTCCTTAATGCACCGCTCGGTGCGCCAACCCCTCTAGCGATGTCTGTAAATGTTGTGAACATCTGACAGGCACGTTCTGATGACTACTTGATAGTTTAGTGCGTCATGCATTACGGCTTAGAATTCTATCTCCAAAACATTTTGAACATTACGGAACATATGAGATGTTCTAAGAGCTGAAATTAGGATCTTAGGCTCGTGCCCTGTTGTGAGATATGAGATCTCCAACAAGATTCTTTACCTGCAAGATGAAGGAGAATAGCTCAATCATTGAGCATGTGCTCGGATTGTCTGGGTGCTACAATCACTTGAATCGAGTGGGAGTTGATCTTCCAGATAAGATAGTGATTGATATAGTTCTGCAAGTCATTGTCACTAAGCTACTAGAACTTGGTGATGAACTATAAAATTCCAGGGATAGAAATAATGATCCCTGAGTTGTTCGCGATGTTTGACACCGCGAAGGTAGAAATCAAGAAGGAGTGTCAAGTGTTGATGGTTAGTAAAACCCCTAGTTTCGAGAAGGGAAAGGGAAAGGAGGGAAACTTCATGGATGGCAAGTCAGTTGCTGCTCCAGTGAAGCAACCCAAAGTGGAACCCAAACCCGAGACTAAGTGCTTCGATTATGAGAAGAGCGGTCGCTGAAGCGGAACAACCATAGATACTTGGTAGATAAGAAGGCTGGCAACATCGACAGAAGTATATTTGATATATGTGTTAATGATGTGTACCTTGCGAGTACTCCTAATAGCACCTGGGTATTGGATACCAGATCGGTTGCTAAATGTTAGTAACTCGAAATAAAAGCTACGGAATAAACGAAGAACTAGCTAAGGATGAGGTGGCAATGTGTGTTGGAAATGTTTCCAAGGTTGATGTGATCAACATCGCACGCTCTCTCTACCTTCAGGATTAGTGACGAACCTAAATAAATGTTATTTGGTGTTTTGCGTTGAGCATGAATGTGATTAGATCGTGTTTATTGCAACATGGTTATTCATTTAAGTTAAATAATAATGGTTATTCTGTTTACATGAATAATACCTTCAATGGTCATGCACCCAGTGAGAATGGTTTGTTGAATCTTGATCGTAGTAATACACATGTTCATAACATTGATGCCAGAAGATACAAAGTTAATAATGATAGTACCACATACTTGTGGCACTACCGCTAAATGTCATACTGGTATAAAAAGCATGAAGAAACTCCATGCTGATGGATCTTTGGACTCATTCGATTTCAAATCGGTTGAGACATGCGAACCATGCCTCTTGGGCAAGATGACTAAGGACCCCGTTTTCTAGTTTGATGGAGCGGGCAAGTGATTTATTGGAAATGACACATGTTGATGTATGCAATCCAATGAGTCTTGTAGCGTGCGGTGGATATCGTTATTTTCTTACCTTCATTGATGATTTGAGTAGATATAGTGTATGTTTACTTAATGAAACACAAGTCTGAATCATTTGAAAGGTTCAAGCAAATTCAGAGTGAAATTTAAGATCATCATGACAAGAAGATAAAAATGTCTGCGATATGATTGTGGAGGTGAATATCTGAGTTACGAGTTTGGCATACAACGTTAGACAATGTGAAAGTTGTTTCACAACACACGCCACCTGGAACACCATAGTGTGATGGTGTGTCCGAACGTCATAGTCGTGCTCTATTGGATATGGTGTGTGCTATGATGTCTCTTATCGTTTTGTTACTATAATTTTGGGGTTATGCATTAGAGACAACTACATTCACTTTAAATAGGGCACCATCTAAATCCATTGAGATGACACTGGGTGAATTATGGTTTGATAGAAACCTAAGCTGTCATTTCTTAATTTTGGGGCTGCGACGCTTGTGTGGAAAATGTTTTCACCTAATGAAGTCGAACCCAAAGCGGACAAATGCATCTTCATAGAATACCCTAAGAACAGTTGGGCGAACCTTCTATCTCAAATCCAAGCATAAAATGTTTGTTGCTAAAACTGGGTCCTTTCTCGAGAAAAAGTTTCTCTCGAAAGAATTGAGTGGGAGGAAGATAGAACTTGATGAGGTTGTTGAACCTTTGTTTCAATGAGAGAGTAGCACAACACAGGAAGATGTTTCTCTGAAGCCTATGTTAGTTGAAGAGGAAGTTAATGATGATGATCATGAAGCTTCGGATCAAGTTACTATCAAACATCGTAGGTCGACAAGGACGTGTACTACTCCTGAGTGGTACGACAACCCTGTCTTAGAGGTCATGTTGTTGAACAACAATGAACCTATGAGCTATGGAGAAGCAATGATGGGCACGGATTCCAACAAATGGTTAGAGGCCATGAAATCCGAGAAAGGATCCATGTATGAAAACTAAGTATAGACTTTGGTAGACTTGCTCGTTGGACGGCAGGACGTCGAGTACAAATGGACCTTTAAGATGAAGACAGACGCTGATGGTAAATGTCACCATTTATAAAGCTCGACTTGTTGCAAAGAAGTTTACGACAAGTTCAATGAGTTGACTGCGATGAGACTTTCTCACTCGTAGCGATGCTGAAGTCTGTTGGAATTATGTTAGCAGTTGCTGCATTTTTCAATTATGAAATCTGGCAGATGGATGTCAAAACACCGTTTCCTTAACGGTTTACTTGAGGAAAGGTTGTATGTGATACAACCAGAAGGTTGTGTCAGTCCTAAGGATGCTAAAAGGTGACCAAGCTTCGGTGATCCTTCTATGGACTGAAGCAAGCATCTCGGAGTCGGAATATACACTTTGATGAGGTGGTCAAAGTTTGTAGTTTATACAAAGTTTACGAGAAACTTATATTTACAATAAAGTGAGTGGGAGCACTATAGAATTTTTGATAAGTATATGTGGATGACATATTGTTGATTGGAAATGATGTAGAATTTCTGGAAAGCATAAACAGTTGCTTGAAAAGAGTTTTTTAAAGGAAGACCTGGATAAATCTACCTAATTGTTGAGCATCAAGATCTATAGAGATAGATCAAGATGCTTGATGAGACTTTCAATGAGTACATACCTTGACAAGATTTTGAAAGAGTTCAAATGGATCAGTCAGAGAGAGAGAGTTCTCGCTTGATTTGTAAGGTGTGAAGTTGAGTGAGACTCAAAGCTCGACAACGGCAAAAGAAAGAGAAAGGACGAACGTCGTCCCCTATGCCTTAGCCATAGGCTCTATATTATGCCATGTTATGTACTGCACCTGGTGTGTGCCTTGCCATGAGTCTGTCAAGGGGTACAAAAGTGATCGAGGAGTGGATCACTGGACAGCGGTCAAGATTATCCTTAGTAACTAAAGGACTAAGGAGATGTTTCTTGATTATGGAGGTGATAAAGAGTTCATCGTAAAGAGTTACGTCGATGCAAGCTTTAACACCAATCCGGACGACTCGTAGTAGCAATCTGGATACATATAGTGGAGCAGCCTTTTGGAATAGTACCAAGTGGAGTGTGGTAGCAGTGTTTACAGTTTGACATAGAGATTTGCAAAGTACACACGGATCTGAATGTCATAGACCCGTTGACTATAAGACCTCTCTCATATGCAAAGCATGATCGAGCCCCAGAACTCATTGGGTGTTAGATTCATAACAATGCAAATCACATGGTGATGTGAACTAGATTATTGATTCTAGTTCAAGTGGAGACTGTTGGATATATGCCCTAGAGGCAATAATAAATTAGTTATTACCATATTTCCTTGTTCATGATAATAGTTTATTATCCATGCTATAATTGTATTGATCGGAGACTTAGATGCATGTGTGGATACATAGACAAAACCATGTCCCTAGTATGCCTCTAATGGACTAGCTCGTTGATCAAAGATGGTTAAGGTTTCCTAGCCATGGACATGAGATGTCATTTGATAACGGGATCACAACATTAGGAGAATGGTGTGATGGAAAAGACCCAAACTACAAACGTAGCATATGATCGTGTCAGTTTAATGCTACTATTTTCTGCATGTCAAGTATCTGTTCCTATGACCATGAGATCATGCAACTCACTGACACCGGAGGAGTGCCTTGTGTGTATCAAATGTCGTAACTGGGTGACTATAAAGATACTCTATAGGTATCTCCGAGGGTGTCTGTTGGGTTGGCATGGATCAAGACTAGGATTTGTTACTCCGTATGACGGAGAGGTATCTCAGGGCCCACTCGGTAATACAACATCGCAATAAGCCGTGCAAGCAATGTGACTAAGTGTTAGTCACGGGATCTTGTATTACAGAACGAGTAAAGAGACTTGCCGGTAACGAGGTTGAACTAGGTATGGAGATACCGACGATCGAATCTTGGGCAAGTAACATACCAAAGAACAAAGGGAACATCATACGGGATTAACTGAATCCTTGACATAGAGGTTCGACCAATAAAGATCTTCGTAGAATATGTAGGAACCAATATGGGCATCCAGGTCCCGCTATTGGTTATTGACCGTAGTGATGTCTCGGTCATGTCTACATAGTTCTCGAACCCGGAGGGTCTACGCACTTAAGGTTCGGTGATGTTTCGGTAGTATAGAGTTATGTATGGTGGTGACCGAAGGTTGTTCGGAGTCCCGTATGAGATCCCGGACGTCACGAGGGCTCTAGAATGGTCCGGAGGTAAAGATTCATATATAGGAAGTCCTGTTTTGGTCGCCGGAAAAGTTTTGGGCTCATCGGTAGTGTACCGGGAGTGCCGGTAGTGTACTAGGAGACCATCGGGAGGGGTATTTCGACCCAAGAGGCTACATGGGCTGTGGGAGAGTGAATACCAGACCTTAGTGGGCTGGTGGAATTCCCACACAAGGCCCATGCGGCTAGGAGTGAAAACCCAAAGAGAAAAAGGTGGAAAAAGGCAAAATAGGGAGGAATCCTAGTCCTACTAGCATTGGAGGAGGAGTCCTCCTCTCCTCCTTGATTCGACCAAACCAAGGGATGGACCCTTGAGGGACAAGCCTCCTCCTATCTTCCTCCTATATATACTAGAGGTTTTAGGGGTTTTGGCACTAGATTTTCAGCCACGTGTTACCCGTTCCTCTAGTGCATAGTTTCTCCTCTAGATCGGATTTCTGCAGTGCTTAGGCGAAGCCCTGCCGGAATAGCTCCACACCATCGCCGGATCGCCGTTACGCCGCTGGAGAACTCTTCTACCTCTCTTCTCCCTCTTGCTGGATCAAGAAGGGGGAGATCATCATTAAGTTGTACGTGTGCTGAACACGGAGGTGTCGTCCGTTCGGCGCTAGATCGGAAGGACCGTGATCAAGGTCGCGAGACGGATCGTGATGAGATTGCAGGACAGATCGTGATGAGTTTGCGGGACAGATTGTGATTGGATCTCGAGACGGATCATGGTGAGATCGCGGGACGTTCGGCGATTTGGATCACGAAGACGTTCGACTACACCAACCATGTTTCTTAACGCTTATCGCTTAGCGATCTACAAGGGTATGTAGATCCACTCTCCCTCTTGTAGATGCTCATCACGATGGATAGATCTTGCGTGCGCGTAGGAAAATTTTTGTTTCCCATGCAATGTTCCCCAACAATTTATTGTATACGTTACCAGTAACGTATACCTTTATTCCCACGATCGAACCCTTGGTTGTTGGGCATTTATGAGGGACAGCGCACTCTATATAAGCCGCCCCTCCCCTCCGGCACAAGGGTTTGCACCCCGTGTAACACATACATTCCATACGACAAGAGCTCCCGAGCACTGAGATGTAAGGTTGTTACCTCCACGAGAGGGGCCTGAACTCATATATCTGTGTGTACATCCTTGCCGTAGCTAGGACTCTGCCCTCTCCTTACGTACCCTACCTTCTACTATCAGGCTCGTTCCCACGATAGTTGGCGCCCACCGTGGGGCAGGCGTCTAAGCGACTTCCGGCGAGGTTGCATTTTTCCCCTTTGTCATGTCTTCCGGCGGTGGTTTATTCCTGGGCCACGAGATTCGTCTCGGAGCTCTCACCTTCATCGCCGACGACTCGGCATGGCTTCACGAGGCACCTCTAGATGTTGAGGCACTCCTGATCCGCAAGGCGGCGCACTTCCGCGCAAGCTCCTGCGGTGTTCTTTTGCTGCAGCCGTCGACTCCGTACTTGTCGGCCCTCCCTGTTGTTCGCCGCCGTAAGCGGTTTGGTCATTCACGACTCTAGCGCTGGGTGTAACATGCGGTGGCTTGCCAAGTGTCATTCCCCTAGATTGCGGCTATCGAGCTCGCCGAATCACTTCATGGTGTGTTCGACTCGGTGTCGAATCAGTCTGACCTGCCCTCCGAGTGCGAGAGTTGTGATCCTGCGGCGGAGATCCTCATGGCGGGCTCACATCAAAGCCCGCCCCTGGTTTTGACCGTGGCAGGCACGAAGCTGGAGGAGCGTCGGATGATCAGCAACACCGGGATAAGGAGATCCTTCATACGCCCATCGTCGGTGCGACTGCTGAGGCCCAGGCTTTGGAGGCGACGCGCATTCGGCTTGAAGATATTCAGAAAGAACTCGACAAGCGTGCTCGCTAGTGTCCACCACTTCCCAGTCAACGTCAGCGACAGTTGTTTCCAAGTGGATCTCAGAACAATGTCGAGGTATTCCATACTCTAGTTTTAAAAGTTGCAGCCGCTGCTAGGATTACAGATTCCATTCAGCCATCGTGTTCAAAGGCTGGCAGAGGTTTGCAGCAGATTCGAGCGTTGCTTGATGCAGCACAGCATCAGAACTCAGTTGTTTCCCAATCATGCAATAGATTACACAACAATTCACCAAAGGCAGACATTGTTCAGTCGGCACACAGTCCAAGGTCACCTTTGTGTTGCAGGGGCGGAGGTTACCGTGAAGATCAGTATCGGGATCAGGGGCGAGATCAGTTTCCTCCTCATTTTCACCGTTATAACCACTGTCGAGGGCCTACTCCTCCGCGGAGTGGTTCGTACGTGCCCCGGCAATATGACGATAGGCGCCCGCTCGGTGATGAGCGGAACCCAGGTTTTGATATAAGGGATATCCTTGCCCAGAAGCGGATCGATAGAGGCAGAGCCCACAAGGATGGTTATGATAGAGACTATCCAAGTGGAAATGGTGTCGTTGTTTTTGGCCTCGAGTGTTTTAGCAGAGCCATTCGCTCTACAGAGATTCCCCCCAACTTCAGGTTGGCGGCTGGAATAAGCAAGTTCTCCGGCGAGTCAAAGTCGGAAACATGGTTAGATAATTACCGAGTTGCTATGCAGATTGGTGGAGGAAATGACAAAATAGCCATGAAGCATTTTTCCTTGATGTTAGATGGTTTGGCCCGAGCATGGTTGAATCGTTTGGCTCCTTCTAGCATCTATTGCTGGGAAGATCTTTCCCGAGTGTTCATTGGAACTTTCGAGGGCATTTGTAACCATCCAGCTAGTTTGATAGATTTGCAGCACTGTGTTCAAAATCCCATTGAGTCCTTAAGAGATTACATTCAGTGTTGGTCCACCTTGCATCACACATTGGAGAATGTTTTTGAGCATCAAGGTGTTTGTGATTTCAAGGCCGGTGTGAAGTACAGAGAGCTTTACCTGAAGTTTGGGTGGACCGGTGATATTTCCCTGAGCAAGATGAAGGAGATTGCCACTCGGTACGCCAACGGCAAAGAACAAGACCGCCTCCACAGTGGCAAAGGAAAATCAGTCGACAATGATGCCAGTGGCAATTCCAGTCGAAAATAGAAGCGTAAAGCTGATGGCCCTGCTCAGGCAAAGGTGGCCGGTCTAGCGACGCAAGGAAAAAATAAGGGGAAGTCCAAAGGGAAGTTTACCCCCAAGAAAGGAAAGAATTAGTCGGGAACTGATGTTATGGATTTACCGTGTGCAATCCACACGAAGAAATATGAAGTAGGCAATTTAATATTGCTGAAGCATACCACTGGACAGTGTCGTTTACTGATCCAGCAATTCAAGGAAGGTCAATCGAGTGAGAAAACTCCTGGAAAGGAGGATGATGAAGACAAACAAGAGTTTCCTGAAGTCAACGCTACTCTGATGAGTTTTGCTGATGTCGAAAGCAAGAGTCGACTGAAAGTTATCAACAGAGAGGTCAACATGACTGTTCCTGCCACTCCCACATACCTCAAATGGTCTCAGACCACTAACATATTCGACTAGTCTGACGACCCGGCTCACGTCACTACCCCAGGTCGACAAGCTCTGGTGGTAGATCCAGTTGTGGGAGACACTCGACTCTGCAATGTTCTCATGGACGGAGGGAATGGTTTGAACATCTTGTATGCGGATACCCTTAAAGGGATGGGCATTCGATGTCACATCTCAGCGAAAGCAACATGCAGTTCCACGGAGTCATTCTTGGAAAGAAGGCCAGGTCACTCGGCGAGATTGCATTGGATGTGGTATTCGATATGGACAAGAATTTTTGCAAGGAGAAATTAATGTTTGAAGTTGTGGACTTCCAAAGCGCATATCACGCCATCCTTGGTCGTATGGCCTATGCATGTTTCATGGCTCGTCCATGTTACATGTACCTCAAGCTGAAGATGCCCAGGCCCAAGGGGGTGATCACAGTCACAGGCAATCAACAGAGAGCTAAGGAGTGCCTCCAGCAGGGCTCCAAAATCACTGACCATCAGATAGTTGTGGTTGAATTGGAAGAGTACAAGAAAACTGTTGATCCTGCCGACATGTTGCGTGCCAAGAAGCCTGCTTTGGAGTCCGCTTTTCAGTTGGCAGGCAAAGTGAAAAAAGTACACATCCACCCTACAGATCCTAATGCTGCCCCGACCAAAATTTCGACACCACTCGACGGCAAATAGGAAGTCGAGGTCATCCAGTTCCTCCATGAGAACTAGGACATCTTCGCATGGAAGCATGGTGACATGTCGGGTGTACCCAAGGAACTGGCTGAGCACCAACTAAGAGTTGGCCCGAAGGCCAAGACTGTGAAAGAGCATTTGCATCGGTTAGCAGCGGAGAAGCAGAAGGCAATCGTCGAGGAGGTGGCTCGACTCTTGGCGGCCAAATTCATTCGAGAGATTTACCACTTTGAGTGGCTCTCGAACGTCGTTATGGCCCCCAAGAAAGATAAGTCACTCCTCATGTGTATTGACTTCAAACATATCAATCAGGTCCGCCCAAAAGATCATTTCTCGCTCCCCCGCATCGATCAGATTGTCGACTCGACTGCGGGATGTGAGCGTTTATCTTTTCTTGATGCATACTCTGGCTACCATCAGATCCGTCTATTTGGTTCAGATGAAGTAAAGACAACCTTCATCACCCCTTTCGGGTATTTCTGTTATATCACCATGCCTTTTGGTTTGAAAAATGTTGGTGCTAATTTCATGTGCATGATTCAAAAATGCCTGCTCGAGCAGATCCCTCGGAATGTTGAAGCATACATGGACGATATTGTTGTCAAGTCTCGCAAAGGTTCCGACCTGCTGACTGACTTGGCTGAAACATTTGCCAATCCAAGGAGGTATGAAAAGCTCTGTATGTGTTCATGATGTCCAAAAGCTCACGGGTTACCTGGCAGCGTTAAGTCGATTCATTTCTTGTCTCGGTGAGAAGGCATTCCCTTTGTACCGACTTATGAAGAAGTCTGATACATTCGAGTGGGCTCGAGAAGATGAAGCAGCATTTGTCGAGCTCAAAGCCCTGCTTTCCACCCAGTCGGTGCTTGTCGCTTCGCACAGCAAAGAGCTCTTGCTCCTGTACATTGTGGCCACTAATCAGGTTGTCGGTATAGTTCTCGCTATCAAGCGGGAAGAGGAAGGCAAAGCTTACAAAGTCCAATGTCCAATTTATTACATTTCTGAAGTGTTGACCCCTTCAAACGAAAGGTATCCACATTACCAGAAGCTCATCTATGGTATGTATCTATCAGCAAAGAAGGTGGCACACTACTTTCAAGACCATTCAATTTCAGTCGTTAGTGATGCTCCATTGTTTGAGATCCTCAACAATCGAGATGCGACTGGTCGAGTGGCCAAATGGACTATTGAGCTCCTCTACTTTGATATCAAGTTTCAACCAAAAAAGGCGATCAAGTCTCAAGCACTTGCTGATTTCCTGGCCGAGTGGATAGAACACTAGCCGCCAATTCAAATCCACTCTGCGCTTTGGACCATGTTCTTTGATGGCTCGAAGATCTTGAATGGGTGTGGGGATGGCGTAATATTGATATCCCCAAAGGGTGACAAGCTCAGTTATGTCCTGTAGATTCACTTTGATTCCTCCAATAACGAAGCTGAGTATGAAGCACTCTTGTACGGGTTGCGTATGGCCATCTCATTCAGCGTCAAGCGCCTGATGGTACACGGTGACTTTGATTTGGGGGTTAACCAGGTATTGAAAGAGTGGGATGTCAGGAACCCTCTTATGACTGGATACTGCAATGCAGTAGGAAAGCTTGAGAAGAAGTTCGAAGGTTTGGAACTCTATCATGTTCCTCGAGTGAAGAATCAGGCAGCTGATGAGTTAGCAAAGATTGGATCCACTCGGAAGCCTATCCCCAGCAATGTGTTTCTAGAACACTTGCATTCCCCTTCGGTGCACGAAGATCCCTTCACTGAAGAGCCCCCACAAGCAATAATTGCCTCAAATCTGACTGAAGTTGATGTTCCAGTGGTCATAGATCTGGTCATGGATATTCTGGTGATTACACCTGACTGGACGGTGTCGTATATTGCATATATATTAAGACAAGAACTCCCAGAAGACGAGGTTGAAGCTCGATAGATTGTCCATAGATCCAAGGCCTTTATTGTAATGGGTGATCAACTTTTCAGAGAAAGCGTAACTGGCATAACTTAGCGGTGCATCTCTCCCGAAGAAGGCCGACTGATCCTGGAAGAAATTCACTCGGACACATGTGGTCATCATGCGTCGTCCCGGACTGTTGTTTCCAAAGCATACTGAGCTGGTTTCTTCTAGCCGTGCGCCAACGAAATGGCTAAGGAGATTGTTGTCCACTGTGAAGGGTGCCAGTTCTACTCAAACTTGTCGCACAATCCCGCATCCACCTTGAAGACTATTCCACTCGTCTGGCCATTCGTTGTTTGGGGTTTAGATATGATCGGCCCCTTCTGTTGGGGATATAACCCCACGATATGACCCGCCCTGGAGGCTCCGGGTCATGTTGCTGGCTCGTGACCCGGCCCAAGGGTGAGCCGTAAGACTGGTGGCCCAGGAAGATAGGCGGCTCAAGGTGTGGACCGTATGACGGCCCAAACAGAGAAGACCCGGGCGTGTAAGCCGTCTCACTGACAGCTTGGACAAGAAGATAGAGAGAGACTCGGAGATACAGTAAGACTCGGTTAGCAATTGTAACGACCCGGTGGTCCTGACCTCTTATATAAAGGCAGACCCGGGGCGACTTAGGGAGAGGGTGATCGAAAACTAGGTCAAGCTTCTAGCTTCCTGTAATCAATACACAAGCAATACAAACACAAGCAGGACATAGGCTATTACCTCAACTTGAGGGGCCGAACCTGGGTAAATCTGTGTCTTTCATCCCGATTAACCCCTTTGAGTCCACCCCGTTGGCGATGGCCTCGAATCCAAGTTCGTTCACCTGGACATCTGCCGTGATAAATCCACGACAGTTGCGCCCACCGTGGGGCTAGCGCTTGGTGGTGTTGAGTTCTCAAAGGGCTCTCTCCCAGGGCTCGAGGGATACGTGGTTGGAAGGATGGGCAAGAGTCGCCGTGGCCGGCTCTACATCGACGATGCCGGCTGGGGGCTTGATGCTGATTCTGTGGAGTATGGATTCCGGGTTCCGTTTGGCGGGATCCAGGTTTTCATCGGAAAGGTTGATGGATCTACACCCGGGCCGGACATCTGCACCAACATCGTTGAGCCGGCTCGGCATCTCCAATGTGCGAGTGGTGTGCACCTTGCCCGTGCCTATCCAGGTCAAAGGCATATTCTCGTGGGCTTTACTCAAGGTATGGACCTAGAAGCATCCGGGTCACAAGGAACTCTTGTTTGCTCGGAAGATGAGTCCTCCAGTGGGGAGACAGAGTCGGTGTATCGGCTCAGCAACGATGGCCTTGGGGGCTACTACGACACCTATTCTGAGGTAGAAGGCTTTGAGTCGGATGCTCGAAGACCCCCGGTTCATGCGGCGGTGTTCATGGCGGGATCGTCCCTAGCCGCCGGTGACACAGCTGCGGGAGCCGCCGCAGCGGGTGATAGCCCGCCGCCGCTGGCTCAAGTTTTAGTGGAATTGATGGACGAGCTTACAGCTCTCATGGCCACAGAAGTGACACCGGACAATCAAGCAGCCCAGAATTTAGAGGTGGGACGGATCAAGGACCGGATGGCAGAGGAACGACAAAGGATGGATGAGCTGAAGATCCGGATGTAGGAAGAGGCGGAGCGTATCAAGGCGGATGCTTTCCATCTAGAGCTAGAACAAAGGCCAGCAGCTGCGGTGCACCGGAGGAGGCATCAATCCCGTCTGCCAGAACGTTACGAAGCGAGGAACCTGTTTAATACCCCTGGTACGGGGCGGGTTACGGGCATACCAGAAAGCCGCCCGATGGAACGCCCGATGATTCATCCACCCCAGCATAACCAAATCTCACCTAGAGCTTTTCCAACACCGGCGGGTCATTACTCTAACCCGGCCGAGAACATGGTGGCAGCGGCCACCCGTCTTGAGACGATTCCCATCCCAGATGAAGCACCCTTTGCGGAGGACGTGCGAAACGCCATTGGATATTTACAGACGGCCATGGCCCAGCAAGAGAGATACGCTCACAGCCGGAGCCGAGTCCACTCTACCCCCTCCACAGTCGAAGTTTCAGCCGGCGCTATGAATCGCCGGCGTGTTCCAGCAGTCATCCACGTTATGGACCGCCGGAGGACGGGCGGCCGGCTCTAGATGCACAAGCCCTCGCGGACAAGGCGAGGAACAGGCGAGAGGCAGAGATAGCGGCAACCCGTCCAGAGCCGGCGCTTTCCGTCTCAATGGGAGTAGTTAGTACCAAAGCCGTAGGGGTGCCATGTTTAACTCCGGCTCTGAGAAGTGAACGACTACCCAAAGATTTCAAGGGGCCTTGAAAGGTTCCGAATTACACAGCTGATCTACCCCCTGAGGCGTGGGTTGAGAGTTATGAACTAGCAATGGAGATGCTAGACGTCAGTGAGGCGGTATGTGCAAAGTATTTCATCATGATGCTTGAGGGTTCGGCTCGCACGTGGCTGAAAGGTCTGCCGCCTAACACGATAAGTTCATGGGCGGAGCTAAGAGCGAAGTTTATTAAGAACTTTCAGGGGACCTGTAAGCAGCCTATGACCATTGTAGACTTGGACCATTGTGTTCAACAGGAGAATGAGTCGGCCCATCATTGGGTCCGGCGGGTGTCAAGTATTATTCACTCTTCGGAGCAGATCACGGCGGCTCAAGCGGTGCTTATTCTGGAAAAGAACTGTCATTTTGTTCCATTGAAACAGAAGCTCGGCCGGCTCAAACGCACATGTCAGGATATGGGAGATCTCATGACGGCCCTGACAAAGTATGTCGACTCAGATAACACCAAGGATCCAGGCTCGGATGATGAGAAAGCCAATCAAGGGAAGAAAAATAATCAAGGAAAAGGCTTTGTGAACAATGGGAATCAGAAGAAGTTGAAGAGCGCTGATGGCGGGTCAGAGCTAGTGGCAAACACCAACACAGGACAGAACCATCCCAAGGGGAACGGAAAATTCAGGTCGTTTCACCAAAGGAACAGAGGCCCTTTCAATTTAGAAGAAGCACTTAGGAAGCCTTGTATGGAGCACAGCATGCCTGACAAGCCGGCCTTACATGCGTGGGGTGATTGCTTTATCATGCAGAGATTTAAAAACCAGCATTCCCAACCACGTAATAGCCAGGGCGGTGGCCCGCCTGGCGGCTTAGGGCACGGCGGATCAGGGGCTGGATTCGGCGCCGGCGGTTCAGGAACCGGGCATCCGGGTCAGAATAACCAAGGGGGGCACCAACAGTATCCTGGCAACAGTCAGCAGCAGCGCAATCAGTCCAGGTTTCAGAGTAACCCGAAGTAGCTCAGTTCTGGACAGTATCATGTATTCACGACTGGTCACAATAAACGAGACGAGAAGTTGCGGAGGCAAGCGGTTAATGCGGTTGCTCCGGCTCTCCCGCGGTACTTACCGTGGTCTGAGTATGACATAATGTGGAGCTAGGAGGATCACCCGCCGCGGCTAGATGACCCGGGCCGGCTGGCTCTAGTTGTGGCCCCTCAGGTGAATGGCTATATGGTGAATAAAGTGCTCATGGACTGAGGTAGCAGCATCAACATCCTTTATTATGACACTTTCCGGCGGATGAACTTGCTTGACAAAGACCTTAAACCTTCCTCCATCGTCTTTCATGGTGTGGTTCCGGGTAAATCGGCATACCCGGTGGGCCGGATTTCATTGGAAGTGGCTTTTGGCGATGAGTATAATTACAGGGTGGAGTCCTTGTGGTTCGAGGTGGTTAAAATCAAAAGTCCCTATAATGCGCTGTTTGGGAGGCCAGCTTATGCCAAATTTATGGCTAGGCCTTGCTATGTTTATTTACAACTCAAAATGCCCTGCTTAAATGGTACAATTACCATTCACGGTAATCGGAAAACGGCTCTCGAGTGTGAGGAAGGAGATGCGGCGTATGCAGAGTCTAGTTGTGCCCAGGAGGAGCTGAAGTTCTACAAGGAGAACGTTGACCCGGAGGATATGACCCCGCTGAAGAATCCTACTACGGAAGTTGAGCCGCCACTCAAGTTTTCAGCGGATGATACCAAGGCAGTAGATTTCAATCCGGGCGACTCATCCATGCAGTTCATCATTGGGGCTCACATGGATCCCAAATAGGAAAGCGCGCTCATCGAATTCATCTGTGAGAATCGAGACATCTTTGCATGGAAGCCTTCTGACATGCCGGGTGTACCGAGAGAGTTCGCTAAGCACAACCTTAATGTGGATCCAAAGTTTAAGCCGATCAAACAGTTTCTACGATGGTTCAACGAAGAGAGACGTAAAGCTATTGGGGAGGAAGTTGCCCGGCTCTTAGCTGCAGGCTTTATAGTGGAAGTTTTTCACCTGGAGTGGTTGGCTAAGCCGGAGTGGTAAGGAGCTGATGAGGATCGTCAAGGACGTGAGGATTGCTTTGCCGAGCATCACCGGGACTCCTATCATGTCCTTTCCACAAGATGGACGCTACAGGATCGAGGTGCACATTCCAGGGAAGACCTTTGGGAATCAGAAGGAACCCATCGACTTCAAGTTTGTGGCACCCAGCTGGATACTTGGGAGAGACATGGCCATTCATCGTGCCCTTGGACGTATTCAGGAGGAATACAGAGGTGGAACCATTTCACCAGGACTCGGCGTGGTTTTTCGCAGCGATGCCAATGGAAATATCATAACCCCTCCCACTGCAGACACCACCATTTCCTATATCCAGACCTTGGAGACTCGCATCAGGACCCTGGAGCTTCGAGTTCGTGCTGATACGAAGACAATCAAGAATCTGATGAACCGTGAGATTGACCTCGAAGCTGACTTACGAGAAGCCGAGTACGAGCATGAGTATGAGGTGAAGGATTTCTTAAAGAGGATCGACAAGCCGAACACTCGCATCGCCACTCTGGAGGAACAGATGGACATGGGTGAAAATCTTCATCCCGACGGAGACTTGGCTCCTTTCATCAGCGACGATGATGACTATTAGGAGAGCACCACTGGAGGAGGCTCAGTCACCATGTACTTTTGAGGACAACTTTAGTTATGCCCCCATGTATCTTCATTTTCATCGTTAAATCGTAGGTCGATGTCTAGTTGAATGGAGATTTGTATCTCGATGTTTGACCTTGATTGAATAAATGAATGAGTGTTTGGTGTGCTATGTTTGTTGCATTGCATATGGGTAGTGAATTTCCCCTTTTAGGCCCTTGTTCTATTCTAATTCTCACCCCTCTGAAAACAGCAAGATTCCTCCACGACGTGAGTCCGACTTCAGCTTCCCGCCGGAACTCACGCAACTCCTTCAGCAGCAGAATGCACTGATGCAGCTATTGATCCAGAATCAGACGAACAACTAGAACAATAACCACCACCATCCACCTCAGGCTGACAATCTCACCCGTTTTCTGAGGTTGAACCCTCCAACTTTCTCCAGCAGCACTGAGCCCATTGTCGCAGATGACTGGCTCCGTAAGATGGAGAGGGAACTCATCACCGCTGGATGTACTGACGCTGAGAAGGTGCACTTTGCCGCACATCAACTGGATGGACCAGCAGCTTCATGGTGGGAGAACTACACCACCACCTATCCTATTGCTGATGTAACTTGGGAGCAGTTCTAGCAAGCTTTTCGCACAGCACATGTCTCAGCTGGAGCTATGAGTCTGAAGAAGCGCGAGTTTCACAACTTGCGCCAGGGTAATCGCTCCGTGGCCCAGTACGTGGACGATTTTAGCACATTGGCACGTTATGCACCAGGAGACGTGGCCGATGATGCGGCCAAGCAAGAGAAGTTTCTGGAAGGACTCAACGACGAGTTGAGCATGCAGTTGGTAGTGGCTACCTTCAACAACTACCAAGACCTGGTGGACAAGGCCCTCATCTTGGAGGGAAAACAACAACAAATTGAGAACCGCAAGAGGAAGTACACTCAGGGGAAGTTTAACTCTGGAGCTCATCAGAAGCCCCGTTACTCCCCATACTCAGGGAATACCGGATCAGGTACCGGTAAGTTTGGAAAGCACACTCATGTCGTGCACAACCATGGAGGCCACAAACATGGAGGAAATGGGAATGCCTGTCCCAACCATGGCAACTTCAAGACTGACAATGGGAATGGGAACAACAACCAGCACCGTCACGCTCCTACTCAGAAGGATCTGAGCCACATCACCTGTTTCAAGTGCCAGAAGACAGGGCACTATGCTACTGAATGTCCCCAGAGCAAGCAAGGAAATGGAAACTGCAACTCCGCAAACAAGAAGCCAAATCCGTTTCCTCGTGCCCAGGTGAACCACCTCGACGTGGAAGAAGTCTATGATCAACCTGAGACTATGGTTGGTAAGTTTTTATTGCATTCACGTCCAGTTACAGTACTTTTTGATTCCGGTGCAACTCATTCATTCATATCAAGGGTAGTTGTGGATAAGTATGGTTTGCCCACCAAAACCCTTAGTCAGCCCATTAAGGTCAGTTCCCCAGGAGGTATGATGATGGCAGGGATAGGATGCCATGCCTTGAAACTCAATATAGGAAATCATGTTTTTCCCACCGACCTCATCGTCTTAGAATCCCAGGGATTGGATGTAATCCTAGGCATGGATTGGATGACCAAGTATGAAGGAAATCTTGATTGCCCCAGCAAGTCTGTTTCACTCACCACCCCGGAGAACAAGAGGATTAAGTATGTATCCCAACGCACACGTATGAGTGCTCGGTTAAATTCTCTCACAGGAGTTGTTCAGGAGGAAGTACCTGTGGTAAAAGATTTTCCGGATGTATTCCCGGAGGAATTACCAGGCATGCCACCAGATAGGGAGATTGAGTTCCTAATAGAGCTACAACCAGGGACATCCCCAATTTCCAAGAGACCCTATCGGATGCCCGCAAATGATTTAGTGGAAATCAAGAAGCAAATTAAGGAGATATTGGACAAGGGGTATATTCGCCCAAGTTCTTCACCTTGGGGAGCCCCAGTTCTTTTGGTGGAGAAGAAGGATAAAACCTTGAGAATGGTAGTCGATTATCGTGCCTTGAACGAGGTGACTATCAAGAACAAGTACCCTCTGCCGATGATTAATGACTTGTTTGATCAGCTAGTGGGAGCCAAAGTATTCTCCAAGATCGATATTCGATCAGGGTATCACCAGTTGAAAATTCGTGAACAAGATATACCCAAAACAGATTTCACCACCAGGTATGGCTTATACGAGTATACAGTCATGTCCTTTGGTTTGACTAATGCTCTTGCCTATTTCATGAATTTGATGAACAAAGTGTTCATGGAATACCTGGACAAGTTTGTCGTGGTGTTCATCGATGACATACTGATATTCTCCAAGAACGAGGAAGAACACAAGGAACACCTGCGTTTAGTTCTGGAGAAGCTTAGAGAACATCAGTTATATGCCAAGTTTAGAAAATGTGAATTTTGGCTGACGGAAGTCAGATTCCTTGGACATATTATTTCCGGAGAAGGACGTTTTGGCATCAGTTACATGAAACTTTGGGTACGAGACTGGAGTTTAGTACAGCTTTTCATCCGCAGACTGATGGACAGACTGAGAGAGTCAACCAGATTCTGGAAGACATGTTGAGAGCTTGTGCGCTAGATTATGGATCCAGTTGGGATGACAACTTACCTTACGCAGAATTCTCATACAACAACAGTTATCAGACCAGTCTGAAGATGGCCCCTTTCGAAGCTTTATACGGAAGGAGGTGCAGAACACCATTGACGTGGGATGGTGTTGGAGACCGACAACTTTTTGGTCCTGACCTTATCCGAGATTATGAAGAGAAAGTTAAGCTGATTCGTGACAGACTCAAGATAGCTCAATCTCGATAGAAGAGTTATGCTGACAGCAAACGTAAGGAAGTGACATATGAAGTGGGAGACCGAGCATATCTTCGTGTGTCCCCACTTCGAGGAATCAAGAGGTTTGGTGTTAAAGGAAAGTTAGCACCCAGATTCATAGGCTCCTACAAAATTCTTGAACGTAGAGGCGAAGTTGCATACAAGCTGGAATTGCCGGAAGGATTGTCCGGAGTTCATGATGTTTTCCATGTTTCTCAGCTGAAGAAATGCCATGCTGAGATGGCTGATATTCCCTTGAGAGACATAGTGCCCCTAGAGGCCATACAACTTGACAGCGATCTGACCTACAAGGAGAAGCCTGTCAGAATCCTCGAGACTACCAACCGAGTTACCCGCAGCAGGATCATCAAGTTCTGTAAGGTTTTGTGGAGTCACCACACCGAGGAAGAAGCCACTTGGGAACGCGAAGAAGATCTTCGTAGAGACCACCAATCGCAGTCGGACGCCAGTCGCAGTCGCCTGGACCCCTCCACCGCCTCCCTCGACCACCGGAGCGACCTCCGACGACCTTTTCGACCACCGATCGCCGCCATCCTCACCGGAGACCTCCTCCATCCCCTTTGTAAGTCATCGGACTTCTCTGGACCGTCGGATCCGTAGCCAACGTATAGGATTAGATCGTTTTATTTCCCAAACCGTTATGTGCTAAGCTTCGGCCACCCGCCCGCAGTCACCCAGCGCTCACCCTCTTAGCCAACCAGCGCTTGCCACGTAGCACTGACCGTTCGGTAGAATTTTTTTCTTTTTCTATTTTGTTTTAGTAAACACAAACTTTTCTGATTTTGTTTTAGCTGTATCTTTTAAACTATTTAGTGTTTTGAATTGATTCTTTTTTCATTAGTTCACATATTTCATGTAGTTTCACCTTGTAGTCTTAGAATTTAAGTTTGAACTCTAAAATTTGAATTTAATCAAATTTTCTCAAATCACTCAAATCTAAATAACTAGAGTTTAAAAATAGATTTTGATATGAATCTTTTTGCTACTGCTTGGTATTAGTTAGGAATATCATCATGCTTATTTTGAGGATTTTTAGGATGAGTTTGTTTAGTGTTCTAGCTATAAACAGATTGTGCCTAGTAGTTAGTATAGTTTAGTTAATTTAGTTTTTAGTTAGTTTAAATCAGATTTGTTATAATTTGTTTTAGTAGGTTCTGTTGCTTAAACATTAGCAGTTTTACTTTCTGTAAATAAAATATAAAATTGCTTAGTTTATTTCTTTATTGTTATAGGAATCTCAACTCTTTTTCAACTAGGTATAATTTGTTATAAAACAAATTAGTTAGTAATAGTTTTCTTCTAACATAGTTTTATATAATTAAATTCTGTTTTCTAAGAAGATTTTTTAGTAACTTATTTTTCTGTTAATATAATGTTTATTAATTAATAATAAGTTTTGTTTTACTCTTTGTTAGTAAAACTATAGTTACCTCATATAGTAGTGTCTATCAAAACTTTCAAAACAATACTAAGATTTTTCTTAACAAAAGTTTAAATGGATTTTATTCTGTTTATTAATAAAATATTTTATTGTTTACTTGCTGTCAACTATTGTTTTGTTCATACAAGTCGTTTTATTATGTTAGTAGTGGTTTACCCATCACCTTTTTGAAAACAAAACTTTGTGTGTTTTCTTGCTTGTGATTTGTGCATTGTTTTGTCTTGATTGTTTACTAGTTCATTTCTGATTTTGTGAGTTACAACATTTGGTTGTATGCTTATTGAGTGATCTTGTTTGCTTCGTTAGATTATCCGGAGTGCGAGACTTGTTACCTAGAGTCACTCACGTACGCAGATCATCAATCAGGCAAGTCACTTAGATCATCTTTACCCATGTTTTTATTGCATTAGTTCTACCATCCCCCCCCCCCAATTGCATGCAAAGTAGGTAATTGGAAATTTGGTTACTTGATGTAGTATCATGTGGTAGGTACCCCAACCCCTTTGACACTTTGGCCCCGGGAAACGTTCAATTATTTTGCTATGCTATTAGTAGACGGGGTTGGATGTATGATTCATGAGAGTTGTGAGGTAATAACTTCAAGACCTATGATGAGAAAGACTTCAAGATTTCCAAGTTTTCAACATACTACTGGGTGAGGGATGGTTGGAACGGCACCCTGGAGAAACCAGTGGATTTGCCTAGGTGTTGCTGGAGATGGCCAGTATTCACGCGGAAAGCCTCACCCAGGCACAAAGAGATGGATGGATGCTTCAAGACCCAAGGCTTACCTGCACAGCCACAAGTCATTATGGGCTCTGGCTTGGTTGGATATCGTGGTGACCCTGGACAGGCGGTGCTACGAGATGTAGAAGAACGGTAGGAAAGGATGGGCACCGATAGAGTCGCAGGGAAACCCTTTGGAAGACCATGTTTTGGTCATCCGTTTCTCAAACACCCTGAAGTGCGAGAAATCAAACGGAGGCGACCAAATCTTGTGGGGAACGATTGCAAAACTCTGCAGAGTACTCAAACCTAATCGATTAGCCGTGTCCACGGTCATGGACGACTTGAGCCAAAGGAACTGAAACTTCCGGAACCCTCAACACAATTAATATGATGATGTGGGTACTAATAACTTGGGTATGAGAATTGGTTGGTGGAACCATCTCATTAATCAACCAACCTAGTAATAATTTGCTTAGCCCTCTCTTGATGTAGGAAAAATTGGCTTTACGCAAAAACTTACTACTCCACCTGCCATATTTGCATATAGATTAGATGATTATCTTTCCACCTCTCTCTTGTGACTTTGCCAGCATATTCCATATGCTGACCTACACGACTGCAACGTATCATGTTGCAGAGTACTTTTCTGACCAGGAGTGAGGACACGCTCTACGCTCGGTGAGATGCCCTTGGAGTCAGATGGACTCATCTACCTTCGATGCTTCCGCAAGATTTAGATATTCTCATGAGTTGGCCTTCAGCCACTTTATTGTAATCTTTATTGTAATAAAGGACTCGATATGAGATTTACGATTAATAAATGTTGTGTGATTTCCCTTTGATATATACATTGATGTACCGTGTGTGTACCAGCATGATCTTGGGATGGTACAGAAACACCGGAGATTCGACCTTTCAGGTCGGGTCGCTACAGCCGCCTGATAAGTGCTCAAATCAGCTTCATCCGCCAGCACAGAGGCCAGATAACACGACTCTTTGACACAACGTATGTAATCTTCTTCAGTGAACTCTGAGTCGTCATCTTTTTTGGACGGGTAACCATCCATCATTTCAGCCGGCGTTAGCTCGGGGGCGAAGACCTGAGCCCGGCTCAATCCAGCGACGGCTCCTTGGCGGAAGGCGGACTTCTTCAGCTCCTCTATTTGTTTGGGCATTGTGGAGAAGAGTTCCAAGACACCTTTTAGATCGGTGGGGATCTTCTCCTTGTATTGAACTGTCTTAATCGTGAAAATAGCGCCACAATAAAGCTGATCTGCAAAGGTGTAAATAGCCCTCAAGGGTAAACGGCTATCTGAAACCAATTGCCGGCTTCTGGGGCATGTATAGGTCAAACAAAACAAGATGAGTCGCCATCACAACAGATGAATGTGACATGCTGGAAACATGAAGTGAGTAAGAACTTACCAAACAGAGCGGCTGCCATCTTGGTTATATGACACTTTAGGCCTTGAAGCTCATCCGCCACGGTTATCAGCCGCTGGTCGGCGTCATCCGCTCGCTTAGTCAATGCAGCTTTCTCCAACTCATTAGATTCCTTTAGAGAAGCAAGCTCCGCCTTAATATGGACCAGCTCTTCAGACAGCAGCCGGCACTTTTCGTTAGAGACGCTGCGGACCTCTTGTTGAGCCGCTAGGTTTGCCTTCATATCAGACAATTGAGAGTCGGCTTCGTTTAAAGCTTCCTATAATACATCAAAATACAGGATAAGTCACCAAAATACAGGATGAGTATTAAAAGCAAATTTATGCAAGTCTCAAACAGATTGCAAGCAATATATTTGACACTTGGGGGCTAATGTATATTTGATCTTTCAGCATGCAGTGCAATTCCGGCTCATCTTCTTCGAAGTTAAACCGGAACTTGGGGGCTACACTATGGCTCTTCAATTTACTTCTAATAGAAGATCCGATTCAATTTCATCAAGCTTGAGCCGGCCCTTGGGGGCTACGACTGGCGGTTTAAGTTATCTAAAGGAAGATCCGACTCAATTTTGGCAAATTAAAGCCGACTCTAGGGGACAATGGCTATGAATTTTTTCTAACAGAAAGTTAAACAAAGACCCGGTTCAATGATTGAGTACATTAAACTGGCTCTTGGGGGCTAAGTAAGGATATGGTAAGAAAGAAAGGTACCTCGTATTTTGTCTTCATTAAAGAGACCAGCCGAAGTTCCAGATCTCGGCTGGTGGTAACCCTGTTTATATACCCGGCGTGGAGTTCTTGGGCTGTCATCTTCTCGTACGAAGAGTCAAAGTTCAGCTTCTTCGAGGCCTCGGCCGGCTCTGTATGCTTGGTCAACACATGAGCCGGAGGAGTTTGATGACCAGACCCAGTGATAACAACATCTGGAGTTTTAGGGGTCTTGGCAAGAGTTGTCGGAGGAAGGTGATTTCTAAAAAGAATAAGACAGAAAGATGAAGAAAATGTCAAGTTTACAAAGGAAAGTCAAAGGAAAAGCAGAGATATAAACCTTGGCGGGGCATTTCTTTGGAGACGGAGAATTTGGTAACCTGGACATGAGCTCAGTAGAGCCGGTGCTTCGAGTCTGTCGATGCTCGGCCTGCTGTTTCTTTTTCAAGAGAAAATCGAGAGCCAGGTAAGCAAGAGGGTGAAAAAGAGGAACTTTTCTGATAACCCGCTGCGGCTTTCGGGGGACGAAACATTCTGAGCCGGAAGAAACATAATTTACCTCAGGAGCATTGGCGCGGCTGGTTTCCACTTCATCCTGCGAGTAAAACAAGCATTAATAAGGCAGGAAGGTAAAAGATCAAACAAAACAGTTAAAGTATTACCTCTGAGCTAGATGATTGTGGCGGGACAAACAAAGTCTCTTGCAGGGCATCTTTTTTAGCCCTCTTGGTCGCGACCTTCTTCCTGGATTTCTTTGGAGGGGCAATATATTCCTTCTTCCAGAAGTCTGAGTCGGCATGCAGGAATGACCCGGAGAATGAATAGCAAATCAACAAAGTACAAGCAACATCTAAGAGACGGATGGGAAGAGATTAACTTACACCGGGAGCCGGATTATTGACGCAGAAAGGCGCCAGGCCGATGGCGTTGCATGAGCCGGAGGCTTCGTGGACAAGGCTCCGGATGGTAGTGGTAATATCATCCTCTGTCAGTGTTGACTCGTTGAAGCACAACGAGCTGTCATATTTGCCTTCATACTCACACATAAGCCGACCTCTGCGGCTTAAAGGCATGATCTGCCAGGAAATCTAGCAGCAGATCAAATCCAATCCTATTAAACCGTTGGCCAGGAGCGCTTTGATCTTGGCGTGGAATGGCTCGTATCTGGCACGCTTCGAGACTGAGAGCCGGTCGGGAAGCTCTGTGTCTGTCCTAAGCCGGGAGGGGCGGTAACCCGCCAATGTGTGCTCTTTCTCACGAGAGGTCTCTGGGCAATAGAACCATGTCTTATTCCAATCTTTTGGGTGACTCGGCATTGGAGTAGCAGGAAAGATGATGTCTCGGCGGCGTTGAATAGAAATGCCGCCCAGCTGCAGACTCGGACCACCTTTCATTTCAGTCTGCCCGTTGGCATAGAAGAACTCTCAAAAGAACCCCACAGACGGCTTAGTTTGCAGATAATCTTCACAGAGAACTTGGAAGTTGCAGATGTTTGAGACAGAGTTGGGTGCCAAATCTTGAGGATGCAACTTGTAAAAATGAAGGACATCCCGGAAAAACTTAGAGCCGGGCGGCACGAACCCTCGCTCGATGTGATCAGTGAAGACTACTATCTCTCCTTTTTGGGGAGAAGGCCGGGTCTCGTTACTCGGAACCCGCCAATTGAGAACCTCTTTGGGAGGGAGAGTACCCGCTTCAACATAACCTGCTAAGTACTCCTCCATAACGCAAGAACCAACCCAGTTGCATGAGTTGGACGCACGAGACATATTGGCGGCTTAAGTACTGTGCAAGGTAAAAGGCGTGATGAGTCAAAGGGCAAGCAAATATTTATGATGGCTTAAAGGTTTAAGGGTTCTACGGATAATGTGGAAAGACCCGGTTGATGAGAGCCGGAGAAGCTTAGCGACTCAACAGAGGAAAGGAAGATTGAAAATTGGCTAAGTCCTAAAAACAGATTTCGTAAACTACTACTATGGCTATGGATCTACAAAAGCGGAGAAAAAGGATTTTAATCCTGACCGAGCGATGAACAGTGAAAGAAAAGAACATGGAGCGGAGCCATTGCGGTCCGCGCATTGCGCACGGCCGGCCCGCGCGTGGCGGCTGGTCAAGAGTGCAATCTAAAGGCACCAAACGGCATCGAGATATATTCGCGGTGGCGGTGAAGAAGCCCGAGCGGCGACGGCGGAGCCCCCGGTGGAACCCTACTACGGTGGTGGGCGATCTAAGAGGAAGGAGAACTCACCGGAAATGTTGCGGTGGCGGCGGAAGATTTCTGGTACGTATCAGGGTGATGCAGCGGCCCGGTCGGTGTAGATGCGAAAGACGGCGCCGGACGACGAGGACGCTAGAGCGGCGGCGACAGGAAGAAGAAGAAGAAGAAGCACGAGCGGGAGGATGGAAAGCTCCGACCCGCACGGGTCGTATTTAAAAAGGGAATAAGGAAGGCGCGAAAATCCAGGCGACGACACCATTTGACCGAGGCGGACACCTCGATTCTCGGGATGACAGTTAATGAAAGATTCGGTGGTACGTCAGCAGATCTCATGATGTCACGCCGGGTCATTTCCGGATGACTCGCCAAAATCATAAGAGAAGGATGAAGTGAGCAAGCTCAATTCAACCTGGGGCCTAATGTTGGGGATATAACCCCACGATATGACCCGCCCTGGAGGCTCTGGGTCATGTTACTGGCTCATGAGCCGGCCCAAGGGTGAACCATAAGACTGGTGGCCCAAGAAGATAGGCGGCTCAAGGTGTGGACCGTATGACGGCCCAGACAGAGAAGACCCGGGCGTGTAAGCCGTCTCACTGACAGCTTGGACAAGAAGATAGAGAGAGACTCGGAGATACAGTAAGACTCGGTTAGCAATTGTAACGACACGGTGGTCCTGACCTCTTATATAAAGGCAGACCCGGGGCGACTTAGGGAGAGGGTGATCAAAAACTAGGTCAAGCTTCTAGCTTCTTGTAATCGATACACAAGCAATACAAACACAAGCAGGACGTAGGCTATTACCTCGACTTGAGGGGCCGACCCTAGGTAAATCCGTGTCTTTCTTCCCGATTAACCCCTTTGAGTCCACCCCGTTGGCGATGGCCTCGAATCCAAGTCCGTTCACCCAGACATCTGCCGTGATAAATCCACGACACCTTCCGAACGGGACAGAGTGGGTTTACCCATTTGCTTGTAGCAGTCGACAAGTTCACTAAGTGGATTGAGGCTAAGCCCATAAAGAAGCTGAACTCACGCACTGCGATAAAATTCATGAGGGAGATAATGATCCAGTATGGAGTCCCTCACTATATCATCACAGACAATGGCTCAAACTTTGAGTCGGAAGAGTTCAGACACTTTTGCTTCACTCAAGGCACTCAGGTGGATTACGCATCCGTTGCACATGCTCAGACTAATGGTCAAGGTGAACGGCCGAATGGCCTTATCCTTCAAGGGTTCAAGCCACCACTCATGCGGGATCTTGAACATGTAGCTGGAGCCTAGGTTACTGAATTACCATCTGTGTTATGGGGTTTGAGGACGAATCCTAATAGGTCGACTGGACGCACTCCTTTCTTCTTGGTGTATGGAGCCGAAGCTGTTTTGCCGAGTGATATCCTCCACAACTCTCCTCGGGTAGAGCTTTACTCCGAAGCTGTGGCTGAACAAGAACGACAAGATGGTGTGGATCTCTTGGAAGAAGAGCGTTAAATGGCCCTGATCCGGTCGACTATATATCAGCAGGAACTACGCCACTTCCATGCTAGGCACATCAAGAGTCGGTCGTTCCATGAAGGTGATCTTGTGCTCTAAGTGGATCAGCAGCGACCTCACAAGATTGCTCCCGCATGGGAACATCCTTTAATCGTCACCAAAGTGCTGAACAACGGAGCTTACCACCTCTACAACCTCAAGAACAAGATTCACGAGCCTCCTGCCTGGAATGCAGATTTACTTTGATGTTTTTATACTTGAAGACAAAGTTGTTTTGATGTAATAAAAGTACTCCAGACAATGTCGTTTATCAAAGTTATGATCCCCGTAGTCTTTTGTCGATTCCGATTGCAGAGTCCATTCAATCAGAAACTTAGGTGTGAATCAGTTTTCGTCTAAGTTCAAAAACTTCTCCGAGTGAGGAGCGATCCTCTCACTCGGGGGCTTAGCTGCGAACCAGTTTTCGCCTAAGTTAAAAATACCTTCCGAGTGGATAACAAAACATTCATTCGGAAACTTAGCTGCGAACCAGTCTTTGTCTAAGTTCAAAAACTTCTTTGAGTGAGGAGCGATCCTGTCACTCGGGGGCTTAGCTACGAACCAGTTTTCACTTAAGTTAAAAACCCTGCCGAATGGATAGCAGTCCATTCACTCGGAAACTTAGTTGCGAACCAGCCTTCGTCTAAGTTCAAAAACCTCTCCGAGTGATGAGCGATCCTCTCGCTCGGGGGCTTAGCTGCGAAGCAGTTTTTGCCTAAGTTAAAACCCATTCCGAGTGGATAACAAAACATTCATTCAGAAACTTAGCCGCGAATAAGTCTTCATGTAAGTTCAAAAACTTCTACGGGTGACAAGCGATCCTCTCACTCGGGCTTAGCTGCGAACCAGCTTTCGCCTAAGTTAAAAACCCTTCTGAGTGGATAACAAAACATTCATTTGGAAACTTAGCTGTGAATCAGTTTTCGTCTAAGTTCAGAAACATCTCCATGTGACGAGCGATCCTCTCACTCGAGGGCTTAGTTGCGAACCATCTTTCGCCTAAGTTAAAAATCCCTTCCGAGTGGATAACAAAACATTCATTCGAAAACTTAGCTATGAATCAGTCTTTGTCTAAGTTCAAAAATTTCTCCGGGTGAAGAGCGATCCTCTCACTCGAGGGCTTAGCTGTGAACCTGTTTTCCCCTAAGTTAAAAATCCTTCCGAGTGGATAGGAGTGCATTCACTTGGAAACTTAGCTATGAACCAGTCTTCGTCTAAGTTCAGAAACCTCTCCGAGTGATGAGCGATCCTCTTACTTGGGGACTTAGCTGTGAACCAGTTTTCGCCTAAGTTAAATCCCTTCTGAGTGAATAACATAACATTCACTAATAAACTTAGATGCGAATTAGTCTTCGTCTAAGTTCAAAAACTCCTCCGAGTGACGTGTGATCCTCTCACTTGGCAGCTTAGCTGCGAACCAGCTTTTGCCTAAGTCAAAATCTTCGCTGAGTGACGAATATTCTTCTCACTTGGGGACTTGGCCACGAATTAACTTTTCGCCTAAGTTTGAGATTATTCCGAATGTTGAACATTCATTCCATTCGGGAACAAAACAAATTCAACCAAACAAAGGATTGAAAGCAAAGTGCAGATAGATCCAAATTTTCTAGCGCGGATAAAAGTTGTTCGCGAAACAAAAGTACTTAGGCCTAAGGCCTGAATGAAGTTTTAAACGATTACATTTCCACTCGGCATATCAAGGCAAATAAATTTTTAATTGTGATCAAAGTTTTATCAAGCACGTGTGAGGCTCGCAAGCTCGACGAAGGTGTCCAGGTCAATCCCGTAAGCGATCCGAGTGGCTGCGTCGATGAAGGTCTCCATGAAGTCCTAGAATTGAAGTTTCTTCGTGTTGATCACCTAGAGAGCCTTCAACTTGTCCTCAGCCTCCTTGCAATGGACTCTGACGAGTGAAAGCGCCACGTCGGCACCGCAGCGAGCAACAGATTTCTTCCATGCTTGCACTCGACTGGGAATCTCATTGAGGCGGGTCATCATTGACTCAAGGTCAGTATGGAGGGTGTCTTCAGGCCACATTTCCTTGTCAACCTTCTCCAGTGCAGCCCTCAGTCGAGTGATATACTCTTGAACACTCTTGAGATGGACGTCGAGGCGAAACATATTCATGGCCACAACGTCCCCAACGGGCGACTTGGTGGGATCAAGATTTGGTTCAATCTCCTCAGCTTTTCAACATCCTGGCAGAATTCTATATGAAGAGAAAATGGAAAGATAGTCAAGCTTCTGTCTTAAGGGAATTAAGGAAGTTCACTCAGTGAAAGAAATTTACTGTCGAGCATGCTGAATATCTTCTTCGCAAAGTCCCCCAAGTACTTCCCCGGACCTTTGCTCCTCTTGTTCAGTTGTTCGGTCTTCTTGATCCAATCAGCATGTTCCTGCTTGAGTTTCACGTTCTCTTCTTCTAGCTTCTTAGTTGTCGCAAGTTTCTTCTCGGCAGCCTCAATTTTCTCCCTCGCCACCTTTTGAGTGTCAGCGAGTACCTTGTCCTTGTCCTCCAATGCCTTCTTCATGGTATCTATAGAAACAACATTGTTGAGTCGCGCTTGGAGCTGGCGATTCTCATCTCGCATGTTTGTTCGAGTGAGAACACTCGGTTCAAAGGATGGAAGAGGAAAGTGATAGTGTAGTTGATCGACAAAGATTACCTCCCAGGGTCCTCAGCTCAGCCTGTGCACGGTCCAGATTGTTCTAGAGACCTCCAGATCCACTTGAAGCTGGTCTTCTCCTTCTCTAGTTTGATGTATCGAGTCCCAAGTTCACAAGTTGTCTGAAATCAACAAAGAAGTGGTTCAGTCGACATTAAAATTTCTCCACTCCCAAGTGGAAAGGAACGAGTTCAGTCGATTGGTTGGCGGCCCGCCGCCCCACCTCACACCCCTGAAAAGCGTCATATCATGGTTGATGGAAAAGATTTCCATGAAACCTGCATCATATCATGGTTGATGGAAATGATGTCCATGAAACCTGCGTCTTATCTTGGTTGATGGAAATGATGTCCATGAAACCTGCAGAGTAGGTTCGGACTGCTACGTCCCTAAGACAAGTATTCAGAAGTGGAAACACTAAAGCAAAGAACTCACTCGACGAACCGAGTGACGAGCGTACTCCACGTACGAAAAAGGACCCTAGGTCCAAGTTCTTAAGACTACTGCTCATCGTCAACGATCAACAGTAGTCTCAGGGACTACACCCAGTGTGTGCACTCAGCGTGCCACCACTGGATACAAAACCACTCAACCAGGACTGATGTGTTCGAGCCAAAAATTGTCTCTATTAGACCCCCGCCGATGCAAGCACTCGACGACGGTCTCGGGGACTACACCCAGTGGGTGCACTCAGTGTGCCCCCACCGGACATGCTATCACTCGACATGTCGAGTGACGAGCAACCTAAACAGACACAAAGTACGCAAGCCTGCAAACATCATCTCTATTAGACCCTCGCCGATGCAAGCACTCGACGGCGGTCTCGGGGACTACACCCAGTGGGTGCACTCAGCGTGCCCCCAGTGGACCTGCTATGACTCGACCTATCGAGCAACTATCAAAACAATTCTAAAACCCCTGCTGATGTCAACATCATTTGACAACGGTCTCGGGGACTACACCCAGTGGGTGCACTCAGCGTGCCCCCACTAGACCAGACAACACTCGACTAATACCTGATCTAATCGAGATGACAACAACAAAATTTGCTTCAAAAGGAAAACACATAGTGAGTGTAAAATCAAGAAAGACAGGAATTCAATTGGAAATGAACTTATAATAGCACTTACTCGGACATTGGTGCTAAGTGCCGAGCTGGCATCATACGCCAACTTGCTGGCTTCGTACGCCTCCTTCGTGCGCAGCATCATTTGCTCTGCTTGGATCAGGGCTTCCTTGCCAGCTCCAGTCTGGTTCTTAGGGACGCGATAGAGAGGAAAGGCAGTCGCCGGGTGAGTTGATGTTGTGGCTGGAGTAGCTAAAGTTGCTTGAGGCTACCTGATTGGCGTCAAGGCCACAATGGTCAAAGTGGCTGGCGAGGCACTCAACAGTGGAGCCGCAAGCTCAGTCCTAGCTCGAGACGAGTCACCAAGCCCTTGAGACGATGCGGCAGTCGACTTGCGAGGCGTCTGCCCTGATGACGTTCTCCAAGCGCGTACGCAGGGAGTGCTTAAGGTCACACCTTCACCCCCCGTACCTCGTGGTAGCTCTTCGCCGTCTTCTAGCTGAATGACTTCTGCAACTACCAGTCGGCAACATTAGTTTATTCAATCGGCAAATCATTCCAAGAAACAGAACAGGGTGAGGGTTTGTTATACCTCATTGGGAGGTGGCCATATCAGTAGTGTCCACTTTCATATGCTTCTCTTCATCCCGTGGAGGCGACGTCACCAAGGTAGCAGCTCTCGCGGACAAATCCCACTCGGTCAGCAAAGATTTGAAGTTCCAGAGCAACAAAAGGAAAAGGAAAACGAACACTCACGTTGAAACAACAGGTACAAAAATCTTCATGCGGGGTAGAGCCTTCCGAGGTTTGGGCGCGTCAGACTTGGGCTGTTTTGCGGCCTGCTCACTCGACTCAACTGTTGAAGCTCGGTCACGTTTCGGGTTCCTGTTGCTCGACGCTAAGGTCTTGCTTGGGGCAGCCAGTGGGTCTTGACGTTGCTCAGAACGATGCTCGGTGCGCGGAGGAGACTCAACTTCTTCTTCATTCTCACCCGAGTCCTCATAATCGTCTTCACTGTCCTCGGCATAATCAACATCTACACTGCCGCCCTTGCTTTCCCGTCCATCTTCGGGCTGATTTCCATTCGGCATGGGCGAGTACATGTTCATCAACTCTTGCAAGATTCAAAGAGTGAAGTCAGTCGACTGATGCCCCAATCACTCGACGAATCATCAAAGCATTCGACAAAGATATAACTTACCAGATTCGGTGGTGGGTTTTCAGCGGAGAAAGGCAAGATCCGCTTGGCTCCCAGGGGATTGTCACAGGCTCCGGTGATGCTCCGAAGCCACCGTGCAACAGTTTCCTCTAAGACTTCCTCTGGATGTGTCTGAGTGGTGTCTTCAGGGCCTGAGTAGTGCCACATGGCATGGTCCCTCGCTTGAAGGGGATGGATTCGTTGACTAAGAAATGTCTCTAGCAGATCCATGCTAGTCACTCCGCCATGAACCAGATTCACTACGGCATTCACTAAGATTCCCACTTGGACTTTCTCCTCTTCTAGCACTGACAATGATTTGGGAGTAGTGGGTCGATCTGGTGTGAAGGGGGAAAGGCAGTCGACATATTTAGAGATGCAACGTCCTTACAGTAGAACCAAGTCAACTGCCAGCCCCTAACTGATTCAGGAAAAGTCATTGACGGAAAGGAGCTTCTAGCCCTCTTTTGGATCCCTAAGCCACCACATAACTCAATGACATGGGTCTTATCATCGTTTGGGTTGGCCTTTTTGACCGATTGAGATCGGACAGTAAAGATATGTTTAAACAAACCCTAATGGGGATGGCAAACCAAGAAGCACTCGTACAAGGTGATGAAAGCAGCAAGGTATGAAATGGCATCCGGAGGAAAGTGGTGAAGCTGAGCTCCGAAAAAGTTCAGAAACCCGTGGATGAAAAGATGGGGAGGCATAGAAAAACCTCGCTTGACGTGGGTGAGGAGGAGGACTCGCTCCCCCTCGTGCGGCTCTGGCTCGATCTCGCCCTCCGACAGCCTCCACGAGCCGTCAGCTACGAGCCCGTCGACGATGAGGTTCTCAACATCACTCGCCATGACCGTCGACGGGAGGAAATCTCCCCGGATCCACCCTAGCGGCGTCGTAAATCGGGCGCTCAATGGATTCTTCGCCTTTGCCGCTCCCTTCTTGGCACGCTCTAGCTTCTCCGTCTTGTTCTTCGTCATCGCGACGTCGGACGTCTAGACGGAGTTGGGCGGCGCGGGTGGAGAAAAGGAGGCGGAGGAAAAGAGAGGATTTGGGGGAGAAGTATTTTGCTGTCCACAGCGCGGCCTAATCTTATACCAGCCCGAGTGGGTCGCTAACCTGTGGGCCCGCCAGATCTCTGTGTATCTCGAGCGCGGACGGTGTGCGGTACGTGGCATAATGGGCGGCATGGAAATCGAGGCATTGTGCTCCCACTTGCCCCAGTCATGGCGTCATCTTTGCGCGGCGCACGCTTCCCAAATTTTTGAATCCCGTGAGATCCAGGTCTGGCGGAGCGACCCGTCGCGTCTAAAGATCCTCTTGAGTCACTCGGATTTGAATCTGCACTCGAATTCACTCGGACACTTATCAAGGCTGAATCGATCAGGGCGAATGATATATATTCCAGTCGACACAGATTTCCTAGAAGCTCTGAAGTGCATTTGGAATTTCGATGCCTTAGCAAAACCGGCATCGATCCCTTTTTCACTCGAACCCCGATCCATTCAGGGGCTAATGACGAGGATATGTACCTAGGGTAGGGTCCTAGGCCTAACCTACATACCCTACCTAAGGACACTATGTTGGAGGACTTAAAGGTTACAAGAGAGTTGCCGACTGAAGTCATCATGGCATGTAAGTCACTCGACAATTAATCGACTTGGAGGTCCTTCCTCCACTCGACAGTCTCCTCTCACTCGGAAGAACCAACGGCCAGTCGACAACAGAAGACCAGAAGACACCCCAGGGATGCCAACAGGAAGGCGTTCGACTAGTCACCATTAGTAGCATTTATTGTATACGTTACCAGTAATGTATACCTTTATTCCCATGATTAAACCCTTGGTGCCAGGCATTTATGAGGGGCAGAGCACTCTATATAAGCCGCCCCTCCCCTCTGGCACAAGGGTTCGCACCCCCTGTAACACATACATTCCACACGACAAGAGCTCCCGAGCGCTGAGACATAGGGATGTTACCTCCACGAGAGGGGCCTAAACTCATATATATGTGTGTACATCCTCGCCGTATCTAGGACTCTGCCCTCTCCTTACGTACCCATACCTTCTACTATCAGGCTCGTTCCCACAAGAGCGGACACCCCGTGTGCCTTTTCGGTGTTCGCCGCATCCCCACCTGGCGATCGTCCAACCACCCAGCGGCCAGTTTGGTCAGATTAATTTATGACGATCGCTCGCCTCGGTCCTATGTGTTAGTGATGATGATCATCCTTTTTTAAGCCGGCCGTGCAGGGGGGAGGTGTCCTCATCCGCTTCCAGAAAGCTCCGTCTCCATCTCGCTCCCCCGTTGGCAGCAACCCTAGCCACCCTAGTCAGCCTAGATGGGGTTCTTCTCCGGAGCCAGCAACAACAAAGCCAAGGGCAAGCCCCGCCATCCCTTCCCCCCTGAGCTCCTCCCGCCTTCGCCGGAGCCAGCTCGCCGGCCGAGGCAGTGCATCAACGGGCTAGTGCACCAGGTAGAGTGGCACTAGCAGATGTTGGAAATATGCCCTAGAGGCAATAAATAAAGTGTTTATTATTATATTTCCTTGTTCATGATAATTGTTTATTATACATGCTATAATTGTATTTACTGGAAACACATTGCATGTGTGGATAAATAGACAACACTTTGTCCCTAGTATGCCTCTAGTGAACTAGCTCGTTGATCAAAGATGGTCAAGGTTTCCTAGCCATTGACATGAGATGTCATTTGATAATGGGATCACATCATTAGGAGAATGATGGGATGGACGAGACCCAAACTATAAATGTAGCATATGATCATGTCAGTTTATTGCTACAGTTTTCTACATGTCAAGTATATGTTCCTACGACCATGAGATCATGCAACTCACGGACACCGGAGAAGTGCCTTGTGTGTATCAAATGTCACAACGTAACTGGGTGACTAGAAAGGTGCTCTGCAGGTATCTTCGAGGGTGTCTGTTGAGTTGGCATGGATCAACACTGGGATTTGTTACTCCGTGTGACGGAGAGGTATCTCAGGGCCCACTCGGTAATACAACATCACAATAAGCCTTGCAAGCAATGTGACTAAGTGTTAGCCACGGGATCTTGTATTACGGTACGAGCAAAGAGACTTGCCGGTAACGAGGTTGAACTAGGTATGGAGATACCAACGATCGAATCTCGGGAAATAACATACCGAAGAACAAAGGGAACATCATACAGGATTAACTGAATCCTTGACATAGAGGTTCGACCGATAAAGATCTTCATAGAATATGTAGGAATCAATATGCGCATCCAGGTCCCGCTATTGGTTATTGACCATAGAGGTGTCTCGGTCATGACTGTTGGAAATATGCCCTAGAGGCAATAAATAAAGTGTTTATTATTATATTTCCTTGTTCATGATATCGTTTATTATCCATGCTATAATTGTATTAATTGGAAACACATTACATGTGTGGGTAAATAGACAACACTTTGTCCCTAGTATGCCTCTAGTGAACTAGCTCGCTCATCAAAGATGGTCAAGGTTTCCTAGCCATTGACATGTGATGTCATTTGATAACGGGATCACATCATTAGGAGAATGTTGTGATGGACAAGACCCAAACTACAAACGTAGCATATGATCATGTCAGTTTATTGCTATTGTTTTCTGCATGTCAAGTATGTGTTCCTATGACCATGCGATCATGCAACTCACGAACATCGGAGGAGTGCCTTGTGTGTATCAAACGTCGCAACGTAACTGGGTGACTATAAAGGTGTTCTACAGGTATCTCCAAGGGTGTTTGTTGAGTTGGCATGGATCAAGACTGGGATTTGCTACTCCGTGTGAACGGAGAGGTATCTCATGGCCCACTCGGTAATACAACATCACAATAAGTCTTGCAAGCAATGTGACTAAGTGTTAGTTGTGGGATCTTGTATTACAGAACGAGCAAAGATACTTGCCAATAACGAGGTTGAACTAGGTATGGAGATACAGACGATTGAATCTCGGGCAAGTAACGTACCGAAGAACAAGGGGAACATCATACGGGATTAATTGAAACCTTGACATAGAGGTTCGACCGATAAAGATCTTCATAGAATATGTAGGAACCAATATGGGCATCCATGTCCCGCTATTGGTTATTGACCGTAGAAGTGTCTCGGTCATGTCTACATAGTTCTCAAACCCGTAGGGTCTGCACACTTAAGGTTTGGTGATGTTTCGGTAGTATAGAGTTATGTATGGTGGTGACCGAAGGTTGTTCGGAGTCCTGGATGAGATCTCGGACGTCATGAGGAGCTCCGGAATGGTCCGGAGGTAAAGATTCATATATAGGAAGTCCTTTTTTGGTCGTCGGAAAAGTTTTGGGCTAATCGGTAGTGTACCGGGAGTGCCGATAGTGTACCGGGAGACCATCGGGAGGGGTATTTCGACCCAAGAGGCTACATGGGCTGTGGGAGGATGAATACCATCCCCTAGTGGGCTGGTGTAAGTCCCGCACAAGGCCCATGCAGTTGGGAAGAAAAGCCCAAAAGGAAAAGGGTGGAAAAAGACAAAAAGGCTAAATTAGGAAGGAGTCCTAATCCTACTAGGAGTGGAGGAGGAGGATTCCTCCCTCCTGGTTCGGCCGAACCTCCTTGGATTGGAAGCCAAGGCTGCCTCCTCTCCTCCTCCTCCTATATATACTAGAGAGTTTTAGGGTTTTTGCACAAGATTTTCAGCCACGTGCAACCCTACCCTCTAGTCCATAGTTTCTCCTCGAGATCGGATTACTGCAGTGCTTAGGCAAAGCCCTGCCGGAATAGCTCCACCACCATCGCCGGAGCAAGGTCATGCTGCGGTAGAACTCTTCTTCCTCTCCACTCCTTCTTGCTGGATCAAGACAGCGGAGATCGTCATCAAGCCGTACGTGTGCTGAACGCGGAGGTGCCGTCCGTTCGGCGCTATATCGGCAGGACTGTGATCAAGTTCGCGGGACGGATCGTGATCAAGTTCGCGGGACGGATCATGATTGGATCAAGGCACGGATCGTGATTGGATCGTGGGATGCTCGGCGATTTGGATCGCGAAGACGTTCGACTACACCAACCGCGTTTCTTAACGCTTCCCGCTTAGCGATCTACAAGGGTACGTAGATCCACTCTCCCTCTCATAGATGCTCATCACCATGGATAGGTCTTGCGTGAACGTAGGAAATTTTTTGTTTCACATGCAACGTTCCCCAACAGTGGCATCATGAGCTAGGTCTATGTGTAGATGAGATCTCGAGTAGAACACAAAAGGTTTGTGGGCGTTGATGCTTAGATTGCTTCCTCCCTTGGTCGGATTTCGGTTCAACGATATTGTGAGATGAAGTGGCCCGGTCCAACATTACTCGTACGCTTACGAGATACTGGTTCCCTCGACTGCAACTTGTTGCATAGATGGCTTGCGGGTGCCAGTTTCTCTCACTTTAGTTGGATCGGATTCGACAAAGGCGGTCCTTGAGAAAGTTGAAAAGCAACTAGTGTATGACTGTTGTGGTTTTTGCGTAGATGAGAATTGTTCTTGCTAGATATCCATAGCAGCCACGTAAAACATGCAACAACAATTAGAGGACGTCTAACTTGTTTTTGCAGGGTATGTTGTGATGTGATATGGCCAATTACATGATGTGATATATGTGATGTATGAGATGATCATGTGATGTATAGATTATCACGACTTGCATGTCGTTGAGTATGGCAACCGGCAGGAGCCATAGGGTTATCTTTAATTATTGTATGACCTGCGTGTCAATCATAAAGCGCTATGTAATGCTTTACTTTATCGCTAAATGGTAGCAATAGTAGTAGAAGCATGTTGGGCGCGACAACCCCGATGGCAACACGTTGATGGAGATCAAGATGATGAAGATCATGGTGTCATGCCGGTGACGATGGAGATCATGCCGGTGCTTTCTAGATGGAGATCAAAAGCACAAGTTCATGGCCATATCATGTCACTTATGAATTGCATGTGATGTTAATCCTTTTATGCACCTTGTTTTTCTTAGGACGACGGTAGCATTATCAGGTGATCCCTCACTTAAATTTCAAGATGAATTGTGTTCTCCCAGAGTGTGCCCCGTTGCGAAAGTTCATCGTGTCAAGACACCACGTGATGATCGGGTGTGATAGACTCTACGTTCACATACAACGGGTGCAAGCCAGTGTTGCACACGCAGAACACTCGGGTTAAACTTGACGAGCCTAACATGTACAGACATGGCCTCGGAACACAAGAGACCGAAAGGTCGAACATGAGTCATATAGTAGATATGATCAACATGAGATGTTCACCATTGAAGCCACCTCAACTCACATGATGATCGGACTTAAGTTGGTGAATTTGGATCATGTGACACTCAGATGACCCGAGGGATGTCGATTTGAGTGGGAGCTTTAGTAATTTGATTAACTAAACTCCTTATCTTGAACAATAGCCTAAGTAAACTTTGCATATTTATGTTGTAGATCAATGGCTCGCATAGTAGCACCCCTGAATTTTAATGTGTTCCTAGAGAAAGCTAAGTTGAAAGATGATGGAAGCAACTTTGTTGACTGGGCCCGTAATCTGAGGATTATCCTCACGGCTTCCCAGAAATCATATGTCCTTGATGCACCGCTTGGTGACCAACCAGAAGACATGACCTCCAAAGACGTTAAGAACGCTTGGGAGGCACGTACTAGAGATTACTCAATAGTTGTGCAATATTGTATGGCTTAGAACCGGGACTTCAAAGACGTTTGAACGTCATGGAGCATATGAGATGTTCCAGGAGTTGAAGTTTATCTTTCAGAAGAATGCCTGGATCGAGAGGTATGAAACCTCCGATAAGTTCTATGCTTGCAAGATGGAGGAGAACGGGTCTATTAGTGAACATATACTCAGAATGTCTGGTTATTCAACTCGTCTAGCGGAGTTGGGAATTGCCCTTCCGCCAGAGGCGATCACTGACAGAGTTCTTCAATCACTGCCACCTAGTTACAAGAGCTTTGTGATGAACTATAACATGCACGGGATGAACAAGTCAGTCGCCGAGCTGTTTGCGATGCTAAAAGTCACTGAGTCTGAAATCCAGAAAGAACATCAAGCGTCGATGGTCAATAAAACCACTAGTTTCAAGAAAAATGGCAAGGTCAAGGGCAAGGGCAAGAAGGGTAAAACCAAGAAGGATGGCAAAGCAGTTGCTACTCATGTAAAGAAGCCCAAGCATGGACCTAAGCTAGAAATTGAGTGCTTTCATTGCAAGGGAACTGGTCACTGGAAGCGGAACTGCCCCAAGTACCTGGCTGACAAGAAGGCGTCCAACGACAAACAAGGTATATATGATATACATGTTATTGATGTGTACCTTATTAGCTCTCGTAGTAGTGCCTGAGTATTTGATACCGGTTCGGTTGCTCACATTTGCAACTCAAAGCAGGAACTACGGATTAAACGAAGGCTGGCAAAGGACGACGTGACGATGCGCATGGGAAATGGTTCCAAGGTTGATGTGATCGCCATCGGCATGCTCTCTCTTCGATTACCATCGGGATTAGTGATGAACCTGAATAATTGTTATTTAGTGCTTGTGTTAAGCAGGAACATTATATCTAGATCTTGTTTATTGCGAGACGGTTACTCATTTAAATCAGAGAATAAAGGTTGTTCTATTTATATGAGTAATATCTTTTATGTTCATGCACCCAATGTTAGGGGTTTATTCATATTGAATCTTGATAGTGATGACACACATGTTCATAACATTGATGCCAAAAGATGTAGAGTTGATAATGATAGTACCACTTTCTTGTGGCACTGCCGTTTAGGTCATATTGGTGTAAAACGCATGAGGAAGCTCCATGCTGATGGAATTTTGGAGTCACTTGATTTTGAATCACTTGACACATGTGAACCATGCCTCATGGGCAAGATGACTAAAACGTCGTTCTCTGGAACAATAGAATGGGCGAGTGACTTATTGGAAATCATACATACTGATGTGTGCGGTCCAATGAATGTTACATCACATGGTGGATATCGTTATTTTCTCACCTTCACTGATGAATTAAGTAGATATGGGTATATTTACTTGATGAAACAAAAGTCTGAAACGTTTGAAAAGTTCAAGCAATTTCAGAGTGAAGTTGAGAATCATCGTAACAAGAAGATTAAATTCCTGCAATCTGATCGAGGAGGTGAATATCTGAGTTATGATTTTGGCAGTCACTTAAGACAGTGTGGAATTGTTTCACAGTTGACACTGCCCGGAACACCATAGTGTAATGGTGTGTCCGAACGTCGTAATCGAACCTTATTAGATATGGTGCGTTCTATGATGTCTCGTGCTGATTTGCCACTATCGTTTTGGGGTTATGCATTAGAGACAGTTGCATTCACTTTAAACAGGGCACCATCGAAATCCGTTGAGACGACACCATATGAACCGTGGTTTGGCAAGAGGCCAAAGTTGTCGTTTCTTAAAGTTTGGGCACGTGATGCTTATGTCAAAAAGCTTCAGCCTGAAAAGCTGGAACCCAAAGCGGAAAAATGTGTCTTCATAGGATACCCAAAAGAGACAGTCGGGTATACCTTCTATCTCAGATCCGAAGGCAAAGTGTTTGTCGCTAAGAACGGAACATTTCTTAAGAAAGAGTTTCTCTCAAAAGAATTGAGTGGGAGGAAAATAGATCTTGATGAGGTTATTGAACCTTTACTTCAACTAGAAAGTAGCACAGCGCAGAAAGATGTTTCTGTGAAACCTACGATGGTAGAAGAGGAAATTAATGATGATGATCATGAAGCTTTGGATCAAGCTACTATTGAACCTCGTAGGTCGACAAGGCCGCGTACTACTCCTCAGTGGTACGGCAACCCTGTCTTGGAGGTCATGTTGTTGGACAACAATGAACCTACGAGCTATGGAGGAGCAGTGATGGGCCTAGATTCCGAGAAATGGTTAGAGGCCATGAAATCCGAGATGGGATCCATGTATGAAAACAAAGTATGGACTTTGGAAGTATTACATGAAGGGCGAAAGGCCATTCAGAACAAATGGATCTTTAAGAAGAAGACAGACGCGGACGGTAATGTCACCGTATATAAAGCTCGACTTGCGGCAAAGGGTTTTTCACAAGTTCAAGGAGTTGACTACGATGAGACATTCTCAACCGTAGCGATGCTTAAGTCTGTCAGAATCATGTTAGCAATAACTGCTTATTTCGATTATGAAATTTGGCAGATGGATGTCAAAACAGCATTCCTCAACGGTTTCCTTGAGGAAGAGTTGTATATGATGCAACCAGAAGGTTTTGTCGATCCGGAGAATGCTGAAAAGTTTGCAAACTCCAGCGATCCATTTATGGGCTGGTGCAAGCATCTCGGAGTTGGAATAAGCATTTTGATGAGGTGATCATAGCGTTTGAGTTTATACAAGTTTATGGAGAAACTTGTATTTACAAGAAAGTGAGTGGGAGCTCTATAGCATTTCTAATATTATATGTGGATGACATATTGCTGATTGGAAACAGTATAGAAATGCTGGAAAGCGTGAAGGAATATTTGAACAAGAGTTTTTCAATGAAGGACCTAGGAGAAGCTGCTTTCATAGTAGGCATTAAGATTTATAGAGATAGATCGAGACACTTAATAGCACTTTCACAGAGCACATACCTTGATAAAGTTTTGAAGAAGTTCAAAATGGATCAGTCCAAGAAGGGTTCTTACCTGTGTCACAAGTTGTGAAGTTAAGTAAGACTCAATGCCCAGTGACTGCAGAACATAGAGAAAAGATGAGTGCCATCCCCTATGCTTCAGCCATAGGCTCTATCATGTATGCAATGCTATGCACAAGATCGGATGTTAGCCTTGCCATAAGTATGGCCGGAAGGTTTCAAAGTGATCCTGGAATGGAACACTGGGCAGCGGTCAAGAATATCCTTAAGTACTTCAAAAGGACTAAGGAAATGTTTCTCGTTTATGGAGGTGATGAAGAGCTTGTCGTAAAGGGTTACGTCGATGCAAGCTTTAACACTGATCCGGATGACTCTAAGTCACAAACCGGATACGTATTTATTCTCAACGGGGGAGCGGTAAGCTAGTGCAGTTCCAAGCAAAGCATGGTAGCCGATTCTACACGTGAAGCGGAGTACATCGCAGCCTCGGAGGCGGCGAAGGAAGGTGTCTAGATGAAGCAGTTCCTGACAGATCTTGGAGTAGTGCCCAGTGCACTGAATCCAATGAACTTGTTCTGTGACAACACTGGTGCCATTGCTCTGGCCAAGGAACCAAGGTTTCACAAGAGGACCAGACACATAAAGCGACACTTCAACTCCATCCGCGATTACATCGAGGAGAAGGACATAAATATTTGCAAAGTTCACACGGATCTAAATGTTGCAGACCCGTTGACTAAACCTCTTCCAAGGGCTAAACATGATCAACACCAGAACTGCATGGGTGTTCGATTCATTACAATGTAAATCACATGTGAGCTGGATCATTGACTCTAGTGCAAGTGGGAGACTGTTGGAAATATGCCCTAGAGGCAATAAACAAAGTGTTTATTATTATATTCCTTGTTCATGATAATTTTTTATTATCCATTCTATAATTGTATTAATTGGAAACACATTACATGTGTGGGTAAATAGACAACACTTTGTCCCTAGTATGCCTCTTGTGAACTAGCTCGTTCATCAAATATGGTCAAGGTTTCCTGGCCATTGACATGTGATGTCATTTGATAACGGGATCACATCATTAGGAGAATGATGTGATGGACAAGACCCAAACTAAAAACGTAGCATGTGATCGTGTCAGTTTATTGCTACTGTTTTCTGCATGTCAAGTATGTGTTCCTATGACCATGAGATCATGCAACTCACGAACATCGGAGGAGTGCCTTGTGTGTATCAAACGTCGCAACGTAACTGGGTGACTATAAAGGTGCTCTACAGGTATCTCCGAGGGTGTCTGTTGAGTTGGCATGGATCAAGACTAGGATTTGTTACTCCGTGTGAACGGAGAGGTATCTTAGGGCCCACTCGGTAATACAACATCACAATAAGTCTTGCAAGCAATGTGACTAAGTGTTAGTTGAGGGATCTTGTTTTACGGAACGAGTAAAGAGACTTGCCTATAACGAGGTTGAACTAGGTATGGACATACCGACGATCGAATCTCAGGCAAGTAACATACCGAAGAACAAAGGGAACATCATACGGGATTAACTGAATCCTTGACATAGAGGTTAGACCGATAAAGATCTTCGTAGAATATGTAGGAACCAATATGGGCATCCAGGTCCCGCTATTGGTTATTGACCGTAGAAGTGTCTCGGTCATGTCTACATAGTTCTCGAACCCGCAGGGTCTGCACACTTAAGGTTTGGTGACGTTTCGGTAGTATAGAGTTATGTATGGTGGTGACCGAAGGTTGTTCGGAGTCCCGTATGAGATCACGGACGTCACGAGGATCTCCGTAATGGTCCGGAGGTAAAGATTCATATATAGGAAGTCCTGTTTTGGTCGCCGGAAAAGTTTCGGGCTAATCGGTAGTGTACCGGAAGTGCCGGTAGTGTATCGGGAGACCATCGGGAGGGGTATTTCGACCCAAGAGGCTACATGGGCTATGGGAGGATGAATACCAGCTGCTAGTGGGCTGGTGGAAGTCCCGCACAAGGCCCATGCAGCTGGGAAGAAAAGCCCAAAAGGAAAAAGTTGGAAAAAGGCAAAAAGGCTAAATTAGGAAGGAGTCCTAATCCTACTAGGAGCGGAGGAGGAGGATTCCTCCCTCCTTGTTTGGCTGAACCTCCTTGGCTTGGAAGCCAAGGCTGCCTCCTCTCCTCCTCTCCTCCTATATATACTAGAGGGTTTTAGGGTTTTGCACAAGATTTTCAACCAGGTGCAACCCTACCCTCTAGTCCATAGTTTCTCCTCTAGATCAGATTTCTGTAGTGCTTACGCAAAGCCCTGCTGGAATAGCTCCACCACCATCTCCAGAGCACCGCCACGCTGCCGGAGAACTCTTCTTCCCCTCCGCTCCTTCTTGCTGGATCAAGACAGCGGAGATCGTCATCAAGCCGTACGTGTGCTGAACGCGGAGGTGCCGTTCGTTCGGCGCTAGATCGGAAGGACCATGATCAAGTTCGCGGGACGGATCGTGATCAAGTTCGCGGGACGGATCGTGATTGGATCACGGGACGGATCGTGATTGGATCGCGGGACGCTCGGCGATTTGGATCGCGAAAACGTTCGACTACACCAATCGCGTTTCTTAACGCTTCCCGCTTAGCGATCTACAAGGGTAAGTAGATCCACTCTCCCTCTCGTAGATGCACATCACCATGGATAGGTCTTGCGTGAACGTAGGAAATTTTTTGTTTCCCATGCAATGTTCCGCAACAGTCTACATAGTTCTCGAACCCATAGGGTCTGCATACTTAAGGTTTGGTGACATTTCGATAGTATAGAGTTATGCATGGTGGTGTCTGAAGGTTGTTCGGAGTCCCGGATGAGACCTTGGACATCACGAGGAGCTCCGGAATGGTCCGGAGGTAAAGATTGATATATAGGAAGTCATGTTTTGGTCACGGAAAGGTTTCGGGCTCATCGGTAGTGTATCGAGAGTGCCGGGAGGGTAGCGGGGGACCATCGGGAGGAGTATTTCGACCCAAGAGGCTACATGGGCTGTGGGACGATGAATACCAGCCCTTAGTGGGCTGGCCGAAGTCCCACAGAAGGCCCATGCGGCTGAAAAGAAAGTCCGAAGTGGAAAAAGGGGGAAAAGGCAAAAAGGTGGAAATAAGGAAGGAGTCCTAATCCTACTAGGAGTGGAGGAGGAGGACTCCTCCTCCACTTCGGCCAAAGCCACCAAGGGATGGCCCTTGCTCCAAGCCTCCTCCTTTCCTCCTCCTATATATACTAGAGGTTTTAGGGTTTTTGCATATAGATTTTCAGCCACGTGCAATCCTATCCTCTAGTCCGTAGTTTCTCCTCTAGATCGGTTTCAACAGTGCTTAGGCGAAGCCTTGCTGGAATTACTCCACCACCATCACGGCAACACCGTCGCGCTACCGGAGAACTCGTCTACTTCTCCGCTCCCTTTTGCTGGATCAAGAAGGCGGAGATTGTCATCAAGCCGTACATGTGCTGAACTCGGAGGTGCCGTCTGTTCGGTGCTAGATCGGGACGGATCGTGATTGGATTGCAGGACGCTCGGCGATTTGGATCGCGAAGACGTTCGACTACATCAATCGCGTTTCTTAACGCTTCCTGCTTAGCGATCTACAAGGGTACGTAGATCCACTCTCCCTCTCGTAGATGCTCATCACCATGGATAGATCTTGCGTGTGCGTATGAAATTTTTTGTTTCCCATGCAACGTTCCCCAACAGCAGAACCGCATGCCTCTCCCGTACCCCGACGTCACCCTGCCGCACGACTGGCATCTGGATCCGGAGAGGATCCCAGTACCGGCGGCGCAGCGGTCGGCTCGGGCGCACGCGGAGGAGGTGCGGCACTGGCTGGCGCAGTTGACGCCGGAGTAGCATAGCGACGCCACGTACTCCTTTGACTCGCCCAACTGGGCTCGGTGGTTCGCCTTCAAACACGAGGAGGCCAGGCGGCACGGCGTCCGCGAAGTAGGCCGCAGGTCGCAGTCGACCCCCCTCATCGCCCACGACGAGGACCAGGAGGCGGAGGCCGTCTACCAGGTGGCCATGGCGGCCGTTCTCCGGGAGAGCGAGGAGGAGGAGCATCAAAAGGGAGGAAGAGGAGGTGGCGTACTAGGCGGCCATGGCGGAGGTCATGGCCCTCTCCGCGGCGGGCGACTGCATCGTGCCGCCGATGGCCCTGCCTTCCCCCGTCAAGGCCAAGCCGGAGCCAGAGCCGACCCCCATCGAGCGCTACAAATGGATCGGGATTGTCCGTGAGTGGGTCAGTGCTCCGTCGGTCTGGATGTGGGCGACGCCGGAGGATGAGGTGGCGTACCTCGAAGAATGGCGCCAACGACGACTGGACGAGGAGGGCCTCCATGGCGAATACCTCGAGAAGCTTGAGCGCGAGGCCAGGGCAGAGCAGCACGAGGCCGAGGAGGAAGCGCGCCAGGCACAGGCAGCGGCGGCACAGCCTGCGCCTGACATCAACATCCTCTGGAACATGACGTTCCCCTGGGTCGGCCCTACGCCGACGCTCATCGACCTCACCGGCCCCGCCGCCGACGACGAGGAAGCCTAGGGCAGCGCGCTGCCTCGTAGTTTAAGTTTTTCTATGTTTATGTGGACACGTGGACTATCGCGGACTTCGTGGCTGGCTTTACTGTTTAATTAATGTCGGTTTTAATTTTTAAAATGTATTTTCTTTCGCGCGCCGTCAAAATGGGTCGGGACAGAGTTGGGCGTACGCGCCGACCGAAACGTAAAAGCAGACGTTGATGTCCGTCGGGTCGACCCAAACGGACAAAAAATGTATAAATTCGTCGTTCGTTTGGGTCGCCCCATTGAAATTGCTTTAAAAAGTGTTTTTTAGCTGGAGGGTAGAAATTATGTTAACGTTCCTTTCCATCATCGAGTGGCAAACGCCACTAAACTTGCAGACACGGCAACAAGCTCTGACACGTTCGTCCGTACGTATCCTCGATGAAAAGGGGTATAAGAAAAAAGGGGTTCCATTGCTCCAATTCCAATCAGTTCCCTGCTGGATCCATATGTGGAAACAAAAGCGAGAAAGACCCAGTAACGCAAAATCCACTGGATCTGAAATGCAGAGGGAGGGGAACAGCATCATCTATCTGTCAGGGCCACTGAGTGCAGCACGTGGTGGCGGAGACCCGATGAAGCGCTGGCCCAGCTGCTGCAGTTGCCAGCTGAATTCTGAAATCCACAAGCGAGGATAACTTCTCCCTGCAACTCTGTGATTAACTACTGGATCTCAGAATAATATGCATATAGTATAACTCTCCAATCTACAATAGCACTGTAGGAGGACAGCACTCTCTCACTTAGCTGTTGCTAGCTATCTCCTTTCCGCCCATCATGTGACCTCCATGCTTGTTCCCACCTAGCTGCCACCTTTTTTCCCTTTTAAAAATTGGGACCTCTAACTAAGTATACCGAGTACTAGCACTAACTAACTATCATATCTCTTGCTGTCATGGAGTACGTACTACTGGCACTAAGTAACCACCATATCTTCGGCATCTTATTGATGCCTAGTCGTAAACACATGCGTGGTGCCACGAATAATGGCCATAAAATCACCAACTTAAAGCATCCATCTACACTAATGCAACATGCCCCCACCCTGCATGTGACGTGCACCTACGCACATACCTTGCATGTGACGTGCACCAAGAAACACAATATATACACCTCCACCTACTTGTAACCCACACGCATAGTACATAGAATAGAACCCAGTGGTGCTAGATAGCTTAGCTCAGGAAATGGCGCAGCTGCCGCCGAGAGCGCCGAGCACGGTGGAGCAGGACTGGCCGGTGGCAGGAGAGTTCCTTGGGTTCGCTGCGGCCCGGCGGGGCGTGCACCGGCGCTCCGCCAGCGATCCGGCGGCTTTCCTAGAGGCCGTGCCAATGGACCACATCCTCAGCGGCGGCGGCGGCGACGACGAGTTCGACAGGCTCGACGACGAGCAGCTCATGTCCATGTTCTCCAATGTCGACGGCGGGTGCGATAGGCCGGCCTTCATGGACACGGGAGAGGAGGAGGAGGGGACGCCCAGCGCGGGCGCAATGGCTGCCGCCGACGGCTTCGGTGACCCCAAGAGGGTTAAAAGGTCTGTCACATTTGCTACTAGCAAATTCATACTCGTATTTCTTTTGAGGGGAGCAAAGTCAATTTATTTGAGGGGTTCATGTGTCATACGAGAGTAAACGGTACAAACTCAATTATGTTTACTTAAAAAAATGAAGCTCGATTTGGCTGGCGATTCTAATACAGCAATTATGTGCATTTGTTTACTGTATCTCTAGAGCCTAATTACCTACTACGTTGGCAGTGAATCAGTAACTTGGTTTTACCACAGTGAAAATAAAATCAGTTTGGGTGTTCATAAATCACGAGTAGCTATTCAAATTAACAACTCTGCAAGAAGTTGCCACAGTATAACACATTGAAAATAGTTACAAGCCTATTTAAACTGGAAACTGTGATTCGACTCTGCCTCCTCGGTCGCTCTCGGCGGCTCCTGAGCCCCCCCGTCGCCACCTCCTAACCGACACGCCCTGCCCTAGCCGTCGCCGGAGGGGGGCGCCGGGCTAAGCTTTGCCGGGGGAACACGGAGGCTGCTAGGAGTATATTTCAAGTTTGGATCTCAAATTTCAGATAAGAATTGTTCAGACGTAAATATTACTCAAATGTGCATGCTTCGTTGTAAAACAATTGCCGAAATGCGCTTTCGCATAATACATTCATACGGTATCCCTTACTAAGCTGAATACACCAAACTCTGTGAATCTAAGTAGTAACAAATTAGTTTGCAATTTTGTTTCAGGATATTGGCGAACAGGCAGTCAGCGCAGAGGTCAAGAGTTCGGAAGTTGCAGTACATCTCAGAACTTGAACGCAGCGTCACCGGTCTCCAGGTATTCACTTTACTTCTCTCGTAGACGGACCTCAACGAAGAACTACAAAAAGATATCAACAGAATCAAGAACACTCAACGCATTTTTTTATGTCCATTCAATGTTGTTTGCCATTTTTTTCATATTTACCAATCATTCGGGAGTAGATGAGTTCAGTCTCGGAGAGCAATTACCCAGTTTTTCACTATTGCTCGAGATAGTTCAGTGATAACAAAAAGAGATTTTTCCCTGCAAAAATGAAACAAAGGAGAATTTTAACGGTTGAAATCCCAAATCTTGATTCGTCGTTTACTTGGTTCAGATGGAGGTGTCAGCACTCTCTCCTCGTGTGGCCTTTCTTGATCATCAGCGGTCATTACTGACCGTCGGCAACAGCCATCTCAGGCAAAGAATTGCCGCCCTTGCACAAGACAAGATCTTCAAAGATGGTACCGAACCTTCCTGCCCATTTTAGCTAATTTATCCGCTTCTCTATGATAAATATGGGTCCTACTAGTACCATATTTTTTGTCAGGCACCAACCAACACACCAAAAGACTCTGTTTATTCGAACAAAATGCGAATGATGTTTTGATGCAAACATGTTTACTTAACGATGAAATATTCTGCAAAACAATTTTTTTATTGACTCCTAGTTAAGCATAGCCATCCGTTGTCTTGTTTAAACTTATACCGAAGTTACAATGCAGCTCATCAAGAGGCACTCAAAGAGGAGATTGAGCGACTACGGCAGCTGTTCCACCACCAGAAGATCAAGGCCACAGGCGGCACAGACATGGCCACAGCCGCCTCAATGCAGGCCAAGCAAGAGCTCCTTATGTGTGAGGGAGCTGCAATGCGATAGCACAACATGGTGTAACAAACCTTTTTGTGGTGATCTTTTTCTTTCACTCTTGTTGATTCATCGTATGGAAACACACCAATGTTACTAGATTATTTGTGCAGTTTGACATGTTCATTGTTTTTGTTTATGTGATGTTCAATCATCCCTACCGATAATTGTGTTGGGATGGGAAATTGTGGTAGATATATTGTTTGGACCGTCTTTACATTTGTGTTGGTAAAGATATTTTCATTGCATCTATTCGGTCTCCGGTCTGTGGGAAACATTTTTTTTATAAAGGACGTTTTTATTGACTCAAAAGTCGCATCAAGATGACAAAAGGAATGAGTACACACCCAACCTACGCATAATTATGATGACACAACCAACACACAAAGAAAGAAAGGAAACACAGAAAAACAAAAGGAATGAAAAGTCTGTCGAAGCGAACTACATCATGTAAACCATCAACATCAACCACCATCGATGACAACACTCAAGACTGGGAAAAGTGCTTCAACAATGAAACCTCCAAGAAGGCAATGATGTGCAAGCCTCGACATCGTCAAATCCACCCACAGAGGCTAGATCTTTGTTTTCAGTTTTCACTTCGAAGAGAACGTCCAAACAACTCGAGAATATGCCTCCATATGGGGATGATGTGGAACTCCACCATTGCTTCGTTCAACCAGTTCAGATCAGGTCTAAACTTTTCGCTCTGGAGCCGAGGAAAGATTTCCGTCAGTACCCTCAGTTGGGCCTTGTGTGGCCAAAAGTACCGAGACGGAGCCCGCACACACAAGTTACCTAGGTTCGGGCCTCCGAAGAGTATACCCTGCATCCTACTTGTTATTGTTATTCATGGTGGAGGATACCTCGTGTGAGGGAATACAATGGTTTATAGAAAGATGTGTACTGAGAGTTATCCTATGAGAGATTGGATTTGTGAAAGCACAACTTCTTCATAGGTGGTTTTGGTAACCAATAACAACATATATTTCATTGGACTAATAATTCTACCAAGTATATTTCAGGAAAAGTGCAATGAATGGATTGGCTAAGGATTGTGAGGAGATACCTCTGATGCAAGGAACATATATTGGCAACAAGCTTCAAGACTCTACATTTTGCATTTTTTGAGAAATATCATTTGAGTCCATAGGAAAGCCAGTACTATTAAAAAGGGATGAGGTATCTATGTTGATCTGGTTGCTCAAGTGCTTAGAGCTAGTCACCAAAAATACTCATGAATTCTCAAACAAAAATATGATGTCCAAACCCTAACACTCAAATTTGGTGCCACCAACTTTTCCATTTCGGCCTTACCGAGTTTCACCCTAGACCCATCAGATGCCAAACCCTAATGTCTCGGTGACACAAAGTTTGATTTCGGTGAAACCGAAGTCGGCGACCAACTTTCTGTTAACCTATTTCTAAGAATCGGAATTTCCGAGTTTTAGGAATCGTTGACACCGAAACTGGTAACTACCCAGGCCAGCCAAAATCAGACCAACCGAGATTTATATATCGGTCTCACCGAAACGCCAAAAGTTTCCACATTTTGCAGTAGTTGATCCAACCGAGTTTTTGCTTCTGTTTCACTGAGTTGGGTAATAATTTTGTAAATGTTGGATTTTTGGAGATGCCTATATATACCTCTCCACCTGTTGTCCGTGTCAAATCCGACATATCTCGTAGTAGGGGTCCTAAGCTAGGCGTCTTGGAGCGATGGTAACATGGACACAAGATTTTACCTAGGTTCAGGCTCTCTCAAGGAGATAATATCCTACGCCCTGCTTTTGATTGTATTGATATGGGGATAGTGCATAGTGCATGTATCTACCACGAGATTGTAGTAATGAATATGAGATTATCTATTGACTATCCTGGCCTCGGTTTATATAATGTACCAGAGGCCTGGGGTTTAGAAGAGTCCTTGTCTTGTGCGCCAAGTCTTGTGAGTCTTCCTTGTATGCATCATGGGCTGTCCGAAGTGGCCCATTAGTGAATCATCATGGGGGTCCTCGGCGCGACCCACTGGCTGGGAGACGACGTGGTGAGTACCCTCCTAGTCCAGGACACCGTTAGTAGGCCCCTGAACCGGTCTTCAAGTTGAGGACGCTCCTCGGTTCTTCCGAATAATTCTTCGTCTTCGATCGTCGGCCTTGAAAACTGGTTCAACAAATCTTCCCATGTCCGATCTTGTGGATCGCCGAGCTGAATCCGAAGAGTTCACATGTCGGGCATCCGAGGAGCCCCTTTAAGTTATCGGCCTTTATCAATGCCTTGTAATTTTTGACGCCACACCTGGGGTTTGAAGTGTTTCCCGTGCGGCGGCGTCCTCTTGCGTCCGAGATCCAATGCCGAACTACATCCGAGGCGTCTTTTCACAGCCGAGCTCCAACACTATTCGACATTCAAGGTATCCTCTTGCGTCCGATCTCCAATGCCAGACTGCATCCGAGGTGTCTTTTTGCAGACGAGTTCCAACACTATTCGGCTTTCAAGGTGTCATAGATCACATTGGTCTCTGAAAATTTGAAGGAGTCCATCCGAGCTTAAATACCGGAATTAGTCTTTTATGGAGCCAGCCATTCGCATCCGAGCTTTATGATGTATTGCTTTCGAGGTGTTTTGTGCAGTCGAGCTCCAACGCTGGTCGACATCCGAGGTGTCATAGATTACTTCGGTCTTTGAAAAGGTTGAACATGTTCGACCGAGCTTAAGGCCGGCAATGCCCTCTATTGAGCCAACCACCTGCATGTGAGCATTACACGGGACTGCTTCAGAAATAGTACACCAACTTGGTAGCGGGCTGATTTTTTGTGGAAATTATATCCGATAGATGCAATTTATTCTCTGCCAAGATATAAAGCGAGTAGACCTCAAGGTGCATGTCGGTCTAAAACCCGGGATGCACCTGAAGGAAAAAATAATAATCAAAATAAAACCACTGATCCCAGTAGCCCTTGAGACTTAGGTCGATTTGCAAAATCGGCCTGAGGATCAAGTTCTTGCTCAATGACATATGTTAGGGACAGAAATATGGTACGTAGTAGTTTCCAAGACTCGGGTTGAGTGCGGCCGACCAACCCGATGATCGATTCTCCTCGGAAATCGTATTGCACTCTGAATTTTTTGCATTGAATAGACAATGGAGTAGCCCCCCGAGCCTTAATTTGGGTACGGGTGGTCGAATTAAGGATCGATACTTGTTTGACACAAACTTTGTTAAGTTTGACACAATTTATGTGTAATGATTCTATGTATCCAAGTACTTTACATCATTAATACTCGGATTCACATTTTACAAGACTTTGTTGACCGATCATTGGTGTCAACCTCCTCGGCTAGTAGCCGAGGAGTGTTTGTCCTATTTTATAAAGCCTTTATAAGGGCAAAGGTTTATGGCAAACAAGGCAATCCGTTCATATGGTTTTATAAACAAAGGTATGCGAAGATATATGTTATATATTACTATTTAACGTAAAAAAACATCTTCTAGGAAAATAGTTCATTTATAAGCTCCTTTTCCCAGGATATCATGTTGACCATGACCGTGAAACCTCAATTCCGATCAATGTGGGAGGAAAATATTGAGGATTTAGTTCGGGGAATGTTCCTGAACTCTATGGTCTTTAATGAACCAAAATTTTCACTTCCGTCGTTGCCGACCAATTATTTTGTTAAGATGGCTAGCTTTCGGTTTCACCCGGTCTAAGGTACTAACTTGGATGACCCGAAATTAATAATCACAGAGGTGCTCCCTTTAACCCCTAGCCGAACAATCGGGAATGTAGGGGCTAAGCATAGGAGCCAGGCGACCCAGCTTGGCCAAAATCTTAAGTCAAATTGATGCATATTTATGGCTTTATAACAATAATTATGGAAGGCAACACTCGCATTTTAAATACAAATGCTTTTATGCTATATGCTATTTTGACTCCTTTGTGACTGTTTATAATTTGAAAGTGGCCTATCGTCGGCTTCCACCCCTTTGTAGATGCTACGCAGGCTGTTTCCGTACAAACAAGACAACCCTTAGCCGACGTCTCGGTGCCCGGAGGCGGTAGTGGTAGTGGTAACAAGGCAATCGGATATTCGTGCTTTATAACTTTCACTTAGTCAAGGAGCATATGTTTGGGGGCAACTTAATAGCCCCTGGTATACGTCGACTTATCGGATTATTCGAGATCGAACCACCCACAACTTGAGATTTTCAAGAAATAAAGGCCCTTCGTTTTACTCGGATAACCTCAATCGGCTATATTTGGTTGAACACCGCCTGCGGTTCACTGACCGATTTACGCTTGTTGTGACGGTTAACTTTCGGCTTTCTCCAACCGAGACACTTAACCAGTTAAACCGGAAGTGACAATCGCAATGGTTCTCGCTTTACTCCTTAGACGAACAAAGCAGAAATGTCAGGGGTAAGCATAGGAGCCGTGCAATCAAGCTATAGACCAAAGACACAACTCGAAATCAGTGCATATAAATTCGAAATACCAAGGGCATTTTGCCGAGGACTGCATGGAGTACCTTGGTGTTTGGTTGGTTTGGTGCTAACCACAGATCCCCTTTAATATTGCCGATGCATGAAATGCATCTCGCATTGTACTACGCGAATTATGTTCGGAAATATCAAAATACCTATGCAAAAACTTTATGTTCAGATAAAAGAAAATCGTGTCAATCCGAAATTGGTCTTAAAATTAATATGTGCTTCGATCGTGCTTTAACATGATACATTCGATCTCTGGACATCAAGCGGGTCAGCCTTTGGCTTCAACCTCCATATCTCGAAGGCGGAGTGTTTCTCTGAGGCCTATTTAGCGAACTAAGCTCGAGCAGCTTTAGAAAGAAACTAGGCTTCCCGGCTATTGACCACAGACTCGTGCCGGAAAAAGGAGTAGTAGAAATAGACTTTGCAACGACCAAAAAGAAAACACATTTTATTATAAAATGGCTCATACAAATTTAAGAGCCCCCGATTAAATCAGATAAATAATTTTCTAACAAACAAATTTTTTAACAAACAATTTTTTCCAACAAAAAATATAATGTTTGATTGAACCGAATAAAAAGTAAAATTTCAAAGAGAGCTGAGCACGAAAATGACTTAGCTGGTTAATGTGCTCGGTGCGGTCCAGAGTTGTGGCAGGACGAAGACGTAGTCCTTGGCCTCGCCGAGGTCCCGGCCCCCAAGCCGGAGGTAATCGAGCGAATAGCTCAGATCGGGAAGTGGCAACGCACCACGTTTGTTGCGGCGAGGCTAAGCCCCCGGTCCAGCCGACGAGAGAGAGTAGTTCGACAGCATGACGGCGAAGCCCCCAATTATCATGGGAAAAGGAAGAGTTTTTAGTAAAGAAAGTTTTTGTTTTGAGGCAAAAACATAACGCTCGGTTGAACCGAACAAAAATTTGAAAGCTTAACAAATTTGAGCATGAGAGCGACTTAACTGGTTAATGTGCTTGGCATTGATGACGTGGGCCGAGCTTGCGACGGATCGAGGTCCCAGCCCCTAAGCCAGTCCATAGGTGCTCGAGCGAAGGGCTCGGCTTGATGAAGTGGCGACACATCACCATCGACGCGGCGAGGCGAAGCCCCCGGTCCAGCAAGGTGACGACACAATTCGGTCGACAGAAGCGAGACGATGATGCCAACGCGTCATGGTGATCGCGTTACAAGGTCGAAGTCAATTACCTGCGCACATAGTATAATGCAAGCCAAAAGTAATACTAAATAAAAAATAATTCTACTTAGTTAATTTAAGTGAAGCAAATAATTAAAATAATATGGCATGGGCGTCGAGGTTCGCTCATCAGAGTGGTGGTGCCGAGATGCTGGTACAGGGACGCCGTCAAGGCAATGTCACAAACTTCGCTGACACAAGCAGGACGGCGACATCGACTTGTCGAGGTGGCGACGTGGCGTAGTGGAGGTCGATTATATTTTGTCGACTAACCGAGATGACAGTGAGCGGTTGACCCGAACGACATCACACACGGATGTTGGTAGAATATTTCTGTAAAAATAATGCAGTACAAACCAACAAAAAATATTATGTGTGCAATGATTTTACATGCTAAACGTAGTTAAGGGAAAATAAAATCTATTGGGCGATGATGTCCATTTACAGGCCAAAGCAAATAACATGCGGTCCGTGCAAATCCAAGGTGTCGTATTGTTCGTGCTCGAAGATACTTGCCTCCACGTGATCAATGTAGCAATCGCAAAAAAAAAACATGCGTTGCTCTTATTACGTGGACTGATGCATCCCTAGTATTTTTTTCGTCACAGTTTAGAAGGCATGCACGTATGTTTAGGTCGTCGATTTGATTCATATAAAATATATTGTTTAACATAAAAATTATATCATTAAAGAATAGGACATCTAAAGTTTCTAATGATTTTTTTATAATATATGTATCTTATTAAGTTGATCAAATTAACAACCTAGACACACGTGCATGCCTTTTAAACTATGACGAAAATAATAACAACAATACTAGTACTACTTGCACACGGGAGTAATTGATTAACGGAAAGTAAGGGCTGCCTGAATTAAATAATATTCTCTCTGACTGGAAATACTTGTCGAAAAATAAATAAAATATATGCATCTATAAATAAAATAAGTTTAGATACATCTATTTTTAAAACAAATATTTACGGACGGAGGGAGTAATAAAGAGTAGATAGAAAAGGATCAGAGCTCCCGATATAATTTCAACGATCTATGCAACTTTTCTCTTAGGCAGCACCGCGTTGTACCGTCTCGCCCAGATTACCGCGTCAGATTGATTCTTCTTACAGCGGGTCTCATGTGTTGCTGTCCTGTTAACGTACGGGCCTGACTCTAATCGGCCACCAGGCCTCCTCTTGCCAGAGTTCGGCCACCAGGCCTCCCGCTGCGGCCACAGAGTTCTGCCGCCATTATACCTACGCATGTCTCTCGCCTTGATAGCTTGTACGCACGGAGCCGAACTTGATCTGTGAAGTAAAATAGCACAGAGCGGCCCAAATACTTTTGCAAAGATAATTTATCTATGTAAAATAAAATAAAATAAAACTTTGACACCTGAATCTGTTGAAGATCCATTGCAACGGGCGATCGCCTAGCAGCTCTCAATAAAAGCACCAATGTCGATGCTAAATCCGACATATCTTGTAGTAGGGGTCCTAAGTTAGGCGTCTTGAAGCAATGGTAACATGACACAGGATTTTACCTAGGTTCGGACTCTCTCAAGGAGATAATACCATACGTCCTGCTTTTGATTGTATTGATATGAGGATAGTACATAGTATAGGTATCTACCATGAGATTGTAGTAATGAATATGAGATTATCTATTGACTAGCATGGTCTTGGTTTATATAATGTACCAGAGGTCTAGGGTTTAGAAGAGTCATTGTCTTGTGCGCTATGTCTTGTGGAGTCTTCCTTGTATGCGTCATGAGTTGCCCGAAGTGGCCCATTAGTGAATCATCATGGGGGTCCTCGGCCCGACCCACTGGTCGAGAGACGACGTGGTGAGTACCCCCTAGTCCAGGACACCGTCACCCGCCTCTCATTCATAGAGGAAGAACTCAGAATGAACCAACAATTGTCCCATCCATTTTTTGAGAGAGAACCACCTACTCATGTGTTGAGGTCAAGATCTTCCACTCCAACCATATGAATCTTGATTTCTACCCTCTACAAGTTGCTTTCCACCCAATCAACATGTTCTACCAAGCCAAATCTATGAGATAGTGATTGAGTGTTGAGGATGCTATGTTTTGAAGCACAAGAGCAAGGAGTTCATCATTCTTACCACATCTATTACCTTTTGGAGAGTGGTGTCTCCTTGATTGGTTAGGTGTCGCTTGGGAGCCTCCGTCATCGTGTGGAGTTGAACCAAGAAGTTTGTAAGGACAAGGAGATCACCTACTTCGTGAATATCTACTCTGAGTGAGGGTAGTCCTTCATGGGCGTAAGCCATGATGGAATACACGAGGTTGCTACTTTGTGTGGATGTCCTAAAACTTTGTTGTGTTTGATCATACGCTTTGTGTTTGATGCTACTACTCTCTATATCTTTGTGATGCTTATATGATCATCATTCACTCTTGTTTGGTGTTATGTGCATTGTAATCCATTCATATCGTTTTTGTGCATCACCAAGATGTATGTGACATGGAAGAGTGACCCATTATCCTAATTGATTGTGCATTTGCATTCAAATACAAATTTAGGCGGAACTCTTGCTTATCACATACTTCTCAAAACGACAATGCTACACATTGATTATATTATATGTCGAAGCTTTGATCCATATGTTGTCATCAGTACCAAAAATGGGAGATTGAAAGCACAACTTCTCCGTAGGTGGTTTTGGTAATTAATAACAACATATATTTCATTGGACTAATGATTCTACCCAGTATATTTCAGGAAATGTTCAATGAATGGTTTGGCTAAGTATTGTGAGGTGATCCCCTAGATGCAAGGAACATCTATTGACAACAAGCTTCAAGACTCTACATTTTGCACTTTGTGAGAAATCACATTTGAGTCCATAAGAAAGCCAATACTATTAAAATGTCATAAGGTATCTATGATGATATGGTTGCTCAAGTGCTTGGAGTTAGCCACCAAAAATACTCATGAATTTTCCAACAAAAATATTTTGTCCAAACCCTAACACTCAAATTTCGGCCCTACCGAGTTTCACCCTAGACAAATACTATGCCAAACCCTAATGTCTCGGTGACACCAAGTTTGATTTTGGTGAAACCGAAACCAGTGACCAACTTTCTGTTAACCCATTTTTAAGAATCAGAATTTCCGAGTTTTAGGAATCAGTGACACCAAAACTGGTAACTACCTAGGCTAATCAAAATCGGACCCACCGAGATTTATATATCGGTCTCACCGCAACGCCAAAAGTTGCCATATTTTGCACTAGTCATTGCAACCGATTTTTTTGCTTCAGTTTCACCGAGTTGGTTAATAATGTTGTAATGGTTGGATTTTTGGAGATGCCTATATATACCCCTCCACCCGCCTCTCATTTGTAGAGGAAGCACTCAGAATGGACCAACACTTGTCCCATCTATTTTCTGAGAGAGAACCACCTACTCATGTGTTGAGATCAAGATCTTCCACTCCAACCATATGCATCTTTATTTTTAGCATCCCCAAGTTGCTTTCCACCCAATCAACATCTTCTACCAAGCCAAATCTGTGAGAGAGTGATTGAGTGTTGAGAATAGCAAGGAGTTCATCATTCCTACAACATCTATTACCTTTTGGAGAGTGGTGTCTCCTAGATTGGTTACGTGTCACTCGGGAGCCTTCTTCATCGTGTGAAGTTGAACCAATAAGTTTTTAAGGGCAAGTAGATTGCCTACTTCGTGAAGATCTAGCCCGATTGAGCCTAGTCCTTCACAGACGTAAACCATGATGGAATAGACGAGGTTGCTACTTTGTGGACCCTTATAGGTGGAGACCTCCATGGACTCTCGCAACCATTACCCTCCATGGGTTGAAGTCTCCATCAGTATGGACATACGATAGCACCACCTATTGGAACCATGGGAAAAATCTTCATGTTCCCTTTCAGGTGACCCCGGAACGCTTCTGGATCCTCCTGAAACTATTCTGAATATTAAGGAAACAATTACGCAAATAAATCCTCCATACTCTCGACCTACTAACACTCACAAAATCGTTATTAAATTAATCTTGTGACTTCATAGGTTCGATAACTCATAGACATGAACACAACTCTTTCATTCAATGTCTGATAGCAGAACCGTGGACATCCATATCGATCCCTATGAGTACACGAATGATATTCGAGTGAACCAGAAGTTACCATGTGAAATTCATTTTGCTTCACAGTACTTTACAAGACCCAAGAATCATCACTATCCTCTTGAGTCATCCGCATGTTCGTTATACCATTATTCCCGTTACTGGTTTTGTTCTTGTTTCTCGTTGATGTGTCCCGACATCCCCGTGACATAGTCACCTATGTATAGCCACAAGATGATTGATGTGATCACATCGAGATGTCCCTAAGGATATCTCTCCATCGTCGGAGGAGCAACTCCCACTCTCAAACTATCTAGTCCCCTGTTAGACTTTTCGATGAACCTGAAAGTTGTCGTTATGATCACCTAGTTAATGATGACGTTTGAGCAATCTCGAAGCTCATTCTACGATAAGAAATGACTATGATACTCTCATGGTATAAGGAACATAAAACACATGCTAACACTCTTTGTTATAATGACTGATTTCACATGATATTATCTCAATGTATAACAAACAAGTTTGGGTCGGTTCAATACGATCGTTCTTCTAACATACTATTCTCAATGTTGTTTTAGGACCATTGATACGTCTCCAATGTATATATAATTTTTGATTGTTCCATGCTATAATATTATCATTCTAGGATACTTTTTGGGCATTTATTTGCCGATTAATATTATTTTTGAGAACTAACCTATTAACCCAGTGCCAAGTGACAGTTGTTGTTTTCTGCATGTTTTTGGCTTTTTAGGTTTACAGTACCAAAGAAGTCCAATTGCCAAGAAATTTTTTATGATTTTTTATGGACCAAAAGAAGACCTAGAAGCTTCAGGAGAAGACCGGAGGCCTCACGGGGGCCCACAAACCAACAGGGCACGCCCTGTTAGCTTGTGGTCGCCCCCGACTCTCCTGGCCCCGTACCCTGGCCTATAAATTCACATATATTCCAAAAACTCTAGGGGAGCTCCTGAACACTTTTTCCGCCGCTGCAAGTCTATGTTCCGACGGGGTCTCATCTGGAGCCCTTTTCCAGTGCCCTGTCGGAGGGGGATCGATCATGGAGATCCTCTTCATCATCCTTGCTGCTCCCATGGTGATGTGTGAGTATTCCACCACAAACCAACAGGTCCAAAGCTAGTACCTAGATGGATTCTTCTCTCTCTTTTGATCTTCAATACAATCTTCATGGTGATCTATTCAATACAATCTTCTTTTGAAGTGTGTATGTTGGGATCCGATGAATTGTGAGTTTATGTTCATATTATTTCTGATAAAATATTTGAGACATCTCTGAATAGTTATTTGATTCTTATTTGTGTGGTCACCATAGCTTCGTGAATTCCGATCTATCAGTTTAGTTTGGCCAACAAGATTGGTTTATCTTTAGTGAGAGGGGTGCGTTGTAGTGGGTTCAATCTTGTGTAGCTCTATATTCCGGTGAAAAAGTAGGGGACAAGACACATATTTTTATTGCTACCACTAAGGATAGAATGATGGGGTTCATTCATATTAATTGAGTTTAATTTGTCTACATCATGTCATCGTTCTCCATGCATTACTCTATTTGCATGAACTTAATACCTAGAGAGACAAGCATAGAAGTGCTCCCGAAGTGGAGTAATAGTAGTAGATGCAGGCAGGAGTCGGTCTACTTGTTTGTGGACATGATGCCTATATACACATGATCATTGCCGTGAATAAATATTGCATAACTATGTGCTTTTCTATCAATTTTCCAATAGTAATTTGTTTAACCACCGTATGCTTTATTTAGGAGAGAAGCCTCTAGCAAACACTATCCCCTCGGTCCATTCACATATATATTTACAAACACTCTTATTTTCTTGTTATCATCTATTTGTTCTATTTTTATTTTTCAATTTATAATTATAAACTATCACCTACACTATTCATCTGCTTGCAAGTAATGAGTTAAAGGGGATGACAACCCTTCTGCCCGCGTTGGGTGCAAGTGTTTGCTCTTTTGTGTGAAGGCGCTAAAGATGGGAGTTGTGTGGTCCTCTTATTTGTTCGATAACCTTGGTTCTCACTGAGGGAAATAGTTATCTATACTGTGCTGCATCATTCCCTCCTCTTCGGGGAAAAACTCTACGCATATCACAAGTATCAGGAAGGATTTCTGGCGCCGTTGCCTGGGAGTATCACCAACTTACTATCAATTACCTTCTCACAAATTATCATTCACTTATTCTACTTTTTATTTGCGGTTATATTTTTCTTGCTATAAAAATAAAAAATACAAAACTATTTATCTTTGCTAGTTTGCTTGTTGCTATGGCTAGTTCTACTCCGGACATGCCTTCTCCTCCTTATTTGGGAGAGCATTCTGGAATTTAGGATTTTAAGCAATTGGGTGATGGGTCTCTTAAATAAGCATGGGATAGATTATTATAAAGACAAATGAGATCCAAACCTAAGTCATATTAAATTGCTCCTTGGAAGTTTTTATGTTGGTCTATCTATGTCCCATAGATGTGTCTTAGATGCTATGTTTGAAAAAGATTTCCTTGGGAATAATGCTTTTGACACCTATGAAAAGTTAAAAAATATATTAGGACAACCCAAGATAGAGACCATTGAACCAACTATCTTAGTAAGTTATCGTCAAACTGAATTGATAAAAGAAACTAGATCTAGCATGGAGTCCAACTTTAGAGGGTTGTTCAAACTTGTTACTAAAATTAATGGCAATGTTATGCTTCAAAATAGGAGGCTTGATGCTTTAGAGCAAAAGCTTGATGCCCTTTTCTTAAGAGAGAGGAACATTTTGAAGGGTAATGGACTGAGCGTTAAGATGACAACACTTAATACAATGCATTATGCCTAGCTAGGGACATAAAACAATAACGCTAGTTGGCAGGCAACCCAATAGTTATCTTTTTTTGTTTTTACTTTCTGTTTGTGTGTGATAATATGGGGGCTGGCTAATGCGTGCACACACGTTCAAGCGATCATTTTCAGACATTCACATCAGGAAACTGGAGTTCAGGGATTAGATGGTTTAATTAGATGGGATTAGAGGAAAATCCGTGTGGGTCCCACTAAAATTCAGCGGAGAGCAAGTGATTACTTGGATAAAAGGAAAATTCTTGTGGCCCCCCTTGAAATCAGGGAAGGGGGAGTGATTAGTTGTTTGGGTAAGGCCTTTTGACTTGGCTAATTATCAATCTCACGTGGTGGGTGTCAGTGTCAAAACTGGCAGATCTCAGGTAGGGGGTCACGAACTGTGAGACTAGAATGGACGATAACAGGAGATGAAGGGGACATAGATTTACCCAGGTTCGGGCCCTCCTATGGAGGTAATATCCTACGTCCTGCTTGTTTGTATTGATGATGTGGGGGGTTATAGAGTTGATCTACCTCGAGATCGAATAGCTAACCCTAGATGAGTTGTCCCCCCTATACCCCTAAACCCTCCGGATTATATAGACGCCGAGGGTGCCCTGGACCTACACATGGTCAGTTACATGCCAAAGAGATAAACATGCCTAACTACAACTAATAACTTGGAGAGTACATCATGGCTTATCGAAGCTTCCATCTGGCATCGATGGTCTTGGATCGTCCGATGCTCCCTTTGTGGCCCACACAGTCCGGCCCATAAACAATAGGTCGACTATCTGAGTACCCCCTAATCCAGGACTCCCTTAGTAGCCCACGGACTAGCCTTCAACGCCGATATATATCCGATCGATCTCCTCATGTCATCGTCTATGGCTTGCAAGGCGAGCCCCTCATCCCTCTTTGTTCGGCAACCGACTAGTCTTCAGCAAGATCCCAAGCGTCCCGGGCGCAGGTTCATTAGATGACTGCGCGTGTCCCTCGATTTTCGCGCGTCATGGGGGAGGCGAGTGGTCAATGATTTTTACAATCTTACCCCTCCGTGATGGAGGCACCACTCATTTAATCAAACAAAATCGTGGCTCAGACCACATCCTCTTCTTCCACATCGAAAGAAACTCCTAGTGGAAGCTCCACGTACAACATGGCTAATGCCCCCAGCTCCTCCACACGTCCCTATGGCTCACGCCCAGGGGACTAGACCAGTTGTTCCATTACACTCCCGCGACTTCGCAATCTCGAGACCCAGGGGTATCTCCCTTCTTCAGATCTGGCGGTGACCTGCGCAGGTCTGCTTTCTTACGGCGACGAAGTTTTTGATGAGCGTTTCCCCAATCCTAACAAGGGGGAGGGTGTATGCTTCGTCCCCTTTCTCCTTTGGGGTCTTGGGTTTCCAATCCACCCATTCCTAAGGGGGTTGCTGGAGTTCTACGGGATCCAACTCCACCACCTTACTCCAGGGTCCATTTTACACATCTTGGGCTTCCTCGCTCTCTACGAGATGTTCTTGGGGTGTGAAGCACATTTTGGTTTGTGGAGGAAATACTACTGTCTCGTCCCCCGAACTCGGGACAAGAGAATTTTGGAGGTCGGCGGAGCCAAAGTGTGCCGCATAGCGGGGATGGGGTATCCGACAGGCACACCAAAGAAATCCGAAGAATGGACTTCGGAATGGTTTTATATTGAAGATGTCCCCCTGTTCGAGCCAACTCGGATAGGTCTTCCTGAATACTCTGACATCCTCCCGAAGAAGAGGTACAACTAGCGGCCGAGGAGATCGTCCCAGGAGGAAAGCGTCGAAGTGTGGCGCCTAGCCGCGTAGGTGCGGATGCTCGTCCACCACCAACTGACCATGATTGACGTCATGGCCGCCGCCATCTCCTGGTGTGTGCAACCCCTCCAACAGAGGGTACACCCCTTTTGGAAATACAACGGGACAAGTGACACTACGCACTCCTGAAAGCAAGGGCCCGCCAATCCGACGGCGTTGGCCACCGCACTTGCCGACCTGTACAAAGGAGAGCAAGAAGACTTTGTTCAGCGGGCAACCAAGGAAGGATATTCGGCCCACAATCCTATAGAATGTGTAAGCCTTTCTCTTTCAAACATTAAAATAGTCTGGGTTTTTTGTTCCGCACTTTATTTGACCGAAGCCTGGCGTGAACAGGAATGAAGGAGTTTCATCGAGACAGTCAACAATCCGGCTCCTCATCCCAAGAACCATTCACTCGAAAACGATCTGGGTTTCAACAAGGACCCGGATCTTCTACTTGACTTCGAAGACGGAGTCTATCTCCAAGATAGCATTGTCCAATCCCCGGCGGCTATCATAGTTGATTACCTCGGGTCATTCTCCATCCTTGGAGCGGGCAAAAAGAAAAGCTCCTCCTGCAAGAGGCCAGCTACCAAGAGCGCCCTGGACGTGTCGGTCCCGACTCCCAAATGCCACCGATCCGCGCACCATACACTGGTAGCCGAATCTATGGCCGAGTTGGAGGCCAACATGGATCCTGCGAAAGAGCCGGTCATGGGGAGGAATCCACCTGCCCGCTCATTCCGAAGGTACATTGTTTGGTTTTGCGCTTATTGTCGCGATCAATAGAGTCTTACAGCAGTTTGTTTCATTGAAATACTTAGGATAAATGCCCAATCCTCTCCTACTGAATAGGTTACCTGGGTTTCTGGAGACCCCCGAAATTCTCGAGCCACGACTCATGCGGCTTCAGCTACAGAAGCCCCCATGGCCAATCCGGCGCCCGCCGATTCTGGTGATGGTTAATCCATCACCAAATCGGTGATGGAGAGTGCCATGTATCACCGGTAACGATGGGAGGCCATGTAGAACCCAATTTCTCCAAATAGGAGTTCGGCGCCCTACGCTCAACGGATGCGCACCTTGGTGCTGCCCAAGCTGGGTTCGGCGAAGCTATGAAGTTGATATCAACCAACATACAGGTAAGTGATCGGTTTTTATAGAATCCGAACATTCGTGTAAGCCCAGTAGCCCCCGAGCCTTAATTTGGTTTGAAAAATGGATTAAGGATCTCCGCACTGTTTGACTGCCGACGCAGGCCTCAAAGCAATAGGCTGAGCAATTGGTCAAGGAGCTCGAGGAGAGCCGCACGGAAGTACAATCCGTAAAGGCCGAACTGGAACAAGTAAAGAGCTTCACGCAGGAGAACCATGGTGAGTGTACATTTACTGCTAATCTTAATGTATCATCGTGCCTGACACATAGATTTCATGTAGCAGCCGAATCAATATGGCACATGGAAAGGCAGTTGGAGGAAGCCCAAGACTCTCAGCGGTACGCCGAGTCCCAGCACCAGGCTGGCTGCCTTGTTGTGCAAAAGTAGGCCGAAGAAATTAAGAATTTGAAGATTCAATTGGCCCAAGCTCAAGAGGAAAACTCAAAGCTTCAGAGGGGCATGTTTGGTAAGTGCGATTCTATTATGAGAAAAAAATTCTAATGTAGGGAATGATAGTAAGCACGTTGTTGCCTTATGCACATGCCTCCTGTCCGGGCATTGTGAAGAGGAGATCGGATCATACCAGGGGGACCCGTTGAAGGAGTTGACCTCTCTCCACGGGCACGTGCGGAAAGAAATGAAAGGAATGGTGAAGGCAATATGGCCTGCCGAACAGCCACCTAAAGGGCTAGCCACAATCGTGGATCGATTCAAGGGGCCTCAAAATAGGTTCGAGCCGTGGAAGACTTCGGCTTGCCGTGAGGGAGCATGAGAAGTATGGGCAATGATCAAGACCCGTTTCACTGGACCTAACCCCGAGCATATGGCGCGGGTTGGTCCCGTTGGATCGGATGGAAAAGAGGTGCCACTCCACCTGGTATATGACCAGGTGATGCCTGCCGCCCATCTTTCGCAAGAGGATTGCCCCCTTGACACCATAATCCATAATCTCGATCACCAGCCGCACATGTAATTTATATGTACGTGTGTATAAACAATCTGTGTTGTAAACTTTGTCTTAACCGGCCATCGGCTTCTCCCCCCGTGCGAAGAGCTCGGGAATGTTCCTCCTTATTTGTCCCTCCAAAAGAGCGAACTGTATTCGGGGAACCAGGCAATCTAGCCATGCGGTGCAAATAGACAGAAAGCACATAGAAAGATATGTTATATTACTACTTAGCATAAGAAACATCTTCCAAGGAAAGTAGTACCTCTATGGATACCTTCTGTCGGGGCTCTCGAAGATCGTAGATAGAAGTCCGCATACTTTTCGTATGCGGCTAATTGTTCTTTGGGAAGAAAAGACCCAAACAACGGTGATAACGATCGAAGCCGTATAAGGTGTTTTCGTCACAGCCGACCAATTGTCTACGTAAGATAGCTAGCTTTCAGATTCTCCCGTCTAAGGTACGTGTCCGGATGACCTGGTCGTAACAATCGCAGAGGTGCTCCCTTTACTCTCTAGCCGAACAATCGATAACGTAGAGGGTAATCACAGGAGCGAGGCAACCCAACTTGGCAAAGTCTTAGTTCGAATTGATGCATATGATGGCTAGAACATGACAAAAGAAACATGTGCACACGATAAGTGTGAGCAAATACTTGTAATAAAAAAGGATGGCTACTAGAAGAAGCCCCCACGTATTGTGTTCGGATTTAACTCTTTATGGTGTATGCCGATAATCTTTAGTACAAGATTGGTTCAACTGAACATAGGGAAAGAAAGGAAATTGGCCCTTGTCAAATAGCAAAATGGGAAGGGAAGAAGAAAAAGGCAAAAATAACAAGGGGAAAGTGGGAAAATGTAGGGGAGTTAGACAACACCAGTTTATCTGTAGAAGCGCCGAAGACGACCTATGTTCCATGGGTTTGGTTCAAGGCGGTTATCAGATGGACTCCGAAGACGATAGGCACCTCCCGCGAGTACTTCATCGATGATGAAAGGACCCTCCCATTTGGGGTTGAGTTTATGCTTTTGTTTCTTCGAAAGTTGTAGGACGAGTTCGCCTATGTTTTATGTTTTTGCCTGGACCTCCCTACTTTGGTAATGTTGAGCTTGCTGTTGGTAAAAAGTGGAGCGAGCCAAAGCTATGTCGCACTCTCCCTCCAAGGCGTCTATGTCGTCCTGCCGATCCAACTCGGCCTCCTTTTCCTCGTACATGCGCACTTTTGGTGCGTCATGGATAATGTCGCATGGGAGCACTGCCTCTGCCCTATGGACCATAAAGAAGGGTGTGTAACCCGCTGATTTGTTCGGGGTGGTACGCAGGCCCCATAGAACGGAGTCGAGTTCCTCCACCAAATGATAGTCGGACTCGTGAAGAGACCGGACCAATCGTGGATTAATGCCGCTCATAATGAGACCGTTCGCTAGCTTGACCTGCCATTGGTCTGTGGATGATAGACCGACGCATAATCAAGATTTATGCCCTTTTTTGTGCACCAGTCCTTGACCTCTTGGGCCATGAAGTTGGATCCATTATCCGTTATTATACTATGCGGGACACCATAACGGTGTACTACGCTAGATATAAAGTCGATCACTGGTCCGGATTTAGCCGATTTGACGGGCTTTGCTTCTATCCATTTGGTGAATTTGTCAACCATGACCAGTAGGTATTTATTTTTCTTGGTCCCCCCTTTAAGGGGTCCGACCATGTCCAGCCCCCAGACCGCGAAAGGCCAGGTGATCAGAATAGTCCGAAGAGCTGTTGGGGGCATGTGACTGTTGGGGAACGTCGCATGGGAAACAAAAATTTTCCTACGCACACGCAAACCTATCCATGGTGATGAGCATCTACGAGAGGCAGAGTGGATCTACATACCCTTGTAGATCGCTAAGCGGGAAGCGTTAAGAAACGCGGTTGGTGTAGTCGAACATCTTCGCGATCCAAATCGCCGAGCGTCCCGCGATCTCATCACGATCCGTCCCGCGATCCCATCACGATCCGTCCCGCGATCTCATCACGATCCGTCTCACGATCTTGATCACGATATGTCCCGCGAACTCATCACGATCCGTTCCGCGATCTCATCACGAACCGTCTCGCGATCTCGATCACGGTCCTTCCGATCTAGCGCCGAACGGACGGCACCTCCGCGTTCAGCACATGTGCAGCTTGATGACGATCTCCACCGTCTTGATCCAGCAATAGGAGGTGGAGAGGAGAGAGAGTTCACCGGTAGCATGACGGCGCTCCGGTGATGGTGGTGGAGTGATTCCGGCAGGGCTTCGCCTAAGCGCTGCGGAAAACCGATCTAGAGGAGAAACTGTGCACCGGTGAAACGGGTAGCACGTGGCCGGAAATTCTGTCCAAAAACCACCCAATCCACTAGTATATATAGGAGGAGAGGAGAGGAGAGGCAGCCAAGGCCTTTGGGTCGGCCGAAATAGGAGGTGGGAGCAATCCTACTTCACCTCCAATCCTAGTTGGAGTAGGATTGCCTCCTATTGGCTGATTTTCCACTTTTTGCTTTAGGACTTTCTCTCCTGCGCCATGGGCCTTTGTGGCTGTTTTCCCAGCCCACTAAGGGCTGGTTATTATTATCCCACATCCCATGGACCTCTTGGGGTCGAAATACCCCTCCCGGAGGTCCTCCGGTACACTACCGGCACTCCCGGTACAATACCGATACTCTCGGTACACTACCGATGAGCCCGAAACTTTTCCGGAAACCAAACTGGGACTTCCTATATATGAATCTTTACCTCCGGACCATTCCGGAGCTCCTCGTGACGTTCGGGATCTCACCCGGGACTCGGAAAAACCTTCGGTCACCACCATACATAACTCTACACTACCGAAACGTCACCGAACCTTAAGTGTGCAGACCCTGCGGGTTCGAGAACTATGTAGACATGACCGAGACACCTCTACGGTCAATAACCAATGGCGGGACATGGACGTCCACATTGGTTCCTACATATTCTACGAAGATCTTTATCGGTCGAACCTCCATGTCAAGGATTCAGTTAATCCCGTATATCGTTCCCTTTGTTCTTCGGTATGTTACTTGCCCGAGATTCGATCGTCGGTATCTCCATACCTAGTTCAACCTCGTTACCGGCAAGTCTCTTTACTCGTTCCGTAATACAAGATCCCGCAACTAACAATTAGTCACATTGCTTGCAAGGCTTATTGTGATGTTGCATTACCGAGTGGGCCCCGAGATACCTCTCCGTTACACGGAGTAACAAATCCCAGTCTCGATCCATGCCAACTCAACAAACACCATCGGAGATACCTGTAGAGCACCTTTATAGTCACCCAGTTACGTTGCGACGTTTGATACACACAAGGCACTCCTCCGATATCCGTGAGTTGCATGATCTCATGGTCATAGGAACATATACTTGACATGCAGAAAACAGTAGCAATAAACTGACACGATCATATGCTATGTTTGTAGTTTGGGTCTTATCCATCACATCATTCTCGTAATGATGTGATCCCGTTATCAAATGACATCTCATGTCCATGGCTAGGAAACCTTAACCATCCTTTGATCAACGAGCTAGTCCATTAGAGGCATACTAGGGACATGGTTTTGTCTATGTATCCACACATGCATTTAAGTCTCCGATCAATACAATTATAGCATGGATAATAAACGATTATCATGAACAAGGAAATATGATAATAACTAATTTATTATTGCCTCTAGGGCATATTTCCAACAGTCTCCCACTTGCACTAGAGTCAATAATCTAGTTCACATCACCATGTGATTCGCATTGTTATGAATCTAACACCCAATGAGTTCTGGGGCTCGATCATGCTTTGCATGTGAGAGAGGTCTTATAGTCAACGGGCCTGCGATATTCAGATCCGTGTGTACTTTGCATATCTCTATGTCAAACCATAAACACTGCTACCACACTCCACTTGGTACTATTTCCAAATGGCTGCTCCACTATACGTATCCATATTGCTACTACTAGTCATCCGGATAGGTGTTAAAGCTTGCATCGACGTAACTCTTTACGACGAACTCTTTATCACCTCCATAATCAAGAAACATTTCCTTAGTCCTCTGGTTACTAAGGATAATTCCGACCGCTGTCCAGTGATCCACTCCTGGACCACTCTTGTACCCCTTGACAGACTCATGGCAAGGCACACATAGGTGCGGTACACAACATGGCGTAATATAGAGCCTATGGCTAAGTCATAGGGGACGACGTTCGTCCTTTCTCTTTCTTCTGCCGTTGTCGAGCTTTGAGTCTCACTCAACTTCACACCTTACAAATCAGACAAGAACTATTTCTCTGGCTGATCCATTTTGAACTCTTTCAAAATCTTGTGAAGGTATGCACTCATTGAAAGTCTCATCAAGCATCTTGATCTATCTCTATAGATTTTGATGCTCAACAATTAGGTAGCTTTATCCAGGTCTTCCTTTGAAAATCACTTTCCAAATAACCGTTTTATGCTTTCCAGAAACTCTACATTATTTCTGGACAACAATATGTCATCCACATATACTTATCAGAAATTCTATAGTGCTCCCACTCACTTTATTGCAAATACAAGTTTTTCATAAACTTTGTATAAACATCAAAACTTTGATCACCTCATCAAAGCGTATATTCCAACTCCGAGATGCTTGCTTCAGTCCATGGAAGGATCACCGAAGCTTGCACACCTTTTAGCATCCTTAGGCCTGACAAAACCTTCTGGTTGTATCACATACAACCTTTCCTCAAGTAAACCATTAAGGAAACGATGTTTTGACATCCATCTGCCAGATTTCATAATTGAAAACACAACAACTGCTAACATAATTCCAACTGACTTTTAGCATCGCTACGAGTGAGAAAGTCTCATCGTAGTCAACTCCTTGAACTTGTCACAAACATCTTTGCAACAAGTCGAGCTTTACAAAAAGTGACATTCACCATCAGTGTCTTTCTTCATTTTAAAGATCCATTTGTACTCAACGACCTGCCGTCCAACGAGCAAGTCTACCAAAGTCTACACTTGGTTTTAATACATGGATCCTATCTCGGATTTCATGGCCTCCAACCATTTGTCGGAATCCGGGCCCATCATCGCTTCTCCATAGCTCGTAGGTTCATCGTTGTCCAACAACATGACCTCCAAGACAGAGTTGTCGTACCGCTCAGGAGCAGTACACATCCTTGTCGACCTACGAAGTTCGATAGTAACTTGATCCTGAAGCTTCATGATCATCATCATTAACTTCCTCTTCAACTAACATAGGCTTCACAGAAACATCTTTCTACGCTGCGCTACTCTCTGGTTGAACAAAGGTTTAACAACCTCATCAAGTTCTATCTTCCTCCCACTCAATTCTTTCGAGAGAAACTTTTTCTCGAGAAAGGACCCAGTTCTAGCAACAAACACTTTGCAGTCGGATCTGAGATAGAAGGCATACCCATCTATTCTTAGGGTATTCTATGAAGATACATTTGTCCGCTTTGGGTTCTAGCTTATTATGTGAAAACATTTTCCACACAAGCATCGCAGCCCCAAACATTAAGAAATGACAACTTAGGTTTCTATCAAACCATAATTCACACGGTGTCATCTCAACGGATTTAGATGATGCCCTATTTAAAGTGAATGTAGTTGTCTCTAATGCATAACCCCAAAAATTATAGTAGTAAAACGATAAGAGACATCACAGTATGCACTATATCAATAGAGCATGACTATGATGTTCGGACACACCATCACACCATGGTGTTCCAGGTGGCGTTAGTTGTGAAACAAATTTCACGTTGTCTTAAGTTGTATGCCAAACTCGTAACTCAGATATTCACCTCCACGATCATATCGCGGTCACTTTTATCTTCTTGTCACGATGATCTTTAAACTTCACTCTGAATTTGCTTGAACCTTTCAAACGATTCAGACTTGTGTTTCATTAAGTAAATATACACCATATCTACTCAAATCATCAGTGAAGGTAAGAAAATAATGATATCCACTGCACGCTACAAGACTCACTAGATTGCATACATCAACATGTATCATTTCCAATGAATCACTTGCCCGCTCCATCCAACGGGGTCCTTTAGTCATCTTGCCCAAGAGGCATGGTTCGCATGTCTCAACCGATTCGAAATCGATGAGTCCAAATATCCATCAGCATGGAGTTTCTACATGCGCTTTGTACCAATATGACATTTAGCGGCAGTGCCACAAGTATGTGGTACTATCATTATTAACTTTGTATCTTTTGACATCAATGTTATGAACATGTGTACTACTACGATCAAGATTTCAACAAACCATTCTCACTGGGTGCATGACCATTGAAGGTATTATTCATGTAACCAGAATAACTATTATTCTCTGACTTAAATGAATAACCGTATTGCAACAAACATGATCTAATCATGTTCATGCTCAACGCAAAACACCAAATAACATTTATTTAGGTTCGTCACTAATCCTGAAGGTAGAGAGAGAGTGCGATGTTGATCACATCAACCTTGGAAACATTTCCAACACACATCGTCACCTCACCCTTAGCTAGTTCTCCGTTTATTCTGTAGCTTTTATTTCGAGTTACTAACATTTAGCAACCAAACCGGTATCCAATACCCAGGTGCTACTAGGAGTACTAGCAAGGTACACATCAATAACTCGTATATCAAATATACTTCTGTCGATGTTGCCAGCCTTCTTATCTACCAAGTATCTAGGGTTGTTCCGCTTCAGCGACCTCTCACCTCATAATAGAAGCACTTAGTCTCGGGTTTGAGTTCAACTTTGGGTTGCTTCACTGGAGCAGCAACTGACTTGCTATCCATGAAGTTTCCCTCCTTGCTCTTGCCCTTTTCGAAACTAGTGGTTTGATTAACCATCAACACTTGACGCTCCTTCTTGATTTCTACCTTCGCAGTGTCAAACATCGCGAACAGCTGAGGGATCAATACTTCTATCCCTGGTGTATTATAGTTCATTACTAAGTTCTAGTAGCTTTAGTGACAGTGACTTGGAGAACTATATCAATCACTATCTTATCTGGAAGATCAACTCCCACTAGATTCAAGCGATTGTAGTACCCAGACAATCTGAGTACATGCTCAACGATTGAGCTATTCTCCTTCATCTTACAAGCAAAGAATCTTGCTGGAGATCTCATATCTCGCAACAAAGGCATGAGCCTGAGATCACAATCTCTGCTCCTAGAACATCTCACATGTTCCGTGACGTTCAAAACGTTTTGGAGCCTCAATTCTAAGCCGTAATGCATGACGCACTAAACTATCAAGTAGTCATCGAAACGTGCCTGTTAGATGTTCACAACATCTATAGACGACGCTAGAGGGGGTGGCGCACCGAGCGGTGCATTAAGGACATAAGCCTTCTGTGCAGCAATGAGGACAATCCTCAGATCACGGACCCAGTCCGCAATTTTGCTACCAACATCTTTCAATTCTATTTCTCTAGGAACATATAAAAATACAAGGGAGCTACAGCGCGAGCTAGTAATCTACAACATAATTTGCAAAGACACTTTGACTATGTTCATGATAATGAGTTCAATTAATCATATTACTTAAGAACTCCCACTCAAATTGACATCCCTCCGATCATTCGAGTGATACATGATCCAAATTCACCAACTCAAGTCCGATCATCACGTGAGTTGAGGTGGCTGCAATGGTGAACATCATTATGTTGATCATATCTACTATATGACTCATGTTCGACCTTTCGGTCTCTCGTGTTCCGAGGCCATGTCTGTACATGCTAGGCTCGTCAAGTTTAACCCGAGTGTTCTGCGCGTGCAAATCTGGCTTGCACCCGTTGTATGTGAACGTAGAGTCTATCACACCCGATCATCACGTGGTGTCTCAACACGACGAACTTTCGCAACGGTGCACACTCGGGGAGAACACAGTTCATCTTGAAATTCAAGTGAGGGATCACCTTATAATGCTACCGCCGTACTAAGCAAAACAAGGTGCATAAAAGGATTAACATCTCATGCAATTCATAAGTGACATGATATGGCCATGAACTTGTGTTTAAGATCTCCATCTTCGAAACACCGGCATGATCTCCATCGTCACCGGCACAACACCATGATCTCCATCATCTTGATCTCCATCAATGTGTTGCCATTGGGGTTGTCACGCCCTGCATGCTTCTACTACTATTGCTACCGTAGCGATAAAGTAAAGCATTACATAGCGCTTAATGATTGACACGCAGGTCATACAATAATTAAAGACAACCCTATGGCTCCTGCCGGTTGCCGTACTCATCGACATGCAAGTCGTGATAATCTATACATCACATGATCATCTCATACATCACATATATCTCATCATGTAATTGGCCATATCACATCACAACATACCCTGCAAAAACAAGTTAGACGTCCTCTAATTGTTGTTGCATATTTTACGTGGCTGCTATGGGTATCTAGCAAGAACGATTCTCACCTACGCATAAACCACAATGGTGATACACTAGTTTGCTTTTCAACCTTCTCAAGGACCGCCTTTGTCGAATCCGATCCAACTAAAGTGAGAGAAACTGTCACCCGCAAGCCATCTAGGCAACAAGTTGCGTCGAGGGAACCGGTCTCTCGTAAGCGTACGAGTAATGTTGGTCCGGGCCACTTCATCTCACAATCCCGCTGAACCAAAATATGACCAAGGGAGGAAGCAATCTAAGCATCAACGCCCACAAACCTTTTGTGTTCTACTCGAGATCTCATCGAACCATCAACCTAGCTCATGATGCCACTATTGGGGAACGTCGCATGGGAAACAAAAATTTTCCTACGCACACGCAAACCTATCCATGGTGATGAGCATCTACGAGAGGGAGAGTGGATCTACATACCCTTGTAGATCGCTAAGCGGGAAGCGTTAAGAAACGCGGTTGGTGTAGTCGAACATCTTCGCGATCCAAATCGCCGAGCGTCCCGCGATCTCATCACGATCCGTCCCGCGATCCCATCACGATCCGTCCCGCGATCTCATCACGATCCGTCTCACGATCTTGATCACGATCTGTCCCGCGAACTCATCACGATCCGTTCCGCGATCTCATCACGAACCGTCTCGCGATCTCGATCACGGTCCTTCCGATCTAGCGCCGAACGGACGGCACCTCCGCGTTCAGCACACGTGCAGCTTGATGACGATCTCCACCGTGTTGATCCAGCAAGAGGAGGTGGAGAGGATAGAGAGTTCACGACAGCGTGACGGCGCTCCGATGATGGTGGTGGAGTGATTCCGGCAGGGCTTCGCCTAAGCGCTACGGAAAACCGATCTAGAGGAGAAACTGTGCACCGGTGAAACGGGTAGCACGTGGCCGGAAATTCTGTCCAAAAACCACCCAATCCACTAGTATATATAGGAGGAGAGGAGAGGAGAGGCATCCAAGGCCTTTGGGTCGGCCGAAATAGGAGGTGGGAGCAATCCTACTTCATCTCCAATCCTAGTTGGAGTAGGATTGCCTCCTATTGGCTGATTTTCCACTTTTTGCTTTAGGACTTTCTCTCCTGCACCATGGGCCTTTGTGGCTGTTTTCCCAGCCCACTAAGGGCTGGTTATTATTCTCCCACAACCCATGGACCTCTTGGGGTCGAAATACCCCTCCCGGAGGTCCTCCGGTACACTACCGGCACTCCCGGTACAATACCGATACTCCCGGTACACTACCGATGAGCCCGAAACTTTTCCGGAAACCAAACTGGGACTTCCTATATATGAATCTTTACCTCCGGACCATTCTGGAGCTCCTCGTGACGTCCGGGATCTCATCCGGGACTCCGAACAACCTTCGGTCACCACCATACATAACTCTACACTACCGAAACGTCACCGAACCTTAAGTGTGCAGACCCTGCGGGTTCGAGAACTATGTAGACATGACCAAGACACCTCTACGGTCAATAACCAATGGCGGGACCTGGACGTCCACATTGGTTCCTACATATTCTACGAAGATCTTTATCGGTCGAACCTCTATGTCAAGGATTCAGTTAATCCCGTATATCGTTCCCTTTGTTCTTCGGTATGTTACTTGCCCGAGATTCGATCGTCGGTATCTCCATACCTAGTTCAACCTTGTTACCGGCAAGTCTCTTTACTCGTTCCGTAATACAAGATCCCGCAACTAACAATTAGTCACATTGCTTGCAAGGCTTATTGTGATGTTGCATTACCGAGTGGGCCCCGAGATACCTCTCCGTTACACGGAGTAACAAATCCCAGTCTCGATCCATGCCAACTCAACAAACACCATCGGAGATACCTGTAGAGCACCTTTATAGTCACCCAGTTACGTTGCGACGTTTGATACACACAAGGCACTCCTCCGATATCCGTGAGTTGCATGATCTCATGGTCATAGGAACATATACTTGACATGCAGAAAACAGTAGCAATAAACTGACACGATCATATGCTATGTTTGTAGTTTGGGTCTTATCCATCACATCATTCTCCTAATGATGTGATCCCGTTATCAAATGACATCTCATGTCCATGGCTAGGAAACCTTAACCATCCTTTGATCAACGAGCTAGTCCATTAGAGGCATACTAGGGACATGGTTTTGTCTATGTATCCACACATGCATTTAAGTCTCTGATCAATACAATTATAGCATGGATAATAAACGATTATCATGAACAAGGAAATATGATAATAACTAATTTATTATTGCCTCTAGGGCATATTTCCAACAGTGACTTTGATTTGCGAAGAGTTTACACCCTATGCAATGTTGGACAAATGACTGGGCGTCTGTCCGAGCTGTAGGCCAAAGGAAACCAGATCGGAAGGCCTTGCTGATAAGGGATCTTGCCGCGACCTGATGGTCGCCCATGCCTACGTGGATTTCGGCGAGGATCTCACATCCTTCTTCCTCATATATACACCGTTGTAATATTCCGGTTGTCCTTTTCTTGTATAACTCACCCTCGTGTACTTTGTAGGCCTTGGATCGCCGAACTATGCGCCGTGCCTCGGTTTGATTGTCGGGGAGTTCCTTGTGAAGAAGGTAAGCGAGGAAGGGCTCTGTCCATGGCGCTATTACTGCCATTACCTCATGAGCCGAGGGCGTTTCATTCATCAAGGAGCCGCCGATAATGCCATCATCTGGTTCGTTTATGAGGAACAACTTCGTCCGCCGTATTTGGACCGGCACCATTGTCATCGTCCTGCCATGCTACGGAGGGTTTAAAGAGCTGCTCCAGGAAGGTGTTTCTCGGGACGAGATCGCGCTTGGCTCCCATACGGGCCAGTATGTCGGCGGCTTGGTTGTTGTCGCGAGTGACATGGCGGAATTCCAACCCCTCGAACTGAGCAGATATCTTGAGGACGACATTTCTATATGCCACCATCTTCGGATTTTTGGCGTCGAACTTGCCGTTAATTTCGGATATGGACAAGTTTGAGTCTCCCTATACCTCTAGCCGTCGTATGCCCATTGATATCGCCATCTAAAGACCATGAAGGAGAGCTTCGTATTCAGATGCATTGTTGGAGTCGGCATACATGATTTGCAACACATATCGCATGTTGTCCCGTGTGGGGGATGTGAGGATAACTCCAGCCCCCAGTCCGGCCAAGGTCTTGGACCCATCAAAGTACATTGTCCAATGGGAGTATGCACTGTATTCCTTGGGGAGCTCGGCCTCTGTCCATTCAGCCAGGAAGTCCGCCAATACCTGAGATTTAATGGCACGGCGTGGCTTGTAGGTTATTTCAAAGGGAAGGAGCTCAATGGCCCATTTGGCTATGCGACTGGTGGCGTCCCTGTTGTTGATTATATCATTCAGGGGGACCTCAGATGCCAATGTTACCGCACACTCTTGGAAGTAGTGTCTAAGTTTCCTTGACGCCATAAATACCGTATAGGCTATTTTTTGGTAATGTGGGTATCTGGACTTGCACTGCCTTAGCACTTATGACACATAATATACCAGTTTCTGAGTCCGGAATTTATGTCCCTCCTCATCTCGTTCAACAATGAGCACCGCACTGACAACTTTGTTGGTGGCCGATATGTATAATAACATGGGCTCACCGACGCCTGGTGCCACGAGTATGGGATTGGTTGCCAGTAGTGTTTTGATTTCTTCTAACGCAACCTCTGCCTCATCGGTCCATTCGAACTTGTTGGTCCGCTTCAGCAGCTTATAGAGCGGCAAAGCCTTTTCTTCGAGGCGGGAGATAAAGCGGCTTAACACCACTATGCACCCAGTTAGCCTCTGGACATGCTTCAGCTTTGTGGTAATTGCAAGCTCTGATAGAGCACGGATTTTAGCTAGATTTGCCTCTATTCCTCTATGGGATACGATGAATCCAAGCGGCTTACCAGAGGGCACCCCGAATACACATTTTTCCGGATTGAGCCGTATATCATATTCGCGTAGACTAGCAAAGGTTTGTCGTAGATTGTCGATCAACTGGCCGACGTGTTTGGTTTTGATTACCACATCATCCACGTATGCCTCGACAGTCTTACCGACCTGTGTCGTGAGACAGGTTTGGATCATGCGCTGGTATGTGGCTCCAGCGTTTTTTAGCCCGAAAGGCATCATGTTGAAGCAGAATGGCCCATAGGGGGTGATAAATGCGGTAGCCGCTTGATCAGATTCCTTCATTTTAATTTGATGTTATCTGGAGTAAGCATCAAGGAAACACAACGAATCATGCTTGGCTGTAGCATCAATGATCTGGTCTATGCGAGGTAAGGGGAAAGGGTCCTTGGGGCAGGCTTTATTAAGGTTTTTGAAGTCGACACATAGCCACCAGGACTTGTGTTTCTTAGGTACCATCACTAGGTTTGCTAGCCACTCAGGGTGTTTAATGTCCCGAATAAATCTGGCCTCGAGCAATTTAGCTAATTCTTCACCCATGGCTTGCTGTTTGGGCTCGGAGAAGCGACGCAGAGTCTACTCCACGGGCTTAAAGCCTGGGATAATGTTCAGGCTATGTTCGGCGAGCCGTCGTGGGATTCCAGTCATATCGAAAGGATGCCAGGCAAAAATGTCCCAATTTTCACGGAGGAAATTCCGCATTGCTTCATCCACGAAGGGATCAAGCTAGGCTCCGATGGATGCTGTCTTATTGAGGTCCGTCGGATGCACCTGAAATTTAGCGATTTCCTCTGCGGATGAAGGACGTGGACTTGGGCCTTTTGCTAAGGATCACGTTGTCCTTATTAACTGTCGACCGTAGTGCAGTCAACTCTTCGGAAGTGAAAGTCTCCGCTAATGCCTCGAGGGCGAGCGCTGCCGTTTTATTTTTGGCCCGAAGGGCTATGTTCGGATCATTGGCGATCGTGATCACTCCGTTTGGTCCTGACATTTTGAGTTTCATGTACCCGTAATGGGGTATAGCCTGGAACTTTGTAAAGGCGTCACGTCCCAATAGGTCATGATAGCCACTTGGGAAGGGGACGATGTGGAAGAGAAGTTCTTAATATCAGTAGTTTTCGGGCGTGCCGAACACCACGTCCAAGATGATACATCCGGAACAACGTGCCTCTTTCGCTGGGATAATTTGCCGGAAGGTTGTGTTGCTATGTTCGATGCGGGATTGGTCGAACTGCATTTTTCCAGGGTGTCTTCGTACATAAGGTTAAGACCACTGCCGCTATCCATTAGCACTTTATGTAGCCTGTATCCATCAATGATGGGGTTTAAGACTAGTGCGGCCGGTGAGTGATCGGGAAGAATGGTCGGCTGGTCAGTGTCCCCAAAAGTAATCAGTATGTCTGCCCATGGGCTAGTGGCTGCCACATGGTAGACTTGCCCGAGCTCCCTAAGAGCTCTTTTATGCATGTTCCTTGAGGGGAAGGTCTCATAGACCGTCAGGACTTCGACATTGAATTCGGGCGTCAAAGGAAAAGCCTACTCGACGGAGGTGTTTCAAGGATGGCCTCGCCACTTTTTGCAACTTGCCTGACGACCCAGCAAGCTCTAAGGCTGTGAGTTGGCTTCGTGTTTAACAACACGGAATGTATAGGTCAAGGTTTATCTAATAGTCCGTCGAGGACAGTGCCTGTCCCTGAAAAGGCCTTGTTTCTTTTTTTGACGGGTTCGTACCTGGCTGGACGCTTTGGAGGTATCCTCTTTTTCCAAGCTCCTCTAGGGTGTTCGGAGAAAATTGGTTCCGAGAACAACTGTTCGGATTGCCAGAGACTCTCCATGGCATACTACTTTTGTACCAAATCGGATAACTTCGAAAAGTCACTTATGTGTCGGCGGTCCAGGGCATTAAGAATCCCTTCATCATGGCAATTGCGAATGAAAATTGTTGTCATATCTTGGTCACTAACACCTTTTAGTCTACTCCTAGCAAGTAGGAGTCTGGCCCAAAAGTGATGGACTGATTCTCCTTGTAGTTGCTTGATATCCCGAAAGTCCAAAGACACAGGCTTTGGTGCGATACTTGGATGGTCGTCTTGGGCGGTGGGTGGGAAAAATTCGATTCCATGCTGCATTAGTGTTTGGAACTACAGTTTCCAAATCGTGCGAGGGATCTCGGACCGGTGACGGTCTGGCTTTAGAATGATTCCCTGCCTCTGGTTCACTGATAGAGTCTTGGTGATCGAGGACTGAGGTATAGACAGTTTTCAATTCTGGCTGTCGAGCAGAATCCGTGGCCGGACACTCGATGGTAGCGACAAGGTGGGTGACTGAAGGGACATGACTCTCCCTGCCATCGGGTCTAATCCCGAGCCGATCATAGATCAGAAGTTGGTCATCCAATATACGCATAGCTTCGATCCGATCAAACAACTCGTTTAAGCATGGGACCTGATGCGTGTCGTTGATACGAGTGGATTCATCGAGCGGCGTGACGGTTCCAGAGCTATGCTGAAGAGGATCTGTGTTCCGTCCAACCATGGGACCTGATGTCTTTGGCGTAAAAGCGTCTAGACTTACAGGTTTTTCTTCGAAGGTTGAGGGTTCCATTAGAATGAGTGTTCCCCATAAATCAGCCATGAACTCTAAGGTTTCGAACTTGATACTCTAATTGGGGGGAAAGCTTCCGGTCTGGGCATGATGGTTGATTGGGCTGGCATGCGACAAGAAGTCGCTGCCGGTGAGACTCTGATTGGGGGAGAGAGTCCCCTACATGCAGATCTCGCTACTTGTGACGAGGTGAGCCATCGATTCCTTCGACGCTCACAGAGAAACTCTCAATGAAAGCACCAATGTCGGTGTCAAAACCGGCGGATCTCGGGTAGGGGGTCCTGAACTATGAGACTAGAATTGACGGTAACAGGAGACGAAGGGGACACAAATTTACCCAGGTTCGGGCCCTCCTATGGAGGTAATAGCCTATGTCCTGCTTGTTTGTATTGATGATGTGGGGGGTTAAGGAGTTGGTCTACCTTGAGATCGAATGGCTAACCCTAGATGAGTTGTCCCCCCTATACCCCTAAACCCTCTGGCTTATATAGACGCCGAGGGTGCCCTGGACCTACACATGGTCGGTTACATGCCGAAGAGATAAACATGCCTAACTACAGATAATAACTCGAAGAGTACGTCATGGCTTCTCGAAGCTTCCATATGGCGTCGGTGGTCTTGGATCGCCCGATGTTCCCTTTGCAGCCCACACAGTCCGGCCCATAAACAATAGGTTGACTATCCGAGGACCCCCTAATCCAGGACTCCCTTAGTGGGCTCGACTTAGTAGGGTGGTGTTGCCATAATAAAAGCTTGTCGGATACGTGCTTGCATGTTTTGGTTAAGTCGCTTGCTGCATCGATCGACCATCAAAGAGTCTATTCCGAATTTGATTATTGCCTCTATAATGATTGTGTTTTATATTTAAATTAGTATTTATTCCTAGTAAATCCTTTGGGATGACTTCCATGATTAGTAGAATTGATACGCTACAAAAACAAAAACTTTAGCGTTCAGCACGGAATTTCTCTCATTTTACTGGAATGTATTTTTGATTTGAATGTTTTACACGGTATTGGCATATAAATTCTCCAGGTTTTCCTAAATTTTTAGGATTTTTAGAGTTACAGAAGTATTGTTTCTCCATAGAACATTACATATTGTTTTGTTTTAGACATATTATATTTTCGCTTGCATAGTTTGCTTGTTTTGATGATGCTATGGATTATATGGAGTGGCGGCCGGGGGGGGGGGGGTAAGCCATGTAGAAGTTAGAATATAGTACCTATTATTAAATAATAAAATATGAATCAGTTTATACCAGTATCTAAAGTAGTTGATATGTTTATTATACTAACAGATCTCATGAATTTTTGCTGAGTTTTGTGTGCTAAAGTTCTCATGTTTTGGGTGTTATCATGATGGATGAAGGAATAAGGAGCGACAAGAGCCTAATATTGTGGATTACCAAGGCACCCGAAGCCAAATTATAGGAAGACTCAAGCGTCTAATCTTGGGGATGCCCAGAAGTCATCCCCTCTTTCATCTGAATCCATCGGTATGTCACTTGGAGCTATATTTTTATTCATCACGTGATACGAGTTTTGCTTGGAGCGTCATTTGCTTTTTTGTTTTTGTTTTCTAGAACCATTGTATGTTGGACACACCTATTTGAGAGAGACACGCCTTCACCATGATTTTTTACAATACTCTATGTGCTTCACTTACATCTTTTGAGCTTAGCAGTTGCTCTAGTACTTCACTTATGTCTTATTAAGCATCGTGGCATATAGATTTTATAGAAATAATTGCACTCTCGTTCTTCACTTATATTTGTTTCAGAGTTAATAAATAGTGACGGTAATTTGCATGGGTTATAAGATTAGTCCAGAAATAATAGGTATTCAAGGAGTGCATAATCAAAACCTTCACGTAGCACATTAAAGAGAAATCATGGGTCAATAATATTGACGTGGTAATGTGAAAAGGGGTGAGTGCATGGTGGTTGGTTCGTAGGACTATCCATATTAACAGTTGTTAATTTTTCGCTTGTTTAAATAATGGTTATGGCGTGTAGCGACCCGACCTGAAAGGTCAAGTCTCCGGTGTTTCCGTACCATCCCAAGATCATGCTGGTACACACACGGTACATCAATGTATATATCAAAGGGAAATCACACAGCATTATATTAATCGGAATCTCATATCGAGTCCTTTAATACAATAATATTACAATAAAGTGGCCAAAGGCCAACTCATGAGAATATCTAAATCTTGCGGAAGCGTCGACGGTAGATGAGTCCATCCGACTCCAAGGGCATCTCACTGAGCATAGAACGCGTCCTCACTCCTGGTCGGAAAAATACTCTGCAACATGATACGTTGCAGCCGTGTAGGTCAGCATATGGAATATGCCGGCAAAGTCACAGTAGAGGTGTGAAAATAATCAGCTAGCCTATATGCATATATGGCAGGTGGGGGTGGTAAGTTTTGCGTAAAGCCAATTTTTCCTACATCAAGAAAAGGGGCTAAGCAAAATATTACTAAGTTGGTTGATTAATGAGATGGTTCCTCCAACCAGTTCTCATACCCAAAATTGTTAATACCCACATCATCATATTAATTGTGTTGAGAGTTCCGGAAGTTCCAATTCCTTTGGCTCAAGTCGTCCATGACCGTGGACACGGCTAATCGATTAGGTTTAGTACTCTGCAGAGTTTTGCACACGTTCCCCACAAGATTTGGTCGCCTCCGTTTGATTTCTCGCACTTCAGGGTGTTTGAGAAACGGATGACCAAAACATGGTCTTCCAAAGGGTTTCCCTGCGACTCTGACGGTGCCCATCCTTTCCTACCGTTCTTCTACCTCTCGTAGCACCGCCTGTCTAGAGTCACCACGATATCCAACCAAGCCAGAGCCCATAATGACTTGTGGCTATGCAGGTAAGCCTTGGGTCTTGAAGCACCCATCCATCCCTTTGTGCCTGGGTGGACCTTTCCGCGTGAATACTGGCCATCTCCAGCATCACCTAGGCTAACCACTGGTTTCTCCAGGGCGCCGTTCAACCATCATCCACCCAGAGGTATGTTGAAAACTTGGAGTCTTGAAATCTTGCTCATTATGCAGGTCTTGAAATTATTAACTCTCTCAACTCCCATGAATCACACAACCAACCCCGTCTACTATTAGCATAGCAAAAGTAAAACAACGTTTCCCGGGGCCAATGTTGTCAAAGAGGGTTGAGAGGGGTATCTACCACATGATACTACTACAATGTAACCAAGTTTCCAACTAACCTATCTTGCATGCAACTGGGGAGATGGTAGAACTAATGCATATAAAACATGGGTAAAACATGATCAAAGTGACTTGCCTGATTGATGATCTTCGTACGAGAGTGACTCTAAGTAACAAGCTTCGCACTCCGGATAATCTAACGAAACAAACAAATGCTCTCAAATAAGCATACAACCAAAATAACTACTCATAACATTCAGCAAAGAAGTACTAAACAATCAAGGCAAACAATGCATAAAAGTCTCTAGCAAGAAAAACACACAAGATTTTGTTTTCAAAAAGGTGAGAGGTGAAAACACTACTGACATAATGAAACCATTAGTATTATCTAAACATTAGTTGACAGAAAGAAAAACAATAAAATATTTTATTTATGAACAGAATAAAATCAATTTAAGTTTTGTTGGGAAAACTTTAGTAAAGTTTATACAAGTTTGTGATAAACACTATATGAATCAACTATAGTTATATTAACAAAAGAATGAAAAACTAAACTTATTATTTATTTGTAAAACATGTTCTTAACAGGAAATAATTTACAATTAAATCTGTCTTAGAAAACAGAATTAAAATATACAAAACTTGTTTGAAAACAAAACTATTACTAGTTAGTTGTTTAGTCAAATTAAGCCTATTTGAAAAGACATTGTGATTCCTATGTTAAATAAAATTAAACTAAGCAAATTTATATTTTTATTATCAGTGAGTGAAAACACTAAATGTTTCCTAACAGAACCTAATAAACAAATAAAACCAATTCTAAATCAAACTAATTAAAATTAAGTATATAAGACTATATTATAATACTAGGCAGATTCTGTTTATAGCTAAAACACTATTCAAAATCATCCTAAAAATCCTCAAACTAAACATGGAGATAGTCCTAACCAATACCAAACAGTAGCAAAAAGAATCATGTCAAAATCTATTTTCAAACTCTAGTTATACAGATTTGAAGATTTTGAGCAAATTTGATTAAGTTCAAATTTTATAGTTCAAATTTGAAATTTAAAAGTACAGGGTGAAACTACATGAAAATTGTGAGCTATTGCAAAAAAAGTCAACTCAAAACTCTAAACAGATTAAAAGATATAGCTAAAGCAAATTTGGAATACATTCTGTTTCTGAAAAACAAAACTGAAAAGAAAAACTAACTAACGGTCGACTAGGGTGACGTGGCGACCCGTGAGTGGCTGAGATGGGTGTCCGAGCGGGGTTACGGGCGGTCGGCCGATCCTAAGAGGATACCGGTTTGAGTAATAATAATGTTCTAATCTGGATCGTAAGATCCAGATCGAACGGTTGGGGAAGCTCACGGTGTAAAGGTCGCCGGCGTGGGGATCTCCGGCGAGTCCGGAAGTGGTGAACGCGACGGCGAGGCGCTCCGGTGGTCGGGGAAGACGGGGAAGTGGTCCGGGCGACGGCGACGGTCCTCCGGAGTCGATGGGTGGCGACGGTGGGGCGAACGGTGGACGGAGACGGTGGCTACGCTCGACGGCGAGCTCCGGTGGAGGAGTAACTCTGGCGAGCAATTGACAGCGCCTCGGTGAGAGAGAGAAGGGGAACTCGGGGGGAAATGGATGCGGGGGAGTGGGGCTCTTTATAGGGGTGCGGGGAGATGCGGGGGAGGAGAGAGGAGAGAGATCCGGCGAGGGGGAAACGGTCGGCGTCCGGATCTCCGACGCGTGCGGGGGAGGGAGACAACCGTTCGGTGTAACGGTCGGTCGGGGGTGGGGCCCGGTGTCAGTGAGTGAAGAGAGTGACCGTTGCGCGCGGTCGGCCGGCTCGTAGTGAATGCGCGATTAATTGCCCGTGGGCCGGCCCGTTTAAATGCAAACCGTTACTGATTTTGTTTAATATTTTACCAGAGCGTTTCAAAAACATTTAAAGCATTCAAATCGTTTGTAAATATAGGGGTATTATATATCAAAATTAACAGAATAATAAATGCTATTTAATGAACATTTCTATTCTGTCATTTGAACACTTTGAAAAAAAATATTATTTTCAGAAATTGTCTAATTGTTTTTAAACTCTTTTTGCAAATATTTTCAAAATAACCCCTGGTTATTATTGTTCAAATATATCACCAATTAGTCCCTGGTGTGGAGTGTCATGTTCCTCCTCTCTTATTTGAACTTTTAGCCAAAATTTCAAATAGGTGAAAGCAACTTAGGGGGAAGTAGAAAGAGCTTTCAGAAAGTCAGAAAAGACATTTCAACTATTACATACAATCAAGCAATGATGATGATAGATGCATAACTATATTCATAACATTCCAAAATGAAATTTTGGGATGTTACATGGCGTGGCGGGGATGTGTAAGCATTATTTGTCCTCGTTGAAATCCTAGTGTTGTTTTGAGTAGAAGGCATGCTGATTAAGTCCTCCCAACCTCCTCACCAGGGAATGCGACTAGTACTTTGATTCGAGAAAATTAATAGAACTTTGCAATAAGTATATGAGTTCTTTATGACTAATGTGAATCCATGGACATACGCACTCTCACCTCCTCATATTTTGTTTGCCTATCCGGTACCGTGCATTGTCCATTCTCACCTCGAGGATCGGTGTGAACTTCGCCAGTGCATCCAAATCCCGCGGCATGATACGCTCTGTTGCACATAAGCCTCCTTATATCTTCCTCAAAACAGCCACCATACCTACCTATCATGGCATTTCCATAGCCATTCCGACATATATTGCCATGCAATTTCCACCATCACATCATATGACTAGTTCACTCATTGTTATATTGCTTTTCATGATCATGTAGCTGACATAGTATTTGTGGCAAAGCCACCGTTCGTCATTATCATACATGCTACACTAGATCATTGCACATCCTGGTACACTACAAGAGGCATTCATGTTGAGTCATATTGTTTCATAGTTTTTCATATCTAGTTGTGAGCAAATAAAAATGTGATGATATTCATCATCAGGGCACTCGAGATTCGGGTTGGCTAGAAAATAGGTGCGGATGGTCTCTACGAAGATCTTCTTCGCGTTCCCAGGTGGCTTCTTCCTCGGTATGGTGACTCCACAAAACTTTACAGAACTTGATGATCCTGCTGCGGGTAACTCTGTTGGCAGTCTCGAGGATTCTGACAGGCTTCTCCTCATAAGTCAGATCACTTTCAAGCTGTATGGCCTCTAGGGGCACTGTATCTCTCAGAGGGATATCAGCCATCTCTGTATGACATTTCTTCAGCTGGGACACATGGAACACATTATGAACTTCGGATAATCCTTCTGGCAATTCCAGTTTGTATGCAACTTCGCCTCTACGTTCAAGAATTTTGTAGGGGCCTATGAATCTGGGTGCTAATTTTCCTTTAACACCAAATCTCTTGATTCCTCGAAGCGGGGATACACGAAGATATGCTCGGTCTCCCACTTCATATGTCACTTCTTTACGTTTGCTGTCAGCATAACTCTTCTGTCGGGATTGAGCTATCTTGAGTCTGTCACGAATCAACTTGACTTTCTCTTCCGAATCTCGGATAAGATCGGGACCAAAAAGTTGTCGGTCTCCAACACTATCCCACGTCAGTGGTGTTCTGCACCTCCTTCCGTATAAAGCTTCGAAAGGGGCCATCTTTAGACTGGTCTGATAACTGTTGTTGTATGAGAATTCTGCGTAAGGCAAGTTATCGTACCAACTAGAACCATAGTCTAGTGCACAAGCTCTCAACATGTCTTCCAGAATCTGGTTGACTCTCTCAGTCTGTCCATCTGTATGCGGATGAAAGGCTGTACTGAACTCTAGCCTTGTACCCAAAGTTTCATGTAACTGATGCCAAAACTTTGAGGTAAATTGTGTTCCTCTATCTGACACGATACTCCTCGGAACTCCATGCAGACATACGATCCTGGTCATATATATCTTGGCTAGCTTAGCACTGGTATAGGTGGTTTTCACTGGAATGAAATGAGCCACCTTGGTCAAGCGATCAACCACTACCCAGATGGAATCATAACCTGAACGGGTCCTGGGCAATCCTGTGATGAAATCCATACCAAGCTTTTCCCATTTCCACTCGGGTATCGGCAACGGTTGGAGTAACCCTGCTGGTTTCTGATGTTCTGCCTTTACTCGCTGGCAAACATCACATATTGCAACATGTTCCGCAATGCCTTTCTTCATACCTGTCCACCAATAACTTTCTTTCAAATCCAGATACATCTTGGTATTGCCTGGGTGTATCGAGTAAGGTGAATCGTGGGCTTCCTGAAGTATCAACTTCCTGAGCTCTGGGTCATTGGGCACATAGATTCGGTTCTCAAACCACAAAGTTCCGTGTTCATCCTCACGAAAACCTTTAGCTTTACCATCTTCCATTCTCTGTTTAATTTCAGCTATCTCCTTGTCCGATTTCTGGGCTTCTTGAATTCTTTCGGTCAAGGTGGACTGAATTTCCAATGTGGCAATATATCCTCTTGGAACTATCTCTAGCTTGAGCTTACTGAGGTCATCGACTAACTCTTGAGGTAATCCTCCAGCTGTGAGTGTGTTCACATAAGTTTTACGACTCAAGGCATCGGCTACAACATTAGCCTTACCTGGATGGTAGTGTAATCTCATGTCATAGTCCTTGATTAACTCTAACCATCTCCTCTGTCTGAGGTTCAACTCTTTCTGCGTGAAGATATACTTCAGGCTCTTATGGTCGGTGTAAACATCACAACTATTTCCGATAAGGAAATGTCTCCAAGTCTTGAGTGCGTGCACTACGGCTGCTAATTCCAAGTCATGAGTGGCATAATTCAACTCATGAGGTCGTAGCTGTCTGGAAGCATAGGCTACAACTTTTCCATCCTGCATAAGTACTCCTCCAAGTCCTTGACGTGAGGCATCACAGTAAACTTGGAAATCCTTCCGATTATCGGGCAAGATCAATACTGGGGCTGTGACCAAACGTTCCTTCAACTCCTGGAAACTGGTTTCACATTCCTCGGTCCAAACATACTTGGATTCTTTCTTTAACAACTCTATCATGGGCTTGGCAATCTTTGAGAAATTCTCAATGAACCTCCGGTAATATCCAGCAAGTCCAAGGAAACTGCGTATCTCCTTAACTGAGGTGGGTGACTTCCACTCGGTGACGGCTTCAACCTTAGTAGGGTCCACTGCTATTCCTTCTCCGGATATAACATGTCCAAGGAATCCGACTTCCGTCAGCCAAAATTCACATTTGCTGAACTTGGCATATAACTGATGCTCTCTTAGCTTCTCCAGAACTAAACGCAGATGTTGCTTATGCTCTTCCTCGTTCTTGGAGAATATCAGAATGTCATCGATGAACACCACAACAAACTTGTCTAGGTATTCCATGAATACTTTGTTCATCAAATTCATGAAGTAGGCAGGAGCATTAGTCAATCCAAAAGACATGACCGTATACTCATACAAGCCATACCTCGTGGTGAAAGCTGTTTTGGGTATATCCTGTTCACGAATCTTCAACTGGTGATACCCTGATCGAAGATCGATCTTGGAGAATACTTTGGCTCCTACGAGCTGATCAAACAAATCATTAATCATCGGCAGAGGGTACTTGTTCTTGATAGTCACCTCGTTCAAGGCACGATAGTCAACTACCATTCTTAAAGATTTATCCTTCTTCTCCACCAAAAGAACTGGGGCTCCCCAAGGTGAAGAACTTGGGCGAATATAACCTTTGTCCAATAACTCCTTAATTTGCTTCTTGATTTCCAACAGATCATTTGCGGGCATCCGATAGGGTCTCTTGGAAATTGGGGCTGTCCCTGGCTGTAGCTCTATTAAGAACTCAATCTCCCTATCTGGTGGCATTCCTGGTAATTCTTCCGGAAATACATCTGGAAATTCTTTTACCACAGGTACTTCCTCCTGAACAACTCCCGTGAGAGTGTTTAACCTAGCACTCATACGTGTGCGTCGGGATACATACTTAATCCTCTTGTTCTCCGGGGTGGTGAGTGAAACAGACTTGCTAGGGCAATCAAGATTTCCTTCATACTTGGTCATCCAATCCATGCCTAGGATTACATCCAATCCTTGTGACTTTAAGACGATGAGGTCGGTGGGAAAAACATGGTTTCCTATATTGAGTTTCAAGGCATGGCATCCTATCCCTGCCATCATCATACCTCCTGGGGAACTGACCTGAATGGGCTGACTAAGGGTTTTGGTGGGCAAACCATATTTATCCACAACTACCCTTGATATGAATGAATGAGTTGCACCAGAATCAAAAAGTACTGTAACAGGACGTGAATGCAATAAAAACTTACCAACCACAGTCTCGGGCTGATCATAGACTTCTTCCACGTCGATGTGATTCACTTGAGCACGGGGAAACGGATTGGGTTTCTTAACTGCTGCATTGCCGTTGTTGTTGCCGTTTCCACTGCCTTGCTTGCTCTGGGGACACTCAGTAGCATAGTGCCCTGTCTTCTGGCACTTGAAACAGGTAATGTGACTCAGATCCTTCTGAGAAGGAACTTGACGGTGCTGGTTGTTGTTCCCATTCCCATTGTCAGTCTTGAAGTTACCATGGTTGGGACGATTGTTCCCATTTCCTCCATGATGGTGGCCTCCATGGTTATGCACAGCATGAGTGTGCTTTCCAAACTTATTGTTTCCTGATCCGGTATTCCCTGAGTACGGGGAGTAGCGAGGCTTCTGATGAGTTCCAGAGTTGAACTTCCCCTGAGTGTACTTCCTCTTGCGGTTCTCAATCTGCTACTGTTTACCTTCCAGAATAAGTGCCTTATCCACCAGCTCTTGGTAGTTGTTGAAATTAGCCACTACTAGCTGTATGCTCAACTCGTCGTTGAGTCCTTCCAAAAACTTTTCTTGCTTGGCAGCATCATCGGCCACATCTCCTGGGGCATAACGGGCCAACATGCTGAACTCTTCCACATATTGGGCCACAGAGCGGTTACCCTGGCGCAAGTTGCGAAACTCGCGCTTCTTTAGACTCATGGCTCCAGCTGAAACATGAGCGGTGCGGAAAGCAAGCTTGAATTGCTCCCAAGTCACATCTGCAATAGGATAAGTGGTGGTGTAATTCTCCCACCATGATGCTGCTGGTCCTTCCAGTTGATGTGCGGCAAATCGCACTTTCTCAGCGTCAGTGCATCCAGCGGTGACAAGTTCTCTCTCCATCTTACGGAGCCAGTCATCTGCCACAATGGGTTCAGTGCTGCTGGAGAAAGTTGGAGGGTTCAACCTCAGAAAACGGGTGAGATTGTCAGTCTGGGGTGGATGGTGGTTGTTGTTGTTGTTCTGGTTGTTGGTCTGATTCTGAATCAATAACTGCATCAGTGCATTCTGTTGCTGAAGGAGTTGGGTGAGTTCTGGCAGAAAAGTGAAGTCGGTCTCACGTCGTGGAGGCATCTTGCTGTTTTCAGAGGGATGAGAATTAGAATAGAACAAGGGTCTAGAAGAAATTCACTATCCATATGCAATGCAACAAACATATCACACCAAACACTCATTTTATTCAATCAACGTCAAACATCGGGAATACAAATCTCAAACAACTAAGCATCGACCTACGCTTTAACGACTAAAAAAATACATGGAGGGCATAACTAATGTTTTTCCTCAGAAGTGCATAGTCGTAGGTCCTCCGGTGGTGCTTTCCTCATAGTCTTCATCGTCGCTGATGAAGGGTGCCAAGTCTCCTTCGGGATGAAGGTTTTCTCCCATGTCTAGATACTCCTCCAGAGTTGCGATGCGTGCATTCTGCTCATCAATCCTCTCTAGGAAATCCTTCACTTCATGCTCGTGTTCATAGTTGGCCTCTCGTAGATCAGCTTCAAGGTCCAGCTCGCGGTTCATCAGATTCTTGATTGTCTTCGTATCAGCACGAACTCGAAGCTCCAGAGTCCTGATATGAGTCTCCAGGGTCTGGATATAGGAAATAGTGGTGTCTGCAGTGGGAGGAGTTATGATGTTTCCATTGGCATCTCTGCGACAAACCACGCTGAGTCCTGGTGAAATGGTCCACCTCTGTATTCCTCCTGAATATGTCCAAGGGCACGAGGAATGGCCATGTCTCTCCCAAGTATCCAACTGGGTGCCACGAACTTGAGGTCGATGGGTTCCTTCCGATTTCCAAAAGTCTTCCCTGGGATATGCACCTCGATCCTGTAGCGTCCATCTTGTGGAAATGACATGATAGGAATCCCGGTGATGCTCGGCAAAGCAATCCTTACGTCCTTGACGATCCTCATCAGCTCCTTACCAAAGGGCATCGTTGCGTCAGGCTGGCAAAACTGTGTGATCAACACTGGGATGAAGGTGGCCATCTATAAATTTTGAAATAATCGGAGAGGAGTCAGAAACGAATAGATGAGAGTATAAGATATTTAGAGACAAAGAGAAACAATCCTAAGGCTTTCCAATCCTAGAGGTTACGTCCTACGGTCAGCGTGTGCTCTGATACCATTTCTGTAGCGACCCGACCTGAAAGGTCAAGTCTCCGGTGTTTCCGTACCATCGCAAGATCATGTTGGTACACACACGGTACATCAATGTATATATCAAAGGGAAATCACACAGCATTATATTAATCGGAATCTCATATCGAGTCCTTTAATACAATAATATTACAATAAAGTGGCCAAAGGCCAACTCATGAGAATATCTAAATCTTGCGGAAGCGTCGACGGTAGATGAGTCCATCCGACTCCAAGGGCATCTCACTGAGCATAGAACGCGTCCTCACTCCTGGTCGGAAAAATACTCTGCAACATGATACGTTGCAGCCGTGTAGGTCAGCATATGGAATATGCCGGCAAAGTCACAGTAGAGGTGTGAAAATAATCAGCTAGCCTATATGCATATATGGCAGGTGGGGGTGGTAAGTTTTGCGTAAAGCCAATTTTTCCTACATCAAGAAAAGGGGCTAAGCAAAATATTACTAAGTTGGTTGATTAATGAGATGGTTCCTCCAACCAGTTCTCATACCCAAAATTGTTAATACCCACATCATCATATTAATTGTGTTGAGAGTTTCGGAAGTTCCAATTCCTTTGGCTCAAGTCGTCCATGACCGTGGACACGGCTAATCGATTAGGTTTAGTACTCTGCAGAGTTTTGCACACGTTCCCCACAAGATTTGGTCGCCTCCGTTTGATTTCTCGCACTTCAGGGTGTTTGAGAAACGGATGACCAAAACATGGTCTTCCAAAGGGTTTCCCTGCGACTCTGACGGTGCCCATCCTTTCCTACCGTTCTTCTACCTCTCGTAGCACCGCCTGTCTAGAGTCACCACGATATCCAACCAAGCCAGAGCCCATAATGACTTGTGGCTGTGCAGGTAAGCCTTGGGTCTTGAAGCACCCATCCATCCCTTTGTGCCTGGGTGGACCTTTCCGCGTGAATACTGGCCATCTCCAGCATCACCTAGGCTAACCACTGGTTTCTCCAGGGCGCCGTTCAACCATCATCCACCCAGAGGTATGTTGAAAACTTGGAGTCTTGAAATCTTGCTCATTATGCAGGTCTTGAAATTATTAACTCTCTCAACTCCCATGAATCACACAACCAACCCCGTCTACTATTAGCACAGCAAAAGTAAAACAACGTTTCCCGGGGCCAATGTTGTCAAAGAGGGTTGAGAGGGGTATCTACCACATGATACTACTACAATGTAACCAAGTTTCCAACTAACCTATCTTGCATGCAACTGGGGAGATGGTAGAACTAATGCATATAAAACATGGGTAAAACATGATCAAAGTGACTTGCCTGATTGATGATCTTCGTACGAGAGTGACTCTAAGTAACAAGCTTCGCACTCCGGATAATCTAACGAAACAAACAAATGCTCTCAAATAAGCATACAACCAAAATAACTACTCATAACATTCAGCAAAGAAGTACTAAACAATCAAGGCAAACAATGCATAAAAGTCTCTAGCAAGAAAAACACACAAGATTTTGTTTTCAAAAAGGTGAGAGGTGAAAACACTACTGACATAATGAAACCATTAGTATTATCTAAACATTAGTTGACAGAAAGAAAAACAATAAAATATTTTATTTATGAACAGAATAAAATCAATTTAAGTTTTGTTGGGAAAACTTTAGTAAAGTTTATACAAGTTTGTGATAAACACTATATGAATCAACTATAGTTATATTAACAAAAGAATGAAAAACTAAACTTATTATTTATTTGTAAAACATGTTCTTAACAGGAAATAATTTACAATTAAATCTGTCTTAGAAAACAGAATTAAAATATACAAAACTTGTTTGAAAACAAAACTATTACTAGTTAGTTGTTTAGTCAAATTAAGCCTATTTGAAAAGACATTGTGATTCCTATGTTAAATAAAATTAAACTAAGCAAATTTATATTTTTATTATCAGTGAGTGAAAACACTAAATGTTTCCTAACAGAACCTAATAAACAAATAAAACCAATTCTAAATCAAACTAATTAAAATTAAGTATATAAGACTATATTATAATACTAGGCAGATTCTGTTTATAGCTAAAACACTATTCAAAATCATCCTAAAAATCCTCAAACTAAACATGGAGATAGTCCTAACCAATACCAAACAGTAGCAAAAAGAATCATGTCAAAATCTATTTTCAAACTCTAGTTATACAGATTTGAAGATTTTGAGCAAATTTGATTAAGTTCAAATTTTATAGTTCAAATTTGAAATTTAAAAGTACAGGGTGAAACTACATGAAAATTGTGAGCTATTGCAAAAAAAATCAACTCAAAACTCTAAACAGATTAAAAGATATAGCTAAAGCAAATTTGGAATACATTCTGTTTCTGAAAAACAAAACTGAAAAGAAAAACTAACTAACGGTCGACTAGGGTGACGTGGCGACCCGTGAGTGGCTGAGATGGGTGTCCGAGCGGGGTTACGGGCGGTCGGCCGATCCTAAGAGGATACCGGTTCGAGTAATAATAATGTTCTAATCTGGATCGTAAGATCCAGATCGAACGGTTGGGGAAGCTCACGGTGTAAAGGTCGCCGGCGTGGGGATCTCCGGCGAGTCCGGAAGTGGTGAACGCGACGGCGAGGCGCTCCGGTGGTCGGGGAAGACGGGGAAGTGGTCCGGGCGACGGCGACGGTCCTCCGGAGTCGATGGGTGGCGACGGTGGGGCGAACGGTGGACGGAGACGGTGGCTACGCTCGACGGCGAGCTCCGGTGGAGGAGTAACTCCGGTGAGCAATTGACAGCGCCTCGGCGAGAGAGAGAAGGGGAACTCAGGGGGAAATGGATGCGGGGGAGTGGGGCTCTTTATAGGGGTGCGGGGAGATGCGGGGGAGGAGAGAGGAGAGAGATCCGGCGAGGGGGAAACGGTCGGCGTCGGGATCTCCGGCGCGTGCGGGGGAGGGAGACGACCGTTCGGTGTAACGGTCGGTCGGGGGTGGGGCCCGGTGTCAGTGAGTGAAGAGAGTGACCGTTGCGCGCGGTCGGCCGGCTCGTAGTGAATGCGCGATTAATTGCCCGTGGGCCGGCCCGTTTAAATGCAAACCGTTACTGATTTTCTTTAATATTTTACCAGAGCGTTTCAAAAACATTTAAAGCATTCAAATCGTTTGTAAATATAGGGGTATTATATATCAAAATTAACAGAATAATAAATGCTATTTAATGAACATTTCTATTCTGTCATTTGAACACTTTGAAAAAAAATATTATTTTCAGAAATTGTCTAATTGTTTTAAAACTCTTTTTGCAAATATTTTCAAAATAACCCCTGGTTATTATTGTTCAAATATATCACCAATTAGTCCCTGGTGTGGAGTGTCATGTTCCTCCTCTCTTATTTGAACTTTTAGCCAAAATTTCAAATAGGTGAAAGCAACTTAGGGGGAAGTAGAAAGAGCTTTCAGAAAGTCAGAAAAGACATTTCAACTATTACATACAATCAAGCAATGATGATGATAGATGCATAACTATATTCATAACATTCCAAAATGAAATTTTGGGATGTTACATGGCGTGGCGGGGATGTGTAAGCATTATTTGTCCTCGTTGAAATCCTAGTGTTGTTTTGAGTAGAAGGCATGCTGATTAAGTCCTCCCAACCTCCTCACCAGGGAATGCGACTAGTACTTTGATTCGAGAAAATTAATAGAACTTTGCAATAAGTATATGAGTTCTTTATGACTAATGTGAATCCATGGACATACGCACTCTCACCTCCTCATATTTTGTTTGCCTATCCGGTATCGTGCATTGTCCATTCTCACCTCGAGGATCGGTGTGAACTTCGCCAGTGCATCCAAACCCCGCGGCATGATACGCTCTGTTGCACATAAGCCTCCTTATATCTTCCTCAAAACAGCCACCATACCTACCTATCATGGCATTTCCATAGCCATTCCGACATATATTGCCATGCAACTTCCACCATCACATCATATGACTAGTTCACTCATTGTTATATTGCTTTTCATGATCATGTAGCTGACATAGTATTTGTGGCAAAGCCACCGTTCGTCATTATCATACATGCTACACTAGATCATTGCACATCCTGGTACACTACAAGAGGCATTCATGTTGAGTCATATTGTTTCATAGTTTTTCATATCTAGTTGTGAGCAAATAAAAATGTGATGATATTCATCATCAGGGCACTCGAGATTCGGGTTGGCTAGAAAATAGGTGCGGATGGTCTCTACGAAGATCTTCTTCGCGTTCCCAGGTGGCTTCTTCCTCGGTATGGTGACTCCACAAAACTTTACAGAACTTGATGATCCTGCTGCGGGTAACTCTGTTGGCAGTCTCGAGGATTCTGACAGGCTTCTCCTCATAAGTCAGATCACTTTCAAGCTGTATGGCCTCTAGGGGCACTGTATCTCTCAGAGGGATATCAGCCATCTCTGTATGACATTTCTTCAGCTGGGACACATGGAACACATTATGAACTTCGGATAATCCTTCTGGCAATTCCAGTTTGTATGCAACTTCGCCTCTACGTTCAAGAATTTTGTAGGGGCCTATGAATCTGGGTGCTAATTTTCCTTTAACACCAAATCTCTTGATTCCTCGAAGCGGGGATACACGAAGATATGCTCGGTCTCCCACTTCATATGTCACTTCTTTACGTTTGCTGTCAGCATAACTCTTCTGTCGGGATTGAGCTATCTTGAGTCTGTCACGAATCAACTTGACTTTCTCTTCCGAATCTCGGATAAGATCGGGACCAAAAAGTTGTCGGTCTCCAACACTATCCCACGTCAGTGGTGTTCTGCACCTCCTTCCGTATAAAGCTTCGAAAGGGGCCATCTTTAGACTGGTCTGATAACTGTTGTTGTATGAGAATTCTGCGTAAGGCAGGCCTTGTTAGCTTGTGGTCGCCCCGAATCTCCTAACCCCGTACCCTGGTCTATAAATTCACATATATTCCAAAAACCTTAGGGGATCTCGGGAAACGCTTTTTCCGTTGCCGTAAATCTTTGTTCTGCCGCGATCTCATCTGGAGGCCTTTTCCGGTGCCTTGCCAGACCTACGGGTCGATCATGGAGGGCCACTTCATCATCCTTGGTGCTGCCATGGTGATGTGTTAGTAATCCACCACAGACCTACCGGTACATAGCTATTACCTAGATGGCTTCTTCTCTCTCTTTGATCTTCAATAAAAAGTTCACCACGATCTTCGTGGTGATCTATTCGATGTAATATTTTTTTGCAGTGTGTTTGTTGGGATATGATGAATTGTGGGCTTATGCTCAGATTATTTATGATAAATATTTGAGTCATCTCTAAATACTTATTTTATTCTTATTTTCATGATCATCATATCTTCATAAATCTCTCCAATCTATCGTTTTAGTTTGGCTAACTAGATTGCTTTATCTTCAGTGAGAGGGGTGTGTTGTAGTGGGTTTAATCTTGTCGTGCTCTATATCCTAGTGACAAAGTAGGGGACAAGGCATGGATGTGTATTGCAGACACTAAGGATAAAATGATGGGGTTCATTCATATTTATTGAGTTTACTTTGTCTACATCATGTCATCGTTCTCCAAGCATTACTCTTTTTGCATGAACTTAATACTTAGAGAGACAAGCATAGAAGCGCTCTCGAAGTGGAGTAATAGTAGTAGATGCAGGTAGGAGTCAGTCTACTTTGTTTATGGACATGATGCCTATATACACATGATCATTGCTGTGAATAAATATTCCATAACTATGCGCTTTTCTATCAATTGCCCAACAGTAATTTTTACCCATTGTATGCTTTATTTAAGAGAGAAGACTCTAGCGAACACTATGGCCCCCAGGTCTATTCATATCTATATTTAAAAACACTCTTATTTTCTTGCTCCCATCTATTTTTTCTCTTTTTATTTTGCAATCTATAGTTATCAACTACCATCTATACTATTCATTTGCTTGCAAGTAACGAGTTCAAGGGGATTAACAACCCTCTTGCCCGCATTGGGTGCAATTGTTTGCTCTTTTGTGTATGGGCACTAAAGACGGAAGTTGTGTGGTCCTCCTATTGGTTCGATAACCTTGGTTATCACTAAGGGTAATACTTATCTATACTGTGTTGCAGCATCCCCTCCTCTTTGGGGAAAAACCCGATGCAGATCAAAACTATCAACTAGCGTTACACCTAACGATATCCTAAGATCCAAAAAACATGATCACTAACTGCACTTGAGTCAGCCTCATAGGCAAGACTAGGAACCTTTGTTTTCTTGTTTATCATTCCACACGTGCATATGTATTTCCATCGAATCGCATATTCCAGAATCACAAAAGTTATAACATAGAATTTAAAGTCTTAATCATGAATACAGAAATATAATAGTGCGATATTATTTCCTCTAGGGCATATTTCCAATAGTCTCCGACTCGCACTAGAGTCAATAATCTAGTTGCATGTTTTGTTAACACCTATGGCTTATCTGGTATTGCTCATGCTTTGCTTTAGTGGTAGAGCCTTTGTCACCAGTTTTGACATGTTTAGAATCATTTAATATTTGTTTCATACATGCATGTTTTCATTGGATCCTTTACTCCTTTTGCTTTGAGCAGTGTCACTATTATTCATAATACAATGTCATTGATTTCATTGCATTTTGGATCACATTATACATATCAAGACACTTCTTCAATACATTCTTTATACCACGACATTTCTTGTATATATCAAGACATTTCTTGATCCAGACATCTTTTGAAATATCTAATGTTGTTCAACATACACTATTAACCTAGCTTCTTGGAACATCTGGAAACAAAGGAATAGAAGCTACTTTGAGGGGATCAACACCTCATTACAAGATAATAAGGATGCCCTAAAAGCAGACAAAAACATACTCAAATATAGGGTGTCTCCTCAACTAGCTAAATTCCTAGCCGTTTTCACACCCATTCTTGACTTGTAAACAAACCCATTTTTTCCTTGCAGATCCCACAACACATCTCTAGCCAAAGGCTATGTAAATAAACCTGGTGTAACTTTATTTTCTCTTTTTTAATACATAACAGTAGGAGCCTCTCCTACTGTTTTCACTGGTCAAAAAATAACATACACTATTAATGGTATAAAATCCACAATACTATTCATGCTTGAAAACTATTCCAAACTATATAATTTCAGGCCAATTTGTATCACTTATGAAGCTGATGTTGCTTGTAACCATTTACAAGAAACTACTTGATCTCCTCTATTTGACTAGGAAAATTTTCTTTGTCATTTTTGAGGTACTTAATAACACCAACATTTACCTTGTGAACTAATACAAGATCACTTTGGTATTTGTTACTAACAGTACATGAGAAACTTTATAGCTTTATAAGATTCATAGATTTATGATGGATTCAATCTATCGATATATATCGAATAACTCTCAAGTTTTCATGTTTATCAACTGTCATCCGCCATTGATTACTCCTAAGCATCATGCTATGTGACATTGAGAGAAAATACATTCTCCATTTTATACCTTTTTAAACCTTGTCAATGTGTTCTTATTGGCTGAGCACAATCTGACATTTTGATCTATCTTATATAGATCTATTGATGACTAATAATTTGCTCTTGCCTCTATAACCTTTTAGTGAAAACATTATTACTATGTACTTAAGAACTTTATATCATTTCCAATATGTCAATTACATATTGAGTTTAGAAATGATGTATAGCTGCCACTAAAATTTGTATGTATATAAAAATTTCTTTACTTTTATAAGATAGTAAAAATCTTTTACTAATTAAAGTTTCAATTTCAGCTCCTTGATGCTTGCTTCAAACTCCTTCAAAGATTTCCATACTAACTTTGGTAATTTAAGATTTTGATAAAACTTTTCTGGTTCTATCATTCATACATACATCCATCCATTTAGGAAACCAGTTTGTCATCCATCTATTTATACCTTTCAAGGGATCAACTAAATTCCAAATGTAATTGTTCTATATCTATTCCGTTCTGGAGTCTAATGGTTTTGAGCCAATCCTACTGAGCTGGGCGCCGCCATTGCTTCCTTGTAGTGCATAGTTTCATCTTCTCATAAGATGAATATTTCACTATGAAATAATATAGTAGATTCAATAATCTTTGCTGATCTATGCATTTTTTGTTACAAGCTATAATTCCTACAACCATTGTAGAAAAATTCCTGTTTTGAATTTTGCAAAAAAACTTTCGGAACAATTTCGATTTTATTGATAATCTTTACCGGAGATTCAACAATCATGTCTAGCTTGTAATGTCCTCCCACATACTTCTTTAGCGAGAAAACTTGTTCTCGAAAAGTCGTCCATTCTTATGTGACAAACACTTTTATCCTTGGACTTTTGGTAGAAGGGATACCCAATACTTCCTATTGGATATCCTTCTAATTTACAATTTTTTTATGCTTTGGGATTATGTTAATTTGGTTGTAAAGACTTTATATAAAGATCTTAGAACCCCCAATCTCAAGACATGATAAAATTTCTATCATTGCCGTAACTCATATGGTGTCATATCAACAGACTACAAGACGGTGCTCTGTTTAGTCTTTTTTGTTGCTATTTCAAGTATATCAACATATATTCCAAATTGTACTAAAAGCGGATCGATATGAAATAATTCTATAATTATTTGAGTGCTTTGCTAAACTCATGGCTTAGATTCCTTCATGATCGAATAATCTTTATTCATATATCATTGACTTCACTTTGAATCTTTTGAACCTTTCAAATATTTTACTCCGAATCTTTTTACACATTTCAAAATTCCAGATTTATATTCAATAAATCATATTTAATTGAATCCTTAACAAAGTATAACCATCCACCGCGCCCTGGTCATTATGTCATATACATCACAATGTATTTTTTCAACTGATTTGAGTTTTAACACTTCATCGATATGAAGATTATTTTCAATATAATCATGCAGTGCCACTTTTAAGTGGTATTTTTATCAGTCTTCATAAGACGTGTAGCAATTTTAGTTTTATAAATTTTAATTTAATACCTATGAATAAACTACTAACAATAGAGGTAAATCCAAAAATTATCCTTATAATAACTTGAACAACCATTGTCTAAACCTTATAAGAATATTCGTTGCATAACCCATAACATAATGTTTTACACGACTCCAAAACCAAATGAATATTATTTGATTCTAAGATAAATCATGAAGATAAAGTAAAGGCATGGCTTCAACATTTTTCAGCTATTGTCCTATCACCATTCCCTATTTGCATCACGACTTCATTCCTTCTCAACTTGTGAGCTTTCTGTAGTCCTTGCATTGGTTTGCAAATGATAGCTCCCAATCAATATCAAATAATCATGACATAGAGGAAATTAACAAGTAGAAGTATAACTTTAATTCCTTTACCGGAAGAACTATTCTTCCTCTTGTTTTCCAAGTACTTATTGCGGTTGCACTTCCAGTGTCGTTTCTGTTTGGAGTAGAAACATTCGGTTTCCTTAGGGGCTCTGCCCTTGTTCCTCTTCCGAGTTTCGGTCTTACCGACACCAATAGATTTGTTTTTGGACTTGCCCTTCTTCTTGAAATCGGCGGCCTTATTGACCATCAATACTTGTTTGTTATTCTGCATCCTAGCTTCCACAGTTTTGAGCATAACAAACAACTTGTTTGCACTTTTCTCCATCCCACTTGTTGGGGATATAACCCTGAGGTAAAGACCCGCCCAGGAGGGTCTGGGTCATACCTAGTGGCTCATCAGCGTATGGGCTGGAAGAGGAAGATTGGGCTGCACGGCGGCTCACCAGATGGGCTGAGACGGAGGCCTAGAGTCAGGAAGAAGACGCAAGACCTGGGCGTGTAAGCTGCCTAGAGATAGCCTGCTAGAGTCGGCAAGGTGTCTTAGAGACAAAGTCAGACACGTTGTAAGAGTCGGTATGAGATTTGTGTAACCCGTGGTCTTGACCTCCTATATAAAGGCGAGCCCCGGGGACGGCTTAGACAGAGACCAATCGATCGAGAGCTAGGTCAAGCAAATACGCTCCCTTGTAATTGATACTCCAATCAATATACACAAAGTAGGACATAGGCTTTTACCTCATCTCGAGGGGGCGAACCTGGGTAAATCCGTGTCTTTCGTCCCGACCAATCCCTTTGAGTCCACCGCCTTAGCGATGGCCTTGAACCTAAGTCTTCGGACATCCGCCATGACAAAACCACGACAGTTGGCGCCCACCATGGTGCTAGCGTGCGGTGGTGTTGAGTTCTCAAAGGGCTCTCTCTTAGGGATCAAAGTATACGCCGTCGGCTTGATGACAATGAGTCATCACGACAAACTCTACATCGATGATTCAGGACGGGGACTTGAAGCCGGATTAGTCGAGTACGGTTATCGGGTTCCCTTTGGCAAGATGCACGTGTTCATCGGCAAGCTGGACGGATCTACACCTGGGCCGGACATTTGCATCGACCTCGTCGAGCCGGCCCGATGCGCGACACCCTCTCGTGTTCAACCTGGGTGAAAGAGTGTTTTCGTCGACTTTGCGCAGGATAGGGGGGATTCCTTGTCGGGAGAAACCTTGGCTTTCTGAGATGAAGGATCTTCTAGTGAGGATGGGGAGTCCATCTATCAACTTCATGACGGCGGGCTAGGGGGTTGTACCGATGGTGACAATATTCCAGAGCCCTATGACCCGACGAGTCGAGCCGCCGTGTTCATGGCGGGCCCGACACCGACTTCCCACGGTGCGACTTCCGGAGCAGCAGCTGGAGCACCCCCCTGATGTGGAGCCTCCTAAGACGTTGACTCAAGTTTTACTAGAGCTCATGGAGGATCTAGCGACTCTGATGGCCACGGAGGTGACAACCGAGAATCAAGCGGAGCGCAACACCAAGATTAACCGGATCAAGGGATAGATGGCTCAGGCCCAGGAGGATATCAATGCAATGCAAGCTCAGATGAATGCTGAGTCAGAACGTTTGAGGTTGGAGGCTCTCCGTTTTGACCTGGATCAGCGGGCGTCGGAGGCGGTTCAACATAGAAGGACTGAAGTCGGACTACCTTTTCAGCCTTGGAATCTTTTCAATACTCCTGGGGCCGGGCCAAGTACGCCGCCAATGGTGAGCTGAGTGGCAGAGGCGTCGCGGTAGTTAGACCCGCCACGGATGGACAAACCTTTGTCACGACACATTGTGACGCCACTTGGACATTACTCTAATGCGGTGGAAAATATGATAGCAACGACTGCCAGGCTTGACGCCCTCCCCTTGGCCGAGGGAACGTCGTTTGCTGAAGAGGCAAGGAATGCGATTAGCTTGTTCCAGACAGCGGTGGCTCAACAAGAGAGGTACACACACAGCCGGAGCCGGGTGCACTCCACATCGGTTCATAGCCGAAGCTATAGCCGACGCATTGAGTTGCCAGCGGTCTCCAGTAGTGAGCAGAGGCAGAACCCGCCCGATAACAACCCTCCTGAGATGGATATTCAGGGGCCTATGGATAGGGGTCGGGCTCAGCGAGGATCAACACCGATGATGGATTACCCGGAGGTCCCTGAGACGGCACCGGCAACACCCGTCAGTGTTTCTTCCAAGGGATTTGGTATGCAGTGTCTTACAGGGGATCTGAGGAGTGCACGATTGCCCAAGTACTTTAAGGGGCAACGGAAGGTGCCCAATTACACGTCAGATCTACCCCGGAGGCTTGGATCAAAAGCTATTAGCTTGCTACGAAGATGCCGGACGTCAATGAGGCAGTTTGTGCGAAATACTTCCTCATGATGCTGGAAGGACCGGCCCGCACTTGGTTAAAGGGGTTACCACCCAATACCATCACGTCTTGAGCCGAGTTGAAAGCATGCTTCATCAAGAATTTCAAGGGAACCTGCAAGCAACCAATGACGTTTGTGGATCTGGATCTTTCTGTGCATCAAGAAGGTGAGTCGGCCCATCATTGGGTGCGGTGGGTCTCGATGGTGATCCACTTGTCTCAGAATATTTTAGTGTCCCAGGCGGTTTTGATTTGAGAAAGGAACTGCCACTTTATACTCTTCAAACAGAAGCTCAGGTGGTTGAAGCATTCTTGTCAGGATATGGGTGAGCTCATGACGTCTCACACCAAATATGCGGATTTAGACACTACCAAAGACCAGACTCCGACGATGAGAAGTCAACTCAGGGTAAGAAGGGCAACAATGGTAAGAGCTAGCAGGGAGGTGCTGGGAACGGTAGCCAAGGCAAGCGGAAGAACCTAGATGGCGGGTCAGAGTTTGTGGCGAACACCAACGTGGGGAACGGTCGTCCTAGGGGCAACAGAAATTTTAGGCTGGCGTTCAACAGAAATAAGGCACATGTGCCTTAAAACTTGGAAGAGGCGTTGAACAGGCCTTGCCCGGTGCACAGCCGGCCGGATAGGGAGGCCACCCACACTTGGAAAGAGTGCAGCATTATGCGCCAATTTCGGGAGCAAAGCCTTTGTCAAAATTGTAACAATGGTAACGGCCCGTCAGGCGGTTCAGGTCCGTGCGGCTCAGGAGCCGGCTTCGGTGTGGGCGGGTCAGGTTTAGGTTACCAAGGCTGAAACAATCAAAATCAAGGAAATCAAGGAAATCCTCAGCAGCGGAGCAATGGTGGTCAGCAAAAGAATAACCACTCAGAATATCAGAGCAACCCAAAACATCTTAGTGGGGGACAGTATCATGTCTTCACTACGAGCCTGGACAAGCGGGATCAGAAGCTGCACAAGAGGGCGGTCAATGCGGCCACGCCGACTCTCCCACGATACTTAAAATGGTCAGAGTACCCGATTACATGGAGCCAAGAGGATCACCCGCCATGATTCGACAATCCGGGTCATCTAGCTCTGGTGGTCGCTCCTCGGGTTGGAGGATACAAGTTCACAAAAGTGCTCATGGACGGTGGTAGCAGTATCAATATCCTATACTACAACACCTTCCAGCGGATGGAATTAACTGACAAGGCTCTTAAGCCGTCATTGACCGTTTTCCATGGGGTGGTGCCCGGCAAGTCAGCCTACCCAGTGGGGAAGATTGCCTTGGAAGTGGCGTTTGGAGATGAATACAACTACAGGGTGGACACCTTGTGGTTCAAGGAAGTGAAAATTAAAAGCCCGTATCATGCTCTGTTTGGCCGGCCGGCTTTTGCAAAGTTTATGGCCAGGCCTTGTTATGTCTATCTACAACTCAACATGCCGGCTCTCAACGGAACAATCACGGTCCATGGTGATCGTAAGGTAGCCATTGAATGCGAGGAAGGAGATGCGGCTTATGCAGAGTCAAGTTGTGTAGAGGCAGAGCTTAAGTTTTACAAAGATAACGTTGACCCGGCAGATATGACTCTGTTGAAGAAGCGCATTACAGAGTCTGAGCCGCCCCTGAAGTTTGCGGCAAATGACATGAAGCTGGTGGATTTTACTCCGGGCGACTCATCCAAGCAGTTCACTATCGGGGCTAACATGGACCCCGCATAGGAAAGCATGCTCATCGAATTCATCCGTGAGAATCGGGACATCTTTCGATGGAAGGCATCTGACATGCCGGGTGTACCGAGAGAGTTCGCTGAACACCACCTTAATGTGGATCCTAAATTTAAACCGATTAAGTAATTCCTCCGTCGTTTCAATGAGGAGCAGCGTAAAGCGATTGGAGAAGAGGTAGCCCGGCTCTTGGCAGCGGGGTTCACTGGGGAAGTATTTCACCCAGAGTGTTTAGCCAATCATGTGCTAGTGCTCAAGAAGAATGACACGTGGCGCGTGTGTATAGATTACACAGATCTTAAAAAGGCTTTTCCAGTTGACCCGTTTGCTCTCCCTCGTATCGGCCAGATTATTGATGCAACGGCGGGTTGTGAGAGTTTATGTTTCCTGGATGCCTATTCAGGCTATCATCAGATCAAGATGGTAGTTAAAGACCAAGAGAATACCTCGTTTATAACACCTTCTGGAGCTTTCTGCTGTGTGTCCATGCCCTTTGGTCTCAAAAGTGCGCAGGCGACTTACCAACATTGCGTGTAGAATTTGCTTCATGGACTTCGCGTGGCCAAGGAGATGAACCTGAGCCGGATTAGGTGCCTTGGCAGCTCAGATCTTGTGGGCACAACAGGTGTCAGGCACGTGGTATTCCAAGGACCCACGAATGGCGGCTCATCGGCAAGAGGTAGATATCATTACTGGTCAATTCAAGGGTTATCAGGTGGATCATATTGATCGTTGCAAGAATGAAGCAGCAGATGCATTGTCAAGACTGGGCTCTCAGCGTAAGCCGGTGCCACCTAAAATTTTCTTGGATGTACTTTATCACCCATCTGTTAAGCTACCTTCAGAGGAGGATCTAGCTATACCTGACCCGGAAGGGCAGCTAGTGGCGGCTTTACATGCTATTCCGAACTGGATGTTATCGTACCTGGCATACCTGACCCGGGGCGAGTTGCCTAAAGATGAGACTCTGGCGTGGCAAATCATGAGGCGTTCTAAGTCCATGACCATCATTAATGGAGAGTTGCACAAGTGCAGCGTCACTGGCATTTTGCAGCATTGTGTCTCACCGGAGGAAGGCAAGGAAATCTTATATGAAATACATGCTGGCGATTGCGGACATCACACTGGGTCAAAGTCTTTCGTGGCTAAGGCTTTCTGACATGGCTTCTTTTGGTTGACGGCTCATAAGGACGCGGAGGATCTGGTCGCTAAATGCAACGAGTGTCAGAAATTTGGGAGACGTGCTCACATGCTGGCTTAGGAGTTGCGCATGATACCAATCACTTGGCCATTTGCAGTATGAGGGCTTGATATGGTTGGACCTTTCAAACGGTCTAAGGATAAGAAGACCCACCTCTTGGTGGCCGTGGAAAAATTCACCAAGTGCGTGGAGGCTGAGCCGGTCAGTAAGTGTGATGCGGCCATGGCGGTTCAGTTTGTCAAAAAATTGATCTACCAAGTTGGATACCCTCATATCATCATCATAGATAATGGCACAAATTTGTCCAAGGGGGCTATGAAGGTGTTCTGCAAAAGCGAGCACATCCCGCTTGATGTTTTGGCTGTTGCTCATCCATAGTCCAACGGTGAGGCGGAGCGGGCCAATCAGGAAGTATTGAGACGTATCAAGCCTCGGCATATGGTTCCTTTACAGAGAATGCCGGGTTGTTGGGCTGAGGAGTTGCCGTCCGTCCTTTGAGCATCAATACTACGCCTAATAGGTCGACAGTTTACACTCGCTTTTTCATGGTTTACGATGCGGAGGCCGTGTTACCAAGCGACATATGTCATGATTCACCATGGGTGGCGGCTTATGTGGAAGCCAACAATGAGACAACACGTCAGGATGCATTGGATGGTATAGATGAAGCACGCGATCTTGCAGCAGCCCGATTGGCGATTTATCAATAGGACATGTGTCGCTACCATAGCCGCAGAGTCAAGACCCGGACGTTCCAAGAAGGCGACTTGGTGTTACGTTTGATTCAAGATCAGACAGATGTGCACAAGTTATCACCCCCATGAGAAGGACCTTTCGTGGTTAGCAGAAATCTGAAGAATGGATCTTAATATCTCATAGACGTACGAGACGAGTCACGTACCTCCGGACAGGAAACTCACCGGCCGTGGTACATCGCTCATATACGGCCTTACTATACTTGAGTCATTGAATCCTATCTTTGTACATACATACTTCATTGTATTTATGCTTGTCATATAATAAAGTTGGCATCCCTGCAAGACGGGGCCTCAGCCGTTTTTCCTTTTTGCATTACAGATTTGTGCAAAGATGAACACCTCTACATGGTCACTTGGGGGCTTCCAACCCGCCGGGTTTAGCTTGCTCACCCTTTTGGACCGGCTCTTCAGCCAAAATAGCACCATTGTGCAACGACTTACAAGATGGCGGTCTGCAAGATGGCGGCTTACAAATTGGCGGCCCACGCGATGGTGGCGTGCAAGATGGTGAAAGGATTAAGGTCACTCAAGAGGACGAGCCACCACGTTGCGAGCCGTTCAAACATGGGTGCACCGCCTTACCGGCGAAAGGCTTAAAGGTCGCTCAAGAGGATGAGCCGCCATGTTGCGAGCCGTTCAAACATGGGTGCACCGCCTTACTGACGAAAGACTTAAGTCGCTAAAGAGGACGAGCCGCCATGTTGCGAGCCGTTCAAACATGGGTGCACCGCCTTACTGATGAAAGATTTAAGGTCACTCAAGAGGATGAGCCGCCATGTTGCGAGCCATTCAAACATGGGTGCATTACCTTATTGGTGAAAGATCCAAAGTCGCCCAAGAGGACGAGCCACCATGTTGCGAGCCGTTCAAACATGGGTTAGGGTCAGGAGGGGGTGAAGGTCGCCCCCCTCATGATCGGCTCTTCAGCCACTGTAAGACGGGTCGCGGACCCAGAGCAAGTTCAAGAGTGGGTGAAGGTCGCCCCCACTCTTGGTTGGCTTTTCAGCCATTGTAAGGCTGGGTTATACCTGCCTGTATGTAGCTATCGCTCATCCAGGGGTGCAGCAAGCTGTCAACTCACCCCCTGCGAGGGCCTCATAGAGCAGCGAGGGAAACTCTCTCATCTGCTACGTACTCTCCGCCAAGTGGCCCATTGTACTCTTAAGAAAGTGACACCCTTAAGGTTCAAACGACGGATTTATGTCACGTGATAAGTATCTTATGAGCCCGGGGCACTCACCCCATTGCAAATTCTGGTTTGTTGGGCCCTTAACAGTTAATCTCGCCTAGAGACCCTGAGCCGTGCAAGATTGGCGGTCACTCTCGTTAGAGACCCTGCAATGTTAGGCGGTTCAAAGTAACAGTCCCCCAGAAGGGCCAGCAAATGAGTTTTCAAAAAACACAAAAAACAAGGGGAAAGCAAGACCATCATGCATTACATCACATATTTCATAATACATTGCATTATATTGCATCATACGTTGCATTCATGTCATAAGTCGAGCCGGAGCAAGATTATGAAAATGAAGCAAAGCTATATTAAGATCTCTGGGTTATGCTCTTCCAAAGCCGCCCACGCAAACATTGTAGAGTATTATGTTTTTTTTTTTGCAGGCTTTATCTCTAAAGATGAGTCGCCGTTAAGAAATAAGAAGATTGCAAGATATATTACAAGGGTCTCCAAGAGCTCAAAAGACGAAGGACTTAAAGTTTTGCACTTGTTCGGCCCAGCTGGTCGGATTACATTCAGTTGGGAACAAAGAGTTTAACTGGCCGACGGGTCATCTTGTGCCGGGTATTCGTGTTCTTCGATCTGAAGACGATCCACATCCCAGTTGCAGTTTAGTAAGGCTTCGAATTGTGCATCGTCGAAAAGTGGAGACGGATCAATGTCAGGGTCGAAGAGCGGCTTACGATGTGCAGGGACGAAGTCTCTGGCTTCAAAGGTCGGGCAGCGCAACCGTTGGTTGTTCTCGTCATAAGCCGCCTGGTAAGGAACCAGGTCCATCTCATCAACTAGTATGGAGGCAAGCCGCCTGGAGGCCTTAATGCACTTGGCATAATCTGCTTCGGTGAAATCCGATTCGTCGTCCTTCTTGGAAGGGAAGCCGTTCATCATCTCTTCAGTGGTTAATTCTGGAGCGAAGGCCATGGACTGGCTTAGCGCAGCTATGGCCCCTCTCCTGGCGGTTGATCGCCTTATTTCATCCACTTGCTTGGGCAAGGTGGACAAGGTTTCTATGATACCCTTCATAAACTTGGGGACGTGCTTAGCTGTCATCATGGCCTTGATAGTAAATAGGACGCTGCTGTAGAGTTGCTCAGTCAGAGTGTAGATTGCTTTCAGTTTTAGCAGACTATCAGAGGATAGCTAGCGGCTTCTTTCTCCTGCAAGAAAAGGATCAAAGTTATAAGCCGTCCGGCTGGTATTTCTGTCATAAAGAAATTTGTTAAGCCGTATGTGCTTACCAAATATAGAGATAGTCATCTTGGATATGTGATCCTTGAGAGTCTTTAGTTCTGCTAGTGCAAGTTTTAACTGCTCTTTAGCATCGACATCACATTTCGACAAGGTAGTTTGCTCAGATTTAGCAGTCTTCCTATATGCAGAGAATTCGACTTGAAGTTTCTCAAATTGTTCAACAGCCGCCCGTAACTCTTCCTCTACGGCGGCTTAGGCATTTTGTTGCATGGTCAAGTTTTCCCTGAAGCTGACACGATTAGACTCGACTGCATTTAGTGCCTCCTGTGTTACATGAAGTGGAAGGTTATAAGGATTAAGTCGCCAAAGTGGAGCTACTCTTTGATACAAGTCCCATGCAGATTGCAAGCAATATACTTGGCAATTGGGAGCTAATGTCTGTCTTCATTCTACGCCTAAAAGTGAAAGATCCGGCTCATCATTATCATAATGCTCCGGACTTGGGGGATACACCCGGCGAGCTTTCTAAATGTGGAAGATCCGGCTCATCATTATCATAATTCTCTGAACTTGGGGGCTACAATTGGATCTATGACTGAGTATAAAGTACCGACTTATATATAATTTAACCCGGTACTTGGGGGTCACATGTTAAGCTCTATATAGTATGATTGAAGGTTTGGAAGACCCGGTCTATTATTTGCAATATTAACCCGACTCTTGGGGAATATGTACGGATATAAGAGAAAGATATAAGATGAAATACACCTCATATTTTTTTCTTCATCAAGCCAACAAGATTGCTCTCCATGTTGCGACTGATAGACAGACGGTTCATATAGCCGGCGTGTAAGTCGTCTATAGTCATCTTCTCCAAGATAGGGAATTCGAAGTCAAGCTTCTCGGGAGAGCAAGTAGACACCTTGCTGGAGTGCCTTGTTAGAGTATGGTGTGTGGGAGATTGATAACCCGTCCTAGTGATGGTAATGTCGGGGAGAGACGAGTCTTTAGTGGTAGGATTGGGAGGCTTAGGGTCAGCCGCTAGACTATCAGAAGCTGCCGAATGATGACCCGCCAACTCTGAAGGTGGGGGAGATTGCTCAGGTGTCTCTTTGTTAGATTCAAAAGGTTTAGTAGGAGAGAGGGATGGCTCAGTAGGATCCGGCTGTTGAACGGTTGGAGCAATGGTAGACCCGCCTGCTTTCCTACGTTTGGCTTGTGCCCTGAAAGTGAAAAGAATCAACACAGTACAAAGGTAATACAAGTAATGTACACATGGCAGAGGTGAAGACATACTCTGGGGCGACCTTCATGGGAGGAAGTTTGGAGGTGGTTGAGTCTCTAGAAGAATGAGGTGATTCGTACAAAGTTAAATCAATAAGATACAATAGTAAGACAACATTACAGAAATATAAGACGGGTATTGGGTTCTTGATAAGTACCTCAGCGGGGCATTTCCACGGCGCCGGGAAGTTAGGTAAGCCGTCATAAGATCCCTAGATCTGGTGCTCCGGGTCTGACACCGAGAGTCGTGTTGTTGTTTTTCAAGGAAAATTCGGGATCTAAATAAGCGAGAGGGTGCGAAAAAGGAACTTTTCGGACGACCCACCGTATCTTCGCTTGTGGGAAGATTTCTGAGTCGGAAGAAAGATAAGTTGCCTCAGGGGCGTTGGCGTGGCTCGTCTCTGTCTCCTCCTGTGTACAGTCATTGCCAATAAGTTGCATAAAAAGACGACCAAGGGAATCAAGTTCTACCTCTGAGTCGTCAAGTTCAAGCAGGTTTTGAGCTGATGGTTTTGGCTTGCGGCCGCGGGTGTTACCCGCCTGGGACTTTTTCTTCACAGGGGGAGTGTATATTTTCTTCGAGAAGCTGGAGCTAGCCTATAGGTGAAGTCGGCAAAAGATTTAAGGGTGCCATATTTGCTAAAGTCAATATAGAGAGAAAGTAAATTTGAGAGCCTCCCTTACATCTGGAGCCGGGTTTGCGGCGCAGAAAGGTTTTAGCCCGACTGAACGGCAAGATTCTTGGGATTCGCAAGTAAGTCCCTTCGCAGCAGAGGTGATGTTCACTTTTGTCAAGGGTGTCTGGTTGAAGCAGAGAGGAGAATTTGCATCGCATGTGTATTCACACATAAGCCGGTCACACCGGTTAAGTGGTAAGACCTTCCATGAGATCCAACAGCAGGTTAGGTCCACTCCAGTCAACCCGTTCGCTAGAAGGGCTTTGATTTTTGCGAAAGCCGGAGCATACTTTGCTCGTGCCGTGGCTGACATCTGGTCTGGAAGCACAATAGAAGTACAGATCCGGGTAGGATGGTAACCCGGCAGGGTTTTTTCACCCTCTAGAGAGGTGTCTTTCCAATAGAACCAAGTTCTGTTCCAATCTTTGGGATGGCTCGGCATTTGAACAGCTGGGTAAACCAGATCTCTTCTTATTTGGATGGAGACCGCGCCAAGCTCCAAGCTTGGGCCCGACGCCACTTCCGTTTGGCGGTTGACATAGAAAAAGACACGGAAGAGATCGAAAGACGACTCTTCTTGCAAGTAAACTTCACAGAGGACTTGAAAGTTGCACAAGATGGAGACGGAGTTTGGGGCAATGTCTTGAGGATGCAATTTAAAGAAATGGAGGACATCTCGGAAGAACTTAGATCCGGGCGGGATGAAACCACGCACAAGATGGTCGGCGAAGATAAAAACTTCACCCTCTTGTGGGATGGGTCTCTTCTCTAGCGCCGGAACCCGCCAATGAATGACGTTCTGAGCCGGCAATGTTCCTGCCTCTACAAAATCCTATAGGAACTGTTCATTGACTCTAAAGCCGAACCATTCACAGTATGAAGATGCTCGAGACATGACGCTGGGTCAAGGCTGCAAAAAGGGGGCAGGACGTGGCGGGTCAGAAAGTGACTAGACAACCAAGATGACTGATCAAATTAAATGTTGTGACGTTAAGCCGCCGGTACAGCTTATTGGAAGAGTCGGAGATTTTATGGTGGGTTAAGTGAACAAGGGCATGCTGCAAAAATTGCTACGGACATACAAACAGGTTTTGCATATTATACTGAAACTACAAGATCTATAGGCAAGGAAAAAAATCAGAGTTAATTCAACCCTAAAAGGGAGACGAGGAAGAACGAGCAGTTTAGCGCGGGAAGAGGAATAGAGTGTAGATCCAGGTCAGACTACTATTGGTTTTGCACGGGTGGCCGCGGTGGATAAGCAACATCACAAGATCTAAAGGGATGCTCATCAGTTGGCATTATTTAGAAGAACAGGCACGCTAATGGGGTCCAATGAATTCGACAGGATTCAAGTGGGAAGCTATAGATCTAAGGGAGGACGAAAAGCATACCTTAGGGATGCGGTGGCCGTGGGCGAGAGTCTGGAAACATTTAGGTTGATGCAGCAGCCAAGTTCGTTAATGGCAACGGGAGTTCACTGGCGCGACGGAGCTCAGGAGCGCTGGCGTCGAGAGGAAGAAGAGTAGTGGTAGCGGAGAAAATGAAAAGACCCCCTCGTGGCCCTATTTAAGGGGGTGGAAGGCCAAACGGGGCGCGCAGGAATCATGGCGAGAAATGATGACCGACCGAGATGAACGCCTCGATTTTCGGGCCGACCGTTTAATGAGAGGATCTACACACATGTCACGGATTCTTTTCGACATGTATGAAGGTGACGTCATGGCGGGTTATGTGTTTTCCCTTTCAGGTGACACGGTTGCGAGACTCGCCGCCGGAGATAGCCTGCCAGAGTCAGCAAGGAGGCTTAGAGACAGAGTCAGACACGTTGTAAGAGTTAGTATGAGATTTGTGTAATCCATGGTCTTGACCTCCTATATAAAGGCGAGACCCGGGGATGGCTTAGACAGAGACCAATCGATCGAGATCTAGGTCAAGCAAATACGCTCCCTTGGAATCGCTACTCCAATCAATATACACAAAGCAGGACGTAGGTTTTTACCTCACCTCGAGGGGCCGAACCTGGGTAAATCTGTGTCTTTAGTCCCGACCAACCCCTTTGAGTCCACCGCCTTAGCGATGGCCTTGAACCTAAGTCTTCGGACATCTGCCATGACAAAACCACGACACCACTCATGTTGTAATTCATGATAAAACCATTGTAAGATGGAGGAGTGAAGAAAACAGAATGTATGTACCGGGTGTTGGAGGAATTCCAAATTCCAGAGAAGCTACTATGTCAACATACCCAACAAGCTTTAATATATGCTCACTCATTGAGGAACCTTCTGTCATCTTGCATTCAATCTAGGCCTTGGTTATTTCAAAATGTTCTGTTCTTGCCTGCTTTTTGTACAAATCTTCTAGTGAACCGATTACGAGCTGGTGGTACACCATTCAAAATGTTTCTATAGCCGCCACCAATGACGAAGCCTGTAAAACACAAATCGTCTTCAGGTTACATGGGTTCAATACTTCCGAACCGCCATCAATCCGATCATATGTCCAGCCCTCTTAGAGGCCATTCTAACATTCCGAACACACATTTTGTATATAGTTCGGAATCAGATCCATGAATGATCCCTAGGTAAGTTTCATCAAACTCGCCTAGGGCTCGGGGTCTGCCATGTATATAATCATAAAAATAAATAAACATTATGCAAATAAGAGTGTCGCATGGCTTACTTGAAAACCCGTCAGGAGACCCTTGAAGGCCTCCTTCAGTCTGTTGTCGACGGACTGAATGCTCTGCAATACCGCAGCCATAAGGGTGCGGTGCTCCTCGAAGGTGGAGGCGCTCGACAAAGCCACCTCCATGACTGGACACTCATTGGTCGGTGGCGCCGTTGGTGATTGGATAACCTGATCACCAAGCAGGGTTTGAACCGTCGCCTCCGGAGGCGTGGTGTGCTCTGGAGATGTCCTGAGCGGGGACTGAGTAGCCGCTCGTCCGACCTCCTCATTACCCGGGTGGGGTTCCGCCCCCCGGTCTTCGGCGACTGAGGCAGTAGCCTTGACCATGATGTCATCCCCCTGCCGCTGGTGTCCGGATCCATAGGAGCATGTTGGGACAACACCTCCGCAATGTCCTTCGTGGCGCCTGGAGGAGTGGGATGCGACGCATTCCTGCTCTCCGCTAGCTCGACAGGCGGGGTCTCCCCGTCCGATACCTGATCGGTGGGGAGGACGCACGGGGGCTGCAAAGTCAATAAATGCCTGCGTGTTAGTAAACTTCAAATTCATCAATGACAAATAAAAGAGTCTTTAGATCCTCACCTTCGAGCAAGGGGCTTGACCCTTATGCTCCTTTGCGGAGTATTCTCGAAGTCATCGGACTCAGTATTCGAACCCGACCTATCATCGGACATGGATATCTGTGTCCGATGTGCCTTCTTATGGGCAGGAGGAGGTGTTTCCTTTGTGGCGTCCGGTGACGCTGCCCTCTTTCTGGTGTGGGGGGGGATCGCTCTCCCCCTCGGCTTTGTCCTCCTCCTCTTCCTCCTCCTCCTGCTCCTCTTGATTCGAGGACACATGAGTTTCCTCGGACACGGCCTCTGTCTGGTCCCTGATGTGAAGGCCTTCTCGGCCTGGTTTCTGCTTCTTCTCCTTCTTCCTGGGGGCCTCGTAAGGCTTCTCGACGAGCATTTCTGCTAACAGCCTGGACCTAGTGTCTTCGGGCTGAGGCGCCGGACTGCCGATGTTCGCGGCTTTGCTCAGCCACTTTTGCATAGAATAATCTGAAAAGATGTTATGGATCTTCTGTATGAAGGACAGAGCCGATCAAGTAAAATTATACCATACCTTGGAAGAGGGCTTGGTGGCGTGTAGACCCCGATCTTCCTCCTCGGCTGGCCAATCCTCTTGTGACTTGAAAAGCGCCTTCCACAGCTTCTCTCATGTAGTGCGGAAGAGGTGCATAACCGTGGGCGCATCGTCGAGCTGACGAGCCCACAGGGGAGTATCCCGACGTTGGCAGGGGAGGATGCACTGCCGGATCATAACCTGGACCACGTTGGTCAGCGCGATGTTGTTATCGATCATAGAGCTGATGTGCTTCTGCAGGTCGCTCTCTTCCTTGCTTGGTCCCTAGCTAAGGCCCTTGTGGAACCATGAAGTTAATCTGGTGGGGGGACCAGATCTGAATCCGGCGGGGGCAATCTGACCTTCCTCCCTTGGCTTAGTGATATAAAACAACTCCTTCTGCCACACCTTGATGGTGTTGATGAAGGTACCCGATGGCCATACGATGCGGGTGAGCTTGTCGATAACAGCCCCGCCGCAGTCTGCGTGCTTGCCTCCGACGCACTTTGTCTTGACGTTAAACACTTTGAGCAAAAGTGTAGCTCGACCCACAAAAAGGCCTCGTAGACAAGGATGGAGGCCGATATGTGCATAAAAGAGTTCGGCGGGAGGTCATGGAAGTCGAGGCTATAGAAAAACATAAGCCCCCTGACGAAGGGGTGGAGTGGGAAGCTCAGTCCTCGGATGAAGTGGGGGAGGAAGACCACCCTTTCACCTGGCTTGGGAGTGGGGATCACTTGGCCCTTCTCCGACGCATGGTGAGGGATGTTCGCGGGGAGGTAGCCGGCCTTCTTAAGGTCCTGGATGTCCCGGTCGGTGATCATGGAAGCCTCCCACTTGTCATTGGAGCCCGCCATGGATGAGCTCGAATGGGGAGAGTGGAAAACCTAAATCTATGCTTCGGAGACTCAGAGGAATGAGGAAGCAGAGGAGGCGAATGGGAGGTATGGTTAGGCCTTGGGGTTTTCTTTCCCTTTTATGGGGCTTATTGCTATTTGGCCTTCCTCTGTTGCTCCATGAATCCCTCCGCTTCCCAAGACGTGTGTGTCGTTACGCGTGCATGATTAAACATATCTCATGTAAAATGGGGCACGATCTGTGCATTGATAGATCGTGTTGATTATAACGGCCTCGAACCGCGAATCAAGTTTTTGCAACTAGCCTAGCAGTCGTGATGGGCCATGGACTTTTGTCAGAAAGGACGTCAGGGGACTTTATTTTATCCCTTGACGTTTGGCCTTCAAGGCTGATCTATTCATAGTGTTCAGACGTGCCTCTATTGGGAAAGCCATATGTCATCGAAGGCCGAATTATACTAACGGGAAGAACTTGCCTCGCAAGTCGAAGACTCCGATTACACGAAGCGATCGAAGCTAAGACACTTGGTGTTGGAGGGAAATTCGGGGGCTACTGAGGGAGTCCTGGATTAAGGGGTCCTCGGGAGGCCGACCTATCTCTTATGGGTCAGACTGTATGGGCCGCTTGCTGGACATTGGATCGATCGAAGGTCTTGTCCCCAGGAAGGAAGCTTCGGGAATCGTGGCTTCTCCTCCATGTTTAATGTAGTGAACAAGCATGTTTATCTCTTCGACGTATAACCAACCATGTGTAAACCCTAGATACCCTTGGCGTCTATATAGGCCGGAGGGTTTTAGGCTGTAGGCAAGAGACAACTCATCTAGAGTTAGATATTCGATCTCGAGGTAGATCAACTCTGTAACCCCCATATCATCAATACAACCAAGCAGGACGTAGGGTATTACCTCCATAGGAGGGCCTGAACCTAGGTAACACCGTGTCCCCTTCGTCTCCTGTTACCATTTATTCTAGTCTCATAGTTCGGGACCCGTACCGGAGATCCGCTTGTTTTGACACCAACAATGGTGGCCGGCCCCCTCCTTATATTGGCCTTGGTCCTCTTCCCCCCAAAAAATATCCAGTGGGAAGGGTTGCCACAATGGCTAGTTTGAAGGGGGAGAGGGTTGCAGCCTATCCTGACAAAACGTGGTCTCCGCCTCCTACAGCTCTTCACCATGATGCGTTGGTGTGCTTGGGGATGCCCTTCGTCTTGCCGAGCCCTCAGCCTTGGTCCTCTTGCACTGGAAGGGTAATCTTTGGGGATTTGCTTTGGGAACCCGCGAGCTAGCGCTGCCCCCTTATCACCAAAGAGGAAAGCATCTCGGTCTGCCCCTGCTGGCACGGCTTCGTGGGCCTGTGGGGACCCTGACTCATAAGTCGTGATCACCGAATGCACGTGTACAGTGATCCCAGAGATGAATGCTCACTGAACACACAAGAGGTGAATAACAAGAGTCTTACATCCACACTTAACGTCTTACACAAATAATGACCACCAAGGTCTTAGTATTACATAGATAGGGCCACGAGGGCCAAACACTTAAAATAGAACAAGCAGCGGAAATCTTGGTCAAAAGCGTGAACCCATGACATCTGCCTTAACCTATAGGCATTCTGACTGGGAAGCGTCCTAGTTCGCATGTTCATCTCCAACAAACTCTTCAACATACTCCTGTTCTTCCATGCCTGGCCAATTAAATAACCAGTGGCAAGTCAATGAGTACTTTGAATGTACTCGCAAGCAACCCAAGTTGTGGAACAAGGTAACAATGATGCATGATATAGCACTAAGTAGGTGATTTTGCGGAAAGCTAATTTAATGCAAATGTCACGATCAAGTAACTGGTGGGCATGCATCAACAATTAGCAGATATCCATATGAACAAGTTACAGATATCAACATAAGTAGGGGTTGAACATCTCATGTTCGTTCATCACGTTAAGTCATCGGACTTAGTTTAATTCTCATGCTAAGTCAACGGACTCAGCTCATGTGACCTCTTGTCGTCATCACATCCATACTCACATCAAGTTTCACGAAAACATCCGGACGTAGTGTAAGTAGCACCACCCAACTGTCCTTGACCGTGGACACGGCTATTCGAATAGTTTTACACTCTGCAGAGGTTGCACACTTTACCCACAAGACTCGGGGAACTTCCGTGTCATCCATGACTCGCAGTATTTAACATACCCGAGGTAAGCACCCGAACAATGCCTTTCCCATGGTGATACTAAACAAAGAGTCTACTCGTTAGTGCCATCCCTCATGATATAGATCACTCGTATCATCCATGAGGGCACGCAACGGTGTGCCCGGTGCCTGTAAAGACAGTGCATGACCTTCCACTTAGGGACGACCCTGTCTCAAGAGTGACCACTTCACTCTTGCCACTAGTAATGCGGGCTCCTTGTTAGCACCATCCATAGTAATCAACAAAGCCCCGTCCCATCAGGGGTATCGTGGTTGCGCATGTAAGGTTGGGACGGTCGAAAATTCTTAAATCTAGTCCGTTTTCGAAAACACACCATCAACTTGTTCTGGCACACCACTTCTTTCTCAAGTGGTCACTCTTCTCATCATCATCTCCCTCAGGCATTAGTGGCACCCAACGGGGTTTTCGAAAGAGTCTTTGAAATCATTTCTTTTCTTTCCATCACCATGCATAAGTCCCATCCCCACTTGCGTAGCATCTACTAGCATCCTAACTACACCCACCCGCATAACCCTCATAAGGTGGTAGGGTCATGCACGATGCAAGTGTCAATGGAGAAGTACCGGAGGCATCCCACCGAAAGGGGAACACCACATCACATGCTCAAATATGATGAAAGTAAAGTGCTATATGACATGCAATAAAAATGGTTTCTCATCATGGTCAAAGGGCTGCTTGCCTGGCTCAACAAAGTCTCCGGGGTCTTCGAAGTCTTCGGGTCCAACTTCTTCGTCAATAGCGCAATCTATCGTCGCGATAAAATAACGATAAAAATAATCAACACACAAAAACAGAACACTCAAGCTACTGATAAAAATGCTAATCTATTTTGATAAATACTAAGGACTATATTAAAAATGTTTGTTTAATATTTTACTATGAAAATATTTTTAAAAACTATTAAATAGAGGCATAAAATGCAAAATAGGGTTTTTTAATTTAAAACAGTACTATTTTTTTTCAAACATTTTTACAAATGGCACTAATATATTCTATGGAATATTCTAAGAATTTAGTTGGAAAAATTATTGGCATTGGATAAATATTCAAATATGTGGAATTTTTGGAAGATAACAGAATAAAAGAAAAAGGCAAAAGGGGTCCTGTGCCCTTATGGGCCAGAACCACCCAGCCGAAACCGGCCCAAGAGGGAAGCCGGCCCAGGCGAGGAGCCGCACGCGACAGGTTTAGTTTTAAACCTACCTTTGGGCCCGGCCTGCCAGCGAGAGGGGGAGGGGCGAGGGGATGACAGGTGGGCCCCGCCTATCATCCCTCTCCTCGTGACAGGGGCAGAGGAGGAGCTCACCGGAGGACTCCAGGCCACGGCGATGGGAGCTGAGGGCACTGGCGTGCTCGTGGGGCTTCTGCACGTCGGTGAGAGGTCGCGGGGCTGCCGGGGGATGAGGGGAACGCCGGCAAGGGGGAAGCCTGACGGCGACGGCGAGGGTTTGGGTCGGGAGAGGGCTCCCGACCACGGGGAAGAGTGCACTAGGCACGGGGAGGATGCGGAGGAAGAGGGAGAGCGGGGAGAGAGGGTCATGAGGAGCGTGGAGGCCTATTTATAGGCGGCCGCCGGTCCACCGTGGGCGCTGTGCTCCGGCAAGCACGGGGTGCTTGCCACAGGCGACGGGGGAGAGAATGGGCGTGTCTGGGGGCTCTGTGGACTCAGTCCATGCCCAGGAGAAGAGAGAGAGGGGGAGCGGGGAAGGGAGCGCGTGCAAGCGTGGCCACTGGCCAGTTCGGCGGTGTCGTGCGCGCGCGAAGGAGGATAGGAGAGAGAGGGGAGGGAGAGGGCCGACCGCCTGCCGCGTCGCGGACATTGAGGCCGATCGGGGGGACAAGGTGGCGCGGCTCAAGGCTGTCGGGGACACTCGTTGGGCAGCAGCTACAGTGCGGGTGCGCACTGTAGCGTGCCCCATAGCGCGAGCCTTGCATGCCAAGGCATGCCCTTGGCACTTTCTGCGCAGTCACCTGTGCGCGGAGGATCTAGGGGGGAGAAAAATAGATGGATAGGGCATTGGATGCCCTGGGATGCCTTAGGAGAGAAGAAAAATGGAGAGGAAGAGAGAGAAAGCTCCTGTCCAGGGAGGTAAATGGGGTTTTACACCACATTTTACTTGAGCTATGACCATGAGGCTTCTACTGGAGGTGAAAGGTAACTATAGGAGTCCGTGGTAAGAAGTTGGGGGCAAGGGTAAAAGAGAAGAGGGTGAAATGGGGGTTTAACCAAATCACCAGAAGGTGTTTGGTGGTGTTTTTGGCAAGAAGATGTTACCATCTTACTGAGATACTTACCAGGGTCAAAGGCTAGGTAGAAATGAGAGGATTCACCAAGTTTGAGCTCAAGTGGGAAAAGTTGACAATGGAAATTTGATAAACCCTAGAAATTAGCAGAATCATATTTCTGTAGATCCATTGATGCTAGACTTTTACCCTTGATGCACCACTTAGTGTATCATCACTATTTTGCCATAGAGCATGCCCACAAAGTTTGAGGCCAAGGGGAGACACTTCACAATTTAAAGATGCTCAAATTTGATTCTGGACAGGAATGGTTTTGGGATGGTTTGATGAACCAAACTAACTTGGATTGAGATGAAACTTTCCAACATCATCACCCAAGACAGTGTTGAATTGCTGGAATTTTCTTGGAATTTATTGAGAACATTTCTTATAGAAATATTCCAAAAGTTTGATCTGAACAGAAAGGGTTTTGAGGGGTTTTTCCTATGATCTGATCATGCCCTTGTGTTGAAACTCATATATATGGAAAATATATGTCCACTAAGTTTCTCTAAATTTCTCAAATATTTTTAATGCATTTAGATAATTTTTCCCTAAGAAAAACCATTTATGGCCTTAAGAAAAAAGCCCTTAAATAAATTATGAAAATAATATTTAAAAATAATATTTGGTGTTTTTGGGAAGTCATACATATAGTAGGTTTGAAATAAAGCCTTTGGGAAAGAAGGGTCCGCCTGATTTGAGGACTTGCAGTGCAAACCTCATTTCAGGGGGTTTTGGAAACTTAAATTAAATAAATCATTTTTAGTTAAAAAAAATTTTGATGAAAATAGTTTTGGGCACTATTCATATAGCATGATCATTAGGCAAGAGGTTTGGGACAAGAAAGATGAGGATCAAGTGGAATAGAATCTAGGAGTGCCATATAACACAATCATCAAGCAAGCAAACAACATAGCAAACAAGCACAAGCACTTTGAAAAAGTTTTAGTTGGCTCCAAATTTTATAAACCCAAACATAACAATGTACTACAAACACAGGGTGTGACAGGGCCGCTCTGCACGGGGCGCGTCAGCCATGTGAAGGGGCGAGGCCACGGGACCTTGTCGTGCTATCTTTGACATCCTTCGCCGATCCCTCCGGATGGCCTCAAGAGGGGGGCATGACAAGGCCCCAAGAGGCGCCCTCAGGAGGGAACACTTCGTGACTCTTGAGGGGGCTTGTCGACACATCCCTTGCCAGGAGGGGGCCCTCGCGAGGGTTCAAATCCTGAGGCTCAATGGGGGGCCTCACCGGGCACACGGCACATGCCACACCTTGGGCCGCGGGAAAACGGGCCTTGGTACCCCCAGTAACACGAGCCCGACACATATGGTTCCTTTAACAAAAGGACTTAGTGTGACCCTGAAACTAATTGAGTATTATCACATCGGTTAACTCATGTGAACATCGGCTTATGAAAATGCACAAAAGATAAAAGTTGCAAGACATAAACCGGACATTCGATATGCTCACATACTAGCTCTTGATTGGATAAATATGTAGAACGCCACAAAAGTAATGGTTGTTCATCTAAACTATGACAATCCTTGTGGGCTTAATCATCATTGTTTTGCTGGAAAGTATGTCTTGCTTAATGTATAATAATGATGGGGCCATGAGCCGACCGATCTACTCCGGCTTGTCCCGGGACGTCTCGTGAGTCCTCTCTTGCCGAGTCATAGAAGGATCAATCACCGCCGGCTTGGGGGCTTGAGCTGTCGGCTCGTCCGTCTCGGAATCGACTCCACCATCAGTCCCTCTCATGAAAATCTGATAAAGGGCATCAAACGGCTCATATTCATTATCAGCATTGGAGGCTCGAGGAGGAACCGACATGGCAGGAGTACCTGAACCAACAGTAGAAGTTGAAGATGATGGCGTTGTCGGGTCAGTACTTTTGCTCTTTAGCTGGAACGGCTCTAGCATTTTCAATGACATCTTCTTATTACGCTCATCATAATATGGTTGGTGGGAGTTTAAGTCAATGTTATGGGTGTAGCACAAGCATGGTGTTGGGTCTCCTTCACTATGGCTTGGTAATCTTCCTTGGGAAATTCTGACCCGTCAACCTTGTACTATGGAGAACCATCGGCTAGCAGTTCTGGTTTTAGCTCGGGGTGATATGCCTTGGCCAGAGTCAAGCCATGAAGAACACCTTTGCGACACATTGAATCTTTCCGAATCTGCACCAAAGCCGGCACAATTGACAGCACTCTATTGACCTTGGCAGTTTGGAACGGTGGTGTTGTCCATCCTCTAATAGCATTGATAGCTTCGTAGCTTCCAATATAAAGCTGCTTGATCAGGTTATACATCAATTTCAGTTTTTCTGGAGGAGCCCTCAAGTTTTCAGCACCACGTTCGGTGACAGACAAAATAAGTTAGTTCATAAACATCGCTAGCCGGTATCGGCATAAGACGACAAGATACAAGTCGAGACTTACTAAAGATTTTCTGGTAGATGTCATTGGTGAGCCGGGTGAGGTGGCTCAGACTGGCCTCTATCTCTTTTAGTTTCCCCTCGGTAGTCTTTGCACCGTGGGTCATGATCTCCTCTAGTTGGGTGGCTTCTGTCTTATAGGCCTCAAGTTCCTCATGGTCTCTCTTGGGTTCAGAGTTGGCCACTTGACTCGGCTTTTCGGCTTCATCACGCTTATTCTTATCTTGTAGCAGTTCTTTTCGGAGCCGACCAATTTCTTCCTCTACCTTAGCAATGGATTTCTAAATAAAGAGGTGATTCACACATAATACATGAGTAAAATTCTGAGGTTGTTGTGGATAGTTAACTCGTCAATTGGGGGCTGCACTCATTTCATTTTACAAGAATTAAAGGAAGTCACTGATTGTTCTGGACAGTTAACCCGACACTTGGGGCTACAACATTCAACACTCTACTAAACTTTGAAGACCCGACATATCATAAATTGATAAGTCAGCCTACAGTATTGAGTTCTACAAACTAAACAATATTGAAGACCTAACACATCGTAATCTGATGAGCCGGCCCTTGGGAGCTACACTATTTAAATCTGCTATATCGAAGACGTCTACAAGTCCCAGCTCATGCAAGCTTATGATCCAACACTTGAGGGCTACACTACTAACTTATTCATTTTCTACAGTTTTCCCTAAGAGTGAACAACTTAGAAAATAAGGGCTAAAAGTATAGTGTGGGGCATACCTCATATTTCTTCTTCATCAAGGTGACAAGAGCACCTTCTTCCTCATGGTGATGGGCTAGCCTGGTTACATATTCCTAGTCAATGGTTTTTAAACCCATATGTTCAAAAATGGTGAGATGGGCTTCATGAGCCAGCTTACTAGATGGGGTCGTCTTGGTATCCAGTGAAATTTTTGCCATCACATTCGAGGTCTTCGGTGGGGTACGGTACCCAGTATGAGTAATCACAACATCCTCCTTCATCTTGGTGTTGCTGGTGGATGCAATTATGTTGTCCATAACCACGTCCATCGTCGGCTCTTGCTCCCGAAGATTTTCATCGTTCAAATTTGTCTCATCAAGCATGGAGGCACTCTTATCGGCTCGATTCTTGCAGCTTGAGCCGGCTCAAGTTCCATGGCTTCAGGAACCACCGGCTCTGGTCTTGGGTTTTTATCTACAGCTGTTTCACACACTGTTGAGGCAGACCGTGTTAGCTCACTAGTGTCCAGATGGGCAACGTCCAAGGCAGCAGAACCCAGGGCAACACTGGTGGTTGCATCAACAACTAACTTATCTTTCCGCACGGCTTGGACTCTGTCGTGGTTTTATCACGGCAGATGTTCGGGTGAACGGACTTGGGTTCAAGGCCATTGCTAACATGATGGACTCAAAGGTGTTGGTTGGGACGAAGGACACGAGTTTACCCAGGTTCGGCCCCTCGAGTTGAGGTAATAGCCCACGTCCTGCTGGTGCTTGTATTGCTTGATGTATCGATTACAAGGGAGCTATTGCTTGACCTAGTTCTCAATAACCTGATCCCTAAGTCGCCCCGGGTCTTGCCTTTATATAGGAGGTTAAGACTACAGATCATACAAGTTGTAACCGACTCTCATTACATGTCTGAGTCTACCTCTATGTTCTCTTGCCTTTCCTGACCAAGTTGTCTCCGGGCGGGTTATACGCCCGGGTCTTCTTCATCCGGGCCACCTGCCGGCCCATCCTGTCAGCCGCTAAACTTCTTGGGCTCTGAAGTCCCCATGACTCACTCTTGGGCCGGTGTGCGAGCCGCCCGGTGAGACCCGGAGTCCTCAGGGCGGGTCTCACCGTGAGGTTATATCCCCAACATTAGGCCCCAGGTTGATTTGAGCTTGCTCACTTCAGCCTTTCTTTTTACTCCTTGGCGAGCTGCTCGGAAATGACCCTCCATGACGTCATGTCAGATCTGCAAAAAAGACCCTCTGACGCACGCAACAAATCTTTTATTAAATGAAAAATCCGAAAATCAAGGCGCCCGCCTTGGTAAAATGATAACGGACGTGTGGATTTTAGCACCCGTTCCGCGCTTTCCCTATTAAATAGGACCGCCCTGGGTGGCATTCACTTTCTCCCGCTCGCTCCATCATCTCCTTCCTCCGACGCTTCCGTCTCCAGCGCTTCCAGCTCAGGCGCCGTTTCCTCCTCATCATCGACACGGCCGCTGCATTGTAACATCCCCAAATTTCATTTTGGAATGTTCTGAAATATAGCTATGCATCATCATCACATTGTTTGAATGAAATGAATTGTTGAATTTCTTCTTTTTGGATTTCTAAAAGGCTACTTTCATTTTCTCCATATACTTGTTTCTACTATTTGAAAATCTCTGGAATTATTCAAAAAAAAAGAGGAGTAACATGACACTCCACACCAGGGGCATCTTGGTCAATTATTTGAACAATAAAACCAGGGGTTTATTTGAAAGTTTATCTCAAAAGAATTTAAAATCAATTAGGCATTTTCTGAAAAATATATTTTTTAAAGTATTCATTTTGACAGAGGAAAAAAGTTCATTAAATAGCATTTATTCCCCTGATCATCCTGATATATATATTCCCTACGTTTGGAAATGATATGAATGCATTAAAGGGTTTTAAACGCTCTGGAAAAATAGAAACGGAAGCGAATTTAAACGTTTTAATTGGAAAACCGGCCGGCCCACAGCCTTTACTCCCTGAGATCACTCCGGATCGGCCACCGACAAGTTAACATCGCCCTCTCTCTCACTGTCGCGTGGGACCCCCGACCGCTAGCGTGATTCCAGCGCTCATCTCCCTCCCCGCGCCCCTCACCTCGCTAGAGATCCATCTCGAGCCGAATCTCGCTCCTATCTCCCTCTCCCGACCCCGCACCTGGCCTATAAGTAGCCCCACCTCTCCGCACTCCATTTCCCCCCAACCCCCTCTACCCTCCCCCGAACGCCACCGCACCACCTCGCCGGAGTTCTGAGTCCACTCGAAACCCCCAGAGCTACTGGCCGTCGCCACACTCACCCCCACTCCCCTCCGACGCCACCAAAGTATGCCGAAGACTCACCGCCGCTGTTTGAAGCCTTCGGACGCCACCCTCGACCACCGCAGCACCAGCCCCGAGCATCTCCAACTTCTGGCCGTCGTCGACATCACCGGAGCTCCGACCCCCTCCCTTGTAAGCCGCCACCTCCACCCGCAACCGTTAGATCTAGGATCTATGCTCCAGATTAGAAATTTTATTTAAACGAACCGCTCCCACTTCGCTTCGGTCGTCCGCCCGCAAACACCCACGCGCACGCGCTAGCAACCAATAGGAAACCACCACGTAGCCCTGTCCGTTCGCAAGGAATTTTGTTCTTTTCTGTTTTTGTTTTAGAAACCAAAATGTTTTCTGTTTTTGTTTTATTTGTAACTTTTAAACTAATTAGTGTTTTTAATTGATTCTTTTTGAATTGGTAACAAATTTCATGTAGTTTCATCCTGTAGTCTTAGATTTCAAATTTGAACTTTAAATTTTGAATCTAACCAAATTTGCTTAAATTACTAAAATCGGTATAACTAGAGTTTAAAAATTTATTTTTGAGTGATTCTTTTTGCCACTGTCTTGTATTAGTTAGGTCTATCATCCAGCACTGTTTGAGATTTTTAAGATATTTTAAATTAGTTTTTTAGTAAAAACAGATTCTGTTTAGTTTCTTCTTAGTGTTTATTTGAATTGTTTTATTTTAGTTTACTTTGATTTTGTTTTAGTTTAACTTTTTATTGTAGCTTCTTTAGTTCTGTTGTTTAACATTAGGTGAATTATTTTCTGTTAATAAAAATATTTTATTTTGTTTTGTGCTCTAGTTTAAATAGGTAAATCTTGTTTTCACCATTAGTATTTTTTAGAAAAATGTTTTGTAGTAACTCTTTTTGCATAATTTTTTTATAATGAAATACTTTCTGTTTTCTAATAAAATTTTGTATTTACTTTTCTGTTATCTAAATGGCTAGTTGTTCAAAACAATTTTTTTTGTCTTGTTATGTCTTAGTAGAGATTTGACACCAAACATTTTAGAGTCTTATACTTTGAGTGATTCTTCCTTTTGATTGTGCTATTTGTTTGTTGAAGTATTTGTTTACCTTGCTGTTGTATGAATTGTATTGTGGTTATGCTTATTGTGTGTTTGGTTTGATTCGTTAGATCATCCGGAGTGTGAAGCTTGTTATCTAGAGTCACTTGAGTACGAGGATCGTCAGCAAGGCAAGTCACTTTGACCATGTATACCTATGTTTTTATTGCATTAGTTCTACCATCTTCCAAATTGCATGCAAAGTAGGTATTTTGGAAACTTGGTTACTTGATGTAGTATCATGTGGTAGGCATCCCTCAACCCTTTGACACATTGGCCTCAGGAAACGTTGATTTAATTTTGCTATGCTATTAGTAGACGGGGTTGGTTGTGTGATTCATGAGAGTTGTGAGATAAAAATTTCAAGACCTACAAGATGATCAAGACTTCAAGACTTCGAGTTTTCAACATACCTCTGGGTGGATGATGGTTGAACGGCGCCCTGGAGAAACCAGTGGTTAGCCTAGGTGTTGCAGGAGAAGTGCCAGTATTCATGTGGAAAGGTCCACCCAGGCACAAAGAGAGGGATGGATGCTTCAAGACCCAAGGCTTACCTGCACAGCCACAAGCCATTATCGGCTCTGGCTTGGTTGGATATCATGGTGACCCTGGACAGGCAGTGCTACGAGATGTAGAAGAATGGTAGGAAAGGATGGGCACCGACAGAGTCTCAGGGAAACCCTTTAGAAGACCATGTTTTGGTCATCCGTTTCTCAAACACCCTGAAGTGCGAGAAATCCAACAGAGGTGATCAAATCTTGTGGGGAACGTGTACAAAACTCTACAGAGTACCCAAACCTAATCGATTAGCCGTGTCCACGATCATGGACAGTTTGATCCAAAGGAACTAAAACTATCTGGAATTCTCAACACAAATAATTACATTCATGTGGGTATTAATGACAACTTGGGTATGAGAATTGGTTGGTGGAACCATCTCATTAATCAACCAACATTGTAGTAATAATATTTTGCCCCCTCTTGTTGTAGGAAAAATTGGTTTTATGCAAAAACTTACTACCCCACCTGCCAAATATGCATATAGAATAGATGATTGCTTTACACCCTCTTTTGTGACATTGCCGGCATATTCAATATGCTGACCTACACGGCTGCAACGTATCATGTTGCAGAGTACTTTTCCGACCAGGAGTGAGGATACGCTCTACGCTCGGTGAGATGCCCTTGAAGTCAGATGGACTCAACTACCTTTGAAGCTTCCGCAAGATTAGTTATTCTCATGAGTTGGCCTTCAGCCACTTTATTGTAATTCTTATTGTAATAAAGAACTCGATATGAGATTTTCTATTAATAAAGCTGTGTGATTTCACTTTGATATATACATTGATGTACCGTGTGTGTACCAGCATGATGTTGGGATGGTACAGAAACACTGGAGATTCGACCTTTCAGGTCGGTTCACTACAGAAATGGTATGAGAGCACACGCTGACCGTAGGACGTAACCTCTAAGATTGGAAAAGCCTTAGGATTTTTTTCTTTTGTCTTTAAAATTCTTATACTCTCATCTGTTCATTTCTGACTTCTCTCCGATTTATTTCAACCTTTCTAGATGGCCACCTTCACCTCAGTTTTGTTCACGGAGTTTTGCCAGCCTGACGCGACGATACCCTTTGGCAAAGAGATGGTGAAGATCGTCAGGGACGTAAGGATCGCTTTGCCAAGCATCAACGGGAATCCTATCATGTCTTTTCCACAAGACAGTCGCTATAGGATCGAGGTGCACATCCCTGGAAAGACCTTTGGAAATCGTAAAGAACCCATCGACTTCAAGTTTGTGGCACCCAGCTGGATTCTTGGGAGGGACATGGCGATTCACCGTGCCCTCGGACGTATTCAGGAGGAATACAAGGGTGGTCCCATTTTGCCAGGACTCAGCATGGTTTGTCGCAGGTATGACAATGGAAATATCATAAACATTCCCACTGAAGACTCCACCCTTTCCTATATCCAGACTTTGGAGACGCACATCAGGACCTTGGAGCTTTGGGTACACACAGACACAAAGACGATCAAGAGGCTGATGAACCGCGAGCTTGACCTTGAGGCTGACCTACCGGAAGCCAAGTACGAGCATGAGCATGAAGTGAAGGATTTATTAGAGAGGATCGAGAAGCTAAACACTCGCATTGCAACTCTGGAGGAACAGCTGGACATGGGGGAAAATCTTCACCCAGAAGGAGACATGGCTCCCTTGATCAGCAACGATGATGACTATGAGGAGAGCGCCACCAGAGGAGGCCACATCACCATGGAATTGTGAGGAGAACTTTAGGTATGCCCCCATGTATTTTTCATTTTCAACGTTAAAGCATAGGTCGATGCTTAGTTTGATTTGGAGACTTGTATCTCGATGTTTGAACCTTGAGTTGAGTAAATGAATGAGTGTTTGGTGTGATATGTTTGTTGCATTGCATATGGGTAGTGAAATTTTCTTTTAGGTCCTTGTTCTATTCTAATTCTCACCCCTCTGAAAATAGCAAGATGCCTCCGCGATGAGAGCCCGACTTCACCTTCCCTCCGCAACTCACACAACTCCTCCAGCAGCAGAATGCCCTGATGCAGCTGTTGATCTAGAACCAGACCAACAACCACAACAACCACCATCCACCTCAGGGCAACAACCTCACCCGTTTTCTGAGGCTGAATCCACCAACTTTGTCCAGCAGCACTGAGCCCATTGTGGCAGATGATTGGCTCCGCAAGATGGAGAGGGAACTCACCATCGCTGGATGCACTGAGGCTGAAAAGGTGCGTTTCGCCGCCCATCAACTTGAGGGACAAGCAACTTCATGGTGGGAGAACTGCACCACCACATACCCCATTACTGGTGTGACTTGGGAGCAGTTCAAGCTAGCTTTCCGCACTGCTCATGTCTCAGTTGGAGCCATGAGTCTGAAGAAGTGTGAGTTTCACAACTTACGCCAGGGGAACCGCTCTGTGGCCCAGTATGTGGATGAATTCAGCATGTTGGCTCGTTATGCACCAGGAGATGTGGCCGATGATCCAGCTAAACAGGAGAAGTTCCTGGAAGGACTCAACGATGAGTTGAGCGTGCAGCTGATGGTGGCTACTTTCAACAACTACCAGGAGCTGGTAGACAAGGCTCTCATCTTGGAGGGGAAGCAGCAGCAAATTGAAAACCGCAAGAGGAAGTATGGACAAGGGAAGTCTAACTCTGGAGCTCAACAAAAGCCCCACTAATCCTCATACTTAGGGAATACGGATCAGGGACCGGTAAGTATGGAGGACACACTCATCACGTGCACAACCATGGAGGCCACAACCATGGAGGAAATGGGAATAATTGTCCCAACAATGGCAACTTCAAGAACGGCAATGGAAGTGGGAATGGCAACCAGCACCGTCCCGCTCCAGCTCAGAAGGATTTGAACCATATCACCTGTTTCAAGTGCCATAAGAAAGGGCACTATGCCACTGAATGTCCTCAGAACAAGCAAGGAAATGGAAACGGCAACAACAACGGCAACTCTGCATCTAAGAAGCCAAATCCTTTTCCCCGTGCTCAGGTGAACCACATTGATGTGGAAGAAGTCTATGATCAGCCCGAGATTGTGATTGGTAAGTTTTAATTGCATTCACATCCAGTTATGGTACTTTTTGATTCTGGTGCAACTCATTCATTCATATCAAGGGTAGTTGTGGAAAAATATGGTTTACCCACCAGAACCCTTAGTCAGCCCATTAAGGTCAATTCCCCACGAGGGATGATGATGGCAGGGATAGGATGCCATGCATTGAAACTCCATATAGGAAATCATGTTCTCCCCACCGACCTCATCGTCTTAGAATCCCAGGGATTGGATGTAATCCTAGGCATGGATTGGATGACCAAGTATGATGGAAACCTTGATTGCCCCAGCAAGTCTATTTTACTCACCACCCCAGAGAACAAGAGGATTAAGTATGTATCCCGACGCACACGGATGAGTGCTCGGTTAAATTCCCTCACATGAGTTGTTCAAGAGGAAGTGCCGGTTGTACAAGACTTTCCAAATGTATTCCCAGAGGAATTACCAGGCATGCCCCCAGATAGAGAGATTGAGTTTCTGATAGAGTTACTACCAGGAACAACCCCAATTTCCAAGCGACCCTATCGGATGCTCGCAAATGATTTAGTAGAAATCAAGAAGCAGATGAAGGAGCTATTGGATAAGGGATATATTCGCCCAAGTTCTTCACCTTGCGGAGCCCTAGTTCTTTTGGTAGAGAAGAAGGATAAAACCTTGAGGATGGTAGTCGATTATCGTGCATTGAACGAGGTGACTATCAAGAACAAGTACCCTCTGCCGATGATTAATGACTTGTTTGATCAGCTAGTAGGAGCCAAAGTATTCTCCAAGATCGATCTTCGATCAGGGTATCACCAACTGAAAATTCGTGAACAGGATATACCCAAAACAGCCTTCACCACAAGGTATGGCTTATATGAGTATACAGTCATGTCTTTTGGTTTGACTAATGCTCCTGCCTACTTCATGAATATGATGAACAAAGTATTTATGGAATATCTAGACAAGTTTGTTGTGGTGTTCATCGATGACATTTTCATATTCTCCAAGAGCGAGGAAGAACACAAGGAACACTTGCGTTTAGTTCTGGAGAAGCTTAGAGAGCATCAGTTATATGCCAAATTCAGTAAATGTGAATTCTGGCTGACGGAAGTCAGATTCCTTGGACATGTTATTTCCGGAGAAGGAATAGCAGTAGACCCCACTAAGGTTGAAGCAGTCACTGAGTGGAAGTCACCCACCTCAGTTAAGGAGATCCGCAGTTTTCTCGGATTTTCCGGATATTACCGGAGGTTCATTGATAATTTCTCAAAGATTGCCAAGCCCATGACAGAATTGTTGAAGAAAGAGTCTAAGTATATTTGGACTGAGGAATGTGAGGCCAGTTTCCAGGAGTTGAAGAAACGTTTGGTCACAGCCCCAGTGTTGATTCTGCCAAATATTCGGAAGGACTTCCAGGTTTATTATGACGCATCACGTCAAGGACTTGGAGGAGTACTCATGTAGGAGGGAAAAGTTGTAGCCTATGCATCCAGACAGCTACGACCTCATGAGTTGAACTATGCCACCCATGATTTGGAACTAGTAGCCGTAGTGCATGCACTCAAGACCTGGAGACATTTCCTTATCGGAAATAGTTATGATGTTTACACTGATCGTAAAAGCCTGAAGTATATCTTCACACAGAAGGAGTTGAGCCTCAGACAGAGGAGATGGCTAGAGTTAATCAAGGACTATGACATGAGACTGCATTACCATCTAGGAAAGGCAAACGTTGTAGCAGATGCTTTGAGTCGGAAGAGTTATGTGAACACACTCATAGCAGGAGGATTACCCCAGGAGTTAACCGATGATCTCAGAGAGCTCCGGCTAGAGATAGTTCCAAAAGGATATGTTGACACACTAGAGATCCAGTCCACCTTGACCGAAAGAATTCGTGAAGCCCAGAAATCGGACAAGGAGATAGCTGAGTAAAGCAGAGGATGAAGGATGGAAAAGCTAAACACTTTTGTGAAGATGAACAAGGTACTCTATGGTTTGAGAACCAAATCTATGTGCCCAATGACCGAGAGCTCAGGAAGTTGATACTTCAAGAAGCCCACGATTCACCCTACTCGATACACCCAGGCAACACCAAGATGTACCTGGATTTGAAGGAAAGTTACTGGTGGACAGGTATGAAGAAGGATATTGCCGAACATGTTGCGGTATGTGATGTTTGTCAGCGAGTAAAAGCGGAACATCAGAAACCAGCAGGATTACTCCAACCTTTGCCAATACCCGAGTGGAAATGGGATAAGCTTGTTATGGACTTCATCACAGGATTACCCAGGACCCGTTCAGGTTATGATTCCATCTGGGTAGTGGTCGATCGCTTGACCAAGGTGGCTCATTTCATTCCAGTGAAGACCACCTATACCAGTGCTAAGTTAGCCAAGATATATATGACCAGGATCGTATGTCTGCATGGAGTTCCGAGGAGTATCGTGTCAGATAGAGGAACACAATTTACCTCAAAGTGTTGGCATCAGTTACATGAAACTTTGGGTACAAGGCTGGAATTCAGTACAACTTTTCATCCTCAGACCGATGGAAAGACCGAGAGAGTCAACCAGATCTTGGAGGACATGTTGAGAGCTTGTGCGCTAGACTATGGGTCTAGTTGGGATGACAACTTACCTTACGCAGAGTTCTCGTACAACAATAGTTATCAGACTAGTCTGAAGATGGCCCCTTTTGAAGCTTTATACAGAAGGAGGTGCAGAACACCATTGATGTGGGATGGTGTTGGAGACCGAAAACTTTTTGGTCCCGATCTTATCCGAGATTCTGAAGAAAAGGTCAAACTGATTCGAGACCGACTCAAGATAGCCCAATCTAGGTAGAAAAGCTATGCCGATAACAAACGCAAGGAGGTGACATATGAAGTGGGAGACCAAGCATACCTTCGTGTGTCCCCACTTCAAGGAATCAAGAGGTTTGGTGTTAAAGGAAAGTTAGCACCCAGATTCATAGGCCCCTACAAAATTCTTGAACGTAGAGGCGAAGTTGCATACAAGCTGGAATTGTGGGAAGGATTGTCCGGTGTTCATGATGTTTTCCATGTTTCCCAGCTGAAGAAATGCCATGCTGTGATGGCTGATATTCGTTTGAGAGACACAGTGCTCCTAGAGGCCATACAACTTGACAGTGACCTGACCTACGAGGATAAGCCTGTCAGAATCCTCGAGACTACCAACAGAGTTACCCGTAGGAAGACCATCAAGTTTTGTAAGGTTTTGTGGAGTCACCACACCGAGGAAGAAGCCACCTGGGAACGCGAAGAAGATCTTCGTAAGGACAACCCGCACCTATTTTCTAGCCAACCCGAATCTCGAGGGCGAGATTCATCTTAAGGTGGGTAGGTTTGTAACATCCCAAAATTTCATTTTGGAATGTTATGAAATATAGCTATGCATCATCATCACATTGTTTGAATGAAATGAATTCTTGAAGTTCTTCTTTTCGGATTTCTAAAAGGCCACTTTCATTTTCTCCATATACTTGTTTCTACTATTTGAAAATCTCTAGAATTATTCAAAAAAGAGAGGAGTAACATGACACTCCACACTAGGGGCATCTTGGTGAATTATTTGAACAATAAAACCAGGGGTTTATTTGAAAGTTTATCTCAAAAGAATTTAAAATCAATTAGGCATGCCACCGCACCCGAAATGCCACCGCACCACCTCGCCGGAGTTCTAACTCCACCCGAAACCCCAAGAGCTCCTGGTCGTCGCCACACTCACCCCCACTCCCCTCCGACGCCACCAAAGTACGCTGGAGACTCACTGCCGCCGTTTGAAGCCTTCAGGTGCCGCCCTCGACCACCACAACACCAGCCCCGAGCATCTCCGACTTCCGGCCACCGTCGACATCTCTGGAGCTCCGACCCCCTCCCCTGTAAGCCGCCACATTCACCCGCAACCGTCAGATCTAGGATCTACGCTCCAGATTAGAAATTTTATTTAAACGAACCGGTACCCACTTCGCTTCGGTCGTACGCCTGAAACACCCACGCGCACGTGCTAGCAACCAATAGGAAACCGCCACGTAGCCCTGTCCGTTCGCTAGGAATTTTGTTCTTTTCTGTTTTTGTTTTAGAAAACAAAATGTTTTCTCTTTTTGTTTTAGTTGTAACTTTTAAAATAATTAGTGTTTTTAATTGATTCTTTTTGCATTAGGTCACAAATTTCATGTAGTTTTATCCTGTAGTCTTAGATTTCGAATTTGAACTTTAAATTTTGAATCTAACCAAATTTGCTTAAATTACTAAAATCTGTATAACTAGAGTTTAAAAAGTTATTTTTGAGTGATTCTTTTTGCCACTCTTTTGTATTAGTTAGGTCTATCATCCAGCACTGTTTGAGATTTTTCAGATATTTTAAATTAGGTTTTTTAGTCAACACAGATTCTGTTTAGTTTCTTCTTAGTGTTTATTTGAATTGTTTTATTTTAGTTTACTTTGATTTGGTTTTTGTTTAAGTTTTTATTGTAGCTTCTTTTGTTCTGTTGTTCAACATTAGGTGAATTATTTTCTGTTACTAAAAATATTTTATTTTGTTTTGTGCTCTAGTTTAAATAGGTAAATCTTGTTTTCACCTTTAGTATTTTTTAGAAAAATGTTTTGTAGTAAATCTTTTTGCAAAAAGAAATTATAATGAAATACTTTCTGTTTTCTAATAAAATTTTTTATTTTCTTTTCTGTTATCTAAATGGCTAGTTGTTCAAAACAATTTTTTTTGTCTTGTTATGTCTTAGTAGAGATTTGGCACCAAAAATTTAAGAGTCCTATACTTTGAGTGATTCTTCCTTTTGATTGTGATATTTGTTTGTTGAAGTATTTTTTACCTTGCTGTTGTATGAATTGTATTGTGGTTATGCTTATTGTGTGTTTGGTTTGATTCGTTAGATCATCCGGAGTGCGAAGCTTGTTATCTAGAGTCACTTGAGTACGAGGATCGTCAGCAAGGCAAGTCACTTTGACCATGTATACCTATGTGTTTATTGCATTAGTTCTACCATCTTCCCAATTGCATGCAAAGTAGGTATTTTGGAAACTTGGTTACTTGATGTAGTATCATGTGGTAGGCACCCCTCAACCCTTTGACACATTGGCCCCGGGAAACGTTGATTTAATTTTGCTATGCTATTAGTAGACGGGGTTGGTTGTGTGATTCATGAGAGTTGTGAGATAAAAATTTCAAGACCTACAAGATGATCAAGACTTTAAGACTCCGAGTTTTCAACATACCTCTGGGTGGATGATGGTTGAACGGCGCCCTGGAGAAACAAGTGGTTAGCCTAGGTGTTGCTGGAGAAGTGCCAGTATTCACGCGGAAAGGTCGACCTAGGCACAAAGAGAGGGATGGATGCTTCAAGACCCAAGGCTTACCTGCACAGCCACAAGCCATTATGGGCTCTGGCTTGGTTGGATATCATGATGACGCTGGACAGGCGGCGCTACGAGATGTAGAAGAATGGTAGGAAAGGATGGGCACTGACAGAGTCTCAGGGAAACCCTTTAGAAGACCATGTTTTGGTCATCTGTTTCTGAAACACCCTGAAGTGCGAGAAATCCAACAGAGGCGGTCAAATCTTGTGGGGAACGTGTGCAAAACTCTGCAGAGTACCCAAACCTTATCGATTAGCCATGTCCACGATCATGGACAGTTTGAGCCAAAGGAATTGAAACTATCTGGAATTCTCAACACAAATAATTACATTGATGTGGGTATTAATGACAACTTGGGTATGGGAATTGGTTGGTGGAACCATCTCATTAATCAACCAACATTGTAGTAATAATATTTTGCCCCCTCTTGTTGTAGGAAAAATTGGCTTTATGCAAAAACTTACTACCCCACCTGCCAAATATGCATATAGAATAGATGATTGCTTTACACCCCTCTTTTGTGACATTGCCGGCATATTCAATATGCTGACCTACACGACTGCAACGTATCATGTTGCAGAGTACTTTTCCGACTAGGAGTGAGGATACGCTCTACGCTCGGTGAGATGCCCTTGGAGTCAGATGGACTCAACTACCTTTGAAGCTTCCGCAAGATTAGTTATTCTCATGAGTTGGCCTTCAACCACTTTATTGTAATTCTTATTGTAATAAAGAACTCGATATGAGATTTCGATTAATAAAGCTGTGTGATTTCACTTTGATATATACATTGATGTACGTGTGTGTACCAGCATGATCTTGGGATGGTACAGAAACACCGGAGATTCGACCTTTCAGGTCGGGTCACTACATGCATCAACCTGACGCGATCCAGAGTTCCTTCCGCTTTCATCGCACCGTCGTTGGTGAGTCCTTCTCTCCTTAGATCTGCGATTCGTTCCGGTAGGGTTTTCATGGAGTTCCGCTGCCGCAGCTTTAGAACTCGGGCTCCATCAATGCCAGTCATGCTTAATCCACGAGCCCTCGACCATATCGTGCCCCCATGGCACCGCTGGGTAGCAGACCGATACTGATGCTAGTTAGATTCACCACGGCTCCACCCGTTGTTTTCAGATTTTGTTTATTTTCACCAATTCATCGCTAGGTCTAGAAATAAAGATGTTTCTTTTTGTTTTATAGATCCGCAACTGTAGCAATACTTTGCGAAACCTGTTTTTTGCACTTAGCCAAATTTCACTCTGTCCTTTCGTGATGTTGACCCGCCGTGCTGTTCCGGCTCTCATCAGCCGGATCTTAGTATCTCATCTTTTAAGGTCTTAAGCTCTTAAGCCGCCCACTTTTATTCGCCTTTTTCTTGACTCACCGTATATGGTTACTTTGTACAGTTAAAAACTACCGCCATGTCTCGCGCATCTAACTCCTGCAACTGGGTTGGTTCATGCATTACCGAGGAGTTTCTGATGGATTTTGTACATGCAGGCACCCTTCCTGCCAAAGAGGTCATCCATTGGCGGGTTTCGGGTAATGAACTAAGGCCCGTTCCTTAGGAGGGCGAGGTAGTTGTTTTTTCGGATCATATTGAACGTGGATTCGTACCCCCCCCCCGGCTCAAAATTCTTCTGGGACATCCTTCGTTTCTTTAAGCTGCATCCTCAAGACCTTGCCCCCAACTCCGTCTCAAACATCTGCAACTTCCAAGTGCTCAGCGAGGTCTATCTGTAGACTCAGCCATTTGTAGGTCTCTTCCGAGAGTTCTTTTATGCGAACCGACAAACTGAAGTAAAGGCCAGCCCGAGCTTAGAACTTGGTGGAATTTCCATTCAGAGGCGTCGGGACATTACTTTTCCGGTTGTACCAATGCCGAGCCATCCAAAGGATTGGAATAAGACTTGGTTCTACTGTAAGGATACTTCCCCGGAGAATGAGCATCCGCTACCGTGTTATTGCCCCTACCGGCACAAGACAAATTCGGAGCTTCCTGGCCAGCTATCAACTACTGAACGTGCAAGGCTCGAGCCGGCTCACGCCAAGATTGAAGCCCTCATGGCCAATGGATTGACGGGTTTGGACTTGATCCGCTGCTGGATCTCCTGGAGAATTATGCCTTTGAGTCGGAGAAGCCGCCTCATGTGCGAATACCCTAGCATGTATGATGGTTCCCTATGCTTCAGTCGGACAACTTTAACCGAAGACAATATTACCACTGTCATCGAGAGTGTTGTTCATGAGACATCAGGAGCTTGCAGCGCTATTGGGTTGGCGCCTTTCAGTGTCGTTAATCCGGCCCCAGACGTAAGGCGAATCTTCATCGTCTCTTCTTTTGTGTAATTATGACTTTCAATCCATCGCTATTAACCGGCTTCCCTTTTCAGGCTGACTCTGATTTCTGGAAGAAAAAGTATGTTTCTCCTCTGAACAAAAGCAAGAAGAAGGCCCCAGCCAAGAAGACGAAGAAGACCACCACTCACGAGGAATGGTTTGACCCGCCAGAATCATCTGGCTCAGAGGTATAGTTTGACTATTTTAGTGACCTCATTATTCACCTTACTGATAACAACTTATTCACAGGACGAGGTAGAGACGAGCCGCATTAACGTTCCTGAGGTAACTTATATTTTATCTGACTGAGAATGTTTTGTACCCCAGAAGATACGATGGGTTGTTCGAAAAGTTCCCCTTTCTCATCCTCTTGCTCATTTGGATCCCCAATTTCTTTTGAAAAAGCAACAGCAAGTCGACCGAGTCAGACCCGCAGCGCCGACTCTATTGATCTCGCGTCTGGATTGCCTAACTCCCCGACTCCGAAGAAATGCCCCGCAGAGGTATGTATCTCTGTTTGATTTTATTAGCTTTTCCTTTATACTCTCAACACTGCCTTATACCATCTGAACTATCTCTCAGGGATCACCCTCATCCGGCGACTCTATGTCCACCGCTCTTCCACCTTCGAAGATTAATCTGTTGTAAGCATTTTGTAGCCTTTACATCCGGCTCCTCGGTGGTTGTAACCCTTGAATTCTGGCCTCCATGTCTTTTCTAGGGCTCAAGCTAAGCGGAGGAAAACCAACAAGTCCTCCCCTGGCCCTGTTGCTCAAGAACTGGAGCTTGCCAAGCCGGACCCCCCAACGACTTCTACAGAGCCGACAGCCCATGACATTATCCCTGAGAGCCTGCAAAGGGACCTTTCCAAGACGCCGAGCCCTGCCAAGGCTGCTGGTGACTCTGCTACCCCGGACGTCGTGATTATTGGCGCTGGCTAGCACTCTCCTCCACTTCACGTGCTAACGAAACATAGTGAAATAGCTGAAGCTTCGAGGAAACTGGAATTTGAGCTCCCTGCCTTAGAAAAAATGACAGTTGACGAACTTCATGCTGGATATATGGACCGGTTGTCTACAAGCCGGGATTTGGAGCACAAACTGGTTAACTCAATGAAGAGATGATATGAGGTATTCCTTTTTCCTCCTTATGACCTTACGTAGCCCCCAAGAGCCGGGTTAATATTGACTGATAATAATCCGACTCTTCCATCTTTAGCAGAAGTAGACATATGTAATGTGTAGGCTTTAATTTATTTAGCCGTGATCTGAAACCATTGCTTTGAACTGGTACTTCCTAGAAGATAGTTACCAGAGCCAACTGTAGCCCCCAAGGGTCGGCTTAATCTTTTCCAAAGTTGAGCCAAGACTTACATGTTGAACCTCCTTAAAAACTAATATGTAGCCCCCAAGTTCCGGGTCAAACTTGTCAAAGTTGAGTCGGAACTGTCTTGAAAATAAACATTAGCCCCCAAGTGTCACGCATATTGTTTGCAATTTGTTTGAGACTTGCTTATGTACTCCATATTTTGATACTTCGCAAGAAGCTTTAACCGAAGCCGGGTTAGAATTGGCCGGCTTAAAAGCGAACTTAGCTACTCAGCAAGCCACCCGGAATGAAGCTGACGAGACCTGCCGGCTCCTTGTCGAAGAGCTATCTAAGATCAAAGCTAACATCACTACCTTCAAGGAATCTGTCGAGGCTGAAAAAGCTGCATTAACTAAACGGGCAGATGATGCCGATCAGCGACTCATGATCGTATCTGACGAGCTGCAGTCTTTGAAGCGTCACATCACCAAGATGACAGCTGCCCTCTTTGGTAAGTTTTTAATAGCTTTGCTTTATACGGATTTTTGTATTTGTGCTGGCGACTCATAACGAGGCCTCTGTCTCACGCAGGTCCTAGGAGCCGCCAACTTGTCTCTGACAGTCTGCTGCCTCTGAAGGCTATATACACATTGACAGAACAGTTGTACTGCGGGGTGGTATGTACAATCAAGGTTGTGCAATATAAAGAGAACATTCCTTCGACTCTCAAAAATGTCTTGGATCTCCTGTCAACGATGCCCAAACAGATTGTAGAGCTGAAGAAATCAGCCGCCCGCCAGGGGGCGATTGCGGCCATAAGCCGGGCATTGGCTTTCGCTCCAGAGCTTACTCTGGCCGAGATGATGGATGGGTTTCCCTCCAAGAAGGACAACGGTTCTGAGTTTACCGACACTGACTATGCTCGGTGCATAAAAGATTCCAAAGTCCTAGCCTCCGTGTTAGCAAAAGAGGTCAACTTGGCAACTTACCAGGCGGCTTACAATGCTGATCAAAAGAGGATCCGTGGTCCACTCTTTGAGTCCCAGGACCCGACACCCGCTCGCAGTAAGACTCTCTTCGCTTCTGATCTTGACCCATCCCCCTTCTTTGAAGAAGGAACTTTTGCGGCTTTAACCGACTGCAATTGGGACTTGGATAGTCTCCAGATCAAGGCAGCTAAAGAGCCAGAGCAGGATGACCCGCCAGGCAGCTGATTGCTTTGCTAAAAAAATTTGTAATAGCCGGCTCTCCATGACCCGCCTGGGGCGATGTAAAAAATTTGATGATATTTTGAGGTCCTCAGAGAGCATCTATAATAGGATAGCAGCAACCTTTGCCTTTGTTGAACTTGTGCCATCGTGCACGTATGAAAGTCCGGCTTAAAATAGACATGTGCCATCTTCCTTGTCCTTCTCATTGTATGCCTTACTGGCTCTTCATAGCTTATTTTCCTGTATGTATAAATGTGCCTTTACACCGTTAGGAGGGTGGCTTAAAAGCGTAACCCAAATATGTCGTGTCTTCCCCACATGTGTGAGAGAATTATTCGCTTGGCTTTAGAGCCGGCCGGAAGGTTTGATAAGCTTCACCCGTAGGGCAGGAAGCCCCCTGTATGGTTTATGTTGACTTGTCAACATTTTTGGCGCGAACGCCGGTTGTTAGGGATAGATAAGCTACACCCGGAGGTGGGAAGCCCCCTTCAACAACCGTGGCTAACATGTTAACCAGAATGGCATAAAGCCGGCTGTTAGGATGAGATAAGCGATACCCGAAGGTAAGAAGCCCCCTTCGATAGCCGCAGCTAACATGTCAACTGGAAACGGCATAAAACCGGTTGTTAGGGTGAGATAAGCGAACCCGTCGGTAAGAAGCCCCCTTCGACAACCGCGGTTAACATGTTAACCGGAAATGGCATAAAGCCGGCTGTTAGGGTGAGATAAGCGATACCCGAAGGTAAGAAGCCCCCTTCAACAACCGCAGCTAACATGTCAACTGGAAATGGCATAAAGCCGGTTGTTAGGGTGAGAGCGAACCCATCGGTAAGAAGCCCCCTTCGACAACCGCGGTTAACATGTTAACTGGAAATGGCATAAAGCCGGCTGTTAGGGTGAGATAAGCGATACCCGAAGGTAAGAAGCCCCCTTCGACAGCCGCAGCTGACATGTCAACTGGAAATGGCATAAAGCCAGTTGTTAGGGTGAGATAAGCGAACCCATCGGTAAGAAGCCCCCTTCGACAATCGCGGTTAACATGTTAACCGAAAATGGCATAAAGCCAACTGTTAGGGTGAGATAAGCGATACCCGAAGCTAAGAATCCCCCTTCGACAGTCGTAGCTGACATGTCGACTGGAAATGGCATAAAGCCGGTTGTTAGGGTGAGATAAGCGATACCCGAAGGTAAGAAGCCCCCTTCGACAACCAATGTATTTGCATCGATGAAGACGTGCGATGTGGCAAAGGCCCCGGCTTACAGGGATGCTATTCTATTTATATATAAATATGATATGTACAATGATAATGTATAGTGACGATTCTCAACAACCTTAAGTGTAATAAGGCCGCAGATGCGCTATGTTCCATGGCCGGCGGGTCTCCTGACCCGAAGTATCTGAGTCGTCCTGGATGTCCATGAGGTAATATGACCCGTTGTTGAGATTTTGGCTGACCACAAAAGGCCCTTCCCATGGGGGAGATAATTTATGCATATCTGTCTGATCTTGAATCGGCCGTAGAACTAAGTCGCCCTCTTGAAATGCTCGGGTCTTAACCCTGCGGCTATGATAGCGGCGCAGGTCTTGTTGATAAATCGTCGAACGGGCATCCGCCAGCTCTCGTTCCTCCTCCAAGGCATCCAACGCGTCCTGACGTGCTGTCTCATTGTTCTTCTCATCGTAAGCCGCCACTTGTGACGAGTCATGTCGGATGTCAGTTGGCAACACGGCCTCGGCACCGTAAACCATGAAGAAAGGTGTATACCCCGTGGATCTGTTGGGGGTGGTTCTGATACTCCATAAGACGTAGAGCAACTCTTCTACCCAACAACCGGGTGTTCGTTGTAAAGGAACCATGAGCCATGGCTTGATACCCATCAAGATTTCTTGATTGGCACGCTCCGCCTGACCGTTGGACTATGGATGAGCAACTGCTGAAACATCAAGCCGGACGTGCTCTTCGTCGCAGAATTTTTTCATAGCTCCCTTGGATAAATTTGTGCCATTGACAGTGATGATGCTATGGGGGTAATCAAAACGGTAGATCAGTTTTTTAACAAATTGAACCGCCATAGCCGCATCACACTTGCTGATTGGCTCAGCCTCTACCCATTTGGTGAACTTATCAACCGCCACCAGGAGGTGTGTTTTCTTATCCTTGGATCTCTTGAAAGGTCCTACCATATCTAGCCCCCAGACTGCAAAAGGCCAAGTAATTTGTATCATCCGCAACTCTTGAGCCGGAATATGAGCATGCCGGCCGAATTTTTGACAGTCGTCACACTTGCGAGCCAGATCCTCTATGTCTTTGTGAGCTGTCAACCAGAAGAAACTGTGACAAAACGCCTTAGCTACCAAAGATTTTGAGCCGACGTGATGTCCGCAATCTCCAGCGTGAATTTCATTCAAAATTTTCTTGACCTTCCTCTGGTGAGACACAACGCTGAAAAACCCTGGTAACGCTGCACTTGTGTAACTCACCATTAACTATTGTCGTCGACTTAGACCACCGAGTGATCTGTCTGGCTAGGTTTTCATCATCAGGTAATTTGCCCCGAGTCCAATAGGCCAGGTAAGGCACAATCCAATCCGGAATAGCATGTAGAGCCGCCACCAATTGTCCCTCCGGGTCACGGACAGCCAAATCTTCCTTTGAAGGCAATTTGACAGTCGGGTGGTATAAAACATCCAAAAAGACATTGGGTGCCACCGGCTTTCGCTGAGAGCCTAACCGTGATGAGGCATCAGCTGCCTCATTCCTGCGACGATCAATGTGATCTACCTGATAACCTTTGAAGTGACCAGCAATGACATCCACCACCTGTCTATAAGCCGCCATCCGCGGGTCCCTAGAATCTCACGTGCCTGAAACTTGCTGAGCCACAAGATTTGAGTCGCCCAAACACCTTACCTGGCTTAAATTCGTCTCCTTGGCTACTCTGAGACCATAAAGCAGAGCCTCATACTCAGTTGCATTGTTGGTGCAAGGGAACATCAGCGAGGGCACATAACAAAATTTATCACCTTTGGGAGATGTCAGAACAACTCCTGCTCTTGATCCTTCCAGCTGCTTGGATCCATCAAAATGTATAGTCCAGTATGTGTCATCCGGCTTTTCCTTGGGAGCTTGACACTCTTTCCAATCGTTTATAAAATCTACAAGGGCTTGGGACTTGATGGCCGTACGAGACACATATTTCAGATTGAGAGGTCCCAGTTCCAATGCCCACTTAGCAATCCTACCAGTAGCTTCTCTGTTCTGGATTATATCCCCTAACGGAGCAGAACTGACCATGGTGATCTGGTCCCCTAGGAAATAGTGCTTCAAATTGCGATTGGCCATGAAGACTCCTTACACTAGCTTCTGCCAATGTGGATATCTCTGCTTGGATTCAGCCGGGACCTCACTGATATAATAAACCGGACTTTGAACCAGATACTCCTTCCCTGCTTCCTTGCGCTCAACCACAATTGTGGCGCTGACTGCCCGGTTGTTAGCTGCCACATACAAGAGCAAAGGTTCTTTCTCAGCCGGAGCAGCCAATACCGGCGGCTCAGTGAGTTGTCTCTTGAGTGCCTCCAATGCTTCACCCGCCTCCGTACTCCAGACAAAATTATATGTCTCTTTCATCACCTGATATAGGGGAATGGCTTTCTCACCGAGGCGGCTTATGAACCGACTCAATGCAGCGATTCGCCCCGCCAGGCGTTGGACATCGTTAACACAGGCCGGCTCTCCCAGGGAGGTGATAGCTTTGATTTTATCTGGGTTAGCCTCAATGCCATGCTTAGAAACCAGAAATCCCAAGAGCTTGCCAGCCGGGACACCAAAAACACACTTCGTCGGGTTAAGCATCATCTTGTAGATCCGGAGATTGTCAAAAGTTTCCCTTAAGTCGTCCAAAAGGGTCTCCTTCTTCCTTGATTTTATCACAATATCATCCACGTAAGCATGAACATTGCGCCCAATCTAACTGTGAAGGCAGTTCTGCACACAGCGTTGATAAGTCGCCTGGGCACTCTTGATCCCGAAAGGCATAGATACATAACAGAAGGCTCCAAAAGGCGTAATGAAAGCCGTCTTCTCTTGGTCCTTAACTGCCATCTTGATCTGATGATATCCTGAATAAGCATCCAGGAAGCAGAGGCTTTCGCAACTCGCTATAGCATCAATGATCTGATCAATAGATGGAGAGCAAAGGGATCAGCCGGACAAGCCTTGTTGAGGTCTGTATAATCCACACACATCCGCCACGTGCCGTTCTTTTTGAGCACCAGCACTGGGTTAGCAAGCCACTCTGGGTGAAAGACCTCAATGATGAAACCCGTCGCTAAGAGCCGGGCAACCTCTTCTCCGATGGCCTTGCGTCTTTCCTCATTGAACCGTCGTAGAAACTGCTTGATAGGTTTAAAGTTAGGATCCACATTAAGATTGTGCTCAGCGAACTCTCTCGGAACACCCGGCATGTTAGAAGGCTTCCATGCAAAGATGTCTCGATTCTCACGGATGAATTCGATGAGCGCGCTTTCCTATTTGGGATCCATGTGAGCCCCAATGATGAACTGTTTGGATGAGTCGCTCGGAGTGAAGTCTATTGCCTTGGTATCATCCGCCGAGAACTTAAGGGGCGGCTCAACCTCCGTTGTGGGCTTTTTCAGCGGGTCATATCCTCCGGGTAAACATTCTCCTTATAAAACTTGAGCTCCTCCTGAGCACAACTGGATTCTGCATAGCCACGTCTCCTTCCTCACGCTCAATAGCCGTATTACGGTTACCATGAACGGTAATTGTACCCTTTAACCCGGGCATCTTGAGCTGTAAGTAGACATAGCAAGGCCTAGCCATGAACTTAGCATAAGCCGGCCGCCCAAACAACGCATGGTAAGGGCTCTTGATCTTAACCACTTCAAACCACAATTGCTCCACTCTGTGGTATATTCGTCACCAAAGGAAACTTCCAAAGAAATCCTGCCCACCGGATAAGCCGACTTGCCTGGCACCACACCGTGAAAAACAGTGGATGAGGGCTTAAGATCTTTGTCAAGCAGCTTCATCCACCGGAAGGTGTCATAATAGAGGATGTTGATATTGCTACCTCCATCCATAAGCACCTTATTTACCATATAACCTCCCACTTGACGAGCAACAACCAAAGCCAGCCACCTCGGGTCATCCACACGCGGCGGGTGATCCTCCCGGCTCCATGTTATGTCATATTCAGACCACTTTAAGTACTACGGTAGAGCCGGCGCGGCCGCATGGACTGCTCACTTGCGTAATTTCTGATCTCGCTTGTTAAGGAAGGTCGTGAAAACATGATACTGGCGTGAGCTAAGCTGTTTCGGATTACTTTCATACCCAGATTGGTTATGCTGCTGCTGGTTGTTGTTACCAAGTGCTGCAGATGCCCTCCGTGATTACCTTGACCATGATGACCGGACCCTGAGCCACTGGATCCAAATTCGGCTCCTGACCCGCCCGGTCCTGAGCCACCGGGCGGACCACCGCCCTGGTTGTTGGGTTGCGTGTAGTAATTCCTTAACTTCTACATAATGTGACAATCACCCCATGCGTGCAACGCAGGTTTCCCGGGCTGGCTGTGTTCTGGACAGGGCTTCTTAAGCGCCTCCTCCAAATTGAAGGGAGTCCTATTCTTATTAAAAGGTGGTCTGAACTTCCCATTGCCTATAGGAGGATTCTGGCCGGTACTTGCATTGGCTACCAGTTCTGATCCGCCATCGGGGTTCTTCCGCTTATTTTGGTTACCATTGTTAACCACATATTTTCCTTGATTATTCTTTTTACCCTGACTGACCTTCTCCTCGTCAGAGCCTGGGTCCTTCGTGTTATCAGAGTCGGCGTACTTTGTTAGAGCCGTCATGAGCTCTCCCATATCCTGACACGTACGCTTGAATCGGCCAAGTTTCTACTTTAGCGGAACGAAATGACATGTTTTCTCTAAAATGAGCATGGCCTGGGCTGCCATGATGTGCTCAGACGAATGGATGATGGTTGACACCCGCCAGACCCGATGATGAGCCGACTTACCCTCCTACTGGACGTAGTGATCAAGATCCACGATGGTCATAGGTTGTTTGCAAGTCCCTTGAATTTTTTTGACGAACCTTGCCCTTAACTCGGCCCACGAACTGATGGTATTGGGAGGTAATCCCTTTAACCATGCGCGAGCCGGACCTTCAAGCATCATGATAAAATACTTAGCGCACACTGCCTCACTGACATCTAGCATCTCCAAAGCCAGTTCATAACTTTCTACCCAGGCCTCAAGAGGCAAATCAGCAGTGTAATTTGGAACCTTGCGAGGTCCTTTGAAGTCCTTTGTCAGTCGTTCACTTCGCAGAGCCGGTGATAGACATGGCACTCCCACGGCCCTGGTAGTTACTCCTGCTCCTTCTGATATCGAGGGCGCGGGCTCTTGGTGAGTCATTGTAGCCAAAGTTGCCGCCTCTTGCTGGTTTCTTGCCCGGTTCATGAGCGCCTGCGCATCTAGAGCCGCCCGATCGTCCTTCGGAGGTCCTCTCTGCCGATCACTGCTGGAAACCGCTGGCGACTCATATCACCGGCTAAAGCTCCGGTTGGGGAGAGGGGTTGAATGAACGCGGCTCCGGCTGTGAGTATACTTCTCCTGTTGGGCCATCGCCGTCTGAAGGTATCCAATGTCATTCTGAACCTCTTCCGCAAAAGGTGCTTCATCCAGGATAGGAATTGTTTCAAGCCGGGTAGCCACAGCCACCATATTCTTAGCTGGGTTAGAATAATGACCCGCCAGCGTTCGGAAGACCACCGGTGAGGCCTGGTTTCGTCGGGCCAGGTGAGACGTCGGTCGAGCCGTCGGTCGGCTTCTAGGTGCATCCGCTGCTCGTCCCGTTCCTGGCGTGTTGAAGAGGTTCCTAGCCTCATAGCATTCTGGCAAGCGAGATCGATGCCTCCTCCGGTGTACCGCAGCCGTCGACTACTGTTCTAGCCCAAGGCGGAAGGCATCCGTCTTAATATGCTCTGCCTCTTCCTCCATCTGAACTTTCAGCTCAGCTATCCTTTGCTGCTCCTCCGTCATCCGGTCCTTGAGCCTCCCAATCTCTAAGTTCCGGGCAGCCTGATTATCTGGTGTAACTTCAATGGCCATCAGGGCCGTAAGCTCGTTCATCAAATCCAGAAGAACTTGAGCCGGCGGCGGCGGGTCAGCGCCTGAGGTTGCCGCTCCTACGGCTATACCACTCGTGCCTGGGGCTGACCCCACCATAAACACGGCAGCGTGAGCCGGCGGCCCAAACGCGTCCGACCCAGAATGATCCGACTCAGGGCAAAGCTCATCGTAGCCCCCCGAGCCCGCTGTTGTGAAGCTGGTAAATTGATTCCGTCTTATGAACAAACAAGAGTTTCCTGTGACTCGGAAGCTTCCAGATCCATCCCTTGAGTAAAGCCTATGAAGACGTGCCTCCGGCCCGGATTAATACGGGCGGGCTGCACATCACGGGCAGGTTGCACGCGCCGAGCCGGTTCGATGACGTTGGTGCAGGCATCCGGCCCGGGTGTAGATCCGTCGGTCCTTCCGATGAAAACGTGAATCCCGCCGAAAGGAACACAGAATCCATATTCCACAGAGTCGGCATCAAGCCCCCAGCTAGCATCATCGATGTAGAGCCGGCCACGGCGACTCTTGCTCAATCTTCCGACCACGTATCCCTCGAGCCCTAGGAGAGAGCCCTTTGAGAACTCAACACCACCGAGCGCAGGCCCCACGGTGGGCGCCAACTGTCGTGGTTTTATCACAACAGATGTTTGGGTGAACAGACTTGGGTTCGAGGCCATTGCTAACGTGATGGACTCAAAGGGGTTGGTTGGGACAAAGGACACGAGTTTACCCAAGTTCGGCCCCTCTAGTTGAGGTAATAGCCTACGTCATGCTGATGCTTGTATTGCTTGATGTACTGATTACAAGGGAGCTTTTGCTTGACCTAGTTCTCGATAACCTGATCCCTAAGTCGCCCTGGGTCTTGCCTTTATATAGGAGGTCAAGACCACGGATCATACAAGTTGTAACCGACTCTCATTACATGTTCGAGTCTACCTCTATCTTCTCTTGCCTTTCCTGACCAAGTTGTCTTCGGGCGGGTTATACGCCCGGGTCTTCTTCATCCGGGCCACCTGCTGGCCCATCTTGTCAGCTGCCAAACTTCTTGGGCTCTGAAGTCCCTACGGCTCACTCTTGGGCCGGTGTGCGAGCCGCCCGGTGAGACCCGGAGCCCTCAGGGAGGGTCTCAACATGGGGTTATATCCCCAACAGACTCTGTTCAAAGGAATCAAGGCAATATATGAGAAGCAAAAGACAACATTGGCGCTAGAGATGCGAGATGAAGGTGAAGACGTAGCTGGAGCCGGGTCTAGAGGACTATGAGGAGTTTTTGTTTGTCTAGATTGCGGGCAAGAACCAAAGGGACCGGATTTCTCAATCCCGTGCACCCGGAGTGGAGACGGCTCATGAAGGAGTCCTTCATGGAGGTTATCTGAGCCAGAGCTTCGAGTTTTTCTCTTCTTTCTTGCAACATGTTGTAGTATCTTCAAATATAAGCAAGGATCCAAATGAGATGATGTATGCAAAAATGGTACCTTTCGAATAGAAACCCTTGTCCTCCTTCCACATAGGGTCTCGAAATCGGAGATACTAGGGCTTACCGCTGGCTACCGGCTCAGGTTCGCTAGAAAAATCCTGAGAATAGTCGGCATCAGCAATTTTATTAAAGAGCTGGCCTAGCGAGTCAAGATCTACCTCATTCACTTCTTCATTCCCCCTCTCTTCCACCTCCTCTTCAAGGGTGTTGGGATCTTGGATATTAGTTCTCCACCACTCATGGTCGAGCTACAAAGTTATAAGTCGGCATATTAGATAATAAGACAAACATGTGAAGGAGAGATACTCATGAAATAAAGGTGAGTGTCGGCTTACCTATGGCGTCGGTTAGAAGCACATAATGGAGCCAGGAGAACACTTCCAATATCCTCTATCCCCCCCCCCCCAACGGGGTTTTGATCACCTTGGTCAAATCCTTGGAGGAAAGAATGTTAATAGAAGATTGTAGATCATTATTCGGTTGTCCAGTATAAGTGCACATGAGTCGGCGACAAATGCTGAGAGGTTGGACCGGCCATTTTATCCAACACCAGGTCATGTCGATGCATGTCAAGCCATGTGCAATAAGGGCATTCATGCGAGCAAACGAGGGCTTGAATTTTTCCCTTTCTTCCATGACAGCAAAATCACAAAGGTTTTTCTTGTAGCTAAGCCGCCTATCACGGTAACCCGGCAGAGCATGTTGGTCTTTAGGAGAGGTATCTTTGCAATGAAAGTATGCTCTGTGCCATCCTTTTGGGTCACTCGCCAATTTGATTGTAGGGAATATGCGGTCTTTGCATTTTTTGATGGTCACGGCCCCGCACTCAACAGGAGGCCCGTTACTCCACTTAGTTTGTTTGTTGCAATAGAAAAACTTCAAAAACAGATTTACAGTCGGTTCAATTGGATATAGACCTTGCAGAAGGTCTGGAAGTTGCTCAAATTTAAGATAGAGTTGGGGCCTAGGTCTTGAGGTGTAAACCGTAGTGATGCAGGACGTCTTTGAAGAACCTTGAACTCGGTGGCCTAAAGCCCCTGACTACGTGAGCACCAAAAATGATCACCTCTCCTTGCTCAAGTTGTGGTTGAACCTCATCTTCAGAAGCCCTCCCTTCAATATGCTCTTGAGCCAGTAAGAGGAAAGCTTGCACCAATTCCTCGATCCAAAGTTTTGACATATGGGACTTGGCCTAGTTCACTTATTTTTGTTGGCACAGTGAAAGTTCGCCAGACGGCTCAACGACTTTCTTTCCCTTCGATACTATGGATTTGGAACTTGTAAGCCGACAAAACTATAGAATTAAATAATACAAAAGATAGGTTGGTTGAGTAAATTACATATTCTGGAATAGCATGAGCCGGCTATGAGCACTAGTACCAGATTAAGAGCTAGTAAGCCGGCTAAATATGTTGTGAAGATAGCTAGCTATCCGAAGTATTGAGAAGAAACTTGAGCTGGCTGTACACGCCAAGTGCCCGGTCATGAGGGAATAAACAAGTTTACAAATACTACAACACCTTTACGGATCTACAAATGGAATTTAAATCATGGTAAAAATTGGATCTATGACCTAAACAACGAGGTGACCACGGTTTTTTCTCTTATCTGCAAAGCAGAGGAGATTTACAGCTGCATGTTTGTCAAGAAACTCATTCAGACTTAAATAGCAGGACTACGAAGGATCTAAAACTACCAGGAAAAAGGATTCCTAGCCATATTTTCTGAAGAACTCAAGAACACTCAAGGAACAGCAGAGAACCTAAAAACCTATAATGGTGGCAACTAAGATTCGAGAGACTTACAGATCCAAAGTTGACGGCAGCGGACAAGCTCGCGGCAGCACTGAGATCTGGCTTTGTGGCAGGCGCTCTGGTGGCAAGGGCGATGACATCCGTACTCTGATGGCTTCGAGGGCGCTGAGCTTGAAAGGCATTTGGAGGAATAAGAATAAGCAGAGACGAAGGAGAAGGAATGACCTCAGGCTCTCATTCGCCTATTTATAAGGTGGGGGCACAAAAACCGAGGCATCACCCTAACTAAGGTGGGATATCCTGGGTTTGTGGGGATATGGATATCACTTTCTTGGTTCATATGCTAGATTCGTGAGACACGTCATCTGGAGAAGATCCAGGTAGGGCACTGAAAATCTACTAAGTATGGAGCTTACCATGGATGCATCCAAGGTAACCTAGGGGCTAATGTTGGGGATGTTGCCCTGGCATGAGCCGGATATCCCAGGACGGCTCGCGAATACATGGGCCTGGATGTAAGTCGGGCCATGAAGAGCAAGACCCCACCTCAGGGCTAGGCTCAAGACTGCTAGGTCTGTTGGGCCAGCTAACCTTTAGGCTGGCTCAAAGGATCAAGGCCCAGACAGGCTTAGTATTTGTCGGCTTAGGGTTTCAACATGGTCAGATGTAGGATGGCACTCCCCCTCTCCCACAGCCCTCTCTCCAGCGATCTCACCTTCTGGCCATCAATCAATGATTCTTCACCGATGATTCTCTCCGGCGACCTCTCTGGATCAAGGTAATACCCATCTCGGATGGGTTCTCATGTTGGATCTACCCTTGGTTGGGATTTCTCCAAGGGTAGAGTTTTTTCTGATGATGTTTTTAGATCTACTGGTCTTACAATTCATCAGATGGGGGCTCGGAGATCTTTCACTCTGGTGGTTTCTTTTAGTCGACATGTCTTTCGGTTGACAGAACAATCTTTGGCAGCCTCTTTGGAATCGGCAATTGGTGGTTCGGCAATTGATCTAAGGGTTTCTTACATCAGAGATAAGCTTTTTTCCTTTCAAGTTCTTGCCAACAAGTTGGTTTTCACATTGTTGACCTTCGCTCTTATGCTTGCGATTTGTTCAAGTGCTATTTCAATCTTTGGGGTAATGGGGGACCTAATTGGATTAGGGAACTTAGGATTTGCAGGAAACAATGTGATGTGGAATGGGTTTTGGTTAGTCCATCCAAATGGCGCTCCTCCATGGGGCTCCCAGCAATGCATAAAACTCCTGCCAAGTCTTCTATCAAGTCTTTCAGTTCTATCAAGAAGAAATTATCATTTTCCACTCTTATGAATTATCCTGCGTGCAAGGGCTATAGATACCCAGCAACTCAGGAATGTATAGACACTTTGATTGAAGTGGGTCATGAATTCTCAAAGCATGAATGTGTTTTAGTGCAGCTAGCACCTCAGGAGAATTTGCAATGGACGGCGACAAGGCCGCACATTTGCTTTGGTTCTGTGCGTCCATTGGAACACGTTCGACCGGCCTCCATGATTGTTACCCCAAGATCTTTGGAGATTCACCCAGATATTTCGGTGATTTCCCCTTCATCTACGGAGGCGGGCTCTTCTAGTTTTCAAAATCTACGAGCATCTAGGGGCCATATTGGTCCTAACTCTCCTCAGAATATCCCTCTGGGCGATAGTAGCCCTGTGCCGGCTAATGGGCCTCCTGATGTACCGAGCCCTGGCTCCTTTGATATCCCCTCCACTCAAGAGGCTGCTCAACAATTTGAGTCCATGGTCAATGACATGGTGGACCGTGTGCTGACGTGTATTATTTGTGCCCAACAGGGCCACCTCTCATCCTCTTGCGGAAGCTCAACAGTCCGCACAGCTTGCCCTCATTTGGGTCACCATAGGAAAGATTGCCAAGAGTCCGCGCGCATACGTGGCTTAGTTTGGAAGCCGAATTTTATGCATCAAAAGTTGGGGGTTTTGGGCTCCTCTGCACACCTTGGGAAGGGAGCCGGAGTTAAGAGGATATACTATTCGGTTACATCGCCGCAACCTACCTCTGCGCCACCGCCTATCTCCATGGCGAACTGTGAGCTCTATCCTAAGCGGTTCGTGCCGGTAGGATATCACATCATCAATGGTGGTGAGCTCCGACTTCCGTGTACCTTCTTCACGCCTGTCACGCAGCCGCCGCATCGCCATGAGGATTACATGGTTGCAGAAGTTATACCGGAACCAGAAGGAGCTCTTGGTCCAATCAGAGAGGAAATCACACAGTTCCTGCAAAAGAGAGGTATTCTGGTCTGATCCACGCAGCCATGGTTTCATGGTGTAGGACTCTTTCAAGTTCGAGATCCTATTGTTAGATACTCTTTGATTCAGCATGCTCCTTTCCCAATTGGTGATGACCGCTTTGCTCGATTTATGAAACATGATGAGGGGGGTAGTTTCAAGGGAGCTTAGGGTTTTCGTAATGGGTGGCTAATGTTCATTGGTATTCTGCTTGATTACAGCACGACAGAATATATTTCTCAGATGGTTGGTACCTTTGGGAAGTTCATATCTTGGAACATTGAGGATCCATACATGGTCAGGACATTGGTGGAGGCCAGTTTCCCCGATACACCGCTAGTCCCTAGGGATATTGTACTTGGAGATTATGCTGAGTGGGGAGGTGCTCGGTTGTCTTTGACCACGACTTGTTATGTGTTGGGGGCAAACTCTGCTGATCAAAACCCCAATGATGAAGACCCAATGCCACTTGACAGTAACCCACATCCTCTTCCGGGGAACCTCATTCTTGACAATATGCCATTTGTTATTCCCCCCCTGCCCTCAATTGGGATGGAACGAGGCACCTATTCTACCAAAACAACCAGTGCAGGACAATGCTCATGAGGTGGCGGCTGATGGCTAGGGTCATGCTGTGTGGGGGGATAATCAAGGGGATCTGAATGTCCCCCACAAGTTGCGGCACCAGAGAAAGATCAGATTTCAATTGTGATTGATCAACCAGAGGCTTCAGATTCAGTTGATCAACAGGTGCAGATCAATGAGGAGCCATTGTTGTTTGCTCCTCCAGCTAATCCACTGGCCATTGTACCATATCAGCAACCTCTAGTCAACTAGCAACAGCTTTTTATTGCTATGGTCAGAGTTATAGCAGGGCCATCTCTTCCCCCAGAGATGATTTGGAAGTGTTCTTTTGAGACTCTGCTTGGCGACTTTGCTCGGATGCATGTGCCTAGGTCCATCAGTTCTAAGCCATTGGGGGTGATTGTCTACTCCAAGCGTACATGGTCAGCTGCTTTTGATGTGGAGAAGAGATTTTCTATGTTGGTTCCACAATCTAGCACACCAGAGAGACGGTTGGTGGTTACAGCTCGGAGGCCGGTGGCTAGAGCTCTGTTCCATACCAGCTCTGATCAACTTGAGGGCGATGCTCCTGTGGGCTCGCAACTGGATTGTTCTGTGTCACAGAATCAGGTGTTCGCTGCGGAGAAGGTAATCAGTGCAAGAAAGGTGAGGGCCAAGAACAAGGTACCTCTGGTGGACACTTCTGTCAGGCACTGTACTAGGAGCACGGCAAAATTAGATGGCTTCAAGAACACAGTTTTTGAACAGCTAGCATACCAACCCAGGAAGAAAAGGCCACGCTCAAAGCCCACCAATGATGAGTCCCAATTGAACCTTGAGTCACCTGCTCTTTTGATGGAGAAGGAACTACAAGAGGAACCAGAAGTTGAGGTTGTGCCTCCACACACACCAAGCAGGGTGCTGCAAGCTACAAGTGCGGAGTTGGAAATTGACGCAACGCTCTTGTCTGAGGAGAAGCTTATGGTGGATCCCACAGTGGAATCTTCTTCTTCCATGGATCAACGATGTGCATGCACTCTGATTTAGTTGGGTCTGGCATACTTGTTAAATTTGCGTGTCTCCTACTGCCTTTTGTGCTGGGTGTATTTTGCTACAAACTCTTATGTTCTATCATTTGTAAGGATTATGGTTATGCGACATTACATGTCGTATTTTATTTTGCTTATTATTATTGGTTCATCCATGAGTACATCATCCTAGTAGCTGGAAAGTTCTCTGCTGGAATGTCAGAGGGATGAATTCTGAAGCTCGTCAGCGAGCAGTTCGTCAGAAGGTGGTAGAAAGCCAGTGTGCTGCTATTTGCTTACAAGAAACTAAATTGCAGAGTTGTAACCGTGCTAAAATTCAGAACATCTGTCCGCCTCATTTTGATCAATTCATTGAATCACCATCTTCTAGGGCATCAGGGGCATTCTCATAGTTTGGCGATCAGATATTCTTCAGGGTGTGTTAGTAGAGGTCAAATCCTTTGGCATTATAATCAGCTTCACTTCCACACATAATAATGATCAATGGTTCTTAGTTAATGTATATGGCCCTTGCCAAGGGGAGATGCGGGATGAGTTTGTTAGGTGGTTATATTCTTTGGAAATTGATCCTGACAAACAGTGGATGTTATTGGGGGATTTTAACTTTATCAGATCGCTGGACAACAGGAACCTACCTGGGGGATATGTAAACGATATATTTATCTTTAATGAAATCATTGGGCATTTGGGACTGCTTGAACTTCCACTGAAGGGCAGACGTTTTACATGGTCTAATATGCAGGATCACCCATTGTTGGAGCAACTAGATTGGGTGTTCACTTCTGCTAGTTGGATTTGTCAGTACCCAATGACCCAAGTGATTCCTCTGGCTAAGACTGCTTCATACCATGTACCTTGTTTGGTCACAATTGGTACCTCCATCCCTAAAGCAAATATTTTCAGATTTGAGAATTATTGGGTGGAGCAGCCAGGTTTTATGGAATGTGTGAAATCTGTGTGGAATAGGCAATCAAATAAGTCACATATCTCAACCATAATTGTGGATAAATTGAAATCACTAAGGTTTGCTCTAAAGAAGTGGTAAAAGGGTCTTTCTCATCATAAAAGATTAATCCAAAAGTGCAATGAGGTGATCCTATGGTTGGATAATCTGGAGGAGTTGAGACCTCTGTCCAGACCTGAACTTAACTTCAGAAAAATCGTTAAGCTACACCATGAATATCTTATGCACCTCCAATGCTTATATTGGAAGAAGAGATGCACCATTAGGTACATCAAAGTTGGGGAGGAGAACTCTATATTTTTCCAGGCTATGGCAACAGAGAGGCACAGGAAAAATGTTGTTGCTAGTCTGGTTCTGCTTGATGGATTAGTTACTTCAGATCATGGTCGTATGGCCTCAGAGTTTCTTGTGGCTTTCAGAAATAGAATGGGTTCTATCAGAGAGATTTCAATGGGATAATACATTCTTTCTCTAATTCCTTGGGTTCAAGGACTTGATGTGCTAACTGGGTGTTTTCAAATTGAGGAAACTGAACAGGTTATCAAGGAAATGCACAATGATAAGGCACCTGACCCTGATGGTTTCAATGGTTTGTTTCTGAAAAAGTGCTAGCCCATTATCTCTGAGGATTTTGCGACACTAGTACAGGAATTCCATGCAGGGACGGTAAGATTAGAGAACCTGAATGATGCTTTCATCACACTGGTGCCGAAGAAACGCTCCCCTAAAGGTGTTGGCGACTTCAGGCCAATATCTCTAACTAGTGTTGGTTTAAAGTTCCTAACCAAAATGGCAGCAAATAGATTTCAGAATGAAATTATGAACTGTGTGCACAAAACCAATATGGTTTCATTAAATCAAGAACTATTCAGGACTGCCTTGCTTGGACTTTTGAATACATACATCAGTGTAATTGCTCAAAGCAGCAAATCATCCTTCTTAAGCTTGACTTTGAAAAGGTTTTTGATCCTATTCAACATGAGGCAATCATAAGGATCCTTTTGGCTAAGGGATTTACTGCCAAATGGGTGCATTGGATAAAAGATCTTTTGATCTATGGAACTTCCTTTGTGTTACTCAATGGAGTGCCTGGGAAACATTTTAAATGTAAATTTGGGGTTAAGAAGGGAGATCACATATCACCCCTTTTGTTTGTTCTTGCTGCTGATCTCTTGCAAACAATGATAAATCACCTGTTGCATCAGGGAGTTCTAAAACTGCCTTTGCAAACCAATGATCCTAATTTCCCTGTGGTTCAATATGCTGATGATACCCTGATGTTCATTCAGGTAGACAAGCGTCAATTGGGTTCCCTCAAGGAATTGTTGAGTTCTTTCTCCAAAACCACTGGACTGCAGATCAACTATCACAAGTCCTCTATGTATCCAATCAATGTGTAGGCTGATATTGCTGCAGGTTTAGCAATTGATTTTGGATGCAAAATAGGGACAATGCCTTTCACCTATTTGGGACTCTTGTTGGCAGTACTAGGCCAAAAATTGTTGATCCAATGCCTCTTGTTGACTGTATGGGAAGAAGGCTTACTGCAAGTTCCTGGTTTTTACCACAAGGTGGTGGACTACACTTGGTTAACTCTGTGATGTCATCCCTGCCAATTTTCTTCCTGTGCAGCTTGTGTATTCCACCTGGTATCTTAAAACAATTAGAAAGAATTCAAAGGCAATATCTATGGAGGAAATATGGGGAAGAGAAGGGACATTCTCTGGCAGCTTGGCCACTAGTATGCAGGCTCGAACTAAAGGGTGGACTGGGGATCCTCAACCTTGGACTACAAAATGAGACTCTGCTCATGAAGCATCTCAACAAGTTTTATAACAAGGTTGATGTTCCATGGGTTCATCTAATCTGGGACACGTATTACTATAATATGGTGCCTCATGATACAACTATGTGTGGTTCTTTCTGGTGGAGAGATGTTACCAAGATGATGGATAAATTCAGGGCAGTCACACTTATTACTTTGAATAAAGGGGATATTGTCTTGTTCTGGGCTGATAATTGGAACCTTGACAATTAGGTTGGTCCACTACAAGACGGATTCCCGAGGCTTTTCTCTTTCTGTCAGGGTAAAATGCTATCTGTACAGGAGGTCATGAGCACAACTGATTTCCATGACTTATTCTCACTACCCCTTTCTGAGTTGTCCTTTAATGAGTTGAATTAGTTGACATCTCTTCTAGAAGCTACCAACCTTAATCCCGAGGCTAATGATTGCTAGAACTGGAAACTTGGGAAAGCATCAGAATACACGGCTAAAAAATACTATGTTTTTGTGCATCGGCCAATTGTGGTCAATCCTATTCTATCCTGGATTTGGAAGAGCAGTTGCACCATGTCAATCAAAATGTTTGCATTGTTAGTTATAATGGACAGAATAAATACTAAGGACATGATTCAACGCGGGCATTGGAAAATTAATGATGTGCCAGAATGTGTACTCTGCCCCACCTTGGCATTTGAGGATAGAAATCATCTTTTCTTTCAATGCAATTTTAGCTTTCGGATATGGAACTATCTACAAATCACTTGGATGGACAGCAACAACATGGTGCAGATTGCACACCAGGCCAGAAAGGAGTTCAGCAAACCTTTCTTTGCTGAAGTGGTTTTCTTAACATGGTGGAACATTTGGAAAGTGAGGAATGACAAAGCTTTTAGGCACATCAGACCTTCTTTCAGGCGATGGAAATGTGGTTTCATTCATGTTATTTCTCTCCTCACTCACAGGATAAATACCAAGCACAGAGAGGAGCTACGCAGATGGATTGACTACTTACCCCCTTGAACCTCTCTCTATGTATTTTTTTGCTTTGTTTCTCTTCTTTTACTTCCAGCCTCTTGTACATATGTTTCCTTTTTAAGTTCATAAAATGTTGTGGGGCATAAGCCTTGCACTCTTCATGGTCAAAAAAAGGAAGAGAAGATTAATGCCACCCAGACTTATTGTAACCCCGGAGGCTTGGCCCGATATATAAGGGCAAGTCCCGGGTCGTCCAAAGGGATGGATCCAAGTTAGAGTTCTCGAGAGAGAGGTAGCTAAAGCAACCCTTGTAATCAAGATCATAATATTAATAAGCAAACATAGAGCAGGAGTAGCCTTTTAACTCGCCAGAGGGGCCGAACTGGGTAAATTGTCTCTCTCATTCCGATAAACCTCAACCAAGGCTCTGTCTAGCCGCCATGGCCTCATAACTAAGTTCTCTCATGAGGATACTTGTCGTGACAACCCCATGAAAAATCCCGCTTCGCATCTTAATACCTTTGTTGAATTATGTGATATACAAAATAAAAATACATGGATAATGATGTGGTTAAATTGAAACTATTTCCTTTTTCAATAAGAGATAAAGCTAAAAATTGGTTTTCATCCTTGCCTCGCAATAGTATTGGAACATGGGATAAGTGTAAGGATGCTTTTATTACCAAGTATTTTCGTCCCGCTAAAATTATATCTCTCCAAAACAAAATTATGAATTTCAAACAACATGACCAATAACATATTGCACAAGCATGGGAGAGAATGAAAATGATGATCACAAATTGTCCCACTTACGGTTGATTATTCAAAATTTCTATGTTGGACTGAACTTTGTGTCTAGAAACCTTCTAGATTTTGCTGGGTACCTTTATGTAGGTGACATTAGGAGAGGTTACAAAACTTCTGGACAATATCATGAAAAATTAATCTCAATGACACACCGAGCAAGCTCCAACTGGTAAGAAGGTAAAATCCATCAAAAAAATTACTACTTTGAGTGATAAAATGGATGCTCTTATGAATATGATTACAAACAAGAATGATCAAGTTGATCCTAATGATATGCCATTGTGTACTCTGATCGAGAAAAATTATGATGCTATTGATATGAACTTTGCCTCGTGAAATAATTTCAATAATAATGCTTATAGAGGTAATTTCAATGTTAGGAAATATCCCGGTAATTCCTCTAATAATTATGGCAACTATTATGGTAATTCCTATGTAAATTCATCCGACGATAATAATAGGATACCTACTGATCTTGGGAACACCATTAGAGAATTCATTGATTCTCAAAAGATTTTCAATACTATGGTAGAAGAAAAATTGCATAAAGTTGATGATATGGCTAGAAACGTGGATAGGATTGCTCATGATGTGGAAACTCCTAGAAGTAAAACATTGCCACCCAAGCATGATATTAATGACTCTATTAAATACATCCAAATATCAATTAATGATAGTAAGGAGTGGACCACTAGGTTGAGAGCTAAGAGAGAATTCTTAGAAAATGTGCTTCCTCCCGATTTTTACTGTAATCATGATGAAGATATTAAAATTATTTGTACTCCTCCGATTGATTCTTTGTTTATTAATTTGAAAGTAGATGATAACGGGACTGGAGATGAGTCAACTTTAAGTAGAAGGTCGATACTTGTGATATGCGTTGGGTTTTCTGCGAAGAGGAGCGGGTGGTGCAGCATAACATAGATAAGTATTTTCCTTAGTGAGAACGAAGGTTATCAAACCAATAGGAGTAGCACAAAACCCCCGTCTTCAATGACTGCACACAAATAAGCAAACACTTGCGCCCAACACGGACAAGAGGGTTGTCAATCCCCTTGGACTCGTTACATGCAAGCAAATGAACTATGTAGCTGATAGTAGATAATTGTAAATTGTAAAATAAAATAAAAGGTAAATAATGGGAGCAAGTTAATTGATACTTTTGTAAATATATAAGTGGATAGACTCAAGGGGGCATTTTTTCCTTAGTGACATCTCTCATGAAGTAGGCATACGGTGGGTGAACAAATTATTGTTGGGCAATTGATAGAAAAGCGCATAGTTATGCAATATTTGTTCATGGCAAGGATAATTACATATAGGCATGTAAGCAAGTAGAACGACTCCTGCCTACATCTACTACTATTACTCCACCCATCGACTGTTATCCAGCATGCATCTAGAGTATTAAGTAAAACAAAGTAATGCTTGGAGAACATTGACATGATGTATACAAAGTAGATTCAATCAATATGAATAAACCCCATTGTTTTATCCTTAGTGGCAACAATACAAAGACGTGTCTTGTCCCTTTCTTTCACTGGGATAAAGGGCCCCGCCAGATTGAACCCACTACAACGCACACCTCCCACGGAAGAAATATCAATCTGGTTGGCCAAACTATTTCAATAGATCATAGAGAATTACAAAGCTATCATAGCATCATGAATATGTAAAGAAGGACCAGCGAGGAACTCAATATAATTTAATGAAAAATCTGAACATAAACCCACAATTCATCGGATCCCAACAAACGCACCGCACAAGAAGATTACATCGAATATATCACCGCAAAGATGTGGTGAACTTTGTATTGAAGATCAAGAGAGAGAGAGATGGACATCTAGGTACTAACTATGAACCCATAGGTATGTGGTAGACTACTTACACATCACCATGGGAGTAGCAAGGTTGATGTAGAGGCCCTCCATGATCGACCCCCTCTCCGGCAGAGCACCGGAACAGGGCTCCTGATGGGCACACGGCGGAACAGAGACTTGCGGCGGTGGAAAAGGTGTTTCGGGAGGCTCCCTATGGTTTTCAAGATATAATGGAATGTATAGGCCAGAGAGAGAGGCATCGGGAGATGTCAAGGGTAGCTAGCACACAACAGGGTGTGGACACCCCCCCTGGGCGCGCCCTGATGTGTGTTGCATCTCTTGCAGCGTTCGGTCTTCTCCCGAAGCTTCCACGTCTTCTTTTGGCCCAAAAAAACCTAAAAAAGTTTCGTGGCAATTGGACTTCGTTTGGTACTATAAACCTGAAAAGCAAAAAACACGAAGAAAACAACAACTCAGACTGGGCACTAGGTTAATAGTTTAGTGCTCAAAAACTAATATGAGTTAACAAATAGATGCCTAAAAAGTATCCTAGAATGATAATATTATAGCATGGAACAATCAAAAATAATAGATACGTTGGGGACGTATCAGCATCCCCAAGCTTAATTCCTGGTCGTCCTCGAGTAGGTAAATGATAAAAAAAATTGATGTGACATGCTACCCAACATGTAATATATTACAGGTATGATCATTGAGAAACAATGGATTAATAAACATCAACATAGTAATATTCATAAATATAAGTAACATAATCATCAAGTTTCAAAATATAAGATCCTTAAAGAATGTTCAACCCCTATTCATTTTATCATATTAGCATGGCATGGCTCCATCTTCACCACATAAATACAAATGTCAAGCAGCAAGGTGTTAAGTCAGGCAATTGGATCATACTTTTTAACGCGCTTAAACTTTTTATTACCCACGCAATATATGAGAGTGAACCATGAATATAGCATAAAGGTGGAATAGAATATGGAGGTAGGTTTCAAAGGGGTAAAAGTGGAGAAGAAATTCTCGCATCAATGGGCTATGGAGATGCCCATCAATAGAAATCAATGCGAGGAGTAGGGATTGCCATGGAACGGACGCACTAGAAACTAGAGCTATAAGTGCATGAAAGCTCAACTGAAGCTAAGTGTGTGCATCCAACTTGCTTGCTCATGAATACCTCACACAATTGAGGAAGCCTGTCATCGAAATATACAAGCCAAGTTCTATAATGAAAAATTCCCACTAGCATATGAAAGTGACAAAACAAGAGACTCTGTATATGAAGAACATGGTGCCACTTTGACGCACAAGTATGGAAAAAGAGCTAGTAGCATTGTCCCTTCTCTATTTTCTCTCATTTGTTATTTTTTATCTTTTTTCACTTTTTCCTTTTTTATTTTTTGTCTGTAGTCTCACCCCGACTTGTGGGGGGGTCATTGTCTTCATAATCCTTTTCCCACTAAGACAATGCCCTCGTAATGATGATCATTGCACTTTTATTTACTTACAACTCAGTATGAACAACTACTAAACAATAGTATGACTCTATATGAATGCCTCTGGAAGTGTACCAGGATGTGCAATGATCAAGTGTAACATGTATCAAAAATGATGAATGGTGGCTTTGCCACAAATACTATATCGGCTTATATGATCATGCAAAGGAATATGACAATGGAAGTACTAGTCATACGATGTAACCGTAGAACTTGAATGGCAATATATCTCGAAATGGCTATGGAAATTCCATGATAGGTAGGTATGGTGGCTGTTTAGAGGAAGATATAAGGTGGCTTATGTGCAACAAAGCATATCATGTCATGCAGTTTGGATGCATCGGCGAAGGTTGCACCGATCCTCGAGGACAGAATGGACAATGCATGGTATCGGGGAGGCTAGAAGATATGAGGTGGTGAGAGTGCATACATCCTTTGATTCACATTAATCATAAAGAACTCACATATTTATTTCAAGATTTTATTAGATATCTCAAAGCAAAGTACTACTCGCATGCCCCTAGGGAGGAGGTTGCGACGAATTAACCATCGCGTGCCTCCGACCTAAACAACACTAGGATTTCAACGAGGAATAAGAATGCTCACACATCATCACCATGCCATAAAAAATATTTAGATGAACAACAAGTTAACGCCGTTTAATTTATGAAGTTTTTACGAACCAATGATCATGCACTCATGCCCTTTCACATTACCACATTAATATCATTAACTCACAATTTCTCTTTTATGTGCTACATGAAGGGTCTGAGTATGCACTCTTCGAATACCTATTATTTTTGGAGTAGTCTTATAACCAATGAAAATTTCCATAACTATTTATTATCTCTCAAACAAATATAATTGAAGAACGACAGTGCAATTATTTCTGTAAAATTTGTACGCCATCGTGCTTTAAAAGATATAAGTGAAGTACTATGCTTAGATCAAAAGATATAAGTGAAGCACAAAGAGTATTCTAATAAATCATGGTGATCTTACGTGTCTCTCAAATGGGTGTGTCCATCAAACAATGATTGTGGAAAACTAAAAGTAAAGCAAACTAAAACAAACAACGCTCCAAGAAAAACTCATATCATGTAATGAATAAAAATATAGCCCCAAGTGAAATATCGATGGATTGAGACGAAAGAGGGGATGCCTTCCGGGGCAACCTGAAGATTAGATGCTTGATTATTCCTATAATTTGACTTGGTAATACCCAAGCTTAGTCTCTTGCCACTCCTTATTCCTTCATCCATAGTGATAGCACTCAAAACTTGGAAACTTCAGCATGCAAAACTCAACAGAAACTTTCGAGAGATCCGTTAGTATAATAAACATATCAAATACTTTAGGTACTATTATAAATTGATTATTATTTTATTATTTTATAAGGTGCTTTATTCTAACTCATCCATGGCTTATACCCCTGATACAATCCATAGCATCATCAAAACAAGCAAAATATGCAAGAAAAAAACAGAATCTATCTAAAACAGAACCGTCTGTAATGATCTGTAAAGAAACCATACTTATGTAACTCAAAAAATTCTGAAAATTTAGTAAAAACATGGGAATTTTTATATCAATAATTCTTAAAAATTTCAGGTCAAAAAGACGTTCCAATAAAAACAGAGAAATTCTGCATTGGACCCTAAAGTTTATGTTTTTGCACCGCATCTATTCTACTCATCATGCAAGTCATCCCAAAGGCTTTACTTGGCACAAACACTAATTTAAACATAAATGCACAATCATTACAGTAGAAATAATCATGTTATATCAAATAAAAAGAAATTAAAATCATGTAAAGAAAATAACTATTGGGTTGCCTCCCAACTAGCGCTATTGTTTTACACCCCTTGTGAGGCATAATGCATATGATCAAGTGTTGTAGTAATCATGAGAGAAATCCATCGTGCTATAATCATATTACCTTCTCTCAATAGAAAGTTTTCTAATAGTTAAGCAAAAATAATTTAAGGGACTAAACTTCCCAATACAAGGATGCGTAAGGTCTATCTTCGGAGGAGAAGGAGGAGGCTCCTCCTTAGACTTCTCATAAATAATAGTAAATTCTTCATTGTATAGGTTACGGTAAAGTTACTTTCTTAATTTTATCTAAAGCTCATAATTCAGTCCAATATTGGAATAATAAATTGATATAGATATTTTGAAATTTTATCAACTAATACATTAGGTGGAGCCTTCTTTCTAAGGTTTTCATTATAAGCAGCATAGTCCGTTGATCTTAATCTCCTTATTTCTTCCATAACATAAAGGATTCCCTCTGTCGGTGGGCACTCACCATTGACCCTATAATGAAAAATATTTCTCTTGCTTGCTACATAATATGATTAAATTCATGAATGAGAAATATTGTTGCTAACCGTTTAGTAGGAGCATCCTGAATATTAGAGAATTCTAGAAACAACCACTGTATGGAGGGATGCATATGAACAAATTGTATTTCCAATTCAGCTGTGAGCAAAGATATGGTATCCGCATAACTAGTGGTTCTAGAAAGAATAGATCCTCCTATCAAGGTTAATGAGCCAACACAAGTAAAAAAGTCTTGAATCACACTTTTTCCAATAATATTACCACTACCAATACGGAATTTCTTTGTTTGCATAATAGGTTCTTCTTTAGAAGGATCAGCATCCGCAAGATTATCAAATTTTTCCTTAGCAACTTAATCAAAATTCATTTTAGAATTATCACTCAGAGGTGAAGTTGAATGTTATAATGCTTCCACACTAAAGACGGAAGTATCACTAGTTCCAAATTCAGACATGATAGCATCTTCAAGCAAATGAAACAAGCAAACTAGTAAATTAGCAAGTAAAGCAAGCAAAGAAATAAACTAGCAACTAGCAAAGATAAATATTTTTATATTTTTATATTTTTATATATAGCAAGAAAAATTAACAGCAAATAAAAAGTAGAACAAGTGAATGATAATTTGTGTGAAGGTACTTGATAGTAGGTTGGTGATACTCCCCGGAAACAGCACCGAGAATTCTTCGTGATAATTGTGATATGTGTTAGGTTTTCCACGAAAAGGAGCGGGTGATGCAGCACAGTATAGATAAGTATTTCCCTTAGTTAGAACCAAGGTTATCGAACCAATAGGAGTAGCACACAACCCCCGTATTCAATGACTGCACACAAAGAAGCAAACACTTGCACCCAACACGGGCAAGAGGGTTGTCAATCCCCTTGGAGTCGTTACTTGCAAGCAGATGAAGTCTGTAGATGATAGTAGATAATTGTAAATTGCAAAATAAAATAAAGGTAAATAATGGCAGCAAGGTAATTGATACTTTTGTAAAAAATGTATTGAAAAATATTTTTAGGTTTCAATTTTTTTACGACATTTAGGAGAACTCACTAGACATACATTTTACATATATATGATTTTCAACACATGGTCATGTTCAAATTATTGGACAAAACTCTCCAAAACCCTTTCTGGATATTTCAAGTATTTGAAATATATATATATATATATATATATATAATATTTTCAAATAAATACAGAAAAATTCTAGCAAGTCACATATGCCTCATGTGATGATCGTGCCAAGTTTCATATCAATCAAAATTGTTTTGGTTCACAAAAGTGCCCCAAAACCCTTTATGTTCAGATCCAACCTTGATCAACTTTGCATTGCCAAGTGTCACCAAATGAGTTCAAATTTGATGGACATGTTCTAGTCCTCTATTAATGAATCTTCACCAAGTGGTGTATCAAGAGAACAGTAATACTTGCTCAAATCCCACCAAATCTTTTTTGGCTGATTTCTAGGGTTTGCAATAATTGCTTTGGCTACTTTCTCCAAATGAGCTAATAATTTGTGAGAAATTTCATTTGACCCTAACCATCTCTCGAGTTAAATCTCATCGCAAGGAGAATCATTTAACTAGCCCAAACTTGGATCAACACCTTCTGGTGAAAACTAGAAGTTACTGCTTTCCCCACTTCTACCCTTCTCCTTGACACCAACTTTTTACCAGAGTTCACCCTAGTTACCTTCTACCCACAACCCACGCACACCCCTAGCTCAATAATTGATGGGGTAAAACACTCATTTTCTCCTCTCGACAGTAGCATTCTCTCTCTCTTGCTTTCTCCCTGGCTCTCTCTCTCTCAACACTGCTTCCCCATTTTCTTACTCCAACTATTTTACTTAGCTCAGACGTCACACAGGGCATCCCATAAACCTCTAGGACACTACAGGACACTCCAGGGCATGCAAAGCTTGGCCATGCCATCCAAACAAATGCTCTAGAGCATGGCAGAGCGTTGACATCGTGCCTTGCCTTCCCTCTCGACCACCTCGAGTTGCCCCCGTGCGCCAGACCGGACGTCTCGATGTCCACAACCCGCCGGAGCAACAGGTCCCTCCTCTCCCCTTTACCCTTGCAGTGAGTGCCCTACACCATCCGACTCGGCCAGTGAGCATGTGAGCTCGGGGTCTGTCAGGAGCATAGCCTCCTCCCCTCTCCTTCTCCCTAGCGTCGGACCGCGACCACAAACACCCCATGCACACCCCAGAACACTAGTTTGTCCTCTGGCGACGCCCCCGACCTCTCCGTGTTCCCTGTACATGATGCTCTAGTGCCCACCTATAAAGAGGCCACCCCAAGTTCCTCTCTATGATTTCCTCACTCTCTCACACCCTCAATCACACGCCTGCACCCCCGAATCCAAACCCGGAGACCTCAGTGCTCGGGATCGAACCGAGCGCCGTTGCGTCGGGTCACTGACTTTGCACGGTATAGGCCTCCTCCGCCCCCATTCTCGCTCGATTTGGATCTGTAGAAACACCCTCACCCTGTTCCCCCCTACTTCTCCTCTATTGCAGTCGGAAGTGGGTGGAGCAAGCACCTCCTCAAACTCCTCTGCCTCATTTCCTCCCCACCGGCGAACTAGGGCCCTTCGACGACCATCACCACCACCACCCGACGGGCGACTCCTCACCGAGAACTCTCGTGCCTTCAGATCCACTCGCCGTCGACCACAACGCCGCCTATGAGCATCGTCACCTCCCAGGACAGGAGTGTCAGTGTCAAAACCGGTGGATCTGGGTAGGGGGTCCCGAACTGTGAGACTAGAATCGATGGTAATAGGAGACGAAGGGGACAAGGTTTTACCCAGGTTCGGGCCCTCCTATGGAGGTAATACCCCACGTCCTGCTTGGTTGTATTGATAATGTATAGGTTACAGAGTCGATCTACCTTGAGATCAAAGAGCTAAACCCTATAAGAGTTGTCCTCCCCTGCTTATATAGACGCCGAGGGTACCTAGGGTTTACACATGGTCGGTTACATGCCGAAGGGATAAACATGCCTAACTAGGGTCGTCAACTTGGAGGACACGCCACGGCTCCTTAAAGATTTCCTCCTGGCGATGGGGCCCTTGATTATCAAGTGCTCACCTTGTGGCCCAGACAGTCCGGCCCATAAGAGATGGGTCGGCTATCTGAGGACCCCTTAATCCAGGACTCCCTCAGTAGCCACCGGACTAGCCTTAAACACCGATGTATATCCGGACAATCCTTGTGTGTCATAATCTTCGGCTTGCGAGGCGAGTCCCTTACTCCTTCATGTTCGGCAACCGACCAGTCATCGATGAAATCCCAAGCATCACGAGTTCTCCGGGTCCATTATAATAACCGCCCATGTTCCTCGATTTTCTCGTATCGTGGGGAGACGAGCGGTTCAGTGATTTTTTACAACACTGCCCCTCTGCAAGGGAGGCACCGCCCATTTAAACAAATAGAACTGTGGTTTTAGACCACGTCCTCCACTTCCCCATCAGGAAAAAAATCCTAGCGGAAGGTCACCATGAAAAGCGTGGCGAGCGCCCCTAGCTCTTCCACGCGTCCCTATGGCTCCCGTTTAGGGGAACACGTATGCTTCATGCCCTTTCTCTTGCGGGGCCTCGGATTTCCCATTCACCCATTCTTGAGGGGATTGCTGGAATTTTATGGGATCCAGCAACACCACCTCACCCCAGGGTCTATCTTGCACATTTTGGGCTTCGTAGCCCTTTGTGAGATGTTCCTGGGTTGCGAGGCGCATTTTGGACTATGGAGGAAGTATTTCTGCCTTGTCCCTTGAATTCGGGACAAGACAATCTTGAAGGTCGGCAGAGCCAAAGTATGCCGCATAGCAGGGACGGGGTATCTGGTGGGTACACCGAAGGAATCCGAAGAGTGGACTTCGGAACGGTTTTACATCGAAGACGTCCTCCTATTCGAGCCAGCTCGAAGGGATCTACCTGAGTACTCCGACGCCTCTTTGAAGAAAAGGTACAACTGGCGGCCAAAGAGTTCGTCCCAAGAGGATAGCGTTGAAGTGCAACGCTTAGCAGCCCAGGTGAGGATACTAGCCCACCACAGCCTGACCATGATCGACGTCATGGCCGCGGCCATCACCTAGTGCGTGCAGCCTCTTCGACAAAGGATACATCCCTCATGGCTTTACAACGGGACAAGCGATACCACTCGCTCCCGAAAATTGGGTCCCGCCAATCATACGGTGTTGGCCGCCGCACTTGCCGACCTATATAAAGGAGAGCAAGAAGACTTTATTCGGCGGTCGACCAAGGAAGGATATTCGGGTCACAATCCCATCGAATGGGTAAGCCCTTCTCTTCCGTTAACATAGTTCGGGGTTTCTGTTTTGTCCCTTTACTTGCCCAAAGTCGTTAACTTCACGTGAACAGGACTAGAGAAGCTTCATCGAGACAGTTAACTGTCCGGCTCCCTAGCCCGAAGACTATTCCCATGATGATGATCCGGGTTTTCCTGAAGACCCGGATCTTTTAATTGAATCCAAAGATGGAGTCTTCTACCAGGAGAGTCTCGACCGTTCCGAGGTGGCTATCATAGCCGATTACCCTATATCGTTCCTCGTTCCTGCAACAACAAAGAAGAAGAAAAGCTCATCCCACAAAAGGCAAGCATCCAACAATGCCCCGAACGCGCCGGCCCCCACTCCAAGCGTCATTGATCCGTGCATCATGCGTCGGCAACAGCAGGAGTGCCCAGATCGGTGAGCAACGAGGACCCAATGAATGAGCCGGTCACGAGGACGAGTTCGCATACTCGCTCAACCCAAAGGTATTTTGTTCGGTTGTTTGCTTTATGATTACAAACAATAGTGCCTTACAACAATTATTACATCAAAATACTCATGCGAAATTCCCAGACTTCTCCCATCGTAGAGGTTGCTAGGGTGTCCGGCGGTGCTCAAAATTCTAGAGCTACGGCTCATGACGAACCCGCTACGGAGGTCCCTATGGCTAATCCGGTTCCTGTCGATTTTGGTGACGATGTATCTATTATCAGATCAGAAGTAGGAAGTGCCATGAATCATCAGCGACGACGAGAGGCCATGCGCCACCCAGTATTCTCTGAATAGGAGTTCGGTGCTTTGCGCACAGCGGACACGCACAGCGGTGCTGGCCGAGATGGGTTCGGACAAACCATGAAATTGATATCGGCTAGCATGCAGGTAAGTACTTGGTTTTGTAGAATCCAAACACTCATGTAAGCCCAGTAGAGCTAGAGCCTTAATTTTGTTCGGGCGACCAAATTGAGGGTCCTGGTGCTATTTTACTGCTAATGCATGCTTCAAAGCAATAGAGCGAGCAACTGGCCAAGGAGCTAGAAGATAGCCAATCACAGGTGCAATCTGTGAAGGCCGAGTTGGAGCAAGTGAAGAGCTTCACATGGGAGGCTCATGGTGAGTATATCTATGCTGCTAATTGTAGTATATTTCCATGTTGACGCAAGGATTCTCTTTAGCAGCTGAATCAATAGGGCATATGCAAAAGGAATTAGATGAAGCCCGAGAATCTCAGCGATATGCCGAGTCCCAGCACGAGGCCGGCCGTCGTGTTTTGAACTGCCTCCGGACGGAGAATAAACAACAGGTCGAAGAAATCCAGAGTTTAAAAACTCAATTGGCCCGGACCTAAGAAGAAAACCAGAAACTACAGAGGGGCGTGTTTGGTATGTGTGATTCTAACATCAATAAGTACCTCTTATAGAAGAAGTAGAATAAGCATGCATTTGCCTCATGTATACGTCTCCTGTCTGGGCGTCCTGAAGAAGAGATCGGATCCAACCGGGGGAACCTGCTGAAGGAGCTTTCCTCTCTTAATGAGCATGCTCGAAAGGCGATGAAAATCATGCTAAAGGCACTTTGGACTATTGAACAATCTCCGAAGGGGATGACCAAACTAGTCAATCGATTCAAGGGAGCCCGAAGTAAGTTCGAGCTGTGGAAGACATCGGCCGTCCGGGAGGGAGCACGGGAAGCGTGGGCGATGATTAATTCCTGCTACACTGGCCTTAATCCCGAGCGTGTGGCTCAGGTTGGTCCAGTGGGGTCAGATGGACATGAAGTGCCACTACACCTGGTATATGACCAGGTGATGCCTGCCGCCCGTCTTTCAGAAGAAGACTGCTCCCTAGACACTATAATCGATAATCTCCATCAACAGCCGAATGTATAATTGCGTATAATTATGTATGAACAATCAGGTTGTTGCTCCATCTGTGTTGTAAACTTTGTCTTAACCGGCCATCAGCTTCTACCTCCCGTGCGAAGAGCTCGGGAGTGTTCCTCGTAATTTGTCACCCTAAAAGAGCAAATTGTGTTTGGGGAACTAGGCAATCCGGCCATGTGGTGCGAACAGACAGAAAGCACAGAGGGAGAAATGTTATATTACTGCTTAGCGTAAGAAACATCTTCCAACGAAAATAGTACCTCTATCGATACCTTTCTTCAGGGTTCTACAAAGGTCGTAGGTAGAAGTCCGCATATTGCTACTATGCGGCTAGGGGCTTTTAAGAAGAAAGAAGCCCAAGCAATGGTGATAACTACCATAGCCGTGTTAATTACTTCCATCATGGCCGGCCAATTGTCTTCATAAGATAGCTAGCTTTTGGCTTCACCCGTCTGAGGTACGTATCGGGATGACCCAGTCGTAACAATGGCAGAGGTGCGCCCTTTACCCTCTAGCCGAACAATCAGGAACATAGAGGGTAAACACAGGAGTGAGGCAACCCAGTTTGGCAAAGTCTTAGTTCGAATTGATGCATATGATGGCTTGAACGTGACAAAGGAAACGTGTGTAGAAAATAAGTGTGGGTAAATGCTTATAATATAAAAAGCATTGGCTTCGAGAAGAAGCCCCCAGGTGATGTGTTTAGATTTTTAACACTTTAGGGTGTAAGCCAATTACCTTAGTACAAGATCGGTTGAACCGAACATGGGAAGAAAAGGAAAGAATTCAATCCTACCAAACAGCAAAGTGGGGGCGGAAGGAAAAAGAGAAGGAAAAAGAAAAAAGAAAAAGGCTGGAGAATTTGACGACACTGGTTTATCCGTAGAAGCACTGAACACAAGCTGCGTTCCATGGGTTTGGTTCAAGGCGGTTGTTCGACGGGCTCCGAAGACTGTAAGCTCCTCCCATGAGTACTTCGTCGATTATGAAGGGCCCTTCCCATTTGGGGTTGAGTTTATGCTTCTGCTTCTCCGAGGGCCGTAAGACGAGTTCGCCTACGTTGTACGCTTTTGCCCTGACCTCCTTGCTCTAGTAACATCGGGCCTGCTGTTGATAAAAAGTAAAGTGAGCCCGAGCTATGTTGCGCTCTCCTTCTAAGGCGTCCAGGTCGTCCTGCCGTTCTAACTCGGCCTCCTTTTCCACATACATGCGCACCCATGGCGCGTTGTGAATAATGTCGTAGGGGAGGACTGCTTCTGCCTCATAGACCATGAAGAGCGGTGTGTATCTCGTTGATCTGTTTGGGGTGGTGCACAGGCCCCATAAAACGGAGTCGAGCTCCTCCACCCAATGGCAGTCGGACTCATGAAGAGATCGGACCAAACATGGCTTAATGCTGCTCATAATGAGGTCGTTTTCTTGTTCGACTTGTCCATTGTTTTGCGGATGATATAGTGATGCGTAATCGAGCTTTATGCCCATTTGTGCACACGAGTCTTTGACCTCTTGGGCCATGAAGTTGGACCCATTGTCCGTTATTATACTGAGCGGGACACCATAACAGTGTACCACGCCGGAGATAAAGTCGATCACTAGTCCAGACTTGGTCGATTTGACAGGCTTTGCCTCTATCCATTTGGTGAACTTGTCAACCATGACCATTAGATATTTATTCTTCTTGGTCCCCCCTTTAAGAGGTCCGACCATGTCTAGCCCCCAGACTGCGAAAGTCCAGGTGATCGGAATAGTCCGAAGAGCTGTTGGGGGCATGTGACTTTGATTTGCAAAAAGTTGACAACCCACGCAGTGCTTCACAAGCGACTGGGCATCCACCCTAGTTGTGGTCCAAAAGAAACCAGCTCGGAAGGCCTTGCTTACTAAGGCTCTTGCCGCGGCGTGGTGGCCACCCATGCCTATGTGGACTTTGGCTAGGAACTCCCGTACTTCTTCCTCAGATATGCACCGCTGTAATATTCCGGTGGTGCTCTTCTTGTATAACTCACCCTCATGTACTTTGTAGGCCTTGGATCGCCGAACTATGCGTCACGCCTCTGTCTGGTAATCGGGCATTTCCTTGCAAAGAAGGTAGGCGAGGAAGGGCTCTGTCCATGGTGCGATTACTTCCATGCCATCATGGGCCATAGGTGTTTCATCCATTACGGAGCCGCAGATGATTTGATCGTCTGGTTCATTTATAGGGGGAACAACATCTTCCGTCGTATTTAGACCGGTGCCCTTGTGATCGTCCTGCCAAACCATCAATGGCTTAAAGAGCCGCTCCAGGAAGGTGTTTCTTGGGACAGGGTCACGTTTGGCCCCCATACGGGCCAGTACGTCGGCAGCTTGGTTGTTGCTGCGAGCGACCTGGTGAAATTCCAACACCTCGAACCATGCGGATATTCTTAAGACGGTGTTTCTATATGCTACCATCTTCGGGTTTTTGGTGTCGAATTCGCCATTGATTTGGGGGATGGCCAAGTTGGAGTCTCCCCGACCTTCAGTCGTCGTATGCCAATTGATACTGCCATCCGAAGACCATGCAAAAGAGCTTCGTATTCGGCCGCATTGTTGGAGCCAGCATACATAATCTGCAACATGTATCGCATGTTGTTGCGTGTGGCGGATGTGATTAACTCCATCCCCCAATCCGGCCAAGGTTTTGGATCCATCAAAGTACATTGTCCAATGGGAGTATGCACTATATTCCTTGGGGAGCTTGGCCTTTGTCCATTCAGCCAGGAAGTCTGCCAATACCTGAGATTTTATGGCACGGCATGGCTTGTAGGCTATTTCAAAGGGAAGGAGCTCGATGGTCCACTTGGCTATGCGGCCGATGGCGTCCCTGTTGTTGATTATATCGTTCAGGGGTACTTCATATGCTACCATTACCGCACACTCTTGGAACTAGTGTCTGAGTTTCTGTGATGCCATAAACACCGTGTAGGCTATCTTCTGGTAGTGCGGGTATCTGGACTTGCACTGTGTTAGTACTTCTGACATGTAATAGACTGGCTTCTGAATCCGGAATCCGTGTCCCTCCTCATATTGTTCAATGACGAGCACTGCGCTGATGACTTGGTTAGTTGTCGGTATGTATAATAACATGGGCTCACCGATGCGTGGTGCTGTGAGTATGGGATTGGTTGACAGTAGTGTTTTAATTTCTTCTAACGCAGCCGCTGCTTCGTTGGTCCACTCGAAATTGTTGGTCCGTTACATCAGCTTATAGAGCGGTAAAGCTTTCTTTACGAGGCGGGAGATAAAGCAGCTTAATGCTGCTACACACCTAGCTAGCCTCTGGACATGCTTTAGCTCTTTGGGAATTGAAAGTTCCGATAGAGTGCGGATCTTAGCCGGATTCGCTTCTATTCCTCTATGGGAGACGATGAATCCAAGAAGTTTACCAGAAGGAACCCCGAATACGCATTTTTCCGGATTGAGTCATATGTCATACTTGTGTAGGTTGGCAAAGATTTGTCGTAGGTCATCGATCAACTGGCTGACGTGTTTGGTTTTGATTACCACGCCATCCACGTATGCCTCGACTGACTTACCAACATGTGTCACGAGACAGGTCTGGATCATGCGCTGGTATGTGGCCCCATCATTTTTTAGCCTAAAGGGCGTCGTGTTAAAGCAGAATGGCCTATATAGGGGGTGATGAATGCGGTCGCCGCTTGGTCGGATTCCTTCATTTTGATTTGATGGTATCCAGAATAAGCGTCGAGGAAACACAACGAATCATGTCCGGCTGTGGCGTCAATGATCTGGTCTATGCGCGGTAAAGGGAAAGGGTTCTTAGGGCAGGCTTTATTGAGGTCTTTAAAATTGAGGCATAGCCGCCATGACTTATATTTCTTTGGTACCATCACCAGGTTTTCTAACCATTCAGGGTTCTTAATCTCCCGAATGAATCCGGCCTCTAGCAGTTTAGCTAATTCTTCACCCATAGCTTATCATTTGAGTTCAGAAAAGCGGCGCAGAGTCTGCTTAACGGGCTTGAAGCCTGCAATGATGTTCAGACTATGTTCTGCAAGCCGACGTGGAATTCTAGGCATATCAGAAGGATGCTAGGCGAAGATATCCCAATTTTCTCATAGAAAGGTCCGCAATGCCTCATCCACTATGTGATCGAGCTGAGCTCCGATGGACATTGTCTTATTGGGGTCCGTCGAACGCACTTGAAACTTAACAATTTCCTCTGCGGGTTTGAAGGACATGGGCTTGGGCCTTTTGCTGAGGATCACGTCATCCTTGTCAACTATTGACCGCAGTGCCTCGAGGGCGAGTGCTGCCGTTTTGTTTTCGGCACGAAGGGCTATATTCGAATCACTGGCGATTGTGATCATTCCGTTTGGTCCTGGCATTTTAACTTTCACGTACCCATAATGGGGTATAGCCTAGAATTTTGTGAAGGCGTCACCTCCCAATAGGGCGTGGTAGCCGCTTGGGAAAGGCACGATGTGGAAGAGAAGTTCTTCAGATCGGTAGTTTTCGGGCGTGCCAAACACTATGTCCAGCACGATACGTCCTGAACAACGCACCTCTTTCCTTGGAATGATTCCCGGGAAGTTGTGTTCCCAGGAATGATTTCCTTGGAATGATTCGCCGCCCATGTTATTATACATATAGGCTACCAAACAAGTCATCAGCGCAGTGCTCGTCGTTGAACGAGATGAGGAGGGACACAAATTCCAGACTCAGAAGCCGGTCTATTCCGTGCCAGAAGTACTAACACAGTGCAAGTCCAGATACCCACACTACCAGAAGATAGCCTACACGGTGTTTATGGCATCATGGAAACTCAAACACTGCTTCCAAGAGTGTGCAGTAACGGTAGCATCTGAAGTACCCCTGAACGATATAATCAACAACAGGGATGCCACCGGCTGCATAACCAAGTGGGCCATCGAGCTCCTTCCCTTTGAAATAACCTACCAGCCACGTCGTGCCATAAAATCTCAGGTATTAGCAGACTTCCTGGCTGAATGGACAGAGGTCGAGCTCCCCAAGAAATACAGTGCATACTCCCATTGGACGATATACTTTGATGGATCCAAAACCTTGGCCGAATTGGGGGCTGGAGCTATACTCACATCCCCCACAGACGACAACGTGGGATACGTGTTGCATATTATGTATGCCGACTCCAACAATGCAGCCGAATACGAAGCCCTTTTGCATGGTCTTTGGATGGCAGTAGCAATGGGCATACGATGGCTGGAGGTATGGGGAGACTCCAACTTGTCCATCTCCCAAATCAATGGTGAATTCGACGCCAAAAACCCAAGATGGTGGCGTACAGAAATGTTGTCTTAAGAATATCCGCACGGTTTGAGGGGTTGGAATTGCACCATGTCGCTCGCGACAACAACCAAGTTGCCGACATACTGGCCCGTATGGGGGCCAAACGCGACCCTTTCCCAAGAAGCACCTTCCTGGAGCGGCTCTTTAAGCCATCCATGGTTTGGCAGACGATCACAAGGCACCGGTCTAAATACGGCGGAAGAGGTTGTTCCCCCTATAAATGAACCAGACGATCAAATCATCGGCGGCTCCATAATGGATTAAACGCCTTCGACCCATGAGGTCATGGCAATAATCGCGCCATGAACAGAACACTTCCTCGCCTACCTTCTTCGCAAGGAACTGCCCGATGACCAAACAGAGGTGTGGCGCATAGTTCGGCGATCCAAGGCCTACAAAGTACATGAGGATGAGTTATACAAGAAAGAACCACCGGAATATTACATCGATGCATATCTGAGGAAGAAGGATGGGAGCTCCTAGCAGAAGTCCACGCAGGCATGGGCGGCCACCACGCCACGGGAAGAGCCTTAGTCAGCAAGGCCTTCCGAGCTGGTTTCTTTTGACCCACATCTAGGGCGGACGCCCAGTCGCCTGTTAAGCACTACGTGGGTTGTCAACTTTTTGCAAATCAAAGTCACATGCCCCCAACAGCTCTTTGAACTATTCCGATCACTTGGCCTTTCGCGGTCTGGGGGCTAGACATGGTCTGACCCCTTAAAGGGGGGACCAAGAAGAATAAATACCTACTAGTCATGGTTGACAAGTTCACCAAATGGATAGAGGCGAAGCCTATCAAACCGGCCAAGTCCAGACTAGTGATCGACTTTATCTCCGACGTGCCGTTACAGTGTCCCACACAGTATAATAACGGACAATGGATCCAACTTCATGGCCCAAGAGGTCAAAGACTGGTGCGCACAAATGGGCATAAAGCTCGATTACGCATCAGTATATCATCCACAGACCAATGGACAAGTCGAACGAGCAAACAACCTCATTAGGAGCGGCATTAATCCACGTTTGATCCGATCTCTTCATGTGTCCAACTGTCATTGGGTGGAGGAGCTCGACTCCGTTTTATGGGGCCTGCGCACCACCCCGAATAGATCAACGGGATACACACCGTTCTTCATGGTCTATGGGGCAAAAACAGTCCTCCCCTGCGACATTATTCACAACGCACCAAGGGTGTGCATGTACGAGGAAAAGGAGGCCGAGTTAGATCGGTAGGATGACCTAGACACCTTAGAAGGAGAGCGCGACATAGCTCAGGCTCGCTCTACTTTTTATCAACAGCAGGCCCGGCGTTACTAGAGTAGGGAGGTCAGGGCACAAGCATACAATGTAGGCGAACTCGTCTTACGGCTCCCGGAGAAGCAGAAGCATAAACTCTACCCCAAATGGGAAGGCCCCTTCATAATCGACGAAGTACTTGTGGGAGGAGCTTACCGTCTTTGAAACCCGTCGGACAACTCCCTTGAACTTAACCCATGGAACACAACTTGTCTTCGATGCTTCTACGGATAAGCCGATGTCATCAAATTCTCCAGCTTTTTTCTTTTTTCTTCTCTTTTCCCTTCCCCTCCCACTTTGCTGTTTGGTAGGATTGAATCCTTTCCTTTTCTTCCCATGTTCGGTTCAACCGATCTTGTACTAAGGTTATCGGCTTACACCCTAAAGTGTTAAAAATTTGAACACAACACGTGGGGGCTTCTTCTCGAAGCCAACGCTTTTATATTATAAGCATTTACCCACACTTATTGTGTACACATGTTTTCTTTGTCACGTTCAAACCATCATATGCATCAATTTGAACTAAGACTTTGCCAAGCTGAGTTGCCTCGCTCCTGTGTTTACCCTCTACGTTCCCGATTGTTCGGCTAGAGGGTAAAGGGAGCACCTCTGCATTGTTACAACCAGGTCATCCCGATACGTACCTTAGACGTGTGAAGCCAAAAGCTAGATATCTTACAAAGATAATTGGTCGGCCATGACGGAAGTAATTAACACGGCTATGGTAGTTATCGCCATTGCTTCGGCTTCTTTCTTCTTAAAAGCCCCTAGCCACATACTAGCAGTATGCAGACTTCTACCTACGACCTTCGTAGAACCCTGAAGAAAGGTATCGATAGAGGTACTATTTTCCTCGGAAGATGTTTCTTATGCTAAGCAGTAATATAACATTTCTCCCTATGTGCTTTCTATCTTTTTGCACCACATGCCCGGATTGCCTGGTTCCCCGAACACAATTTGCTCTTTTAGGGTGACAAATTATGAGGAACACTCCAGATCTCTCCGCACGGGAGGTAGAAGCCGATGGCCGGTTAAGACAAAGTTTACAACATAGATGGAGCAACAACTCGATTGTTCATACATAATCATACGCAATTATACATTCAACTGTTGATCGAGATTATCGATTATAGTGTCTAGGGAGCAGTCTTCTTGTGAAAGACAGGTGACAGGCATCACTTGGTCATATACCAGGTGTAGTGGCACTTCTTGTCCATCTGACCCCACTGGACCAACCTGAGCCATACGCTCGGGATTAAGGCCAGTGTAGTGGGTCTTGATCATCACCCACGCTTCCCGTGCTCCCTCCCGTCAAGTTCGATGTCTTCCATAGCTCGAACCTACTTCAGGCTCCCTTCAATCGATCGACTAGTTCGGTCATCTCCTCCGGAGGTTATTCAGCAGGACATAGTGCCTTTACCATGCTTTTCATCGCCTTCCAAGCACGCTCATGAAGAGCGGAAACCTCCTTCAGTAGGTTCCCCCGGTTGGATCCGATCTCTTCTTTAGTACGCCTAGACAGGAGACCTATACATGAGGCGAAGGCATGCTTATTCTACTTCTTCTATAAGAGGTACTTACCGATGTTAGAATCACACTTACCGAACGTGCCCCTCTGTAGTTTTTGGTTTTATACTTGGGCCCGGGCCAATTGTGTTTTTAAACTCTCAATTTCTTCATCCTATTGTTTATTCTCCGCCTGGAGATGGTTCAAAACACGACAGTTGGCCTCGTGCTGGGACTCGGCATATTGCTAAGATTCTCGGGCTTCATCCAATTCCTTTTGCATATGCCCTACTGATTCAGCTGCTAAAGAGGATCCTTGCGTCAGCATGGAAATATACTACGATTAGCAGCATAGATATAATCACCATGAGCCTCCCGTGTGAAGCTCTTCACTTGCTTCAACTTGGCCTTCACAGATTGCACTTGTGATCGGCTGTCTTCCAGCTCCTTGGCCAGTTGCTTGCTTTGTTGCTTTGAAGCCTGCATTAGCAGTAAAACAGCACAAGGACCCTCAATTTCAGTCGTTCCAAACCAAATTAAGGCTCGAGGGCTACTAGGCTTACACGAGTGCTTGGATTCTATAAAACTGAGTACTTACCTGCATGCTGGCCAATATCAATTTCATGGCTTCTCCCAACCCATCTCGGGTAGCACCGATGTGCGCTTTTGCTATGCGTAAAGCATTGAACTCCTGTTCGGAGAATCAATTGGTGGCGCATGGCCTCTCGTCATCGGTGATGATTCATGGCGCTTCCTACTTTTGATCTGATAACAGATACAACGTCACCAGAATCGACAGGAACCGGATTGGCCATAGGGACTCCATAGCGGGTTCGGCATGAGCCATAGCTCTAGAATTTTGAGCACCGCCGGACATCCTGGCATCCTCTTCGATGGGAGAAGTCTGGGCATTTCGCCTGACTATTTCGATGTAATAAATGTTGTAAGGCACTATTGTTTGTAATCGTAAAGCAAACAACCGAACAAAATACCTTTGGGTTGAACGAGTAGGCGAACTCGTCCTCGCGGTCGGTTCATTCGTTGGGTCCCTGTTTCTCACAGATCCGGGCACTGCTGCCGTTGCCGATGGATGACGCGCGGATCGACGATGCTTGGGAGTGGGGCCGGTGCATTCAGGGCATTGTTGGATGCTTGCCTTTTGCGGTACAAGCTTTTCTTCTTCTTGGTTGTTGCAGGAACGGGGAACGATCAAGGGTAATCGACTATGATAGCCACCTTGGAATGGTCAAGACTCTCCTGGTAGAAGACTCCGTCTTCGAATTCAATTAAAAGATTTAGGTCTTCATGAAAACCCGGATCATCATCATGGGAATAGTCTTCGGGATGGGGAGCCGGACAGTTAACTATCTCGATGAAGCTTCTCCAGTCCTGTTCACATGAAGTTAACGACTTCGGTCAAGTAAAGGGACGAAACAGAAACCCCGAACTATGTTAACGGAACAAAAAGGCTTACCCATTCGATGGGATTGTGACTCGAATATCCTTCCTTGGTCGACCGCCGAATAAAGTCTTCCTGTTCTCCTTTATATAGGTCGGCAAGTGCGGCGGCCAATGTCATATGATTGGCGTGACCCATTTTTCGGGAGCGGCTTGTATCGCTTGTCCCATTGTAACGCCACAAGGGATGTATCCTCTGTTGAAGAGGTTGCACGCACGGGGTGATGGCGGTGGCCATGATGTCGATCATGGTCAGACTGTGGTGGGCTAGTATCCTCACCTGGGCTGCTAAGCGTTGCACTTCAACGTTGTCCTCTTGGGACGAACTCTTCGATCGCCAGTTGTACCTTTTCTTCAAGGAGACGTCGGAGTACTCGGGCAGACCCCTTCGAGTTGGCTTGAACAGGGGGACGTCTTCAATGTAAAACCATTCCAAAGTCCACTCTTCGGATTCCTTTTGTGTACCCACCGGATACCCCGTCCCCGCTATGAGGCATACTTCGGCTCTGCCGACCTCCAAGATTGTCTTGTCCCGAGTTCGAGGGACATGGCAGAAATACTTCATAGTTCGAAATGCGCCTCACAACCCAGGAACATCTCGCAAAGGTCTACGAAGCCCGAAATGTGCAAGATAGACCCTGGGGTGAGGTGGTGGAGCTGGATCCCATAAAAATCCAATAATCCCCTCAAGAACGGGTGAATGGGAAACCCGAGGCCCCGCAAGAGAAAAGGCACGGAGCATACATGTTCCCCCCTTTGAGGATTGGGGAAATTCTCCGCGAAGACTTCGTTGTTGTACTAGGATAAACCTGCACGTGCCACCGCCAGGTCCGAAGAAGGGAGGTATCCCTGGGTCTTCGGATTGCACAGTCATCGCAGGAGCGATACGGAGCAACTGGTCCAGTCCCCTGGACGGGAGCCATAGGGGCGCGTGGAAGAGCTGGGGGCGCTCGCCATGTTTTTCGTGGTGACCTTCCGCTAGGAGTTTTTTCCTGATGGGGAAGTGGAGGATGTGGTCTAAAACCACGGTTCTATTTCTTTAAATGGGTGGTGCCTCCCTTGCGGAGGGGCAGTGTTGTAAAAAATCACTGAACCGCTCGTCTCCCCACGATACGCGAAAATCGAGGAACACGGGCGGTTATTATAATGGACCCGGAGAACTCGTGACACTTGGGATTTCGCCGATGACTGGTCGGTTGCCGAACATGAAGGATTAAGGAACTCACCTCGCAAGCCGAAGATTATGACACGTGAGGATTGTCCGGATATACATCAGCGTTGAAGGCTAGTTCGGGGGCTACTAAGGGAGTCCTGGATTAAGGGGTCTTCGGATAGCCGACATATCTCTTATGGGTTGGATTGTATGGGACGCAAGGTGAGCACCGGATGATCAAGGCCCCCGTCGCTAGTGGGAAAGCTTCAAGGAGCCGTGGCGTGTCCTCCAAGTTGACGACCGTAGTTAGCCATGTTTATCTCTTCGGCATGTAATCGACCATGTGTAAAACCTAGCTACCCTCGGCATCTATATAAGCCGGAGGGTTTTAGGTTGTAGGGGGACGACAACTCATCTAGGGTTTAGCTCTTTGATCTCAAGGTAGATCGACTGTGTAATCTATACATCATCAATACAACCAAGCAGGACGTAGGGTATTACCTCCATAGGAGGGCCCGAACCTAGGTAAAACCTTGTCCCCTTCGTCTCCTGTTACCATCGACTCTAGTTCCACAGTTCAGGACCCCCTACCCGAGATCCGCCGGTTTTGACACCGACAACAAACGAGTCATCGTTGAGTTCCCTCAAGGATATAAAATCGATTAGTGTGATACTTTACCTTGAGGGCTGGGTACCAACGAGTGGACTCTTTGTTCAGTATTGACTGGGGAAAGGTATTTTTCTGGTGCTTACCTTATGTATGTAATATACCGTGAGTCTTGTATTGACATGGAAGTTCCCCGAATCTTGTGGGTAAAGTGTACTACCTCTGTAGAGTGACAAACTATTCAAATAGTCGTGTCCACGGTTAAGGACAAATGGGTGGTGCTTCTTAAAACGTCTAGTGTTTTACAAAACGTGGGTGTGAAGAAGGAAATTATTGAACCAAGTCTGATGACTTGATGAGATGATTAAACTAGAGTTGAGATAGTCTGTTTTGACATCTGTATCTATAGCCCGTTGATGCATGATTTCTAAAATGTTAGGACATGTCATTACACCCAAAAGTTAGCTTTCCGCAAAAATTGCCAACTTAATGATGAACCGTGCATGTCATTCTTTTACCAATCATGGGTTTCTTGCGAGTATATTCAAAAGTACTCATTGGCTTGGCCCTGGTTATTTAATTGGCTAGGCATAAAAGAACATGAATTTGAAGAATAGCTTTTTGGTGACGACCATGTGAATTAGGGCGCTTCCCAGTCAGTATGCATGTAGGGTTAAGGCAGATGGCATGGGTCCAAGTTATCATCGAAGATTTCTGCTGAGAGCGGTTGTCTGATGATTTGCCTTCATGATCCTATCTATCTAAGATTTGACCATAATGGTCATATTTGTTTAAGACAACATGTAATGGATGTTAGACTCTTGATTATTCAGTTATGTATGTTCGGTGAGCATTAATCTTGGGATCACTATACACGTGCATTTAGAGACTTTGGCTTATGAGTCTGGGTCCCCGCATATCCTCGCCACGGCTTGCCCACGAGAGTCACGGACAACTGGAACTACTGCTCCCAAGCCACCATCGAACAAGGCAGCATCAATATTCACCTTGTATGTTAATGTAGGTGGTTTCTCCCATTTGACAATCTCCACTCTCTCTTATGGTGCCTTACCCACATAGTTTGAGTTATTGCATGTATGGCAAAAGCCGAGCTTATTGGTGGTTTGACAATTACTCCCGTTTTTTCTTGTCCTCGCTCCCACCATATGTACCATGCTTTGACAATTACTGTCTCCTATAGTCCAAGGTGACCGAGCATGGGTGATTATTATTTCGACCATCTCAAGATCCACTCTAGCACTATTCAACCCGAACTGTCAACAACAAGTGCCTTGTTGATAAGATGCTCATTTCCCAAGGCCGCCCAAACTCTTTGTGGCCGATTACAGCTGAACAATAGATGTCTAATGTCCTCAGATGATTGCGTGCAAATCAAACATTGGGGCGACATCTTGATGTCCGGGTGTGGAATGACTCCCATACTTGGAATGACTCTCCGAAGAAAACATATATTGATCAAATCGGGTTAATATATGAAGTTCCCTCTATATTAGTTACACGTGGTGCATATTGATGTTTTCAATGGCCTTTTTAGTCATGAGCCAGTGGAGCAAATATATCATAGTTTTCTTTCAACCGACAATACCCGTGTCCAGTTGGTTTGTGGGCCTACATAACTGTTTCCTTTGCGTCTTCAGATCGATCACTGCGCTTTCGATCGATCCTGAATATCGATTGCCACCTGTTGGGCTCCATCGCTGGGCTGGTGTGCGCTTGGTCCAATCGATCTGGAACAGGAAACACTTTTTTTATAGAGACAGGATAGATACAAAACATTTTTTAAACTACACTGGCATTTATTTACATTCATCAATGTTTTTCCATGAACATAATTTTTGATACACGTGAACATTTTCTAACACTACGCTAATAATTATTTGTACCGCGTTAATATTTTTAAAATTTAAGATTTTCAAAGTTGGTCAAATTTTTGGAATAGATGTGTTTTAAAATATTTCGGGAAATATGACCAATGAAAAAAAGAACGAATAAGAAAAACAGAGAGGAAAATAAACTAACCTGAGCCGGGCCATATCAAAGGGAAGACGATCATGAACATAATTTATGTCATCACGAACATTTTGTACTAATTGATGCGCATTTTTTCAAACATTATCATTTTTGAATTCGCAAACATTTGTTTGAACTGTAAACATTTTTCTCAACCCCGTGAAGATTTGTTTGAATCATTGGTAATTTTTTGTATGGACAAACATTTTTCTCAACCCCGTGAACATTTTTTCAACAAATACTTCATGATGTGTTCTTAATCGGCAAACATTTGTTCAAAGTTGATGAACATTTTATTGAATTCTGCAACAGTTTTTTGAAATCGTAAACATTCGTTTCACTTACAAAAAAAATATTTTGACTCGAGAACAGGTTCAGAACTCACATGCATTTTTAGAATTGAGGAAAAAAATAAAACTCATTTTTTTAAATCCAACCCATCATTTCAAATTTAGAAGTGTTTTTAAATACCAAACAATTGTATAGAAGTAAAAAGAAACACAGAAAATAGCAAAAATAAAACAGGGCCGCCCCGTGCTGTGGCGAGCTCATATTCGGTGCTTTCAGGGCCAGTTAGGAAATCAAAAAGCGAAGAAAAAAGTTGCCACAGTCGGAATATCCTATTTCACGCGTACTGCGTCGAATGGTCGAGGCTTCACACAGACCTGGGGATTTATGTTTTCCGAGTTTCCGGTTTTTTCTTGTTTTGGAACCTTCTGTTTTTGCTGTCTTTTTTATTCTTTTTCTTTTTTTCTGTTTCTTATTATTTTATTAGTTTCTTTGTTATTTTTCAAGTTTAATTTATTTATTTTAAAGTTAATATTTTAAATTATGTTACTAAGCTAAAAAAATGTGCATGCTTTCAGAAAAATCATTTTTTAAATATCACTGTGTTTTCGAAAAAAAATTCTAAATTCAAAAAAAAGATAGTTCGTGATTTTGAAAAAAAAGCTTCTATTATTCAAAAATTAATCACATATGTCTCTGCTTTAAAAAAATTCAATAATTGTTTGCAAAATGTCATTTTTTCATAATTTCCATAAATATTCTTGTTCCAAAAATTGTTCGCAATTTTCAAAAAAAGTTATTTTTCCAAATTATCTTCGGTATATTTTTTCTTTAAAATGTTCAAAACTTTTCACAAATTGTTCGGAATTTCAAAAAATGATCCTGCTTTCAAATATGTGTTCACTTTTTCAAAAACAAATGTTTGATTCCAGAATTTAGTTCATGTGTTTGATAAAAAAATCGGAATTTCAATATTTTCTTCATGTATTCTATAATGTTTTCACTTTTTGCAAAAATTGTGTTTTTTTCCAACAATGATCGGAAATTTGAAAACATTTCATGTGTTTCAAAAATTGTTCACGTTTTATAGAATTAAACAATTCTTCTCATTTTTTAAAAACTTGTTCAAGATTCCGAATAAAAAATATCTTTTATGTATCTTTTCAAAAATGGTCGTTTTTTCAAATTTTGTTCGTAAATTCAAAACAATGTTCACCTGTTGAAAAATTGTTCTCTTAATCAAAAAAAAGGTTTTGAGTTTTTGCAAGATAAGTTCAGAATGTTTTTGCTCCAAAATTTCATAACTTTTAAAAAATATTCCCGTTTCCAAAAATGTTCATGTTTTTCAAACAATTGTGCCTTTCAAAAGATGTTCACGGTTTCTTTTTTCTTTAGTTTCAAAAAAATCACAATTAGAGAAATTCAGAAATTTTAAAAAATGTTCATGTTTTCATAGTTTGTTTGCCAATTCAAAAAATATTTGGTGGGAATTTCGAAAATGCTTCGAGTTTTTTAAAAATTGTTCATAATTTAGAGAATAGTTTATGTTTTCGCTTTTGCTCTTGCTTTTCAAAACAAATGAAATATTTTTTGGAAATTTCACGAACTGTTTTTTGTTTTGTTTTGTCTCTCATGTGGTTGTAGGTTCTTTGGAAATAGTTTCTCTAAGTTTCACGTTGTAGTTCTTTCACTTGGGCATGCCAGCCGTGGTGCTTAGCGTGACATGTGCATCAAGGACATGTTGTGTGTTTGATTCCTATCGCAAGCTGTTTTTGCGATTTTATCCTCGCGAAGCAGAGTCGCCGCAAATGGGCCGGACCAGGGTGAGTTGCGCCCTGTGCGAAACTGCTACGCCTTGCCGCATAAGCGGCAATATATGAGGTCCCGCCACATTCTGGTCGTTATTTATGTAGAAGTGTGATTCGAACTCGTGCGCCAACGTCAAAGGCCGTAGCTAGACCTGGTGCAATCCTTCTTTCTTTTTGGCCTTAGAGTATCATAAGCGAGGAATGGTGCATGCTAGCCTTCAGACTATACTTTATTTTAAGGAAAGGATAAAATGGAGAATATCTTTAAGAATCCTAGAATAAAGAATTTCACTTGGAGCAACAGGGTCAGGTCACACTATATCAATATCATAATTCTATTTTTTAATTGATACTGATTAGCCATAAATCAATTTGATTTTGTTATGCTATTAAGGAAACACTATTTGGGATATAATAGCCATTTTAGAACTGTTCACTACTAACAAATAGAAGATATCAAAATAACAAATAATATAGTTAATGGTTCCATTTTTTCTAAATTTGGCAGTCTGTGATTGGAAATCCTTTCTCTTTTCAACAGAAAGAGAAGGTATTTAAGCAATGTGTGTTTTTAGATACAATCAATCGAAGAGAATAAAATTGGGTCCAAGAAAAAACAGGAATGAATTTATTAAAAGGGATTGGAAAGGGATAAGTACAAAGGGATTAAACGATCTAAAAATCAAAAAGGGTTTAATAATCCCCTCCTATGAATACTCATTAGTAAAATAATGTGGATTAACAAGATTTTGCTCGACTTTGGATCAGATTTGGCGGCATGGCCAAGCGGCAAGGCACGGGACAAAATCTGGGTGTCGCTTGACCAGGAAAATACTTAGGATTTCTTATTGTACTGATTGAACTCGACAAATTCTTGCCCGGCGTAAGCAAAGGAAAAGAACTAGGTCTGTCGATACTGGATTTTACCATAGTTATAGTTTAAAAAAGACTGTCAAATTCTTCTTAAAATAGGGCTCTCGCAGGGTTCTTGATAGTGGCCCAAACCGACACCGATACCAATAAGGATGAGGGATATATACTTATTAATTTCATAATTTATTATATTCTGCAATTCATAACTGCGAAAGTAAGGGGTAAGAAATCTTGGTATCCAAAGGCCCCTAAAGGACATTCCTTTTTTGCTCCTAGGATTGAAGAAGAGATATACGAAAGACTATCAAGACTTCCTAATTATCTGACACTACCTACACTAAAGTAAGTTCTACTGAGTGTTTCTGATATTAGATTAGATAGGATGATGGGAAATTTAGGAGTTGTGGAAAGAAGAGACTTGCTTTCCATACACACGAGAGACTTTGAGTACTCAAAAATTCAATCATGATGGTTGGTTAGCTCTTATCTTTTAGAATAACTTAGTCAAAAAAGTCAAAGTAATAAATAAAATGAATCTCCTAACTCAGTAGACCATGAGGTTCCAATGGTTAGTTTTGGATTTTTTTTCAGGCAAGAAAGCAAAGAAGAAGGGAGGATTCTCTATTACCAACTTCCCCCATTGTCCTGTCCTGATTGGTCATTCATCTTTCCTGATCTAGTGCCATCATTCTTCAAGGTGCCGGAGGGTTTGCAGCATACCTACTACCCCTCCCCTGAGATTAGTTCAGAGTTGCCTCAACGCGCTCGAGTAATAACTGGGAAAATCGAGGATGAATAGGTCTTCGAGCCATCTTCATGAAGAAAAACCAGGTGAAAGAAGATGTGCTAAAGTGCACAACCACGGTATGGCAGAGAACATCGTCTATCTCCCAAAGAAAGATCCAAAAGAGAAGAAAGGACCTAGGATAGAATAAAGAACCGAACCCTGTAGTTGTACATAATTTTGTTTGTCCGCTTTCCATTTCGACCACTCGCTCCTATGTATGAAGAATGTCTCTTCCTTGTCTTCATCTTTTCCAATCACTGCCTTCGGGCGGATCCAGACACAAATATCGACTCAGTATAGTCGCTCATGTTGCTTAATAGTGGAGGTGGGTAACAAATGCTCTTTCTTCTCGATCGAGTAGCCATCGCATCAATTGGTAAGCTTCCATGCCAAAGCTAGTCTTCCTTGCTTTACCAACAAAAAATAAGACCCATATCATGTGCACTAGGATGGTCTTTCTATCCGTATCTATGCTCACCGAACTAGACCTCTCATACCCGGCTACAGGAGAGGCATATGATTTATTTTCTTCGTCATAAATGATTTCCGGTGATTCAAGCATAGCATCTTACCCCAAGCCATTAAGCTAATATCTCCCTTGCCATTAATTCAACAAGGCTTCCAAGAAAGGAAGGCATGTTACGAGCCTAAGAACACGTACCCACCTATTAACTTTATGACTTCTGAGCTTTGGATGTTAAGGAATGAGTGGGATGAATAGACGACATACTCTCTCTAATCGGTGCAGCCTGCTGAATGCCCTTACTCTTGGTCATAGGCTTCGAAGGGTCAAACTGGAACTATGGCTATGGGAAAGTTCGCTATGGAAGGAAATCATTTAACTACCTCACATCTGGTAAGTGTATCAAGTCCAAATCCCTCATCTCATACTTTTCCCTCCACCTCCTCTGTTGGCCTCATAAGCCTCGTGGCTATTAGGAAATGATCTGACTTGGGTGACGGAATGTGTTTTACAATAGTTCCAACATTTGAGTAATTGAACTTGCTTCTTCACAGAGCTCCACGCTTTCTTTTATTGACTCGTAGCAACAAATAATGCAATAATAGGTAATGTTTTAAATCCTATAAGTACTTTACTGAGTTAGGACTCTCAGCTCTTAGTTTAGTCTGGGTGTTGTTTTTGTTTAAGCCATTATACAACAATTCTGGACCCACAGCAAGAACAACTGCATGTGGCCTCGGATGTAGATACCATGCCCCTAGCCCCACGAGTAGTAAGCCCGAACTTTTTCCATTATCTCATCTTGTCCTTAGCACCAGGTGAAATTCTAGTTTTATTATGCAAATAACTCGTGGGTACAATTACCAAGGTTCTTTCGGGTCCATGGAGCGGTCATTCCATCAACTATTATTAGCCTTCGTGCTTCTTAAACCGTTGCACTAATAAAGGTTTCCAGAGCTGCTTTCGAAAGATTGCTATGAGGGATACGCACAAAGCCTAAGCAAGCGTTCCTGTACGTCCAACCGTGTGAGAAATAAAACTTATCTAGCCGCCTATTAGGATTTGACACTTCGAAGAAGAATTATTCTGATATCGGGGAGGCTTGGAGATAACAAATACATATAGAGGGCTTGCTAAGAAAATTGGACGTAGGTCGGTGCATGGCCCAGAAAGAAACAGAAAAGGCTCCAATAATATCATAAATGATGATGTTGTGCCTACGTTAATGAAGACGGGTTGACTTCGGCCCCTTAGTAGACACCTTGCCAGGGAAAGGGCACCATCCTAGTCCCCAAAAGGGAGAGGGACATTGATACCATCAAATCACCAAGAATCAAAAACTTGGTGAAGGTTCTTCTTGCCTGTCCTCTTTATGTTCATGACTAGAACCTATTATCTCGGACCGGTTCCATTGTGGAAGCTATTTATGAGTGAAGTTCGTTCCTTCCTTCACATGGGTATAGCACAGCTCACTCTTGACCAAGATTGTTTCTATTTCTTTTTTTCGAGAGAAGAGCTCTTTTTCGTGGAATATAACTCACTTTCCACACCTTTCATGGAATCACCCACGACCCCTTCAAACCCATGCCCTAAAATAGATATTAAGCAGTGACATATGGTCCTACAGGCCTCATTGGGCCGTTGCACCCGGCCATAGCCATTACCACGACTTTGTCACTTTATTGATCGCAACTCGTAGTCACAAAATCTTATAGATTATATGCTATTTGTTTGTATAAGGCATGGAATCTCTGTACTTTTTGCTCAACACACAAGAGCTTGTCTAACTGCCAATAGGCCTGGCAAGGCAGCCAGCCAGGGTTTTGGGCCGATGGTAACATATGATTCAGAGAACAAAGGAAAGGGTTGGAGACTTAGATACAAGGTACGACGAATCGTGTTCGATCTCGTGCTTACGAATTGAAAGCCACAACTGAGCTATCATGATTGAAAATAACAATCGTAAATGAAAACCTCTGATTTACCTTATCATCGTCGTAACTTTCTTATCTATTTGCGTATGCTATTAGAAGGGAAATTCGATACAACCAACGCGAACTACCCAAACATCAAAATTTCTGTCGGCAAAACTAAGAGTGTCAAAGAATCCTAATCCCCTAGTTGACATCCCTACTCTGTAGGTGGTTAAACCTAATAATGAGAGACCTAGCTCTAATACCAATTGAAATGACGTGGATGTCACCTAGAGGGGGGGTGAATAGGCGCTTTAATTTAATTATGGTTTAGGCTCAAACAAATGCGGAATAAAACTATCGTTTAATTAGTCAAGCACAAAACCTAAAACAACTAGGCTCACCTATGTGCACCAACAAATTATGCTAAGCAAGATAAAAAAACTAAGTGATAACAATATATATAGCATGAAACAATATGGCTATCACAAAGTAAAGTGCATAAGTAAAGGGCTCGGGTAAGAGATAACCGAGGCATGCGAAGACGATGATGTATCCCAAAGTTCACACCCTTGCGGATGCTAATATACATTTGGAGCAGTGTGGAGGCACAATGCTCCCCAAGAAGCCACTAGGGCCACCGTAATCTCCCCATGCCCTCGCACAATGCAAGATGTCATGATTTCACTAAGGGACCCTTGAGGGCGGTCACTGAACCCGTACAAACAAGGTTGGGGCAAACTCCACAACTTAATTGGAGGCTCCTAACAACATGACGAAGCTTCACCACAATGGATTGTGGCTCCGAGGTGACCTGAAATGCTCGAGGCAATCTCCACAACCTAATTGGAGAGCCCGACGGTTGCCCATAGCTTTGCACCAGAATGATTGAGCTCCGAGGCACCACCAACCGTCTAGGGCGCCAAAGCACCCAAGAGGAACAAGCTCTAGGGTGCTCAAACACCCAAGAGTAATAAGCTTCTCAACTTCTCACTTCCATGTATCACCGTGGAGAACTCAAACCTATGCACCAAATGCAATGGCAAGGGCACACAGAGTGCCCAAGTCCTTCTCTCCCAAATCCCACCACAACAACTAATGCTATGAAGGAAAGTGAGAGGAAGAACAAAGAAGAACACGAAGAACTCCAAGATCTAGATCCAAGGGGTTCCCCTCGCGTAGAGAAGAAAGTGATTGGTGGAAATATGGATCTAGATCTCCTCTCTCTTTTCCCTCAAAAAGGAGCAAGAATCACTGGAGGGATTGAGAGTTAGCAAGCTCTAAGAAGGTCAACAATGGGGGGAAAACATGAGCTCAAAATATTAGGGACCATTGGGGATGAAGACCCCCATAAATAGGTCCCCACGAATCTGCCTATTATGTGGAGCGGTACAACCACTGTGTGCACCGGTACAACCGATCAAAAGTAATAAGCGGTACAACCGGCCCACAACCGCCCAAGAACCTCTCCAAAACAGAACCTGGTCCGGTGGTAAAGCGGCACATGGCCGGTACAACCTCCAGACCAATTCTGGAGCAGTACAACTGCTCCAAACACTGGTTGTACTGGTCGAGTGGTAAAACCTGTGTTAGAACCAGTACAACCTCTCAATGTAAAACAGGTAAGACAAAAACACCCATAACTTTCGCATACGAGCTCTGAATTGAGCAAACTCAAGCTTGTTGGATAGCAGACGACAAGTACTATCTGAAACAACGAATGGTTATAGCAAGAAGAGGTACTAGAAAAATGGCAATGGTATAGAGATGTGAAACCTCTATGAACGAAGAACCGGCAAAAACTCCAACATCGCAAACATGATAGAAGATGCATATGGACTCCGTTTTTAATGAACTCGAGCTTGTCATGAAGATGACCATAATCTCTAGAACTCACAAAGAGAAACACCAACCAAGAACCAAGAAAGATGATGCAATGCTGCAAATGGTTTGAGCTCTCAATGAACGATATGATCAAGCTACTCACTTGAGAGCCCCCCTTGATAGTAAGGCTCTCGATCCTATAACCCGGTCTCCCAACTAGCACCATGAGACCGGTAAAATAGAAAATCCTATCAAGGTCAAACATTTGCCTTGCGCATAGTCCACTCGAGCTAGCTGATGACGATCTTGTCCTTCTCAAGATGGACCACCTTTCTTGATTGCACCGGCTCGATGAAGACTAGTAGATTGCTCCCCATACTCCACTATGGGTGAGACACTCTTTGGCACATCTTCACAAGTCCATTTTAACCACAACGGACGGCAAGCTTCAAGCATGATCTCTGTGTGATGCTTCACTTGAACTTGCACACCGCAACCTTGATGACGATCACCACTTGATGTCATCCTCCATGGGTTGTATGGGATCTTACTATTGATGCAAGCCCATGGAAATATAGGTAAATCGACAAAGAACACTCACAAGGAACATGGGTTAATACACAAAGTGTAATGGACAATACTTGCCATACCATGACATCACTTGATCCCACTTGGTACATCTTCTAAGCTTTGTGTGTTGATCAACTTGAATCATTCTTTGCCATAATCTTGATCAACCTTGTGTCTTATCTTCTCTCTTCACAAAGATGATGTCTTGAAGGAAAACATGAATGCCCACACAATCTTTTTCTTCAAGACATGCTTGTAATGAGCTCAACTCTCACATGACCAATCTTTGGATCAAACCTTACATACCCCCTTGGTCACCATATAAACTCCTTGAAACCAACACATGTACTTCAAGAAGTGCCTATGGAAAATCCTTTGAATATAACTCAAGACAACCATTAGTCCATAGGGATTGTCAACAATTAACAAAACCATATATGGAGAAATATGCCCTAACAAATGTCTTTGTCATTTGATCTAGTTTTTATCCATTAGATAGGAATAGCTTTGCTAAATACTGAGAACTCTCGGATAGAGTATTAGAATTAAAAGACCATTAATTATATAAGGAAGAACCCAGGGTTCTACCCCCATTCCCATTCCTAAATCAATAATTCATAGTGCTTTTGCCTTTCTTGCGTACTCCTGGTGAACCAGTTGCTAGCCATATGTTTAGGACGCTATTTTCTCCTATTAAGTAAGATTCTTAAGCTTCATAAGCCCAAACATCCAAAAGTACGGGACATTATTAAATAAAATCGGACCATTTTTAAATCATAATAGAAAAATAAATCTAGCTACTTGTTGGGGAACGATGCATGGGAAACAAAAATTTCCTACGCACACGCAAGATCTATCCATGGTGATGAGCATCTATGAGAGGGAGACTGGATCTACATACCCTTGTAGATCGCTAAGCGGGAAGCATTAAGAAACACAGTTGATGTAGTCGAACATCTTCGCGATCCAAATCCCTAGTCATCCCGCGATCCGATCATGATCTGTCCCGTGATCCAATCACGATCCATCCCACGATTTAATCATGGTCCTTCCGATCTAGCGCTGAACGGACGACACCTCCGCGTTCAGCACACATATAGCTCGATGACGATCTCTGCCTTCTTGATCCAGCAAGAGGGAGCAGAGAGGTAGATGATTTCTCTGGCAGCATGACGACGTGGTGGCGGTGGTGGTGGAGCTGTCCCGGCAGGGCTTCACCAAGCATAACCGAGACGATCTAGTGGAGAACAGATCTAGAGGGAGAGAGAGGCAGTCATGGCATTTCTGGTTAGGGGCTGCCCTAAAAAAACCTCCAGTATATATAGGAGGGAGGGAGGCGGAGGCAGCCATAAGGTTTCCCCTATTCGGCCGAACCAAGGAGGAGGAATCCCCCCTCCACTCGGATTCCTCCTCCCACAAGGGAGGTGGAATCCTGGGAGGATTCCCCACTTGGCTTTCCTCCTTCCTCTTCGCATGGGCCCTTAGGGGCTGGCTTGCCCAGCCCACTAAGGGCTGGTGCTCCACCCCTAAGGCCCATGTGCCCCCCCAGAGTGGGTGGCCCCTCTAGATGGACCCTCGGAACCCTCTTGACACCCCCGGTACACTACCGGAAATACTCAAAAAATTTCCACTGACCAAAACGGGACTTCCTATATATCAATCTTTACCTCTGGACAATTCCGAAGCTCCTTGTGACGTACGGGATCTCATCTGAGACTCCAAACAACCTTCGGTCACGGACACACATAACTCAATACTATCAAAATGTCACCAAACCTTAAGTATGCAGACCCTGCGGGTTCGAGAACTATGTAGACATGACCGAGACACCTCTACGGTCAATAACCAATAGCAGAACCTGGATGCCCATATTGGTTCCTACATATCCTACGAAGATCTTTATCGGTTGAACCTCTATGTCAAGGATTCAGTTAATGTCGTATGCAGTTCCATTTGTTCTTCGGTATGTTACTTGCCCAAGATTCGATCGTTGTTATCTCTATACCTAGTTCAATCTCGTTACCGACAAGTCTCTTTACTCATTTCGTAATACAAGATCACATGGCTAACTCTTTAGTCACTTTGCTTGCAAGGCTCATTGTGATGTTGTATTACCGAGTGAGCCCTAACATACCTCTCCGTCGCACAGAGTAACAAATCCCATTCTTGATCCACGCCAACCGAACAGACACCCTCGAAGACACCTGTAGAGCACATTTATAGTCACCCAGTTACGTTGCGACGTTTGATACACATGAGGTACTCCTCGGTGTCAGTGAGTTGCATGATCTCATGGTCATAGGAACAGATACTTGACATGCAAAAAATTATAGCAATAAACTGACACGATCAAATGTTATGTTTATAGTTTGGGTCTTGTCCATCACATCATTAGGAGAATGACATCTCATGTCTATGGATAGGAAACCTTGACCATCTTTGATCAACTAGCTAGTCTATTAGAGGCATACTAGGGACACGGTGTTGTCTATGTACCCACACATGTATCTGAGTTTCCAATCAATACAAATATAGCATGGATAATAAACGATTAGCATGAACAAGGAAATATGATAATAACTAATTTATTATTACCTCTAGGGCATATTTCCAATAGTCTCCCACTTGCACTAGAGTCAAATAATCTAGATAACACCACTAAGTGATTTACATTGTTAAGAATCTCACACCCAATGAGTTCTAGGGTTCGATCATGTTTTGCATGTGAGGGAGGTTTTAGTCAATGGGTCTCCGACATTCAGATTCATGTGCACTTTGCAAATCTCTATGTCATAATGTAGATACTTATACCATGCTCCACTTGGAGCTATTCCAAATGGCTGCTCCACTATACGTATCCGGATTGCTACTAAGAGTCGTCCGGATTGGCGTTTAAAGCTTGCGTCGACGTAACCCTTTACGACGAACTCTTTATCACCTCCATAATTGAGAAACATTTACTTAGTCCTCTAGTTACTAAGGATAATTTTGACCAATGTCCAGTGATCCACTCATGGATCACTCTTGTACCCCTTGACAGACTCATAGAGCCTATGGCTAAGGCATAGGGGACATCCTTCATCCTTTTTCTTTCTTCTGTCGTGGTCGAGCTTTGAGTCTTACTCAATTTCACACCTTACAAATCAAGCAAGAACTCCTTCTTTGACTGATCCATTTTGAACTCTTTCAAAATCTTGTCAAGGTATGTACTCATTGAAAGTCTTATCAGGCATCTTGATCCATCTCTATAGATATCAATGCCCAACAATTAAGTAGCTTTATCCAGGTCTTCCTTTGAAAAACTCTTTTCAAACAACCAGTTTGCTTTCTAGAAATTCTACATTATTTTCGATCAACAATATGTCAACCACATATACTTATCAGAAATTCTATAGTGCTCCCACTCACTTTCTTGTAAATACAAGTTTCCCATAAACTTTGTATAAACCCAAAAACTTTGATCACCTCATCAAAGCGTATATCCCAACTCCGAAATACTTGCTCCAGCCCATAGAAGGATCACTGGAGCTTGCATACCTTTTAGCATCATTAGGACTGAGAAAACCTTCTGGTTGTATCACATACAACCTTTCCTCAATGAAATCATTAAGGAAATGATGTTTTGACATCCATCTGCCAGATTTCATAATTGAAAAATGCAGCAACTTCTAACGCAATTCCAATAGAGTTTAGCATCGCTACGGATGAGAAAGTCTCATCGTAGTCAACTCCTTGAACTTGTCGGAAACTTCTTTGCGACAAGTCGAGCTTTATAAATGGTGACATTCACCATCAGCATATGTCTTCATCTTAAAGGTCCATTTGTACTCAACGACATGTCGTTCAACAGGCAAGTCTACCAAAGCCCATACTCGGTTTTCATACATGAATCATTTGTCGGATTATATGGCTCCTAGCCATTTATTGGAATCCGGCCCCACCATCGCTTCTTCATAGCTCATAGGTTCACTATTGTCTAACAACATGACCTCCAAGACAGGATTGACGTACCACTCAGGGGCGGTACGAGTCCTTGTCGACCCACGAGGTTCGGTAGTAACTTGATCTAAAGCTTCATGATCATCATCATTTGCTTCCTCTTCACCTGGTGTAGGCATCGCAGAAACATCTTTTTGTGTCATGCTACTATCCAACTGAAGTGATGGTTCAACAACCTCATCAAGTTCTACTTTCCTCCCACTCAATTCTTTCGAGAGAAACTCTTTCTCGAGGAAGGGCCCATTTTTAGCAACAAACACTTTGCCCTCGGATCTGAGATAGAAGGTATACCCAACTGTTTCCTTAGGCTATCTTATGAAGATGCACTTTTCTGCTTTGGGTTCGAGCCTATCAGACATAAGTGTCGCATTCCCAAACTCTGAGAATGACAGCTTAGGTTTCTACCAAACCATAATTCATACGGTGTCATCTCAACGGATTTATATGGTGCACTACTTAAAGTGAATGTAGTTGTGTGTAACGCATAACCTCAAAATGATAGTGGCAAAACGATAAGAGACATCGTAGTACCCACCATATCCAATAGAGCACGACTACGACGTTCGGACACACCATCACTTCTATGGTGTTCTAGGTGGCATGAGTTGTGAAACAACTTCCACATTGTCTTAAGTCGTATACCAAACTCATAACTCAGATATTCACTTCCACGATCGTAGGCATTTTATCTTCTTGTCACTATGATCTTAGACTTTACTCTGAATTTGCTTGAACTTTTCAAATGATTCAGACTTGTGTTTCATTAAGTAAATATACCCATATCTACTAAAATCATCAGTGAAGGTAAGAAAATAACGATATCCACCGCATGATACAACACTCATTGGAAAACGGGGTCTTAGTCACCTGCCCGCTCCATCAAACTGGAAAACGGGGTCTTAGTCATCTTGCCCAGGAGGCATGGTCCGCATGTCTCAACCGATTCGAAATCGAGTGAGGTCAAAGATCCATCAGCATGGAGTTCCTTCATGCACTTTACACCAATATGACCTTTAGAAGCAGTGCCACAAGTATGTGGTACTATCATTATTAACCTTGCATATTTTGGCATCAATATTATAAACATGTGTATTACTACGATCAAGGTATTATTCATGTAAACAGAATAATCATTATTCTCTAACTTAAATAAATAACAGTATTGCAATAAACAGAATCTAATCACATTCATGCTCAATGCAAACACCAAATAACATTTATTTAGGTTCATCACTAATCCTGAAGGTAGAGAGGGCATGCGATATAGATCACATTAACCTTGGAAACACTTCCAGCACACATCATCACCTTGCCTTTAGTTAGTCTCCCTTTATAACGTAGCTTTTATTTCGAGTTGCTAACATTTAGCAACTGAACCGGTATCTAATACCCAAGTGCTACTAGGAGTACTAGTAAGGTACACATCAATAACACGTATATCAAATATACTTCTGTTGACGTTGCCAGCCTTCTTATCTATCATGTATCTAGGGTTGTTCCGCTTCAGCGACCGTTCTCCTCAAAATAGAAGCACTTAGTCTCGGCTTTGGGTTCAACCATGGGTTCCTTCACTGGAGTGGCAACTGGCTTGTTATTCATGAAGTTTCCCTCCTTGCCATTGTCCTTCTCGAAACTAGTGGCATTACTAACCATCAACACTTGATGCTCCTTCTTGATTTCTACCTTCGCAGTGTCAAACATCGCGAATAGCTCAGGGATCATCTTTTCCATCCCTGGTATGTTTATAGTTCATCACAAAGCTCTAGTAGCTTGGTGGCAGTGACTTGGAGAACTATATCAATCACTATCTTATCTAGAAGATCAACTCCCACTCGATTCAAGCGATTGTAGCACCGGACAATCTGAGCACATGCTCACCGATTGAGGTATTCTCCTTCATCTTGCAGGCAAAGAATATTTGTTGGAGCTCTCATACCTCTCAACACGGGAATGATCCTGAAATCCAATTTCAGCTCTTGGAACATCATATATGCTCTGTGACGTTCAAAACGTATTTGAAGCCTGAATTCTAAGTCGTAATGCATGACGCACTGAACTATCAAGTAGTCATCATAACGTGCCTCTCAGGCGTTCACAACATCCACGGTTGCCGTTTGAGGGGGTGGCACACCGAGCGGTGCATTAAGGACAGATGCCATGTGTGCAACAACTGAGGACAATCCTCTGATCGCGGACCTAGTCTGCATAATTGCTACCATCATATTCAACTCTATTTCCTCTAGGAACATGTCAAAAATTCAGGGGAGCAACAACACGAGCTATTGATCTACAACATAATTTGCAAAGATACTTTGACTATGTTCGTGATAATGAGTTCAATTAATCATATTACTTCAGAACTCCCACTCAAATCAACATCCCTCGGGTTGTCTAAGTGTGACATGATCCAAATACACCAACCCAAGTCCGATCATCACGTGAGATGAGGTGGTTTCAATGGTGAACATCTCCACATTGATCATATCTACTATATGTTGGAGAACGTCGCATGGGAAACAAAAAATTTCCTACGCTCACGCAAGACCTATCCATGGTGATGAGCATCTATGAGAGGGAGAGTGAATCTACATACCCTTGTAGATCGCTAAGCGTGAAGCATTAAGAAACGCGGTTGGTATAGTCGAACGTCTTTGCGATCCAAATCGCCGAGCGTCCCGCAATCCAATCACGGTCCGTCCCGATCAAGCACCGAACAGACGGCACCTCCGCGTTCAGCACACGTACGGCTTGATGACGATCTCTGCCTTCTTGATCTAGCAAGAGGGAGCGGAGAGGTAGACGAGTTCTCTGGTAGCATGACGGCACCGCAGCGATGGTGGTGGAGCAATTCCGGCAGGGCTTCGCCTAAGCACTACAGAAAACCGATCTAGAGGAGAAACTATGCACTAGAGGAACGGGTAGCACGTGGCTGAAAAATCTAGTGCAAAAACCCTAAAACCTCTAGTATATATAAGAGGAAGAGAGGAGGAGGCTTGGCCCAAGGGCCAAGCCACCTAGGCATCGGCCGAACCAAGAGGAGAGGAGGATTCCTCCTCCAATCCTAGTAGGACTAGGACTCCTCCTTATTTTTGCCTTTTTGCCTTTTTCCACCTTTTTCTCTTTGGGCTTTTCTTCCCAGCCGCATGGGCCTTGTGTGGGACTTCCACCAGACCAATAAGGGCTGGTATTCACTCTCCCACAACCCATGTAGCCTCTTGGGTCGAAATACCCCTCCTGATGGTCTCCCGATACACTACCGGCACTCCCGGTACACTACCGATGAGCCCGAAACTTTTCCGGCGACCAAAATAGGACTTCCTATATATCAATCTTTACATTCGGACCATTCTGGAGCTCCTCGTGATGTCCAGGATCTCATCCGGGACTCCTAAAAACCTTCGGTCACCACCATGCATAACTCTATACTACCAAAACGTCACCAAACCTTAAGTGTGCAGACCCTACGGGTTCGAGAACTATTTAGACATGACCGAGACACCTCTACGGTCAATAACCAATAGCGGGACCTGGATGCCCATAGTGGTTCCTACATATTCTACGAAGATCTTTATCGGTCGAACCTCTATGTCAAGGATTCAGTTAATCCCGTATGATGTTCCCTTTGTTCTTCGGTATGTTACTTGCCCGAGATTCGATCGTCGGTATCTCCATACCTAGCTCAACCTCATTACCGGCAAGTCTCTTTACTCGTTTCGTAATACAAGATCCCGTGACTAACACTTAGTCACATTGCTTGCAAGGCTTATTGTGATGTTGTATTACCGAGTGGGCCCTGAGATACCTCTCCGTCGCACGGAGTAACAAATCCCAGTCTTGATCCATGCCAACCCAACAGACACCCTCGAAGATAACTGTAGAGCACCTTTATAGTCACCCAGTTACGTTGCGACGTTTGATACACACAAGGTACTCTTCCAGTGTCCGTGAGTTGCATGATCTCATGGTCATAGAAACATATACTTGACATGCAGAAAATAGTAGCAACAAACTGACATGATCATATGCTACGTTTGTAGTTTGGGTCTTGTCCATCACATCATTCTCCTTATGATGTGATCCCATTATCAAATGACATCACATGTCAATGGCTAGGAAACCTTGACAATCTTTGACCAATGAGCCAGTTCACTAGAGGCATACTAGGGACAAAGTGTTGTCCATTTATCCACACATGTAATGTGTTCCCAATCAATACAATTATAGCATGGATAATAAACGATTATCATGAAAAGGGAAATATAATAATAAACACTTTATTTATTGCCTCTAGGGCATATTTCCAACAGTCTCCCACTTGCACTAGAGTCAATAATCTAGTTCACATCACTATGTGATTTACATTGTAATGAATCGAACACCCATGCAGTTCTGGTGTTGATCATGTTTAGCCCTTGGAAGAGGTTTAGTCAACGGGTCTGCAACATTCAGATCCATGTGCACTTTGCAAATATTTATGTCCTTTTCCACGATGTAATTGCGGATGGAGTTGAAGCATCGCTTTATGTGTCTGGTCCTCTTGTGAAACATTGGTTCCTTGGCCAGAGCAATGGCACCAATGTTGTCACAGAACAGGTTCATTGGATTCAGTGCACTAGGCACTACTCCAAGATATATCATGAACTCCTTCATCCAGACACCTTCCTTCGCTGCCTCCGAGGCTGCGATGTACTCCGCTTCGCACGTAGAATCGGCTACCACGCTTTGCTTGGAACTGCACCAGCTTACCGCTCCCCCATTGAGAATAAATACATATCCGGTTTGTGACTTAGAGTCATCTGGATCAGTGTCAAAGCTTGCATCGACGTAAACCTTTACGACGAGCTCTTCATCACCTCCAGAAAAGAGAAACATTTCCTTAGTCCTTTTTAGGTACTTAAGGATATTCTTGACCGCTGCCCAGTGCTCCATTTCAGGATCACTTTGAAACCTTCCGGCCATACTTATGGCAAGGCTGACATCAGGTCTTGTGCACAGCATTGCATACATGATAGAGCCTATGGCTGAAGCATAGGGGATGACACTCATCTTTTCTCTATGTTCTGCAGTCACTGGGCATTGAGTCTTACTCAACTTCACACCTTCTAACACAGGCAAGAACCCCTTCTTGGATTGATCTATTTTGAACTTCTTCAAAACTTTATCAAGGTATGTGCTCCGTGAAAGTGCTATTAAGCATCTCGATCTATCTCTATAGATCTTAATGCCTAATATGAAAGCAGCTTCTCCTAGGTCCTTCATTGAAGAACTCTTGTTCAAATATTCCTTCATGTTTTCCAGCATTTCTATATTGTTTCCAATCAGCAATATGTCATCCACATATAATATTAGAAACGCTATAGAGCTCCCACTCACTTTCTTGTAAATACAAGCTTCTCCATAAACTTGTATAAACTCAAACGCTTTGATCACCTCATCAAAGCGCTTATTCCAACTCTGAGATGCTTGCACCAACCCATAAATGGATCGCTGGAGTTTGCAAACTTTGTCAGCATTCTCTGGATCGACAAAACCTTCTGGTTGCATCATATACAACTCTTCCTCAAGGAAACCGTTGAGGAACGCTGTTTTGACATCCATCTGCCAAATTTCATAGTCACAATAAACAGCTATTGCCAACATGATTCTGACAGACTTAAGCATCGTTGTGGGTGAGAAGGTCTCATCGCAGCCAACTCCTTGAACTTGTGAAAAACCCTTTGCCACAAGTCAAGCTTTATAGACGGTGACATTACCGTCCGTGTCTGTCTTCTTCTTAAAGATCCATTTGTTTTGAATGGCCCTTTCGCCCTTCAGGTAACACTTCCAAAGTCCATACTTTGTTTTCATACATGGATCCCATCTCGGATTTCATGGCCTCTAACCATTTCTCAGAATCTGGGCCCATCACCGCTCCTCCATAGCTCGTAGGTTCATTGTTGTCCAACAACATGACCTCCAAGACAGGGTTGCCGTACCACTCAGGAGTAGTACGCGCCCTTGTCGACCTATGAGGTTCGATAGCAGCTTGATCCGAAGCTTCATGATCATCATCATTAACTTCCTCTTCAACCGTCGTAGGTTCCACAGCAATATCTTTCTGCGTTGCGCTACTTTTTGGTTGAAGTAAAGGTTCAATAACCTCATCAAGCTCTATTTTCCTCCCACTCAATTCTTTCGAGAGAAACTCTTTCTCAAGAAATGTTCCGTTCTTAGCGACAAACACTTTGCCTTCGGATCTGAGATAGAAGGTATACCCGATTGTCTCTTTCGGGTATCCTATGAAGACGCATTTCTCCGCTTTGGGTTCTAGCTTTTCAGGCTGAAGCTTTTTGACATAAGCATCACATCCCCAAACTTTAAGAAACGACATCTTTGGCCTCTTGCCAAACCATAGTTCATAGGACGTCGTCTCAACGGATTTTGATGGTGCCCTATTTAAAGTGAATGCAGCTGTGTCCAATGCATAACCCCAAAACGATAGTGGAAAATCAGCAAGAGACATCATAGAACGCACCATATCTAATAAGGTTCGATTACTACATTCGGACACACCATTACGCTGTGGTGTTCCGGGCGGTGTCAACTATGAAAAAATTCCACACTGTCTTAAGTGACTGTCAAACTCATAACTCACATATTCACCTCCTCGATCAGATAGCAGGAATTTAATCTTCTTGTTACAATGATTCTCAACTTCACTCTGAAATTGCTTGAACTTTTCAAACATTTCTGACTTCTGTTTCATTAAGTAAATATACCCATATCTACTTAAGTCATCAGTGAAGGTGAGAAAATAACGATATCCACCACGCGCTGTAACATTCATTAGACCGCACATATCAGTATGTATGATTTCCAATAAGTCACTTGCCCGTTCCATTGTTCCAGAGAACGGCGTTTTAGTCATCTTGCCCATGAGGCATGGTTCACATGTGTCAAGTGATTCAAAATCAAGTGACTCCAAAAGTCCATCAGCATGGAGCTTCCTCGTGTGTTTTACACCAATATGACCTAAACGGTAGTGCCACAAGAAAGTGGTACTATCATTATCAACTCTACATCTTTTGGCATCAATGTTATGAACATGTGTATCATCACTATCAAGATTCAATATGAATAAACCCCTCACATTGGGTGCATGACCATAAAAGATATTACTCATATAAATAGAACAACCTTTATTCTCTGATTTAAATGAGTAACCATCTCGCAATAAACAAGATCCAGATATAATGTTCATGCTTAACGCAAGCACTAAATAACAATTATTAAGGTTCATCACAAATCCCGATGTTAATCGAAGAGAGAGCGTGTCGACGGCAATCACATCAACCTTGGAACCATTTCCCACGCGCATCGTCACTTCATCCTTTGCCAGCCTTCGTATATTCCGTAGTTCCTGTTTTGACTTGCAAATGTGAGCAACTGACCGGTATCAAATACCCATGCACTACAACAAGAGCTAGTAAGGTACACATCAGTAACATGTATATCATATATACCTTGTTTGTCGTTGGCCGCCTTCTTGTCAGCCAGGTACTTGGGGCAGTTGCGCTTTCAGTGACCAGTTCCCTTGCAATGAAAGCACTCAGTTTCTGGCTTGGGTCCATGCTTGGGCTTCTTTACAGGAGTAGCAACTGCTTTGCCATCCTTCTGGATTTTACCCTTCTTGCCCTTGCCCTTGACATTCTTCTTGAAACTAGTGGTTTTATTGACCATCAACACTTGATGTTCTTTCTGGATTTCAGACTCAGTGACTTTTAGCATCGCAAACAGCTCGGCGACTGACTTGTTCATCCCGTGCATGTTATAGTTCATCACAAAGCTCTTGTAACTAGGTGGCAGTGATTGAAGAACTCTGACAGTAATCGCCTCTAGTGGAAGGGAAATTCCCAACTCCGCTAGACGAGTCGAATACCCAGACATTCTGAGTATATGTTCACTGATACACCCGTTCTCCTCCATCTTGCAAGCATAGAACTTATCGGAGGTCTCATACCTCTCGATTCGGGCATTCTTCTGAAAGATAAACTTCAACTCCTGGAACATCTCATATGCTCCATGACGTTCAAAACGTATTTGAAGTCCCGGTTCTAAGCCATACAATATTGCACACTGAACTATTGAGTAATCTCCAGAACGTGCCTCCCAAGCGTTCTTAACGTCTTCGGATGACATGTCTTCTGGTTGGTCACCAAGCGGTGCATCAAGTACATATGATTTCTGGGAAGCCGTGAGGATAATCCTCAGATTACGGGCCCAGTCAACAAAGTTACTTCCATCATCTTTCAACTTAGCTTTCTCTAGGAACGCATTAAAATTCAGGGGTGATACTGCGCGAGCCATTGATCTACAACATAAATATGCAAAGGTTACTTAGACTATTGTTCAAGATAATGAGTTTAGTTAATCAAATTACTAAAGCTCCCACTCAAATTGACATCCCTCAGGTCATCTGAGTGACACATGATCCAAATTCACCAACTCAAGTCCGATCATCATGTGAGTTGAGGTGGTTTCAATGGTGAACATCATCATGTTGATCATATCTACTATATGACTCATGTTCGACCTTTCGGTCTCTTGTGTTCCGAGGCCATGTCTATACTTGCTAGGCTCATCAAGTTTAACCCGAGTGTTCTGCATGTGCAATACTGGCTTGCACCCGTTGTATGTGAACGTAGAGTCTATCACACCCAATCATCACGTGGTGTCTCGACACGACGAACTTTCGCAATGGTGCACACTCGAGGAGGACACAATTCATCTTGAAATTTAAGTGAGGGATCACCTTATAATGCTACCGTCGTCCTAAGCAAAACAAGGTGCACAAAAGGATTAACATCACATGCAAATCATAAGTGACATGATATGGCCATGAACTTGTGCTTTTGATCTCTATCGTCACCGGCACGACACCATGATCTCCATCATCTTGATCTCCATCAATGTGTCGCCATCGGGGTTGTCGCGCCCATCATGCTTGTACTACTATTGCTACCGTTTAGCAATAAAGTAAAGCATTACATAGTGCTTAATGATTGACACGCAGGTCATACAATAATTAAAGACAACCCCATGGCTCTTGCCAGTTGCCGTACTCATCGACATGCAAGTCATGATATTCTATACAACACATGATCATCTCATACATCACATATATCACATCATGTAATTGGCCATATCACCTCATAACATACCCTGCAAAAACAAGTTAGACGTCCTCTAATTGTTGTTGCATGTTTTACGTGGCTGCTATGGGTATCTAGCAAGAACAATTCTCACCTACGCATAAACCACAACGGTGATACATAAGTTGCTTTTCAACCTTCTCAAGGACCGCCTTTGTCGAATCCGATCCAACTAAAGTAGGAGAAACTGCCACCCGCTAGCCATCTTTTGCAACAAGTTGCAGTTAAGGGAACCGGTCTCTCGTATGCGTACGAGTAATGTTGGTTGCGGGCCGCTTCATCCCACAATATCATTGAACCAAAACACGACCAAGGGAGGAAGCAATCTAAGCATCAACGCCCACAAACTCTTTGTGTTCTACTCGAGATATCATCTACACATAGACCTAGCTCATGATGCCACTGTTGGGGAACGTCGCATGGGAAACAAAAAAATTCCTAAGTTCACGCAAGACCTATCCATGGTGATGAGCATCTATGAGAGGGAGATTGGATCTACATACCCTTGTAGATCGCTAAGCGGGAAGCATTAAGAAACGCGGTTGGTATAGTCGAACGTCTTCCTGATCCAAATCACCGAGCGTCCTGCGATCCAATCACAATCCGTCCCGATCAAGCACCAAAGGGACGGCACCTCCGTGTTCAGCACACATATAGCTTGACGACGATCTCCGCCTTCTTGATCCAACAAGAGGGATCAGAGAGGTAGAAGATTTCTCCGGCAGCGTGACGGCGCCGCGGCGATGGTGGTGGAGCAATTCCGGCAGGGCTTCGCCTAAGCACTGCAGAAAACCGATCTATAGGAGAAATTATGCACTAGAGGAACGGGTAGCACGTGGCTGAAAATCTAGTTCAAAAACCCTAAAACCTCTAGTATATATAATAGGAATAGAGGAGGAGGCTTGGCCCAAGGGCCAAGCCACCTAGGCATCGGCCGAACCAAGAGGAGAGGAGGATTCCTCCTCCAATCCTAGTAGGACTAGGACTCCTCCTTATTTTTGCCTTTTTGCCTTTTCCCACTTTTTTCTCTTTGGGATTTTCTTCCCAGCCGCATGGGCCTTGTGTGTGACTTCCACCATCCCACTAAGGGCTGGTATTCACTTTTCCACAGCCCATGTAGCCTCTTGGGTCGAAATACCCCTCCCGATGGTCTCCCGGTACACTACCGACACTCCCGGTACACTACCGACACTCCCGATACACTACCGATGAGCCCGAAACTTTTCCGGCGACCAAAATAGGACTTCCTATATATCAATCTTTACCTCCTGACCATTCCGTAGCTCCTCGTGATGTCCAGGACTCCGAACAACCTTCGCTCACCACCATGCATAACTCTATACTACCGAAACATCACCAAACCTTAAGTGTGCAAACCCTGCGGGTTCGAGAACTATGTAGACATGACCGAGACACCTCTACGGTCAATAACCAATAGCGGGATCTGGATGCCCATATTAGTTCCTACATATTCTATGAAGATCTTTATCGGTCGAACCTCTATGTCAAGGATTCAGTTAATCCCGTATGATGTTCCCTTTGTTCTTCGATATGTTACTTGCCCAAGATTCGATCGTCGGTATCTCCATACCTAGTTAAACCTCGTTATCGGCAAGTCTCTTTACTCGTTCTGCAATACAATATCCCGTGACTAACACTTAGTCACATTGCTTGCAAGGCATATTGTGATGTTGTATTACCGAGTGGGCCCTCAGATACCTCTCCGTCACACGGAGTAACAAATCCCAGTCTTGATCCATGCTGTAACATCCCAAAATTTCATTTTGGAATGTTATGAAATATAGCTATGCATCATCATCATTTTGTTTGAATGTAATGAATTTGTTGAAGTGCTTCTTTTGATTTTTTGAAAGGCCATTTCAATTTTCCCATATATTTGTTTCACCTATTTGAAAACCTTTGGAAATGTTCAAAGAAAGAGGGGAGTAACATGACACTCCACACCAGGGGCATCTTGGTGAAATATTTGAGCAATAAAACCAGGGGTTTATTTGAAAGTTTATCTCAAAAGGATTTAAAATCAATTAGGCATTTTTCTGAAAATAAATTTTAAAAAGATATTCAATATGATAGAGGAAAAATGTTCATTAAATAGCATTAATTCTCCTGATCATTTTGATATATATATTTCCTATGTTTGGAAATATTCTGAATGCATTAAAGAGTTTTTATTGCGCTGGAAATAGAAAAGGAAATGTTTTAAACCGAATCGGGCCGACCCACAGTCTTTAATTCCCGAAAATACTCCGGGTGGGCCACCGACGCGCTAACCACGCCTCCCACCCTCACTGACGCGCGGGACCCACCGTCCGATCGCGGCGTCATCGCGCTCATCCCCTTCCCCGCGCTCGACCACCGTCGCCGGAGATCCCTCTCCGCGGATCTCGCCCCTCGTGCCCTCCCCGACCACCGCACCGCCCCTATATAAAGCCCCGTCCCTCCTCTCTTCATTCCACACCCGAAACCCTCTCTTCCCTCGCCGGAACGCTGCCCCAGACCTCACCGGAGTTTGGCACCCAACCGGACCTCCCCGAGCTCATGCCCGTCGCCACACTCACCCCCAGCCCCCTCCGACGCCACCAATCGACGCCAGAGCCTCGCTGCCGCCGTTTGAAGCCTTCGGACGCCGCCCTCGACCATCGTACCATCGTTACCGAGCACCTCCGACCATCGGCAGCTGTCGACCTCGCCGGAGACCTCGACCCCCTCTTTGTAAGCCGCCATCTCCACCCGTAGCCGTCCGATCCCAATCCAACGCGCGAGATTAGATCTATTTAACAAACGAACCGGTACGCATTAGTTGTCGGTCGTCCGCTCGCTAGCTCCCGCACGCACGCCCTCGCGGCCAATCACAGCATGCCACGTCACCCTATCCGTTAGTTAGGTTAGTTTTTCTTTTTCTTTTCTGTTTTAGAAAACAGAATGTATTCTGTTTTTGTTTTCATCATATCTTTTAAAATATTTGGTGTTTTTAGTTAATTATTTGTGAATTAGTTCACAAATTTGTTTTAGTTTATGTCTGTATGCTTAGATTTCAAATTTGAACTTTAAATTTTGAATCTAATCAAATTTGTTTAAATTACTAAAATCTATATAACATGAGTTGAAAAATTTATTTTTGAGTGAATCTTTTTGCCACTAGTTTGTATTAGTTAGACCTATCATCCTACATAGTTTGAGAATTTTTAGAGTAAATTTGGTTAATCTTTTTAACAAAAACAGAACCTGTTTGGTTTTTAATGTAGTTTAGTTTTTTAATTTTTATTTAATTTGAACCTGAATTAGTTTAACTTTTGTTATTAGATTTCATTAGGTTCTGTTGATTCAACATTAGGTGTATTATTTTTGTTAATAAAATATTTTTTTAATTTGTTTTGTGTTCTAATTTGAATAGGTACATCTTATATTTCACCTTTAGTAGTGTTTAGAAAAAAAATTGTAGTAACTCTTTTTGCACAAACAAATTTTTATAATGAAAAACTTTCTGTTTTCTAATAAAAAATTTATATTTAATTTTCTGTTATCTAAATGCCTAGTTGCTCAAAACAAATTTTTGACTTGTCATGTTTTAGTAGAGTTTTGACACCAAAAATTTTAGAGTCTTATACTTTGAGTGATTATTCTTTTGATGGTGCTATTGTTTGTTGAAGTATTTATTTACCTTGATGCTGTATGAATTGTATTGTGTTTATGCTTATTGTGTGCTCTTGTTTGATTCGTTAGATCATTCGGAGTGCGAAGCTTGTTATCTAGACTCACTTGAATACGAGGATCGTCAGCAAGGCAAGTCACTTTAACCATGTATACCTATGTTTTTAATGCATTAGTTCTACCATCTCCCCAATTACATGCAAAGTAGGTAAATTGGAAACTTGGTTACTTGATGTAGTATCATGTGGTAGGCACCCCTCAAGCCCTTTGACACATTGGCCCCGGGAAACGTTGATTTAAATTTTGCTATGCTATTAGTAGATGGGGTTGGTTGTGTGATTCATGAGAGTTGTGAGTTAATAATTTCAAGACCTACAAGATGATCAAGACTTCAAGACTCATAGTTTTAAACATACCTCTGGGTGGATGATGGTTGAACGGCGCCCTGGAGTAACCAGTGGTTAGCCTAGATGATGCTGGAGAAGTGCCATTATTCATGCGGAAAGGTCCACCCAGGCACAAAGAGATGGATGGATGCTTCAAGACCCAAGGCTTACCTGCACAGCCACAAGCCATTATGGGCTCTGGCTTGGTTGGATATCGTGGTGACCCTGGACAGGCGGTGCTACGAGATGTAGAAGAACGGTAGGAAAAGAGGGGCACTGACAGAGTCTCGGGGAAACTCTTTAGAAGACCATGTTTCGGTCATCCGTTTCTCAAACACCCTGAAGTGCGAGAAATCCAACGGAGGCGATCAAATCTTGTGGGGAACGTGTGCAAAACTCTACAGAGTACCCAAACCTAATCGATTAGCCGTGTCCACGGTCATGGACAGTTTGAGCCAAAGGAACTGAAACTATCTGGAACTCTCAACACAATTAATTACATTGATGTGGGTATTAGTGTCAACTTGGGTATGAGAATTGGTTGGTGGAACCATCTCATTAATCAAGCAACATTATAGTAATTATCCTTTTGCCCTCTCTTGTTGTAGGAAAAATTGGCTTTATGCAAAAACTTACTACCCCCACCTGCCATATATGCATATAGAATAGATGATTACTTTACCCCCTCTTTTGTGACATTGCCGGCATATTCAATATGCTGACCTATACGGCTGCAATGCATAATGTTGCAGAGTACTTTTCCGACCAGGAGTGAGGATACGCTCTACGCTCGGTGAGATGCCCTTGGAGTCAGATGGACTCAACTACCTTTGAGCTTCCGCAAGATTAGTTATTCTCATGAGTTGGCCTTCAGCCACTTTATTGTAATTCTTATTGTAATAAAGAACTCGATATGAGATTTCGATTAATTAATGTTGTGTATTTCCCTTTGATATATACATTGATGTACCGTGTGTGTACCAGCATGATCTTGGGATGGTACAGAAACACCGGAGATTCGACCTTTCAGGTCGGGTCGCTACAGAAATGGTATCAGAGCACATGCTGACCGTAGGACGTAACCTCTAGGATTGGAAAAAGCCTTAGGATTTATTTCTCTTTTGCCTTTAAAATTCTAATACTCTCATCTACTCGTTTTTGACTTCCCTCGGATTTATTTCAAAATTTATAGATGGCCACCTTCATCCCAGTTTTGATCATGGAGTTTTGTCAGCCTGACGCGACGATGCCCTTTGGCAAGGAGCTCATGACTATCGTCAGGGACGTAAGGATTGCCTTACCAAGAATCACCGGGACTCCTATCATGTCTTTTCCACAATACGAACGCTACAGGATCGAGGTGCACATCCCCAGGAAGACCTTTGGAAATCGTAAGGAACCCATCGACTTCAAGTTTGTGGCACCCAGCTGGATACTTGGGAGAGACATGGCAATTCACCGTGCCCTTGGACGTATTCAGGAGGAATACAGGGGTGGACCCATTTCACCAAGACTCGGCGTGGTTTGTCGCAGGGATGCCAATGGAAATATCATAACCACTCCCATTGAAGACACCACCATTTCCTATATCTAGACTCTGGAGATGCACATGAGGACCTTGGAGCTTCGGGTACGTGCCGACATGAAGACGATCAAGAGGCTGATGAACTGCGAGATTGACCTCGAAGCTGACCTACGGGAAGCCAAGTACGAGCATGAGTATGAAGTGAAGGATCTCTTAGAGAGGATCGATAAGCTGAACACTCGCATTGCAACTCTGGAGGAACAGATGGACATGGGTGAAAATCTTCATCCAGAAGGAGAGATGGCTCCCTTGATCAGCAACGATGATGACTATGAGGAGAGCACCACCGGAGGAGGCCACTTCACCATGTACTTTTGAGGAGAACTTTAGTTATGCCCCATGTATCTTTATTTTCGTCGTTAAAGCGTAGGTCGATGCTTAGTTTGATTTGGAGATTTGTATCTCGATGTTTGAACCTTGAGTTGAATCAATGAATGAGTGTTTGGTGTGATATGTTTGTTGCATTGCATATGGGTAGTGAATTTCCTTTTAGGTCATTGTTCTATTCTAATTCTCACCCCTCTGAAAACAGCAAGATGCCTTCGCGACGTGAGCCCGACTTCACTTTCCCGTCGAAACTCACACAACTCCTCCAGCAGCAAAACACCCTGATGCAGCTGTTGATTCAGAACCAGACCAACAACCACAATAACCACCCTCCACCTCAAGGCGACAACCTCACCCGTTTTCTGAGGCTGAATCCACCAACTTTCTCCAGCAGCACTGATCCCATTGTGGCAGATGATTGGCTCCGCAAGATGGAGAGGGAACTCACCACCGCTGGATGCACTGAGGCTGAAAAGGTGCGCTTTGCTGCCCATCAACTGGAGGGACCAGCAGCTTCATGGTGGGAGAACTACACCACCACGTACCCCATTGCTAGTGTGACTTGGGAGCAGTTCAAGCTAGCTTTCTGCACTGCTCATGTCTCAGCTGGAGCCATGAGTCTGAAGAAGCGTGAGTTTTGCAACTTACGCTAGGGGAACCGTTTCGTGGCCCAGTATGTGGATGATTTCAGCACGTTGGCTCGTTATGCACCAGGAGATGTGGCCGATGATGCAGCCAAACAAGAGAAGGTCTTGGAAGGACTCAACGATGAGTTGAGCGTGCAACTGATGGTGGCTACTTTCAGCAACTACCAGGAGCTGGTAGACAAGGCCCTCGTCTTGGAGGGGAAACAACAGCAAATCGAGAACCGCAAGAGGAAGTATGCCCAGGGGAAGTCTAACTCTGGAGCTCAACAGAAGCCCCGCTACTCCCCATACTCAGGAAATACCGGATCAAGGACCGGTAAGTACGGAGGACACACTCATCCCGTGCACAACCATGGAGGCCATAACCATGGAGGAAATGGGAACAATCGTCCCAACAATGGCAACTTCAAGAATGGGAATGGAAGTGGGAATGGCAACCAACACCGTCCCGCTCCAGCTCAGAAGGATCTGAACCATATCACCTATTTCAAGTGCGAGAAGACAGGGCACTATGCCACTGAATGCTCTCAGAACAAGCAAGGAAATGGAAACGGCAACAACAATGGAAACTCCTCAGCTAAGAATCCAAATACTTTTCCTCGTGCTCAAGTGAACCACCTTGATGTGGAAGAAGTCTATGATCAGCCCGAGACTGTGGTTGGTAAGTTTCTATTGAATTCACATTCAGTTACAGTACTTTTTGATTCTGGTGCAACTCATTCATTCATATCAAGGGTAGTTGTGGAAAAGTATGGTTTACCCACCAGAACCCTTAGTCAGCCCATTAAGGTCAATTCCCTAGGAGGTATGATGATGGCAGGGATAGGATGCCACGCCTTGAAACTCCACATAGGAAACCATGTTTTTCCTACCAACCTCATCGTCTTAGAATCCCAAGGATTGGATGTAATCCTAGGCATGGATTGGATGACCAAGTATGAAGGAAACCTTCATTGCCCCAGCAAGTCTATTTCACTCACCACTCCAGAGAATAAGAGGATTAAGTATGTATCCCAACGTACCCAGATGAGTGCTCGGTTAAATTCCCTCACAGGAGTTGTTCAGGAGGAAGTGCCGGTTGTACAAGACTTTCCAGATGTATTCCCGACGGAATTACCAGGCATGCCACAAGATAGGGAGATTGAGTTTCTGATAGAGCTACTACCAGGAACAGCCCCAATTTCCAAGAGACCCTATCGGATGCCCGCAAATGATTTAGTAGAAATCAATAAGCAGATTAAGGAGTTATTGGATAAGGGATATATTCGCCCAAATTCTTCACCTTAGGGAGCCCCGGTTCTTTTGGTGGAGAAGAAAGATAAAACCTTGAGGATGGTGGTCGATTATCGTGCATTGAATGAGGTGACTATCAAGAATAAGTACCATCTGCCGATGATTAATGACATGTTTGATCAGCTAGTAGGCGCCAAAGTATTCTCCAAGATCGATCTTCGATCAGGTATCACCAACTGAAGATTCGTGAACAGGATATACCCAAAACAGCCTTCACCACAAGGTATGGCTTATATGAGTATACGATCATGTCCTTTGGTTTGACTAATGCTCCTGCCTACTTCATGAATATGATGAACAAGGTGTTTATGGAATATTTGGACAAGTTTGTCGTGGTGTTCATCGATGACATTTTGATATTCTCCAAGAGCGAGGAAGAACACAAGGAACACTTGCGTTTAGTTCTGGAGAAGCTTAGAGAGCATCAGTTATATGCCAAGTTCAGTAAATGTGAATTTTGGCTGACGGAAGTCGGATTCCTTGGACACATTATTTCCGTAGAAGGAATAGCAGTAGACCCCGCTAAGGTTGAAGCAGTCACTGAGTGGAAGTCACCCACCTCAGTTAAGGAGATCCGCAGTTTTCTCGGACTTGCCGCATATTACCGGAGATTCATTCAGAATTTCTCAAAGATTGCCAAGCCCATGACAGAATTGTTGAAGAAAGAGTCTAAGTATATCTGGACTGAGGAATGTGAGGCTAGTTTCCAGGAGTTGAAGAAACGTTTGGTCATAGCCCCAGTGTTGATACTGCCAAATATTCGGAAGGACTTCCAGGTTTATTGTGACGCATCACGTCAAGGACTTGGAGGAGTACTCATGCAGGAGGGAAAAGTTGTAGCCTATGCATCCAGACAGCTACGACCCCATGAGTTGAATTATGCCACCCATGATTTGGAACTAGCAGTCATAGTGCACGCACTCAAGACCTGGAGACACTTCCTTATCGGAAACAGTTCTGATGTTTACACTGATCATAGGAGCCTGAAGTATATCTTCACACATAAGGAGTTGAACCTCAGACAAAGGAGATGGTTAGAGTTAATCAAGGACTATGACATGAGACTGCATTACCATCCAGGAAAGGCAAATGTTGTGGCAGATGCTTTGAGTCGGAAGAGTTATGTGAACACACTCATAGTCGAAGGATTACCCCAGGAGTTAACCGATGATCTCAGAGAGCTTCAGTTAGAGATAGGTCCAAAAGGATATTTTGCCACACTAGAGATTCAGTCCACCTTGACCGAAAGAATTCGGGAAGCCCAGAAATCGGACAAGGAGATAGCTGAGATAAAGCAGAGAATGAAAGAAGGAAAAGATAAAGACTTCCGTGAAGATGAACAAGGTACTCTATGGTTTGAGAACCGAATCTATGTGCCCAATGACCCAGAGCTCAGGAAGTTGATACTTCAAGAAGCCCACGATTCACCATACTCGATACACCCAGGCAACACCAACATGTACCTAGATTTTAAGGAAAGTTACTGGTGGACAGGAATGAAGAAGGATATTGCCGAACATGTTGCGGTATGTGATGTTTGCCAGCGAGTAAAGGCGGAACATCAGAAACCAGCAGGGTTACTCCAACCTTTGCCGATACCCGAGTGGAAATGGGATAAGCTTGGTATGGACTTCATCACAGGACTACCTAGGACCCGTTCAGGATATGATTCCATTTGGGTAGTGGTCGATCGCTTGACCAAGGTGGCTCATTTCATTCCAGTAAAGACCACCTATACCAATGCTAAGTTAACCAAGATATACATGACCAGGATCATATGTCTGCATGGAGTTTCGAGGAGTATCATATCAGATAGAGGAACACAATTTACATCAAAGTTTTGGCATCAGCTACATGAAACTTTGGGTACAAGGCTGGAGTTCAATACAACTTTTCATCCGCAGACCGATGGACAGACTGAGAGAGTCAACCAGATTCTGGATGACATGTTGAGAGCTTGTGCGCTAGACTATGGGTCCAGTTGGGATGACAACTTACCATACACAGAGTTCTCGTACAACAACAGTTATCAGACCAGTCTGAAGATGGCCCCTTTTGAAGCTTTATACGGAAGGAGGTGCAGAACACCATTGATGTGGGATGGTGTTGGAGACCGAAAACTCTTTGGTCCCGATCTTATCCGAGATTCTGAAGAAAAGGTCAAACTGATTTGAGATCGACTCAAGATAGCTCAATCTAGGCAAAAGAGCTATGCTGATAACAAACGCAAGGAGGTGACATATGAAGTGAGAGATCGAGCATATCTTCGTGTGTCCCCACTTCGAGGAATCAAGAGGTTTGGTGTTAAAGGAAAGTTAGCACCCAAATTCATAGGCCCCTACAAAATACTTGAACATAGAGGCGAAGTTGCATACAAGTTGGAATTGCCGGAAGGACTGTCCGGAGTTCATGATGTATTCCATGTTTCCCAGCTGAAGAAATGCCATGCTGAGATGGCTGATATTCCTTTGAGAGACACAATGCCCCTAGAGGCCATACAACTTGACGGTGACCTGACCTACGAGGAGAAGCCTGTCAGAATCCTCAAGACTGCCAATAGAGTTACCCGAAGCAAGACCATCAAGTTCTGTAAGGCTTTGTGGAGTCACCACACCGAGGAAGAAGCCACCTGGGAACGCGAAGCAGATCTTCGTAGAGACCACCCGCACCTATTTTCTAGCCAACCCGAATCTCGAGGGCGAGATTCATCTTAAGGTGGGTAGATTTGTAACATCCCAAAATTTCATTTTGGAATGTTATGAAATATAGCTATGCATCATCATCATTTTGTTTGATTTTAATGAATTTGTTGAAGTGCTTCTTTTGATTTTCTGAAAGGCCATTTCAATTTTCCCATATATTTGTTTCACCTATTTGAAAACCTATGGAAATGTTCAAAGAAAGAGGGGAGTAACATGACACTCCACACTAGGGGCATCTTGGTGAAATATTTGAGCAATAAAACCAGGGGTTATTTGAAAGTTTATCTCAAAAGGATTTAAAATCAATTAGGCATTTTTCTGAAAATAAATTTTAAAAATATATTCAATATGACAGAGGAAAAATGTTCATTAAATAGCATTAATTCTCCTGATCATTTTGATATATATATTTCCTATGTTTGGAAATATTTTGAATGCATTAAAAGAGTTTTTATTGCACTAGAAATAGAAAAGGAAATGTTTTAAATCGAATCGGGCCGACCCACAGTCTTTAATTCCCGAAACTACTCCGGGTCGGCCACCGACGCGCTAACCACGCCTCCCACCCTCACTGACGCATGGGACCCACCGTCCGACCGCGGCGTCAGCGCGCTCATCCCCTTCCCCGCGCCCGACCACCGTCGTCGGAGATCCCTCTCCGCGGATCTCACCCCTCGTGCCCTCCCTGACCACCGCATCGCCCCTATATAAAGCCCCATCCCTCCTCTCTTCGTTCCACACCCGAAACCCTCTCTTCCCTCACCGAAACGCTGCCCGAGACCTCGCCGGAGTTCGGCACCCAACCGGACCTCCCCGAGCTCGTGCCCGTCGCCACACTCACCCCCAGACCCCTCCGATGCCACCAATCGACGCCGGAGCCTCGCCGCCGCCGTTTGAAGCCTTCGGATGCCACCCCGACCACCGCACCGTCGTCCCCGAGCACCTCCGACCATCGGCCGCCGTCGACCTCGACCCCCTCTGTGTAAGCCGCCATCTCCATCCGTAGCCGTCCGATCCCAATCCAACGTGCGAGATTAGATCTATTTAACAAACGAACCGGTATGCGTTAGTTGTCGGTCGTCCGCTCGCTAGCTCCCGCGCGCACGCCCTCGCGGCCAACCACAGCATGCCATGTCACCCTGTCCGTTAGTTAGGTTAGTTTTTCTTTTTCTTTTCTGTTTTAGAAAACAGAATGTATTCTGTTTTTGTTTTCATCATATCATTTAAAATATTTGGTGTTTTTAGTTAATTCTTTTTGCATTAGTTCACAAATTTCTTGTAGTTTATGTCTGTATGCTTAGATTTCAAATTTGACATTTAAATTTTGAATCTAATCAAATTTGTTTAAATTACTAAAATCTGTATAACATGAGTTTAAAAATTATTTTTGAGTGAATCTTTTTGCCACTAGTTTGTATTAGTTAGACCTATAATCCTGCATAGTTTGAGAATTTTTAGAATAAATTTGGTTAATCTTTTTAACAAAAACAGAACTTGTTTGGTTTTTAATGTAGTTTAGTTATTTTAATTTTTATTTAATTTGAACCTGAATTAGTTTAACTTTTGTTATTAGATTTCATTAGGTTCTATTGATTCAACATTAGGTGTATTATTTTTTGTTAATAAAATATTTTTTAATTTGTTTTGTGTTCTAATTTGAATAGGTACATCTTATATTTCACCTTTAGTAGTGTTTAGAAAAAAATTGTAGTAACTCTTTTTGCACAAACAAATTTTTATAATGAAAAACTTTCTGTTTTCTAATAAAAAATTATATTTACTTTTCTGTTATCTAAATGCCTAGTTGCTCAAAACAAATTTTTGACTTGTCATGTTTTAGTAGAGTTTTGACACCAAAGTTTTAGAGTCTTATACTTTGAGTGATTATTCTTTTGATGGTGCTATTGTTTATTGAAGTATTTATTTACCTTGCTGCTGTATGAATTGTATTGTGTTTATGCTTATTGTGTGCTCTTGTTTGATTCGTTAGATCATTCGGAGTGCGAACCTTGTTATCTAGAGTCACTTGAATACGAGGATCGTCAGCAAGGCAAGTCACTTTGACCATGTATACCTATGTTTTTAATGCATTAGTTCTACCATCTCCCCAATTGCATGCAAAGTAGGTAAATTGGAAACTTGGTTACTTGATGTAGTATCATGTGGTAGGCACCCCTCAAGCCCTTTGACACATTGGCCCCGGGAAACCTTGATTTAAATTTTGCTATGCTATTAGTAGACGGGGTTGGTTGTGTGATTCATGAGAGTTGTGAGTTAATAATTTCAAGACCTACAAGACGATCAAGACTTCAAGACTCCGAGTTTTCAACATACCTCTGGGTGGATGATGGTTGAACGGCGCCCTGGAGTAACCAGTGGTTAGCCTAGATGATGTTGGAGAAGTGTCAGTATTCATGCGGAAAGGTCCTCCCAGGCACAAAGAGATGGATGGATGCTTCAAGACCCAAGGCTTACCTGCACAGCCACAAGCCATTATGGGCTCTGGCTTGGTTGGATATCATGGTGACCCTGGACAGGCGGTGCTACGAGATGTAGAAGAACGGTAGGAAAAGATGGGCACTGACAGAGTCTCGGGGAAACTCTTTAGAAGACCATGTTTCGGTCATCCGTTTCTCAAACACCCTAAAGTGCGAGAAATCCAACGGAGGCGATCAAATCTTGTGGGGAACGTGTGCAAACTCTGCAGAGTACCCAAACCTAATCGATTAGCCGTGTCCATGATCATGGACAGTTTGAGCCAAAGGAACTGAAACTATCTAGAACTCTCAACACAATTAATTACATTGATGTGGGTATTAATGTTAACTTGGGTATGAGAATTGGTTGGTGGAACCATCTCATTAATCAACCAACATTGTAGTAATTATGCTTTTGCCCTCTCTTGTTGTAGGAAAAATTGGCTTTATGCAAAAACTTACTACCCCCACCTGCCATATATGCATATAGAATAGATGATTACTTTACCCCCTCTTTTGTGACATTGCCGGCATATTCAATATGCGGACCTATACGGCTGCAACGTATCATGTTGCAGAGTACATTTTCGACCAGGAGTGAGGATACGCTCTACGCTCGGTGAGATGCCCTTGGAGTCAGATGGGCTCAACTACCTTTGAAGCTTCCGCGAGATTAGTTATTCTCATGAGTTGGCCTTCAGCCACTTTATTGTAATTCTTATTGTAACAAAGAACTCGATATGAGATTTCGATTAATTAATGTTGTGTGATTTCCCTTTGATATATACATTGATGTACCGTCTGTGTACCAGCATGATCTTGGGATGGTACAGAAACACCGGAGATTCGACCTTTTAGGTCGGGTTGCTACACATGCCAACCCAACAGACACCCTCGGAGATACCTGTAGAGCACCTTTATAGTCACCCAGTTACGTTGCGATGTTTGATACACACAAGGTACTCTTCCGGTGTCCGTGAGTTGCATGATCTCATGGTCATAGAAACATATACTTGACATGCAGAAAATAGTAGCAACAAACTGACACGATCATATGCTATGTTTGTAGTTTGGGTCTTCTCCATCACATCATTCTCCTAATGATGTGATCCCGTTATCAAATGACATCACATGTCAATGGCTAGGAAACCTTGACCATCTTTGAGCAACGAGCTAGTTCACTAGAGGCATACTAGGGGCAAACTGTTGTCTATTTACCCACACATGTAATGTGTTTACAATCAATACAATTATAGCATGGATAATAAACGATTATCATGAACAAGGAAATATAATAATAAACACTTTATTTATTGCCTCTAGGGCATATTTCCAACACTATATGACTCATGTTCGACCTTTCGGTCTCTTGTGTTCCGAGGCCATGTCTGTACATGCTAGGCTCTTCAAGTTTTACCCGAGTGTTCCGCATGTGCAACACTGGCTTGCACCCGTTGTATGCGAACGTAGAGTCTATCACAACCGATCATCATGTGGTATCTCGGAACGACGGACTTTTGCAACGGTGCACACTCGGGGAGAACACAATTTTATCTTGAAATTTTAGTGAGGGATCACCTTATAATGCTACCATCATCCTAAGCATAATAAGATGCATAAAAGGATTAACATCACATGCGAATCATAAGTGACATGATATGGCCATGATCTTGTGCTTTTGATATCCATCTTTAAAGCACCTGCATGATCTCCATCGTCACTGGCATGACACCACGATCTCCATCATCTTGATCTCCATCAATGTGTTGCCATCAGGGTCATCGCGCCCACCATGATTCTACTACTATTGCTACCACTTAGCAATAAAGTAAAGCATTACATAGCGCTTAATGATTGACACACGGGTCATACAATAATTAAAGACAACCCTGTGGCTCCTGCCGGTTGCCGTATTCATTGACATGCAACTCATGATATTCTATACAAAACATGATCATCTCATACATTACATATATCTCATGATGTGATTGGTCATATCATATCACAACATACCCTGCAAGAACAAGTTAGATGTCCTCTAATTGTTGTTTCATGTTTTACGTGGCTGCTATGGGTATCTAGTAAGAACGATTCTTACCTACGCAAAACCACAACGGTGATACACAAATTTCTTTTCAACCTTCTCAAGGACCGCCTTTGTCGAATCCGGTCCAACTAAAGTGGGAGAGGCAGACACCCGCCAGCCATCTTTATGCAATAAAGTCACATGTGAGACGATGAAACCAGTCTCTCGTACGTGGACGAGTAAGGTTGGTACGGGCCGCTTCATCCCACAATACCGTTGAATCAAGAAAAGACCAAGGGAGGAAGCAGTCTGAATATCAACGCCCACAAACTCATTGGTGTTCTACTCGTGATCTCATCTACGCATAAACCTAGCTTTGATACCATTGTTGGGAAATGTTGCATGGGAAACAAAATTTTCCTACGCACACGCAAGATCTATCCATGGTGATGAGCATCTACGAGAGGGAGAGTGGATCTACATACCCTTGTAGATCGCTAAGCGGGAAGCGTTAAGAAATGCGGTTGACGTAGTAGAACGTCTTCGCGATCCAAATTGCTAGCCGTCTCGCGATCCGATCACGATCCATCCGTGATCCAATCACGATCCGTCCCACGATCTAATCACGGTCCTTTCGATCTAGCATTGAATGGATGGCACTTCCGCGTTTAGCACACGTATAGCTCGATGATGATCTTCACCTTCCTGATCCAGAAGGAGGGAGAGTAGAGGTAGATGAGTTCTCTGGCAGCAGGACGACGTGGTGGTGGTGGTGGTGGAGTTGTCCCGGCAGGGCTTCGCCAATCACAACCGAGACGATGTTGTGGAGAACAGACCTAGAGGGAGAGAGAGGCAGTCGTGGATTTTAGGGGCTGCCCTCAAAAACCCTTCAGCATATATAGGGTGGAGGGAGGAGGAGGCAGCCCTAGGTTTTCCCCTATTCGACCGAACCAAGGAGGAGGAATCCTCCCCCACTCAGATTCCTCCTCCCACGAGGGAGGTGGAGTCCTGGGAGGATTCCCCACTTGGCTTTCCTCCTTCCTATTCACATGGGCCCTTAGAGGCTGGCTTGCCGAGCTCACTAAGGGCTGGTGTGATACCCCTAAAGCCCATGTGGGCCCCTGGAGTGGGTGTTCCCTCCCGATGGACTCTCGGAACCTTCCCGACACCCACGGTACACTACCGGAAATACCCGAAACTTTTCCGGTGACCAAAACGGGACTTCCTATATGTCAATCTTTACCTCCGGACCATTTCGGAGCTCCTCGTGAGATCCGGGACTCCATACAACCTTTGGTCACCAACATACATAACTCAATACTATCAAAACGTCACTGAACCTTAAGTGTGCAGACCCTTTGGGTTCGAGAACTATGTAGATATGACCGAGACACCTCTATGGTCAATAACCAATAGCGGGATTTGGATGCCCATATTGGTTCGTACATATTCTACGCAGATCTTTATCGATTGAACCTCTATGGCAAGGATTCAGTTAATCATGTATGTAGTTCCCTTTGTTCTTCGGTATGTTACTTGCCCGAGATTTGATCGTCGGTATCTCTATACCTAGTTCAATCTCGTTACCGGCAAGTCTCTTTACTCGTTCCGTAATACAAGATCATGTGGCTAACTCTTTAGTCACTTTGCTTGCAAGGCTCATTGTGATGTTGTATTACTGAGTGAGCCCTGAGATACCTCTGCGTCACACGGAGTAACAAATCCCAGTCTTGATCCATGCCAACCGAACAGACACCCTCAGAGACACCTGTAGAGCACCTTTATAGTCACCCAGTTATGTTGCGGCATTTGATACACACGAGGTACTCCTCCGGTGTCAGTGAGTTGCATGATCTCATGGTCATAGGAACATATACTTGACATGCAGAAAACTATAGCAATAAACTGACACGATCATATGCTATGTTTATAGTTTGGATCTTATCTATCACATCATTCTCCTAATGATGTGATCCCGTTATCAAATGACATCTCATGTCTATGGCTAGGAAACCTTGACCATCTTTGATCAACGAGCTAGTCTATTAGAGGCATATTAGGGACACCGTGTTGTCTATGTACCCACACATGTATCTGAGTTTCCAATCAATACAATTATAGCATGGATAATAAACGATTAACATGAACAACGAAATATGACAATAACTATTTTTTTATTGCCTCTAGGGCATATTTCTAACACTACTCTCTTCTCTGTCTCCTTCAGAAAAAGAAATCTAAGGAAATTGGTGTTGAATAAACAAAACCACACCAAACGAGTCATGAGTTTTTAGAGCTTATGCGCAGCATCACAGGACACCACTTCATTGTATGCAGAACGATGAACCGATCAAGAAAGATGAAGTAGACATGCACAAGTTCAAGAGCGAGGTTAGACAAGCATGCATGTATCATTATATCAACGTGATCATAGTTTAGTTGTTGCTACTTCAATAACGTCACAAGGGTAATCCGGCTGGAACTGAGGGCCTTTGATCCGACCAATCAAGCACAAGATATATAGATGAGTGGTCCATTAATATTAGGAGAGGAATCTCGGTAAACTCTTTCTCTAAGCAAGTTAGTTCTAATTCATTGATCTGCTGAATCAAGAACAAGTTGGGTTCTTATCGAACCTAGTATAGTATGTCTCCTTCTTAAGTTACCGACTTATTCTTGTATGACATATTTAGATAGTATATCCGGCCTCGGCATCACGCCTGCTGCTGGTTTCTCCCCGTCCGCTAAGACAAGTATACCATTGTCATACCATCTCTTCCTCTAACGGGGCGCAGTCCATTAATACTCCTTATGTGCCGCGTTGGTGTGGGGGAGATCACGGATGCATGGAGGGACAACAGGATCCCTGGAGATGGATTACTCCGGCCGGTGACATGTCTTGTGGATGATCTGTCGTGCTTGGTTAGTGACTATATCGACCAGAGTGCGTGGATGTGGGACATGCCAAAGCTGAAAGCATATTTTACACCAATGGATGTCGATGTGATCCAAAACATTCCTAAAAGAAGTTGTCCTGAGCTACAACTAAGCCCAAAACATCTTCCTCTATCTCAACTTTGTTCTTTTTCTCATGCAAACGGCTTTTGAGCATATAAAAGATTATCGGAAAGGCCAAATGAGTCACTTTTACCCCTATCCGGCACTCAACTGATTGAAAAATAGAGTAGTCTAGTCAGGTTATGAGACATATTAGAAAGAGTTTATTAGTCTCATGGATCAAGAGGCAAGGCCAGGCAACGGTTCAGGCAGAGCCACCAGGCCTTACTGCTCCTTATCTCATTTCTTTGGAAATGCGAACCTAATTCATATGGAACTCTTGGTACATTTCTTTTTCACTCTTGCCCCGATGAAAGCACACAATGTAGATCCATGCATGGGAGCTAGTTCAATGGGCCTCTCGGCAAAATCGCCTACTTTACTTTTTTATACGAAATTCGTTGCACGTAGATCTTCCATGTATTGGGAATCCATTCAACGACCGTCTGATTCTAATTCACTTCCATCCTTTAGCCATGTCTCTTGATCGATACCATCCATGTGTGTTTTATTTTTTATGAAAAGAAAATGCATTGCGACTTCCTCTTTTCTGATTTGCATCCAAGTAGATAAGAGAAGCTTGTGGGGATCATGAATAACAAACTTAGACCAGTTCATATTTGTGTAGGTTGGCCCTTGAAAAGGATACAAAAATCTGAGGTAGAGTGGAATTATTTTCTCAAATGCATTCCCTATAGATCGGTTTAGGCCATTTCTTGTAGCATACATTCAAAGATAAACCATTTATCCAATTTGCAGTTGTGTGCTGAGAAGGAAGGGGCAACAGACCCAACCGTTGCTCGTACTCAGTTTTATATGGAAGGTCCCAAGTCACCTAAAAACTAGAAAATTGACAGCGATCAATCTCAGGCAAAGTTATCAGAATCGCGACTCAACTCATAGAATCTTATGACCTTACGATCCAAACTAGTCCCTTCGATTCTATGATTTTTCTCATAGAATCTAAGTTTCTATGATTCACGATCCTACCAAAGGAGCTCCGATCTGATTCAGAATCTCGATTCTGACAACTTTGATCTCAGGGATTAGCCCATCTGATCTTTTATTTGATTGGGCGGTTTCGCTGAGCTTACTTTCTTGATGAGGTTCAAGGTATAGCAAGTAAGGCAATGCCTCCTCTTTGATTGCATAAATTGTTGACCTTAGAAAAGGTTCAACAAGAACTATAGCAATAACGTAGCTTCTCCAGTTCCATAGGTCAAGGTACAATGGTAGAACTTGTCTCCTTGTATGGCTACCTTAGGAAGATAGACCTATCCCTCGCTTATCACATGGCCATTTTCCCCCTCTACGAATGCCCAAAATAGAGTCAACTTTAAAAAATTCCCTCTGGCTATAGGCCGAAACCACGCTCAAGTGCTTCTATAAGTATTTCTTACTCAAATGTCGGTTGCTTTTTTAACGATAAAGCCGCCTCTACTATGCTTGCCATCAACTGATACTGATTTAGCTTCAGCGGAAGGATTGGGAATCAAGAGAACATGGGGGAGCAAGTAGCTACGCCTATCTCAACATCTAGGAAATGCTTAGTGAGGTGTCCCCGGTATTTACTAATTCTTGTTGTCCCTATATATCTGTAATGATCGCTCTGACTCTGGGCTGTATGATCTTCAGGATGCATAATAGGGGATTGCTTGTAAAAATGGACCAGCTCCGTATCAACAATCTATGTATCCACACATGCAATGTGTTTCGAGTCAATACAATTATAGCATGGATAATAAACAATTATCATGAACAAGGAAATTTAATAATAACCATTTTATTATTGCCTCTAGGGCATATTTCCAATAGTCTCCCACTTGCGCTAGAGTCAGTGATCTAGCTCACATCACTATGTGATTTACATTGTAATGAATCGAACACCCATACAGTTCTGGTGGTAATCATGTTTAGCCCTTGGAAGAGGTTTAGTCAATGGGTCTACAACATTTAGATCCGTGTGCACTTTGCAAATATTTATGTCCTCCTCCTTGATGTACTCGTGGATGGAATTGAAGCGTATCTTTATGTGTCTGGTCCTCTTGTGAAACCTTGGTTCCGTGGCTAGGGCAATGGCACCAGTGTTATCACAAAATAGATCCACAGGATTCAGTGCACTGGGCACTACTCCAAGATCTGTCATGAACTCCTTCATCCAGACACCTTCCTTCGCTGCCTTCAAGGCTGCGATGTACTCCGCTTCGCATGTAGAATCGGCTACCACGCTCTGCTTGGAACTGCACAAGCTTACCGCTCCCCCATTGCGAACAAATATGTATCCGGTTTGCGACTTAGAGTCATCCGGATCAGTGTCAAAGCTTGCATTGACGTAACCCTTTACGACGAGCTCTTGATCACCTCCATAAACGAGAAACATTTCCTTAGTCCTTTTCAGGTACTTAAGGATATTCTTGACCGTCGTCTAGTGCTCCATTCCTGGATCACTTTGAAACCTTCCGACCATACTTATGGCAAGGCTGACATCGGGTCTTGTGCACAGCATTGCATACATGATAGAGGCTATGGCTGAAGCATAGGGGATGACACTCATCTTCTCTCTATCTTCTGTAGTCACTGGGCATTGAGTCTTACTCAACTTCACACCTTGTAAAACATGCAAGAACCCCTTCTTGGACTGATCCATTTTGAACTTCTTCAAAACTTTATCAAGGTATGTGCTCTGTGAAAGTCCTATTAAGCGTCTCGATCTATCTCTATAGATCTTAATGCCTAATATGAAAGCAGCTTCTCCTAGGTCCTTCATTGAAAAACTCTTGTTCAAATATTCCTTCACGCTTTCCATCATTTCTATATTGTTTCCAATCAGCAATATGGCATCCACATATAATATTAGAAACGCTATACAGCTCCCACTCACTTTCTTGTAAATACAAGCTTATCCGTAAACTTGTATAAACCTGAACGTTTTGATCACCTCATCAAAGCGTGGATTCCAACTCCGAGATGCTTGCACCAGTCCATAAATGGATCACTGGAGTTCACAAACTTTGTTAGCATTCTCTGGATCGACAAAACCTTCCAGTTGTATCATATACAACTCTTCCTTATGGAAACCGTTAAGGAGCGTTGTTTTGACATCCATCTGCCAAATTTCACAGTCGAAATATGCAGCTATTGCTAACATGATCCTAACGGAGTAAAGCATCACTACGGGTGAGAAGGTCTCATCGTAGTCAACTCCTTGAACTTGTGAAAAACCCTTTGCCACAAGTCGAGCTTTATAGACGGTGACATTACCGTCCGCGCCCATCTTCCTCTTAAAGATCCATTTGTTCTAAATGGCCTTTTTCCCTTCAGGTAATACTTCCAAAGTCCATACTTTGTTTTCATACATGGATCCCATCTTGGATTTCATGGCCTCTAACCATTTCTCGGAATACGGGTCCATCATCACTTTTCTATAGCTCGTAGGTTCATCGTTGTCTAACAACATGACCTCTAAGACCGGGTTGTCGTACCACTCAGGAGCAGCACACGCCCTTGTCGACCTACGAGGTACAGTAATAACTTGATCCAAAGTTTCATGATCATCATCATTAACTTCCTCTTCAACTGTCGTAGGCTCCACAAAAACATCTTTCTACGCTGCGCTACTCTCTAGTTGAAACAAAGGTTCAACAACCTCATCAAGTTCTATCTTCCTCCCACTCAATTCATTCGAGAGAAACTCTTTCTCAAGAAATGTTCTGTTTTTAGCGACAAACACTTTGCCTTCGGTGAGATAGAAGGTATACCCAACTGTCACTTTTGGGTACCCAATGAAGACACATTTCCCCGCTCTGGGTTCCAGCTTTTCAGGCTGAAGCTTTTTGACATAAGCATCACATCCCCAAACTTTAAGAAATGACAACTTAAGTCATCAGTGAAGCTGAGAAAATAACGATATCCACCACATGCCTTAATGCTCATCGGACCGCACACATCAGTATGTATGATTTCCAACAAGTCACTTGCCCGTTCCATTGTACCAGAGAACAACGTTTTAGTCATCTTGCCCATGAGGCATGGTTCACATGTGTCAAGTGATTCAAAATCAAGTGACTCCAAAAGTCCATCAGCATGGAGCTTCTTCATGCGTTTTACACCAATATGACCTAAACGGAAGTGCCACAAGTGGTACTATCATTATGAACTCTACATCTTTTGGCATCAATGTTATTGAAAGTGCATTATATCGGCTAGAGGGGGTGAATAGGCGATTTTTTCAAATTCATCACTTGAGGAATTTCAACTTGAGGAATTTGAAATGTGATTAATAACTAGCAACGGGATGAGTAATCAAGTGCATGAGAAACACAATAGTAGCATAGTCATCATGATGAAATAAAGCATGCACAGATTACAAGTAGCGTGATACAGGATAAGCAAGTGAGGAACAAGGTAACTTGAAGAATTTGAGGTGAGGAAATTGTGAAAGTCTTCAGTCAAATTCTTCAAACAGTAACAATCAATTTCATCAACAAGTATATGAGGAAATAGAGGGGTTGAGGAAATAGAACTGGGTAGCTCGATGAACACAATGGTTTGATGACCCAGTTCCAACTGCGGTGACAATCGTACGTCTAGTTTGGAGCGGTCTGGTATTTAAACTAGAGGTTACACAGTCCCAAGACACACAATCCTTACTATATACTCCTTGAGCTAAGATCACAAAGTCCTCGCCCAACACTCATGGTAAGTCTTCAGGGTAGACTTCCAAAGCCCCCACAAACTGGTCACCCGGCGATCCACAATTGACTGCTGGATGCTCTAGACCAAGGTCACTCCGTGATCCCCAATTGACTGCAAGATGCACTAGACCATGACGCGTAACCGTTTGGAAGATACACAGTCTTCAAAAGTAACAAGCGTCAGTTCCACACAGGAACAATCTCTTCAGTGATGCTCAATCACTTTGGGTTTGGTGGTTTGGTTTTGGGTTTTTCATCACTGGTGATTTTCTCTCAAAGTCCTCGGAGGATGGGTTGCTCTCAAATGACAAGTGTCAGTTCTCCCTCGGAGCAGCCAACCAACTAGTGGTTGTGGGGGTGGCTATTTATAGCCAGGGTGCAACCTGACATGATAAGACATAAATGCCCCCAATGATATGAACGTTATGTGGATAGAATGATTGGGGAGAGCTGGCACTAAGCACGGCAATGGTTGGAATTTTGAACTATGAAAGTCCTCAGGCTTATCATGTTCCTCACTTGTAGGCAATTCACACTGGCGAAATCCTAACTCCTCAGTCAGATCAATTTCCTTAGAGACCAGAAGAACTTCGTCTCTGTCACTAAAGAACTTGACTGAACTGCAAGAGATTCCAAAGGCTTCACTCGAAGGATTGGATAGGTTGAGGCTATTGAGTTGAGAAACATTTGGAAATTTTCCTTAGTATTTCCTCGGCCCCCTTTAACAGTACGGTGTTTCCTATGACTCAAAGAAAGGAAATGAAACTACGAAAACAAAAGTCTTCATGCTTCATAGTCCTCGTTCATATCTTCAAGGTCACACCAACTTCTTCACTTTCAAAGTCTTTAGGGAATACCAAAGTCTTCAGCAAGGTCTTCACCAAAGTCTTCAATTGAAGACATACATTTTTAGGGGTCGATAATCTCCAAAAATATCAAACTCCTCATTGACTTATAGAACCTGTGTACACTCACAAAGACATTAGTTTCTTAACCTATAAGTCTTCAATACACCAAAATCACTAAGGGGCACTAGATGCACTTACAATCTCCACCTTTTTGGTGATTGATGACAAATAGGTTAAGTTTTCAACGGGGATAAAAATATGGAATGTAAGTACTGATTTTAAGGAATTTGATTGCAAGATATAGAAGAACTCCCCTGAAGATGTGCATATTTGAGGAATTTGCTTTGGACTGCAAACGCACATGGCAGGTTAAAATCATGGAGAACTCCCCCTATATCTTGTAATTCGTACATGCATTTAACATATGATATGAAGAATTGGAAATGCATGATGAAAATGGTGTCTGACGAAATTCAGCATGCATGCATTAAGGTACTTGACGAATTAAGCATGCGGAAAGCAGTTCAAAAGAGTCAGACCACCATCAGACTTAAGTTTACAAATCATCCAACAAAAGCTTCAGAAGAGCAAGAGTTGTAACTTAAACAAAAAGCATCCCATATATAAAGACCCGCTTGAAGACCAACTCAATTTTCTCCCCCTTTGTCATCGAAGAGCAAAAGGGATGAAAACTGAGGACTAACGCCCCTTGAAGAATTTCATCTTGAAGGTGATGAAGGAGCGCCAGCGTTATCGGGGTCGTTTGTCGATGCAGGGCCCGCCATAGTTTTGTCAATATCCTCAGCTTCATCCATCTCGCGCGACAAAGAATATGAGCTTGTAACCAGCTGAGGAACTTGAACCTTCTTGAATTTCTTCTTAGGAGGACGAGCCCAGTCAAGGTGCTGCTCAAGATTCATCTCCTTTAGTTCTTTAGGAGTCTTGAGGTGAGACAGAATGGCCCAAGTGCGGTTGAAGACTTCATGGAGGTAGTATTGGTTGTTCCTCACAGTGTCGTGCGTGACAGTCATGTCTCGAAGAAGTGAACCAAACTGTCGCTTGACCCATTTGTGGTTGCAATGAACCTTCTAATGAAGACTTACGAGAAGCTCACGATCTGTCATCACACGAGGAGTAGACTCTTGAGGCTTTTGAACTGAGGCTTTTGCAGCAAATTCTTCGGTAGCAGTGTCATCATTGGTGGAATAAGATGCAGCTCTGCGAAACTGACCATCCAATGGACGAGTACCTTCATCAATGACATCTTTGCCTTTTCCTTCAACTGAAGAAATTGTGTGCTTGAGGACTTCAATAGGAGGCAGAAAGCCAAAGTGATTCTGGAAGTCAACTTTGAAGGGGATTGAAGACCTTGATCTGATGAATTTCATGATCCAGGGAGCATAGGGCTTCAATTCAAATGGGGCTAATGCTGCATTGGCCAAAGTCCTCATGAAGAAATTGGGGTAGTTGATGGGAATCCCATGAATGGTGTTGAATAGCATGTTCTGCATGACTCCCTCCACTTCTTCTTCTTCTTCAGAGTTGTGGCCCTTCTGAGGACTGAGGGTATTGGTAAGTATGCGATAGACTGTCCTGGGCACATAGAGAAAATCCTTCACAAGGAAGGTAGTCCTTTGAGGTTTTCCAGGAGCCAGAGGCTTCATCAGCACTTGCGTCATGTGGTTGGGCAGAGCAGGTTCATCAAAGAGGCATCGTGCTCCTTCTGACGGAATTGGAACTGGGACTAATCGAAGCAATTCTAATGCTGGTGTAGTGTAGTGAGTAGATCCAGTCATCCAGTCCAAGACCCATGAGTTGATGTCAGAAGCATCGCGTGTGATGTGCAAGGTGGCATAAAATTGAAGAACCAGCTCTTCATTCCAATCACAGATATCCACATAGAATGGAAGAATTCCTGCATCATGAAGAACTGTGAGCACCGGTGTGAAGGATGGAATAGTTTCCATATCCGCATGAGGAATTTGATGATGCTCGAAGACTTTCTTCTTGTCAAACAACACTGATGCATAGTAATTCATCTGCGTGGTTGTCCAGAATCTGATGCGACTGGCTCTTGCAGAGTCATATGGATTTGGTCCAGTGAAGAAAATGTGCTCATTGAAGAAATTGGTCTTGATGAATTTGGGGCGCTTTGAGCCTTTGAATGGCATTCTAGGATTCGGCTGAAGGTTTTGTTTGAAGCGGCCAACAATTTCCTTAGGCATCGGTGGAACTTGTTCAGACTGAGGAATTTGCACTGCAGGTTCCTCGATGGCAGTTGGAGCAACAATTTCCTCAGCTGATGCAGCTGGAATATCTTCGGTGACAGTTGTAGCCAAGTCATCAGATCATGTTTGAATTTCTTCAGTCTGGGCTGGAGACTAAGGAATGTGTGACAGAGGAGTAGTCATTGGTGAATTTGGGTGTGTAGCTTCCCAATATTCATCATTGATCAGAGGTGTTATGTTTCCAGTGTCCACCCTCCTCTTCCATTTCTTCAACGCCGACCTCTTCAGTAGTAAACTGAGGCTGGGGCGATGATATGAGTGGAGTTGAAGCATTTGCTTCCACTTCAATTTCTTCATCAATCTGCTTTGAGGTAGCAGCAGAATGATCCTTTTCTTCTTGATCATCATTTGGGATGATATAGTCAACACCAAATGGTACTAGTTCATAGTATGGCACGGAGCTGATAGGAGTTGCATCAAACGACTCAGTTGAAGAACTTGGCAGTGTCTTCAATTTCTTCACTGCTAAGGAATTTGTTGTTGATGCCTTTATCTTTAGTGCCTTCTTCTCCGTAGCCTTAGTTTTCTTCACTTCTGTTGCAGAAGGAAGGTTGTTGTTCTTCACCCTTGAGGATTTTGCAATTTCCGCAGAGGGTGAAGGAGGAGCATTTTCTTCAGGCATGACTGATGCAGTCGCCCTTGTGGTCTCAATTTCATCAGTTACAACAAAAGTTTCAGTTGTCCTAGCAATTTCTTCAGGCGTAACAGTGGAGGTTGCCCTAGCAGGTTCTTCAGCAGGCTGAGCAGATTCTTTAGCCTGAGGAATTTGAGGTTGCGATCGAGCTGCAACCCTTTTGTTGTGGTCCTTAATGGCTTCATCAGCCACATTGACTAAACGAACTATGGCTCCTTGCCAATCAGCATAGTATCTGTTGAAGTTTTCACTGAGGTCTTTGATCTCAGACTGCATCTTCACCAGTTCCTCAGGAGAAAGCTTCAGAACATTGTTCTTCAAGAAGTGCTCTTTCTTGTACTGAGCTTTCTTGGTTTGTCTGGCCTTCTCATACTTCCACTTTTCTTCAGTGAGGAAGGCAGTGAGAACATGATCTGGACCAGGAGGCAACTTCGAATCATCAATTGGGGTGTTGGGATCCTTGTGCCAGATATCAATGAAGTTCAGCACCATTTTTGGATCCAACCACAGAGGGATCTGAGTGCCCTTTGCTTGAGCCACTCATTCTTGCTTGTTTCTGATGATTGCAGCCAGTTCCTCATCATCAGCTTCATCTGAAGAATCTGATGGTATTTTGAACACCGCCTTCTTTGGTTGAGGACTTGGTCGAATGCCTCGCCCAGCAGTAGGTTTCATCTTCATCAGTGAAGGACTGGTTGAGGACTGTGCTTGGGCAGAGGAACTTGCAAAAAAACCTGAAGCAATTGAGAAGCCCTCGGTCCTATGACATGTTGCAAGGTGCACAGGTGTTGAGGATTTTGAGGCAGCAGCTGATGATTGTTCAGCTACATAAGGTATTGCAGAGGCCTTTGAAGATTTTGCTTGAGGAATATGCAGTGAGGGTTTTGAAGTTGAGGACTTTGACTTCCAAGCAGACATCTTCACAATAGTTTTCTTCGGAGCACTAGCGGAGGCTCCGGCAGTGCCAACAGCAACAGAGTCTTCATTGAATTTATTCACAACCTCTTTTGCCTTCTTTGCCAGCTTGGCTTGCTGTCTTTCCCATTCTTGAGGAAAGTCATCACCAGTTTTGATGCTAGTGGGATCAACAGTTTGGTTTAGAGCCAAGGGTGGCCTGTTGCACGGGGGGTTAACAGCGAATTTCTTCATGTATTTTGGAGTGACATAGCGATATTCTTTCCACTCCCATGCCCATCTCCTCTCAACTTTCTGTATACGAATCTTTTGCTGCTTTGTAGTTTCCTTGCCATGAGTTTCTTCATCTGGAGTACAATATTCCTCAAACAGTTCGTCGGGTATCTCAAAAGCAGTTTGTACTTCTAGTTTCTTTCCACCTTTTTGTGGCTTTTTCTCATCGGTCATTTTCTTCAGCTGAGGATTCTGAGGAAGTGTGCAAATTATCTTCAAGGAATGCTGCAAATGAGTTAATTTGATGAGAACCTAGTGATTCATCAGCAAACATTTTGTACCTTTGAACAGAGTATAGGTGCGAGGAATTTGGAGAGGTCATATGCGTTCTGAGAAATTTTCAAAATACATCAAGTTGAGGAATTTTGACCATAGATGTCTTGAGGAATTTCACTAAGTGTTCTTGTCTTAGGTTCCAGAGTTGTGCAAATTTTGAGGATCCACACAATTGAGGAATCTTGAAGAAAATCATAACTTAGGAAAAACATCAAGGGTAAGAACATGTAAGCTGCTTTGGAATATGATTCTCAAAGAATAAACACCTTTGAGGAAATTTTGGAAAACTTGAAGATCAAACACAGGCAGTAAAATTAGTTTTTATTTACCATGATGAAGAACATGACGAATAGTGAGAAGAAATTGGAGAAGTTCATCCATCCAGATTTCCCACACCCTAGCTTGGCAGAAGGAGATAGCTACAGCAGCGGCGGAGTGAAGATTTCCACAGCCGATGTGAGTATGGCGGCGGCAAGGTCAAGGGAGTGAAGCTCTTCCACACCGGTGGCGATGATTTTAGCAGCGGCGCTAGGTTTGAGCTCAGGAGAGAGTAGGAGTGAGGAGTAACCGAGCACAGTGAAAGGGAAGGGGGTATTTATAGCGGAGGTGAAAACCAATATGCCTGAAGATTTTGGACCAGATTGCCCCTGACCCTTGATCTCCACGTGACATGTGTCACCCACGTTCTGAGTAGTGGATATAGTGGGGAATCATGGGTTATCCAGTTGCGGGAATCGGAACGGTTTGAGCGGGAAGCGCCGAAAATTTTGATAGAGAAAAGAAACTTTAAAGTTTCCATTCGCAAATTCTTCAGCTGTCAAGGACACAGTGAAGACTTTGAACGAGTTTCAAAGTAGAATGCATATGAAGAATTTGTGAACAGACTGGGTTGAGCTTAGCATAGAGGGGGAACGGGTCCGATCACATTCACTTAGATGAAAATCAACCTGAAGAATTAGCAATAAGTGAATGTTGTTGAGGACAATGAAGGACATCAGTTTCATAGTTTTGAAGAATTTGAAAAGTTGAGGAATTTGCAAACTTGAGGAATTTGAAAAATTGAAGGATTTGCAAAATGACGAAAAACTCAACTTTGAAGAATTTCAACTATGGTTGGTGGCGTGATCCACCATATAAGAATGATGATTTCAGACACCGCGTACAATTGTCGTAGGGTTCTGAGAATCAAATTTCTTCATTAATTTCTTCACACTTAGAGGGTTATTCTTCATTGATGGAAGAAAAACGTTACATCGTGTATTGCACATCTAAGTCGTCAATTTTGCATAAGTGTTAGAATGTGTGTCTTTTTCAAAGAACATTCGAAGATTCTAAGATATTTAGCTCACACCGCAACTTGCAAAATCTCTTTTCATCCAAGGGCTTAGTGAAGTTATCTGCCAGTTGTTCTTCAGTGGGGATGTGGTTGATGGAGATGTCTCCCTTGAGTACATGATCTCGAAGAAAATGATGAAGAATCTGGATGTGCTTGGTCTTGGAATGCTGAATTGGGTTGTAAGCAATCTTGATAGCGCTCTCGTTGTGGTAGTAGAGAGGCACATTCTTCACCTTGATGCCATAGTCTTGAGGGTTTGCTTCATCCACAGCAACTGAGCGCAACATGAACCAGCAGCAATGTACTCAGCTTCAGCAGTGGATAGTGACACATAGTTCTGCTTCTTCGAGGACCAACAGACTAAGGATCGTCCGAGGAAATGACATGTGCCTGAGGTTGACTTGCGATCCACACGATCTCCAACATAGTCAGCATTTGAGTATCTGACAAGGTGAAGATTTGAGCCCTTGGGATACCATAATCCAAGGGTTGGTGTGTGAGCTAAGTATCAAAGAATATGTTTCACAGCCATATGGTGTGATTCCTTCGGTGTTGCTTGGAATCGGGCACACATGCAAACACTCAACACAATATCAGGCCTAGATGCACATATATACAATAAAGAGCCAATCATGGAGTGATATACCTTTTGATCGAAATCTTTACCATTTTCGTCAGTGTAGAGGTGGCCTTTTGAAGGCATTGGAGTATGACACCTTTGCAATCTTGCATGTCGAATTTCCTCAAAACATTCTTGAGTTATTTCTCTTGAGAGATGAAGATGCCATTGTCTTGCTAACGAATTTGAAGACCTAAGAAGAATTTCAAATCTCCCATCATAGACATTTGTGTTGGGGAATGTTGCATGGGAAACAAAAAAATCCTATGCACACGCAAGATCTATCCATGGTGATGAGAATCTACGAGAGGGAGAGTGGATCTACATACCCTTGTAGATCGCTAAGCGGGAAGCGTTAAGATAGGCGGTTGATGTAGTCGAACGTCTTCACGATCCAAATCGCCGAGCGTCCTGCCATCCCATCACGATCTGTCCCGCGATCCGATCATGATCCATCCTGCGATCTCATCACGATCCGTCCCGCGATCCAATCACGAATCATCTCATGATCTTGATCACGGTCCTTCCGATCTAGCGCCTAACGGACGGCACCTCCGCGTTCAGCACATGTACAGCTCGATGATGATCTCCGCCTTCTTGATCCAGCAAGAGGGGGCGGAGAGGTAGATGAGTTCTCCCATAGCACAACGGCATGGTGGTGGTGGTGGTGAACTAATCCTGCAGGGCTTCGCCTAAGAATCGCAGAACTAATCTAGAGGAGAAACAGATCTAGAGGAAGAACAGGGCAGCACGTGGCAATTAGGGTTGGCTTTCCCCTATAAATCCTCTAGTATATATAGGAGGGAGGGAGGGGAGGATGAAGCCTCAAACCCTCAAGGTTTGGTCAAAATTGGAGGTGGAGGAGTCCTACTCCAATCCTATTAGGAGTAGGATTCCTCCTTTCCACTTGGAAACTCTTTCCACCTCTCATCCTTTTCAATTTTTCCCACCCCTAGCCGCATGGGCCTTAGTGGGGGTTTAGACCAGCCCACCAGGGGCTGGTTTGACTCCTCCCACAACCCATGAGGTCCTTTGGGTCGAGACACCCCTCCCGATGGTCCCCCGGCACTCCCGGTACACTACCGATGAGCCCGAAACTTTTTCGGTGACCAAAACAGGACTTCCTATATATCAATCTTTACCTCCATACCATTCCGGAGCTCCTCATGACATCTAGGATCTCATATGGGACTCCGAACAACCTTCGGTCACCACCATACATAACTCTATACTACCGAAACGTCACTGAACCTTAAGTGTGCAGACCCTGCGGGTTCGAGAACGATGTAGACATGACCGACACCTCTACGGTCAATAACCAATAGCGGGACCTGGATGCCCATATTGGTTCCTACATATTCTACGAATATCTTTATTGGTTGAACCTCTATGTCAAGGATTTAGTTAATCACGTATGTTGTTCCCTTTGTTCTTCGGTATGTTACTTGCCCGAGATTCAATCGTCGGTATCTGTATACCTAGTTCAATCCTGTTATTGGCAAGTCTCTTTACTCGTTTTGTAATACAAGATCCCATGGATAACACTTAGTCACATTTCTTGCAAGGCTTGTTGTGATGTTGTTTTACCGAGTGGGCCCTGAGATACCTCTCCGTCACACGGAGTAACAAATCCCAGTCTTGATCCATGGCAACCCAACAGACACCCTCGGAGATACATGTAGAGCACTTTTATAGTCACCCAGTTACGTTGCGACATTTGATACACACAAGGTACTCCTCTGGTGTCCGTGAGTTGCATGATATCATGGTCATAGGAACATATACTTGACATGCAGAAAACTATAGCAATAAACTGACACGGTCATATGCTACGTTTATAGTTTGGGTCGTGTCCATCCCATCATTCTCCTAATGATGTGATCCCGTTATCAAATGACATCTCATGTCCTTGGCTAGGAAACCTTGACCATGTTTGATCAACGAGCTAGTTAGTTAGAGGCATACTAGGGACATGGTGTTGTCTATGTATCCACACATGTATCTGAGTTTCCTATCAATACAATTATAGCATGGATAATAAACGATTATCATGAACAAGGAAATATGATAATAACCAATTTATTATTGCCTCTAGGGCATATTTCCAACAATTTGATATTCTTCACTCATCATATAGGCAAATTCATCATTGTAATGTTTGTCACTACAGCCAAAAATAATATCGTCTACGTATATTTGGCATATGAATAGTTCATTGTCATAGGATTTAGTGGAAAGAGTTGGGTCGAGTGAATCGGGTTTGAAGCCTTTCTTCATGAGTAATTCCTTCAGAGTGTCGTACCACGCCCGAGGGGCCTGCTTGAGGCCATAGAGGGCCTTGTTGAGTTTGAATACTTTGTCAGGATGCTTAGGGTCTTCAAAACCTGGAGGTTGAGCAACATATACTTCTTCCTCAAGCTTACCATCAAGGAATGCACTTTTCACATCCATTTGATATAAGATGATATCATGATGGTTAGCATAAGCAAGCAATATGTGTATAGCTTCAAGTCTAGCAACATGTGCAAAAGTTTCATCAAAGTCAATTCCTTCAACCTGTGTGTAGCCTTGAGCTACAAGATGAGCCTTATTCCTTACCATGAGGCCATTTTCATCTTGCTTGTTGCGGTAGATCCACTTGGTATCTATGATGTTGTGATTGCGAGGATCTGGCCGCTTGACAAGTTCCCACACATTGTTGAGCTTGAATTGATGCAATTCCTCTTGCATAGCTTGAATCCACTCAGGCTCCTTGAATGCTTCATCTACTTTGGTGGGCTCTATGATAGAGACAAAAGCAAAGTGCCCACAAAAGTTAGTCAAATGTGAAGCTCTTGAGCGAGTGTGGGGACCTGGTGCATTGACGTCGTCGATGATTTTGTCAATCTGCACTTCATTTACAACTCTTGGATGAGCGGGTTGATGTGGCTAAGGATTTTCTTCAGCACCACTTTCTTCAGGTGTATTAGCATGCATGTCTTCATTGGTTGGAATGACTTCCTCAGTGGGTATGACATCTTTAGTAGCCTTCAGCTTAATGGATTCCTCAGGACACTGTTCATCTACCACGAAAGGCAGGTGCTCTCTTTGCAAGCCCTCAGTTTCATCGAACCGCACATCTACAGTTTCAACAACCTTATGTGGTAGGTGTTGAAGACTCTGTAGGTGTGCGAGTCCTTTTCGTAACCAAGCATAAAACCTTCATGTGCTTTCAGTGCAAACTTAGAACTATGGTGAGGATCTCTAATCCATCATTTTGCACCGAAGACTTTGAGATAACTTACATTGGGTTTCTTGCCAGTCATGAGTTCATATGAAGTCTTCTTGAAGAATTTGTGAAGATATACCCTATTGATGATGTGGCAAGCTGTATCAATTGCCTCAGGCTAGAAGCGACAAGGAGTCTTGTATTCATCAAGCATGGTGCGAGCCATCTCAACAAGAGTCTCATTCTTCCGCTCCACGACGTCGTTCTGTTGAGGAGTATATGGGGAAGATAGCTCATGAGTAATATCAAGTTCATCAAGATTGGTGTTCTTGAATTCAGTCTCATTATCACTCCTGGTATGCTTGATCTTGACGTCGAAGTTTGTAGAGGCCCTTGAAGCAAATCATTTGAAGACATCCTGCACTTCAGACTTGTACAGAATAATATGCACCCAAGTGTAACGAGAGTAATCATCAACAATGACAAAGCCATACAAACTTGAAGAATTTGTTAGTGTGGAATAATGAGTGGGGCCAAAGAGGTCCATGTGAAGCAATTCAAAGGGATGCTTGGATCTGGTCATCTTCCTAGACTCACATGCACCACAAAGGTGGTCCTTGAGGAATTTGACACCTTCAGTGCCAATGACGTGTTTTTTCCTCACGGGAGTGTGCAAATTCCTCATACCAGCATGTCCAAGTCGTTGATGCCACAACCAACCTTCTGAGGACTTTGCAAGGAGGCACGTGGCAGGCTGAGGACCTATAGAGAAATCAACAATATACAAGTCTCCTCTCCTAAAGCCTTCGAAGACTTTGGAATTGTCAGATTCCATCATGACAACACAACGATATTTTCCAAAGAAGACAACCATATCAAGATCACAAAGCATTGAGACAGACATAAGGTTGAACCCGAGGGATTCAACAAGCATCACCTTGTCCATGTGTTGGACCTTTGAGATTGCAACCTTACCTAGACCCAATACCTTGCTTTTTTACTTTGTCAGCATAGGTGATGTGCTTCAGATGAGATGGATCAAGTGGAAAATTCCTCAGTAGATTCTTGTCACGAGTCATGTGGTTTGTGCATCCACTATCGAGGACCCACTCAGTAGCTTTTGGAGGTTCATCCTTCGAACCCTTAGCCATGAAGCAATAGGTGGGAGCATAATCATCATTGCTAATGTGAGAGTAATTGGAGTAGTCATTTTGTTCATCGTTGAAGATGGACTTGCTGACGAAAGCAGTGGAGAGAGCAGGGCTAGCAACATCAGATTCAGATTCCACCTCAGATTCTTCCACTTCTTCATATTCTTCAGATTCTTCTCCTGAGTCCATTTCCTTACGAATGAAATCCCAATCCTTTTTGGAACCATTCTTCTTGTGCGTTGAGGACTTCGAAGATGAGGACTTTGCAGATGAGGACTTTGAAGATTTATTCTTTTTCTTCGAGTCATCAGAACTGTCGTCCTTGTACTTCTTCTTCTTCTTCTTCTTCTTTGATTCTTTTTCCCAGAGAGGACAAGTCAGAGCTAAAGTGACCAGATTTCTTACATTTGTGACAAGTTCTCTTCTTGCAGTCGTCTGAGGAATCTGATTTCCTCAAGCCACTTTTTGAAGATTTTCCAAAGCGGCCTCTCCTTGAGAACTTCTGGAATTTCCTCATGTGCATTGTCAGCTCCTGACTCAATTCTTCAGGATCACCAAGGCTACTATGAGAATCTTTGCCTTCGGATGAGGAAATTCCTTTTGCCTTCAGAGCACGAGATCTTTGATAGCTTGGCCCATAGAGGTCTCTCTTCTCAGCTTGTTGGAATTCATGAGTATTGAGTCTCTCAAGAATATCAACAGGATCAAGTGACTTGTAGTCTCCATGCTCTTGAATCATCAAAGCCAGAGTATCGAATGAGGAATCAAGAGATCTCAGCAGTTTCTTCACCACTTCATGGTCGATGATGTTAGTGGCACCCAGTGCTTGAAGCTCGTTGGAGATATCTGTGAGACGATCAAAAGTTTGCTGAACATTTTCATTGTTGAGTCTCTTGAAGTGGTTGAAGAGATCGCGAAGAACATCAACACGAGAGTCACGTTGAGTGGAAACACCTTCGTTGACTTTCGACAGCCTATCCCACATAAGCTTACCAGACTCCAAAGAACTCACTCTGCCATACTAACCTTCGCTTAGATGGCCACAGATGATATTCTTCGCTTGAGAATCGAGTTGCTTGAATTTCTTCGTATCAGCAGCAGTGACAGTCGGAGAAGTGCGGGGAACACCATTTTCCACAACGTACCAGAGATCATTGTCAATAGCTTCAAGATGCATGCGCATCTTGTTCTTCCAGTGGGGGCAATCCGTCCCATCGAAGGTATGGCAACCTGTGGAAACCTTGGTCATACCTACATTTGACATAACTAGAACTCCAGGTGGTTAAACCAAAATCACGCAGAATAAGGGAGAACCTTGCTCTGATACCAATTGAAAGTGCGTTATATTGACTAGATGGGGGTGAATAGGCGATTTTTACAAATTCATCACTTGAGGAATTTGAAATGTGATGAATAACTAGCAGCGGAATGAGTAATCAAGTGCATGAGAAACACAGTAGTATCATAGTCATCATGATGAAATAAAGCATGCACAGATTACAGGTAGCGTGACACAGGATAAGCAGGTGAAGAACAAGGTAACTTGAAGAATTTGAGGTGAGGAAATTGTGAAAGTCTTCAGTCAAATTCTTCAAACAGTAACGATCAATTTCATCAACAAGTATATGAGGAAATAGAGGGGTTGAGGAAATAGAACCAGGTAGCTCGATGAAGATAATGGTTTGATGACCCAGTTCCAACTGTTGTGACATTCGTACGTCTGGTTTGGAACAGCCTGGTATTTAAACCAGAGGTCACACAGTCCCAGGACACACAGTCCTTACCGCATTCTCCTTGAGCTAAGGTCACAAAGTCCTCGCCCAACACTCGTGGTAAGTCTTCAGGGTAGACTTCCAAAACCCTCACAAACTGGTCACCTGGCGATCCTCAATTGATTGCTGGATGCTCTAGACCAAGGTCACTCCATGATCCCCAATTGACTACAGGATGCACTAGACCATGATGCCTAACCATTTGGAAGATACACAATCTTCAAAAGTAACAAGCATCAGTTCCACACAGGAACAATCTCTTCAGTGATGCTCAATCACTATGGGTTTGGTGGTTTGGATTTGGGTTTTTCCTCACTGATGATTTCCTCTCAAAGTCCTCAGAGGATGGGTTGCTCTCAAATGACAAGTGTAAGTTCTCTCTCAGAGCAGCCAACCAACTAGTGGTTGTGGGGGTGGCTATTTATAGCCAGGGTGCAACCTGACATGATAAGACATAAATGCCCCTAATGATATGACCATTATGTGGATAGAATGATTGGGGAAAGCTGGCTCTAAGCACAGCAACGGTCAGAATTTCGAACTATGAAAGTCCTCAAGCTTATCATGTTCCTCACTTGTAGGCAATTCGCACTAGCAAAATCCTAACTCCCCAGTTAGATAAATTTCCTCAGAGACTAGAAGAACTTCGTCTCTGTCACTGAAGAACTTGACTGAACTGCAACAGATTTCCAAAGGCTTCACTCGAAGGATTGGATTTGTTGAGGCTATTGAGTTGATCATCAGTTGGAAATTTTCCTTAGTATTTCCTCGGCCCCCTTTAACAGTACAGTGTTTCCTATGACTCAAAGAAAGGAAATGAAACTATGAAAAAAAAGCCTTCACGCTTCATAGTCCTCGTTCATATATTCAAGGTCACACCAACTTCTTCATTTTCAAAGTCTTCAGGGAATACCAAAGTCTTCACCAAAGTCTTCAGTTGAAGACATACATTTCTAGGGGTCGATGATCTCCAAATATATCAAACTCCTCATCAACTTATAGAACCTGTGTACACTCACAAACACATTAGTTCCTTAACCTATAAGTCTTCAATACTCCAAAATCACTAAGGGGCACTAGATGCACTTACAGTTATGAACATGTGTATCGTCACTAATGAGATTCAATATGAATAAACCCCTCACATTGGGTTCATGACCATAAAAGATACTACTCATATAAGTAGAACAACCATTATTCTCTGATTTAAATGAGTAACCGTCTCGCAATAAACAAGATCCAGATATAATATTCATGCTTAATGCAGGCACTAAATAACAATTATTCAGGTTCATCACTAATCCCGATGGTAATCGAAGAGCGAGCATGCCAACGACGATCACATCAACCTTGGAACCATTTCCCACGCACATCGTCACTTTGTCCTTTGCCAGCCTTCGTCTATTCCATAGTTCCTGTTTTGAGTTGCAAATGTGAGCAAACGAACCGGTATAAAATATCCAGGCACTACAACGAGAGTTGGTAATGTCCACATCAATAACATGTATATAATATATACCTTGTTTGTCGTTGGTCGCCTTCTTGTCGGCCAGATACTTGGGGCAGTTCCGCTTCCAATGACCAGTTCCCTTGCAATGAAAGCACTCAGTTTCAGGCTTGGGTTCATCCTTGGGTTTCTTCACGGGAGGGGCAACTGCTTTTCCACTCTTCTTGGAGTTACCCTTCTTATCCTTGCCATTCTTCTTGAAACTAGTGGTTTTATTGACCATCAACACTTGATGCTCCTTCTGAATCTCAGACTCGGCGACTTTTAACATCGCAAACATCTCGGCGACTGACTGTTGGGTGCTGCAGCAGAAAACAAAAAAAAATCTGACCTACGCACCAGCCCAAGACCACTATGGAGACTGCATACAAGGTTTTATCATTTTCGTTACCGACTCGTAGCGCAGCGGAAGTAGAGTCGATGACGAACGGCGATGCAGATCCCCACAGCTAGGATTTTACAACCTCCCAACCGTGAGGATGTATACCCTCATCTACCCCGCAGACAGCCCTCCGGGAGGCGGTCGGACAGTCCCCCGGAGGGTGTCACGGACAGCCCTCCGGGAGGCGGTCGGACAGTCCCCCGGATGGTGTCGCGGACAGCCCTTCGGGAGGACCTCCGAATTTGGGAGGACCTCCAAAACTCGGACGGTCACATGGACAGCCCTTCGGGAGGCACTCTCGAACTAAGACTGAAACTACGATCTCTCTACAGAGTTGCACACATACGGAGTCATCTATCCGGCAGGGCTTCGCCGTCCAGAACTAGTTCCCACCGGAACCCAGACAGCCTTTTGGCTCTACGAAACTCTTTTCGTGGGAGGGAGAGAAGAGGCCAGATAATGCATGGCATGTGTATGAGAGTTGGAGTGGGGATGGAGAGCTCCTCTCCACCTCCTTTTATAGGGGAAGGAGGGGGTGGTGGTGGCTGAAATTTCAGCCACGTGACAAGCACCCACAAAACAAGGAAGCATGTTCCCACCAAACATGAAGAAAACATATTCCCTTGTCCATGGTGTTCCCCATGGGGCCCCCACCTTCCTCCCGACACTCTCCGCCATTTGTGGAGGCTGCCCCCACCATGGGGGGCCCCTCAACACCTATTGTCCAGCCACAAGGGGCTGCCCCCCAAAAGGGAGGCGCCCCAAAACAGCCCCACGAAACGTGGGATCTTGTCCCCTCACACTGGGACAAGATGTTTTCCGTGACTATTACTTCGGAAAAATTCCGGAAGGTCCCAGAACATTTCCAGCACCCTCTAAAATTATCTGGACACGCTCTAGAACATTTCTGGTACGGTGGTTTAATTTAAAACCATCTTTGTTTACCTGGTAAACAATTCCGGCAGCTCCGAAAACCTTTTCCGGTTTTTTCTCCGAAAAATTCCAGAAATTACCAGACCGATCTGGCAACCTCCAAAACATTCCCGGTGCTTGCCGAAACCTTTTTGGATCAATGGTTTTATCCGAAACAACTTTTCAGTTTTATCAAAACTTTTTCGATGTTCTCTCCGGAACTTTTCCGCTGTCTCCGAAACTATTTTAGTGACTTTCTCTCGCACTCCTTGTCTAGTATTCAGCAGATAGATGACCCTTAAGCGTGTGGCCCTATAGGTTCGGTGAAGTATAGACATGACCCGGAACCCCTTTTGATCAATGATCAACATCGGAGCCGTGGACACCCATATTGACCCCTATACCCACATGAATGAATATTCGAGTGAATCTCCAGTTGTCGTGTGCTATTCTTGGTGCTTCGCGATATGTTACAAATACCCGAGGTGAGACATGTTGGCATCCTCGTGGATCAACAACTTGTCCACTATGCCAGTTACCTCGTTACCGGTATTGTTCTCTTTTCTCGTTCCCATGTTCCGGCATCCCCGTGATCAAATCATAAAGTGTCTGGCCAGACGATGATGGATACCGTAACACCGAGAGGGCCCAGAGATATCTCTCCATCGTCGGAGGAGCAAATCCCAATCTTGAGCTATCAAGTTACTTGACATACTTTTCCATGAACCCGTAAGCCGCCGTAATAGCCACCCATTTACGGATGACGTTTAACAAACCCCAAAGTTCATCAAGCAAGCATGAAGAAACTCGATACTCTCATGGTCTAAGGAATTATGCAAACATTAACTTCTCTGTGTTATTAACCATTAACTTATGAAGAATGTATCTCATAGCATAACATCAATTCGGGTCGATTCAACACAAATGTTCTTCTAACATTGTGCCCTCAAAATTGCCGGCATAGCCATGCCCATGATCAGGAAAACAGGATCATCATACAATACTTGAGCCAGTCTTAGAGGCCAGACTAGGAATACAATTTACCGTTTATTATTCCACACGTGCATATGAGTCTTCCTTCAAGCCTCGTGGTTATTGTAGACTCGAGAACCATAGCAGTTATAGCATGGAACATAAACCTAATTATGAACAGGGAGATAATCAATAACATTTATTATTGCCTCTAGGGCATATCTCCTACAGACTCCCACTTGCACTAGAGTCAATAATCTAGTCAATGCTAATGCACTTTACACCTATGGCATACTAGTGTAAAATATGCTTCGCTTGTGGTATAGCCTGCTATCCAATGGATCTGACAACTTCCGCCCCGTGTGTAACTTTGCATATCCTCGCGTTTTCACGCTATCACAAAATTCGTATTTTGTGTGAACTTGGCTTTGCATATGTGTGAATCATTGGTCGAAACCTGATTCCTCAGACTGAGCTATGGAGCAACTATCTGCAATAGTGTCTCATAGACCAAAGCCATCTTGGAACCATACTAAGTTCATGAATGAACTATATGATTCAACATCTTCTTTTTCGCTTCCAAAGCATCAACATACTTAGCCTTTGTTATAGAATTCGCCATAGTATCTTGTTTGGAACAATTTCCAACTACCGTGCCACCATATTGTGTATTACACAAAACCCTTAACTTAAATCGAAAATTGCATGGAGCATTGGTTGAGACTGTATCGATGTAATTACTTACAACGAGCACTTCATAATCTCTGCTTGCAAGAAAACATGTCATCAGCACTACTCTAGTACTTAATGACATCTTTCATTTTTATCCCATGATCAGTGCTTTGATCACTTTGGTATCTATACTCGCAACAACTTGGGAGTATCAAACATATCTGTTTGTTTTTACATACCATGGAATACATGATTAATCCAAACACTAGAGTGTGTGGAATCTCTATCATGTATTTTACTCGTCAGTGTTTTGGGACACCGAGTCTTGCAAAAACTCTTTCCATGTGACTTCGGCAAGAACCACTCCGTGGCGTTTTTAAATGCTAAAAGGTTTTAGCACCTTGTCAATATGTATTCATTGCTTAGCCCCATTAGGTAAATCTATCTCCATAGATCATCATGCCTAATATGGAGGCTATTTAGCCTAAGCACTTCATCGAAAAACTATTTTCAAATGAAGTCCTAATTCGTGTCAAGAAATTTATTTCCAATTAACAATGTGTTGAGCACACAATGTTTTTAGAAATATTATTATGCTCCCACTTACTTTCTTGAATCACAAGCATCTTCGTTACCATTGATGAAGTCAAAAACACTTTTGACCATTTCATCAAACCACAAAGATTCCAACTCCATTTTGCTCTCTTCTGTCCATTGCTGGAACTCTGAAGTTTGCATACTTACTAGCATCCTCTGGATAGACAAATTACTTTGGACTGTATCACATACAAGTCCTAGGTTTCATTTCCATCAGATGGAAATCCTTTTGTCATCCAGGTTTCATATCTCATGATTGATATATGTATTAATTGCTAGTTCAACCCGAACCGACCTTAAGCATCGCTACGGTGAAACAACCTCATCGTAGTCAACTCCTTGAACTTGTTATTTCAACAAGTCGAGCTTTATGGATAAAACATTTTTATCCGTATCAGTTTTTAGTTCCATAAATATTCGTTAGACTCTAAGTCCTCTGAAAGGTGTATCAAGGTTTTAATCTTGAATCATTTATATGGAAACTATCTCAGATTGTATTGGCATTTAGCCAATCCCGGAATCAGGGCCCATCAACGCTTCCTTGTGTATTGTAGGTATACTGTTGTCTAACAACAATATCTCGTTTGCGCACCTGATAGGTTTGCACGAGCTTTGCCTACGTGGTTCAGCTGCACGTTCGACCAAAGTCCATACATTTTATTGTAGAGACTTCCGTATCAGTCGTAGTAGGAAACAACAGAATCATTTCTAGGGTTTCTTTCCTTTGAACTGATGATGAAGATACTGGTATCTCGTCGAGTTGCACTGTCCTCCCACTCACCTTTTGTAAGAACTATTCTCTTTAAAAGCATACCATTTTGTGGCAAAACCCTTTGCCTCGGTATAGTGGTGGGGGAATACCCAATGACTTGGGATAACTATACAAAGTAGCACTTGTCTGATTTGGAATAGGTTTGTAACCTTTTACACAAGCCCCATATTCCAAATGTTAAGAAAAGATATAACATGGTTGGGCATACCATACCATGGCGTCATTTCAACAGACCTGATGGATCTCTTTTCAGTGTAAAAGCCACAGTCTCTAAAGCATCACTGTATAAAAGGGATAATGGCAAATCTATTTCTGTCATCTTTGATCTTACCATGTCATAAATGGTTCGATTACATCTTCACAGACTTTCCAGTTGATGTGGTGTTCCGGGAGGTGCAAGTTATGAAACCTTTTTCACAACTCATCGGACATTCGCTAAACTTGTAACTCAAATATTCCTTTCCGCAATCAAATTGCAGAAACATAATTTTCTTGGTACAATAACTTCTACTTTATTTTTGAAAACCTTTCGAATGATTTCAAAAGATCCATACTTACGTCTCATCAAGTAAATATCCATATATCTACTTGAGTCAATTTTTTAAGGTAGACAAATCCACTGTTTGCAACAACATTTATCGGATTACATACATCAAATGTATGATCACCAATAAGTTCTTTGCTCGTTCCTTATGGCCTGTGAACGGTATTTTAGTTAGTTCACCTGTTTTGGAGGAAAGTTGCAAGTGTCAGATGATTCAAAATCAAACGACTTCAAAATCCATCATAATGGAATTTTCCATGCGGGTTTCTCTAATGTGACCAAATGCAGTGCCACACATATGTGGTATTCTTTTAGTCATGCGACATTTAGCGTCAGTGTTATGGATGTATCATATTTCCATCAATATTCATAACATACATCCCATCTAGGATGAAAGCATGGCCCTTCATGTTATTCATAATATTGAACAACAATTGTTGTTTTTATGAACAACTCTTTTGCAACAAACATTGTGCAATGGGCTAGAGTGTATGAAACTCTAAAATGAATTACAAAAGTAAACCCAGAGGTAATGTAATATTATCAATATTCATAACACATGTCTCATTCATAATGAAAGTATGGCTCTTATGTTATTCATAACACCGAACATGAAAAGTTCTCTTGTGAACAACCTTCTTGCAAGATACCTTATGCAAAGGGCTTGAGTGTGAAACTCTAAAATGAATTATGAAACTTAATACATAGGGAATACACCGATGGAAGGCATAGTAACATTTACTATGTTCCCTGCGTGTATCTAAACCTCATCCCTGGCTAGTCTTTCAGGCCATAGTAGTTCTTACATCGAGTTGCAACAGAATGCAATCGAGCGGGTATCTTTGTGATTAACTCACAATACCCAAGAATTAGTGATTAACATGTTTAACCATAATTCTCAAGAACTATATCTTTGACCAGCCTTCTATACATCAAAAACTTTGTATGACATTCATACATGAGCTGGATATTCCAGTCTTCTTTCCTTTTGCCATTATACTTCTAACAGTTTAACTTTTCAGTGTTTCTCCTACTCTCAGAAGAAGCATCCAACTTAAGAGTGGTGTTAGCCCTGGACTTCCTAGGTGTGAAAGTCTCACTAACACCCTTCAAACACTTCCTTTCTCTTTAAGTTGTTGTTTTATTCACCTTTCATCATATGACAGGTGTTCTCCTGGATCCCTCTCTTATCGGTCTAATGCATAGTAAACTTCTTAACTAGTAGTTTGCAAACAAACATTGCTTTGGATATCTCATATCTTTTAGCCTTTGCCTGTCTCTGAAAATGATTTTCAGATTCCATGAATATCACATAACTATCCAAACTTTCGAAGTTCAGGTCTCATCGAAGCAAACATATTGCACTTTGACTGAAAAGGATTTCTAGCTTTTGGATCGAAGGACGAGAGTCACATGATCCATAGCATTAGCGAGAGAATACCAAAAGCATGCGATAGGACAAAGTCCTTATTGGCACTCCTGAGGAGAATCCTCACATTACGTTACCAACCGTAAAGTTTTAACCAGATATTTAACAACTATTCAATTTTAATAGGGAAGGTGGAAACACGAGCCATTATTCTACAACTATTATGCAAATCACACTTAGACATTGTTCAAAATTAATTGCATTGAGAATTAAAAAAGTTAATTCTACAGTGCACTCCCACTCAAATCAATATCTCTCATAATTGATTTTGAGTGATGCAAGACCCAACTTTCAATTCAACGTCAAGGATGTAACCATCTCAAGTGACGAGAATTTCAATTGGTAGGCCAACTTGCCAATCACATCTCTATGTGACTCTTGTTCATCTTTCGTTGCGTGTGTTCCGAGCTCATGACTTTCATGCCTGAACGTCAAGACAACCAAGTGATCTCGCTGCGAGGTATCAACTCACTCGCCTCACACTTCTCTAATCATTCGTACCCATGTAACCATGTGATACCCCGAAGAGATAGGTGTTGTGACGGTGCTACACTTGGGAGAACACTAACTACTTGATATTTTGTGAGAGATCACCCTAATAAAAAGCGACTACCGCACAATCAAGAAGGGTGCATCAAGAGGGATAAACATCTCAGGCAATTCATAATAGCATGATATGGTATAGCCCTTTCTGACGGAGAAGTCTTTCATTCCTTCGTCTTTGGCATTCGCGCCGATGTTCACCTTCACGAAGATTGCCACCACCTTGTCGATGCACCAGATAATATTGTTATCTCTATAGATAATAAAATAAGTGCATTACTTAAGGTTGACACGCAGGTCATTAAAGTGACAATCATATGGCTCCAGCCATCATGCCGAATCATGACACACAGGTCATGTTAATATTACATCATATAGTCATCTCATACATAATCAAATTAATATGAGCATTGCTATACCACATCATATGCACATGCAAACCATCCTGCAAAACCAAGTTAGACGCCTCTAATCGGTATGATAATTCAAGTTGCTAGATTAACTTTCCAGGGTGTATGAAACACGAGATAATAAAATCTTGAGCCCCATACTAAACTTCGTCATACGCGTGACCCCCGTGCAGATCACATCTGCATTGCCCTTTCGTCTGCAAAACATCCATCTTTCTCAACTATGGTGGAACCCAAAGAACTGTTAGCACTTCGTTGATCTGTCAATCAGCATACTCAGGAGCAGCATGAAAGGATCACGGATTGCCAAAACTTTGTGAGATTCGACCATTCCGTCAAGATCATGACTATGCAAATTCAGGGGAAGCAAAAGGAACATTGGGTAACATATTTCATATGCTACCCGCACAAATAATTTTCAGCAATAGATCTCATCTACTAGCTAATTATATTGTGCAACACCCATACATCTATATGTATTCTAGATCGTAACCTGCATCTATGCATAGCACGAATCTTGATGCCACTGTTGGGTAACGCAGCAGAAAACAAAAAAATTCCGACCTACGCACCAGCCCAGGACCACTATGGAGACTGCATACAAGGTTTGATCATTTTCGTTACCGACTCGTAGCGCAGCAGAAGTAGAGTCGATGACGAACGGCGGTGCAGATCCCTGCAGCTAGGATTTTACAACCTCCCAACCGCGAGGATGTATACCCTCATCTACCCCGCGGACAGCCCTCCGGGAGGCGGTCGGACAGTCCCCCGGATGGTGTCGCGGACAGCCCTTCGTGAGGACCTCCGAAACTTGGACTGTCACTCGGACAGCCCTTCGGGAGGACCTCCAAAACTCGGACGGTCACACGGACAGCCCTTCGGGAGGCACTCTCGAACTAAGACCAAAACTACGATCTCTCTACAGAGTTGCACACATACAGAGTCATCTATCCGGCAGGGCTTCGCCGTCCAGAACTAGTTCCCACCGGAACCCAGACAGCCTTTCGGCTCTACGAAACTCTTTTCGTGGGAGGGAGAGAAGAGGCCAGATAATGCATGGCATGTGTATGAGAGTTGGAGTGGGGATGGAGAGCTCCTCTCCACCTCCTTTTATAGGGGAAGGAGGGGGTGGTGGTGGCTCAAATTTCAGCCACATGACAAGCAACCACAAAACAAGGAAGCATGTTCCCACCAAACATGAAGAAAACATGTTCCCTTGTCGTTCCCCCATGGGGCCCCCACCTTCCTCCCAACACTCTCCACCATTTGTGGAGTCTGCCCCCACCATGGGGAGCCCCCCCAACACCTTTTGTCCAGCCACAAGAGGCTGCCCCCCAAAGGGAGGCGCCCCAAAACAACCCCACGAAACGTGGGATCTTGTCCCCTCACGCCGGGACAAGATGTTTTCCGTGACTATTACTTTGGAAAAATTCTGGAAGGTCCCAGAACATTTCTGGCACCCTCTAAAATTATCTGGACACGCTTTAGAACATTTCTGGTATGGTGTTTTAATTTAAAACCATCTTCGTTTACCTGGTAAACAATTCCGGCAGCTCCGAAAACCTTTTCCGGTTTTTTCGCCGAAAAATTCCAGAAATTACCAGACCGATCTGGCAACCTCCAAAACATTCCTGATGCTTGCCGAAACTTTTTTGGATCAATGGTTTTATCCGAAACAACTTTTTGGTTTTATCGAAACTTTTTTCAGTGTTCTCTCCGGAACTTTTCCGCTGTCTCCGAAACTATTTTAGTGACTTTATCTCGCACTCCTTGTCTAGTATTCAGCAGATAGATGACCCTTAAGCATGTGGCCCTATAGGTTTGGTGAAGTATAGACATGACCCGGAACCCCTTCCGATCAATGATCAACATCGGAGCCGTGGACACCCATATTGACCCATATACCCACACGAATGAATATTCGAGTGAACCTCGAGTTGTCGTGTGCTATTCTTGTTGCTTCGTGATATGTTACAAATACCCGAGGTGAGACATGTTGGCATCCCCGTGGATCAACAACTTGTCCACTATGCCAGTTACCTCGTTACCGGTATTGTTGTCTTTTCTCGTTCCCGTGTTCCGGCATCCCCGTGATCAAATCACAAAGTGTCTGGCCAGATGATGATGGATACCGTAACACCGAGAGGGCCCAGAGATATCTCTCCATCGTCAGAGGAGCAAATCCCAATCTTGAGCTATCAAGTTACTTGACATACTTTTCCATGAACCCGTAAGCCGCCATAATAGCCACCCATTTAGGGATGACGTTTAACAAACCCCAAAGTTCATCAAGCAAGCATGAAGAAACTCGATACTCTCATGGTCTAAGGAATTATGCAAACATTAACTTCTCTGTGTTATTAACCATTAACTTATGACGAATGTATCTCATAGCATAACATCAATTCGGGTCGATTCAACACAAATGTTCTTCTAACATTGTGCCCTCAAAATTGCCGGCATAGCCATGCCCATGATCAGGAAAACAAGATCATCATGCAATACTTGAGCCAGTCTTAGAGGCCAGACTAGGAATACAATTTACCGTTTATTATTCCACACGTGCATATGAGTCTTCCTTCAAGCCTCGTGGTTATTGTAGACTCGAGAACCATAGCAGTTATAGCATGGAACATAAACCTAATTATGAACAGGGAGATAATTAATAACATTTATTATTGCCTCCAGGGCATATCTCCTACGCTGACTTGTTCATCCCGTGCATGTTATAGTTCAACACGAAGCTCTTGTAGCTAGGCGGCAATGGTTGAAGAACTCTGTCGGTGATCGCCTCTGCCGGAAGGGGCATCCCCAATTCGGCTAGACGGGTGGAATACCCACACATTCTGAGTATGTGTTCACTAACAGACCCGTTCTCCTCCATTTTGCAAGCATAGAATTTATCGGAGGTCTCATACCTCTCGACCCGGGCATTCTTTTGAAAGATAAACTTCAACTCCTAGAACATATCATATGCTCTATGACATTCAAAACGTCTTTGAAGTCCCAGTTCTAAGCCATACAACATTGCACATTGAACCATTGAGTAATGATTAGAACGTGCCTGCCAGGCGTTCACAACATCTGTAGACTCAACTTGAGTGGGTGGATCACCAAGCGGTGCATCAAGGACATAAGCCATCTCGGAAGCCGTGAGGATAATCCTCAGATTACGGGTCCAGTCCACAAATTTACTTCCATCATCTTTCAACTTAGCTTTCTCTAGGAACGCATTAAAATTCAGGGGTGCTATTGCGCGAGCCATTGATCTACAACATAAAATATGCAAAGGTTACTAAGACTATTGTTCAAGAGAATGAGTTTAGTTAATCAAATTACTAAAGCTCCCACTCAAATTGACATCCCTGAGGTCATCTGAGTGATACATGATCCAAATTCACCAACTCAAGTCCGATCATCACGTGAGTTAAGGTGGTTTTAATTGTGAACATCATCATGTTGATCATATCTACTGTATGACTCATGTTCGACCTTTCGATCTCTTGTGTTCTGAGGCCATGTTTGTACATGCTAGGCTCGTCAAGTTTAACCTGAGTGTTCCGCACGTGCAGCACTAGCTTGCACCCGTTGTATGTGGACGTAGAGTCTATCACACCCGATCATCACGTGGTGTCTCGACACGACGAACTTTCGCAATGGCGCACACTCGGGGAGAACACAATTCATCTTGAAATTTAAGTAAGGGATCACCTTATAATGCTACCGTCGTCCTAAGCAGAACAAGGTGCATAAAAGGATTAATATCACATTCAAATCATAAGTGACATGATATGGCCATGAGCTTGTGCTTTTGATCTCCATCTTCAAAGCACCGGCATGATCTCCATCGTCACCGACATGACACCATGATCTCCATCAACATGTCGCCATAGTGGTTGTCGCGCCGACTGTTGCTTCCACGACTATTGCTAACTCATAGTGATAAAGTAAAGCAAAACGACGAAAATAATTAAAGACAACCCTATGGCTCCTGCCGGTTGCCGTACTCATCGACATGCAAGTCGTGATATTCTATACAAAACATGATCATCTCATACATCACATATATCTCATCATGTAATTGGCCATATCACATCACAGCATACCCTGCAAACACAAGTTAGACGTCCTCTAATTGTTGTTGCAAGTTCTACGTGGCTGCTACGAGTATTTAGCAAGAACAATTCTCACCTACACAAAAACCACAACGGTGATACATAAATTGCTATTCAACCTTCTCAGGGACCGCCTTTGTCGAATCCGATCCAACTAGAGTAAGAAAGATAGACACCTGCCAGCCATCTTTGTGCAACGAAGTTACACGTCAGTCGATGGAACCGGTCTCTCGTAAGCATACGAGTAAGGTTGGTCCGGGCCGCTTCATCCCACAATTCCGCTGAACCAAAACATGACTAAGGGAGGAAGCAATCTAAGCATAAACCCCCACAAACTCCTTTGTGTTCCACTCGTCATCTCATCTACACATAGACTTAGCTCATGATGCCACTATTGGGGAACGTTGCATCGGAAACAAAAAATTCCTACGCACACGCAAGATCTATCAATGGTGATGAGCATCTACGAGGGGGGGAGTGGATCTACATACCCTTGTAGATCGCTAAGCGGGAAGCATTAAGAAACGCGGTTGATGTAGTCGAACGCCTTCGCGAGCCAAATCGCCGAGCGTCACGCGATCCAATCACGATCCGTCCCGATCTAGTGCCAAACGGACGACACCTCCGCGTTCAGCACACGTACAGCTTGATGACGATCTCCGCCTTCGTGATCCAGCAAGAGGGGGCGGAGAGGTAGATGACTTCTTCGGTAGAGCGACGATGTGGCGACGATGGAGGTGGAACTATTCCAACAGGGCTTCGCCTAAGCACCGTTGAAACGATCTAGAGGAGAGGATAGCACGTGGCTGATTTCTATTGTGAAAAACCCTCAATATCTTTAGTATATACAGGAGGAGGGAGGGAGGATACTTGGCCCCCAAGGGGCCAACCCTTGGTTCTGCCGAAGTGGGGAGAGGAGGAGTCCTCCAATCCTAGTAGGATTAGGACTCCTTCTCTCCCACTTGGAAACCTCCTTTCCACCTTGGGTTTCTCCTCCCAGCCGCATGGGCCTCTCGTGGGCCTTTTTTCCAGCCCACTAAGGGCTGGTATACCTCCTCCCACAGCCCATGTAACCTCTTGGGTCGAAACACGCCTCCTGATGGTCCCCCGGTACCCTCCCGGCACTTCCAGTACACTATCGATGAGCCCGAAACTTTTCTGATGATCAAAACAGGATTTCCTATATATCAATCTTTACCTCCGGACCATTCCGAATCTCATCATGACTTCCGAGATCTCATCTGGTACTCCGAATAACCTTCAGTCACCACCATGCATAACTCTATACTAAAGGTTCCTGTCCAAAGGTAAGAAGATCCGTTGGTTGGAAATCCGTATCAATTGTTACTGGTTCTCCCATTCTTGGTACTGTGTCATGTGACTCTAAAGCCCCAACTACTGAAACGTCACCAAATCTTAAGTGTGCAGACCCTGCGGGTTCGAGAACTATGTAGACATGACCGAGACACCTCTACGGTCAATAACCAATAGCGGGACCTGGATGCCCATATTGGTTCCTACATATTCTATGAAGATCTTTATCGGTTGAACCTCTATGTCAAGGATTTAGTTAATCCCGTCGGTATCTCTATACCTAGTTCAATCTCGTTACCGACAAGTTTCTTTACTCATTCCGTAATACAAGATCCCGTGGCTAACACTTTAGTCACACTGCTTGCAAGGCTTGTTGTGATGTTGTATTATCGAGTGGGCCCTGAGATACCTCTCCGTCACACAGAGTAACAAATCCTAGTCTTGATCCATACCCACTCAATAGACACTCTCGGAGATACCTGTAGAGCACCTTTATAGTCACCTAGTTACGTTGCGACGTTTGATACACACAAGGCACTCCTCTAGTGTCAGTGAGTTGCATGATCTCATGGTCATAGGAACAGATACTTGACATGCAGAAAATAGTAGCATTAAACTGACACGATCATATGCTACGTTTGTAGTTTGGGTCTTGTCCATCACACCATTATCCTAATGATGTGATCCCATTATCAAATGACATCTCATGTCCATGGCTAGGAAACCTTAACCATCTTTGATCAACGAGCTAGTCTATTAGAGGCATACTAGGGACATGGTTTTGTATATGTATCCACACATGCATCTAAACTGAAATGATCATATGCTATGTTTATAGTTTGGGACTTGTCCATCACATCATTCTCCCAATGAGATGATCCCATTATCAAATGACATCTCATGTCAATGGCTAGAAAACCTTGACCATCTTTGATCAACGAGCTAGTATACTAGAGGCATACTAGGGACAAAGTGTTATCTATGTATCCACATATGCAATGAGTTTCCAGTCAATACAATTATAGCATGGATAATAATCAATTATCATCAACAAGGAAATATAATAATAACCATTTTATTATTGCCTCTAGGGCATATTTCCAACATGTTCTGCTTACCGGATGTGAAACACCTACGAAAGTGAGTTCACTTTGTTGTCTACTATTAGGAAATAGTGGTATATACCCCGATATAAATAATTGACATATGTTATATACCCCGGTATAAATAATTTGAAAAGAAATGTCAAAACAAACACTTGAAAGAAGAATTCACGAAAAGTTAAAAAATCAACGAATTTGAAAAAGTTCAAGAAATGAAAAAGGTTCATAAAACAATGGAAAAATTCATGAATTCGAGTAAAGTCACGAATTTGAAATGAGTTGTACAAACTGAAACAAGTTCACGAACTTGAGAAAAATTAATGAATTTGGAAAAAAAACATAAATTAGAAAAATATCAATAGTTGGAAAAAAATCAAATTTTGAAAAGAAACAACATAATTGCAAAAAAAAAGTTCAAATTGTTTTAAAGAAGTTTGTAAATATGAAAATAGTTTATGAATGTAAAAATTTCACAATTTGAAAAACAGCCAATACTTGAAAATATTCGTAATTTAAAAATTCATGATTTTTCTGAAAGGTTCAAATTATTTTCAAGAAAGTTCGTAACTATGAAAAAAGTTCATGAAATTTGGAAAAAAGTTCAGATATCGTAAACAAGTTCAAGACTTGAAAATGCTCACAATTTGAGTGTTTTTTGCATAAATGTAAAAAAGTTCCAGATACTAAAATAATGTTCAATTGTTTAAAAAAACTCCTGTTACACTCTTTACATTTTATTTTCAGAAAAGGTGCGTGCATTTGGAAAGAACGTTTGAAAAGGTAAATAAAAGTAAGAAAAATAAAATGAAAATGAAAAGATGAACGGACTAAAACTGCTCCAGAAATGCCCAAACTGGAAATCGGCTAGAAAAACACACACGAAAAGAAACGGACTACCGCCGCAGTTTCTAAATGGGCCGTCCTGTTCGGTTAGAGGTGTGTGCGTTGTGTACAATTAAGCGAAATCACTAATGTTACTCAAGAAAAAGTGAAATCATTCACATCTCTTGAGATTGTGAGAAGTGTCGCATTGCATGTCTGTCCTTTATTTGTAGATTCATATTTTCAAAACATTTTATCTTTTAAATCGTGCGTCTAAATTTTGAACCGTTTTCATCGTTAGATTCCTCGCGTGGAAATCTTCAAAACTAGATCCCATGGTGATTGGTTTTGACAAACTCTTTTTCACGAAAAAAACAAACGGAAGAACCGTGCCTCTCGAAGAACAAGAAAAAACATGTTTTTTCGTTTCCGAGAGGCACGGTCGCGTCTCTCGCGAAAGCAAAAACGTGCCTCTCGCGAATGAAAAAAAACATAAATCGCTTTTTTCGTTTCGGAGCGCAGAAGAAAATAAATAGAAAAACATGTTTTTTTCGTTTTAAAGAGACACGACCGTGCCTCTTGCGAAAAAAAATGTGCCTTTCATAGAAGCAAAAACCGTGCCTCTCGCGAAAGGAAAAAACAGAAAACATGTTTTTTCGTTTCCGAAAGGCACGGCCGTGTCATACGCGAAAACAAAACTGTACCTCTCGTAGAAGAAAAACCGTGCTTTTCAAAAAAGAAAAAAGTATTTTTTCGTGATATTTTTTTATTTATCGGTGGAAAACTGAAACACTGAAACCCCCCGGAAAAACACACACCTAAAAAGGCGAAAACTCGTATGGAAAAACAAAAAAACCCGAAGTAAACACTCAAAGCGTGATACGTGGCGAAGGTTGAGAACGCGCCAAGTGACGACACGTGAGAGTGAGCGTTGGGAAGCTCCCGAAAAAATAACTCGCTAACTTGTTGCTCTGACGATTAAAACTCTATATGGCGAGCGTTGGGTCACGAAGTGAGCATGAAATAGATGCTCCTGTGGTAGGCAACATATCGTTGTTCCTCTCACTGGACCTTTGTGGATCCGCCTCATAGATTGAGCGAGTCCATATTACGTGGCCTTTAATGCCGCGGAAGCCGACAGGCGCTCACTATAGAGACCTATTAGTCTGTCCCACGAACGCGCGGTGCAAAAAAATTGTAGCGCAAAAAGGTGGCTCTCTCAAAGATTCAAACTTGCGTTGCATTCCTGTTCGAGTTTGGCAAATCACTAGAGCTACTAAAACTAGTGTCTAATAATAGCGCTAATTTCTTGAGAACAACTATGGCCGCACCTGTTATTAAAAACCATCATCTACTGTAACACTTAGATTTTCGAATTATTTGAAAACATTTTGGCAAAACATCGTTATTTTGAAAATTGTGAACAACATATGAAAGTTCACAGATTCCCAAAACAAAAATCACGAACAAGCAAAAAAAGTTTCACGGATTCAAAAAAATCATGAAACTAAAAAGGTTCACTAATTTGACAAAAAGGTACACCAATTTACAAAATGAATGCGAGTGTAAAAAAAGCTCATGAATTTGAAAAGTTCGCTAATTTGAGAATAAATAGAAATTTGGAAGATAAAAATGTAGATTCGCAAAATTTCATGGAATTTGAAAAAATCTGAAGAAACTTGCGAATTCAAAGATATCAAAACAAATCACGAACACACAAAAAAAAAAGTTGGCCTGTGCAAAAAAGTCCACACACTAAAAAATCACATTTTTTTACTGATTTGAGAAAAAGAAAAGCTCAAATATTTGAAAAATAATCGTGAGTTTGAAAAAAGTGCATGGATTCTGAAAAACTTCATGAAATTGAAAAACGTTTACTAATTGAGGAAACAAATCGCAAACTTAAAGAAAAGTTCATGAGTTTGAAAAAACACATGAAATTTTTTGACGCGTTTGAAGAAAAAGGAAAATAAAATTAAATAAAAAATGTTATTCAGTTCTATAAAATCAGGAAGGAAAGGAAAAAAACAAGACCGGTACCTGTCTTACATGGGCAAATCCTATTTGACGCCCGCAAGCGTCAAAAGGATGTGGCTTCGCTGAAGCCTGGCCACCCAACGCCCCAGTTTGGGCCGGCCCATGGTCGCTCTGTCTTTTCTTCTTTTTCCTGTTTTCTCATATTGGTTTTTCTTTTTCTGTTTCTGTTTCTTTTTCTTTGCTTTTATTTTAATTTTTTGTTTTTTATATTGTTTTTCGTGTTATAAAAATTCATTAAACATTTTCAGTATAGTTTGAACAATTTTCGAATACACATTGAACATTTGTGTATACGCATTGAACATATTTAGTATATGTTGAACAATTTTTAAATACAGACTGAATATTTTGTGTTATATGATGTACAAATATTTAAATACACACTGAACATTTTAGTGATATATGCTGAAAAATATCTAAATACACATTGAACATAGTTTTCAATATATGTTGAACTATTTCAAAATATACAATGAAACTTTAATAAATTGTTCAACGGATATTACAAAATGTTCAATGTGTATATTTCGAAAAAATTCAAAACTGGTTCGATACTTAGAGCTTCGCGCCGTAAATTTGTTATGGGAGCTTACTTTCTTGGCTGGCTAGTGGAACTAGCTAACCAGAAGTATGTTGCGAGTTCGAGTCCGAGTATACCTGCGTATCTGAAGAAAACGAACACAGCAAACAGATGTCAAAATCAGCAGATCACAATCACGGAATCCTTCTTTATATCATGGCAAACATAAACATCACTGAGAAGAATCAAACAGATAACCGGTGCACAATTACTCCAGCAGATTTGATGCACGCTGACAGCGACAGTAGGGCCGGACCGGAGATACCCAGGCCTCTCAACCCCAATGATTAGCCAGGCACTGCTAGCAAACAGGAGCAAGGACACCTTAATCATACCCTCTGATGACATATTAGCTCCACTTAGCATTATTATCTTTGTTGCAGGTCACATCATGCTTACCTGAATCGGAGTTGTAATGTCCTGGCCTGGTCAGGAGAGGGCACCAACTACCACTTATTGATTAGCATTCGGACAAAGATTGCATGGACATGTCTCAGCTTTAGTTCGTGGGCTAATTAATTAGCAACTGGATGGTGGTTTCAGGACTAAGTGGACTCCCATTTTTGGCCCCTCGGCCTTAAAAAGTTTGATAGAAAAAGCACCAGCTCGATCAGCAGTTGAGCAATCTGTTATCATCTCTGGGGCCCAGGCAATAATAACGTAGCCCTATCCACTGTGAATTGTGTATAACGATAGATTCTGAACAGTGTGCAGTTTTTTGGTTGTTGATGAAAACAAACAACGATGTTATCAAAATGGAGAGAAATTTAGCTGTATTCTGGGTCCACGTGATCATTGGAGGCTAATCAAGATGCTTATCTGAAGAATTTAAACAAAATTATGGTACTGCTCTTCTGGAGTATGTTGAACTTTGCCATTCTGGATAGTGTCAATCAATTTTAGGCAGCTAGTGTATTTGTTTATTCAGATGTCATGTCGCTACCAAAAGAGGTCAGTTGCGAATGGAGTTGTCTCATCGACTTGACTCAAGTCTGCAAGTGCACGAGAAAAAGTAAAAATTGACAGGTATACTCAAGTCTACAAGTATCATCTTTTACATGGAGAAATCATTGGCATTTAAAGAACATAAGTATTTAGGCCCTCTTTCATTTTAAGATTCAAAATGCAGGAATTCGGTTGTAGGATTCTTAATATGCAGAATTAGATGAAAATGCATGATTGAAATGACATGTGCTCTTAAATTTTATAGGAATAGAAATCATAAGAAAACAGGTGTTTGATGTAAAAAGAAAAAAATAGAAAATGTTTAAGTGGATTGAAATTTTCCTCCAAATTGGTATGCATAGCAATCATTAGGAATAAGGACTATATTTGTGTGAATCAAACGACCTATGTATGAGAAATTCAACTCCATATCCTGTAAAATTCTTTCAGAGTTCCTTCGAATCAAAAGTGTCATTCTAAGAAAACATATTTAGGCTTTTATCTTATTTTCCGAGGAGGAAAAAATCCTTTTACATATAAAATACTCCTTTAACTAGTGAATTGAACTATGGAATTTCTATACCCTACTTTCCTTTCCTAAGGCTCTATTGTATTTCGTTTCGGGTCTTTCACAATAAAGGAAAGCTCGGAGATTCGTTTGTGGGAAGACATATGGCTAGGCAATGCTAGTCTTCGAGAACAATATCCGGCCTTGTACAACATAGCACGTAATAAGAATAGTACTATTGCGCAGGTGTTCAGTTCATCCCCACCAAATATTTCTTTCAGGCGGGACTTGTTTGGCACTCGACTTACGTCATGGCTTGTCCCGTCTGGATTCGATTAACCTCACACAAGGACAAAATGTGTTTCGCGGGAACCTTACTACATCGGGGTCTTTCACAATAGACTCTATGTATCGTGCACTCACGCATTCTGAACTACCGGTGAGCAATAACAAAAAAAAAATTGGAAATCAAAGATACCACTTAAAGTTAAAATCTTCATGTGGTATCTTCGTAGAGGAGTTATGCTAACCAAAGACAACTTCACACGGCGCAACTGGCGAGGAAGTAAGAAGTGTTATTTTTATACTCATAACGAGACAATCAAACACCTTTTTTCCGATGTAAGTTTGCGCGTTCTACGTCGTCAGTCATCCAAATAGCGTCAAACTTGTTTCCGCCCACAAGAGTTGCCAATATTCTTGGTGATTGGTTGGACGGTATTTCAAATAAGTACAAAACCCTAATAAGGGTGGGAGCGTATGCCTTATTATGGTCGCTTTGGCTATGTAAAAATGATGTTGTTTTTAATGACAAAAATGCTTCTCTTTTGCAGGTGGTTTTCCGTTGTACGCACTTGCTTCTTACGTGGTCTACGCTACAACGTGCGGAGTATCAATCACTGTTCAAGGTGGTGTGTACGTAGTTGGAGCAGGTGGCTATAGACATTTTTACCCAACATGGGTGGCAGCATAATCTCCGGATCGGTCCACTATCTCTTTAGGCATAGGCATAGTGCCGGTCTATAGGACTCTAATGTTGCCGAATTATCGGTCTTTTACCTTTCTCTTTGTCAGACTGCTGGTAGTTGGCTGTGTGCATTCTGATTATGCACAGGCTGGATGTTACTCTTAATGTTTTGTATCCGCTTGATGCTACATTTTAAGATAATAAACGCATCCTTTATCGGAAAAAATGCTTGGGAGCATAGTTGCTTCACCAGCACATGGGCATATGACTTTTACTGTGTTGCTATGATCTTACAGCAGATCTCACCACGTATACGGGCTCCAACCCATTGATGCCATGTGGACTGAAAACAGTTTTTAGTTGTAACTATAGATGACGCCACAGTACATTCATGATATGTATGCTAAGATAAAAGAAACAACGTCTAAGGTTATATATATATATATATATATATATATATATATATATATATATATATATATACTATTCAAGATAAAAATAATATAGGGAATATATTAGATATAGCGAATATATCAGAGTTTATTCGGGTCGGGTATCACAGCCGAATAATTGATAATCACATACCAACAATATAGTAACAATATAGGAAAATATACTAATTAATACTTTATTTAGGTTAACATGTGATTAGGTGAAAGTGGTAGACAGATGATTTTTATCTTGAATAGTATTTACTATTCACTAGGTAGGGCACTATTCACAAAAGCGCTTTACTATTCAATACACTATTTGGAATAGTATTGTACTATTCTTAGCAATATTTAATTCTTTGGTATTATATGCTCGTTTTGTTGTCACTAAGCAGATTATATCTTAATGCAGGATCTATTTAGGGGCTGGCGAGGCCAACAATACGTCCAAACGGTGTGCGCAGTGATGTAAAAATCCTACTCAGTACTCACCATATTTTTCATTATGTTGTATCAGATGTAGCTAGTTACGTTCACTTAGTAGTTTTAATTGCAAATTTACGAGGTAAATTCCTATCGTCTTTCCAAGCAGTTCCACCCGAAAGGAACACTTCTCTACGGCCACAAGGTTCTCATTCAAACGCCACTCTGGGCTACACAGAGAACTACACACGTAGAGGTTTCTCCTATAGGATGCCTAGCATAAGAACTCGTCCCATAAATTCATAAATAAAAATACCAAGTGAAACCAATAAACTACATCATTTCAACAATATAATTTACATATGGCTTTCCCTTTCGGGAGGCCCCGAAGGGATTACACAAGCTAAAGGAAATTACCTTCTAACTACCTTCTTGAGCCTTACAATGCTCTGGATATTGTGGCTCTTATGGCAGGACTACTACTACTACTACTACTACTACTACTACTACTACTACTACTACTACTACTGAGCAATGAGCTTGCTAGCTGGGTTGCAACTCTTTGCTCTATCGGTGGCTGGTTCTCCTCCGTTTGGTGTTGTCTCCTCCTCGCGGCAAATGTCTCCTTTTATAGGCGAGAGGGGAGCTCTCTGGATGTCTTCCGGGAGAATGCACTGTTGGAAATATGCCCTAGAGGCAATAATAAAATGGTTATTATTGTATTTCCTAGTTCATGATAATTGTCTGTTATTCATGCTATAATTGTGTTAACCGGAAACCGTAATACATGTGTGAATACATAGACCACAACGTGTCCCTAGTGAGCCTCTAGTTGGCTAGCTCGTTGATCAATAGATGGTCACGGTTTCATGACCATGGACATTGGATGTCGTTGATAACGGGATCACATCATTAGGAGAATGATGTGATGGACAAGACCCAATCCTAAGCATAGCACAAGATCGTGTAGTTCGTTTGCTAAAGCTTTTCAATGTCAAGTGTCGTTTCCTTAGACCATGAGATTGTGTAACTCCCGGATACCGTAGGAATGCTTTGGGTGTGCCAAACGTCACAACGTAACTGGGTGGCTATAAAGGTACGCTACGGGTATCTCCGAAAGTGTCTGTTGGGTTGACACGAATCGAGACTGGGATTTGTCACTCCGTGCGACGGAGAGGTATCTCTGGGCCCACTCGGTAAGACATCATCATTATGAGCTCAATGTGACTAAGGAGTTAGTCACGGGATGATGTATTACGGAACAAGTAAAGAGACTTGCCGGTAACGAGATTGAACAAGGTATGGTGATACCGACGATCGAATCTCGGGCAAGTACCATACCGATAGACAAAGGGAATTGTATACGGGATTGATTGAATCCTTGACATCGTGGTTCATACGATGAGATCATCGTGGAGTACGTGGGAGCCAACATGGGTATCCAGATCCCGCTGTTGGTTATTGACCGGAGAGGTGTCTCGGTCATGTCTACGTGTCTCCCGAACCCGTAGGGTCTACACACTTAAGGTTCGATGACGCTAGGGTTATAGGGAAATAGTGTACGTGGTTACCGAAGGTTGTTCGGAGTCCCGGATGAGATCCCGGACATCACAAGGAGTCCCGAAATGGTCCGGAGACGAAGATTGATATATAGGAAGTGAGGTTTTGGTTACCACAAGTGTTCCGGGTGTCTCCGGTAGTGTACCGGGACCACCGGAAGGGTTCCGGGGGTCCACCAAGTGGGCCCACCTGCCCCGGAAGGTTCCATGGGCCAAGAGTGGGAGGGAGCAGCCCCTAGGTGGGCTGGTGCGCCTCCCACCCCAGCCCAAGGCGCAGCAAGGGTGGAGGGGGCAAACCCTAGGCTTAGATGGGCCTTAAGGCCCACCCTAGGGCGCCTCCACCTCTCCCTGCCCTGGCCGCCGGCCAGATGGGCTCCTGGAGGCTGCCGCCACCCCTAGGGTGGAACCCTAGGGCGCAACACCTCTCCTCCCCTCCCCCTATATATAGTGGAGGTATTTGGGGCTGCACAACACACGAGTTCATCTCCTCCCTGGTGCAGCCCTACTCCTCCCTCTCCTCGTTCTCCGTAGTGCTTAGCGAAGCTCTGCCGGAGTACCACGCAGCTCCATCGCCACCACGCCGTCGTGTTGCCGGATCTCTCCCTCAACCTCTCCTCCCTCCTTGCTGGATCAAGGCGTAGGAGACGTCACCGGGCTGCACGTGTGTTGAACGCGGAGGTGCCGTCCGTTCGGCACTTGATCGGATCTACCGCGATCTGAATCGCTGCGAGTACGACTCCATCAACCGCGTTCTAGCAACGCTTCCGCTTAGCGATCTTCAAAGGTATGAAGATCCAATCTCTCCCCGCTCGTTTGCTGGTTTCTCCATAGATAGATCTTGGTGACACGTAGGAAAATTTTGATTTACTACTACGTCTCCCAACAGTGGCATCATGAGCTAGGTCTATGCGTAGAATCTATGCACGAGTAGAACACAAAGCAGTTGTGGGCGTCGATTTTGTTAATATGCTTGCCGTTACTAGTCTTATCTTGATTCGACGGTATTGTGGGATGAAGCGGCCCGGACCAACCTTACACGTACGCTTACGTGAGACCGGTTCCACCGCCTGACATGCACTAGTTGCATAAGGTGGCTAGCGGGTGTCTGTCTCTCCCACCTTAGTCGGATTGGATTCGATGAAAAGGGTCCTTATGAAGGGTAAATAGCAATTGGCATATCACGTTGTGGTTTTGGCGTAGGTAAGAAACATTCTTGCTAGAAACCTATAGCAACCACGTAAAAACTTGCAACTACAAATTAGAGGACGTCTAACTTGTTTTTGCAGCATATGCCTTGTGATGTGATATGGCCAGAAGGATGTGATGTGATGCATTGTGATGTATGAGATTGATCATGTTCTTGTAATAGGGTTCACGACTTGCATGTCGATGACTATGACAACCGGCAGGAGCCATAGGAGTTGTCTTATATTATTGTATGACCTGCGTGTCAATCATAAACGCCATGTAATTACTTTACTTTATTGCTAAGCGTTAGCCATAGTAGTAGAAGTAATAGTTGGCGAGACAACTTCATGAAGACACAATGATGGAGATCATGGTGTCGTGCCGGTGACAATGATGATCATCGTGCCCCGAAGATGGAGATCATAGGAGCAAGATGATATTGGCCATATCATGTCACTATATTGATTGCATGTGATGTTTATCATGTTTACATCTTATTTGCTTAGAACGACGGTAGTAAATAAGATGATCTCTCAATAAAATTTCAAGAGAAGTGTTCACCATAACTGTGCACCGTTACTAAGGATCGTTGTTCCGAAGCACCACGTGATGATCGGGTGTGATAGGTTCTAACGTTCGCATACAACGGGTGTAAGCCAGATTTACACACGTGAAACACTTAGGTTGACTTGACGAGCCTAGCATGTACAGACATGGCCTCGGAACACGAAAGACCGAAAGGTCGAACATGAGTCGTATAGAAGATACGATCAACATGAAGATGTTCACCATGGATGACTAGTCCGTCTCACGTGATGATCGGACACGGGCTAGTTGACATGGATCATGTATCACTTGGATGACTAGAGAGATATCTATCTAAGTGGGAGTTCATTGAATAATATGATTATGTGAACTTAATTATCATGAACTTAGTCTAAAATTGCCTTTAATATCTATATTGTAGATCCAATGGCCAACTCAAATGTCAACCTCAATTTCAACGCGTTCCTAGAGAAAACCAAGCTGAAAGACGATGGAAGCAACTATGCGGACTGGGTCCGTGGCTTGAGGATCATCCTCATAGCTTCCAAGAAACTGTATGTCCTTGATGCACCACTAGGTGACCCACCCCTTCTCCCAGCAGAACAAGACGTTGCGAACGCTTGGCATTCTCGGTGCGATGACTACTCCCTTGTTCAGTGCGGCATGCTTTACAGTTTAGAACCAGGGCTCCAAAAGCGTTTTGAGCAACACGGAGCATATGAGATGTTCCAAGAGCTGAAACTGGTCTTTCAAGCTCATGCCCGGGTCGAGAGATATGAAGTCTCTGACAAGTTCTTTAGTTGTAAGATGGAGGAGAACAGTTCTGTCAGTGAGCACATCCTCAAGATGTCTGGGCTTCACAACCGCTTGACTCAGCTGGGAGTTAACATCCCAGATGACTCGGTCATTGACAGAATCCTCCAGTCGCTTCCACCTAGCTACAAGAGCTTTGTGATGAACTACAACATGCAGGGGATGGAGAAGTCCATTCCTGAGTTGTACTCGATGCTGAAATCAGCAGAGGTCGAGATCAGAAAGGAGCATCAAGTGTTGATGGTAAACAAGACCACTAGTTTCAAGAAAGGCAAGGGTAAGAAGAACTTCAAGAAGGATGGCAAAGCTGTTGCCGCGCCCGGTAAGCAAGTTGCCGGGAAGAAGAAGAACAAGAATGGACCCAAGCCTGAGACTGAGTGTTTCTATTGCAAGGGTACCGGTCACTGGAAGCGGAACTGCCCCAAGTACTTAGCGGATAAGAAGGACGGTAATGTTAAAGGTATATGTGATATACTTGTTATTGATGTGTACTTGACCAGCGCTCGTAGTAGCTCCTGGGTATTTGATACCGGTGCAGTTGCTCACATTTGTAACTCCAAGCAGGAGCTGCGGAATAAGCGGAGGCTGGCCAAGGACGAGGTGACGATGCGCGTCGGGAATGGTTCCAAGGTCGATGTGATCGCCGTCGGCACGCTACCTCTACATCTACCATCGGGATTAGTTTTAAACCTTAATAATTGTTATTTAGTACCAGCCTTGAGCATGAACATTGTATCTGGATCTCGCTTGATGCGAGATGGCTACTCATTTAAATCCGAGAATAATGGTTGTTCTATTTATATGAGAGAAATGTTTTATGCTCATGCCCCGTTGGTCAATGGTTTATTTTTGATGAATCTCGAACGTGATGTTACACATGTCCATAGTGTGAGTACCAAAAAGTGTAAAGCTGATAACGATAGTCCCACTTACATGTGGCACTGCCGTCTTGGCCATATTGGTGTCAAACGCATGAAGAAGCTCCATGCTGATGGACTTTTGGAGTCACTTGATTTCGAATCATTTGACACATGCGAACCATGCCTCATGGGCAAGATGACCAAGACTCCGTTCTCCAGAACAATGGAGCGAGCAACTGACTTGTTGGAGATAATACATACCGATGTATACGGTCCAATGAGTGTCGAGGCTCGCGGTGGCTACCGTTATGTTCTCACCCTCACTGATGACTTGAGCAGATATGGGTATGTCTACTTAATGAAACACAAGTCTGAAACCTTTGAAAGGTTCAAGGAATTTCAGAGTGAGGTCGAGAATCAACGTGACAGGAAAATAAAATGCCTACGATCTGATCGTGGCGGAGAATATTTAAGTCACGAGTTTGGCACGCACCTTAGGAAATGTGGAATTGTTTCACAGCTCACGCCGCCCGGCACACCTCAGCGAAATGGTGTGTCTGAACGTCGTAATCTCACTCTATTGGATATGGTGTGATCTATGATGTCTCTTACCGACTTACCGCTATCATTTTGGGGATATGCAGTAGAGACTGCCGCATTCACTTTAAATAGGGCACCGTCTAAATCCGTTGAGACGACACCGTATGAATTATGGTTTGGAAAGAAACCTAAGCTGTCGTTTCTAAAAGTTTGGGAATGCGATGCTTATGTGAAGAAACTTCAACCTGAGAAGCTCGAACCCAAAGCGGAAAAGTGCGTCTTCATAGGATATCCCAAAGAGACATACCTTCTACCTACGATCCGAGGGCAAAGTCTTTGTTGCCAAGAATGGATCCTTTCTCGAGAAAGAGTTTCTCTCAAAAGAAGTAAGTGGGAGGAAAATAGAACTTGATGAGGTAATTGTACCTTCACTCGAACCGGAAAGTAGCGCAGCACATGAAGTTGTTTCTATGGAGCTTACACCAGCTAGAGAGGAAGTTAATGATGAGGATCATGAAGCTTCAGATCAAGTTGCTATTCGAAGGTCCACTAGGACACGTTCCGCACCAGAGTGGTACGGCAATCCTGTCCTAGAGATCATGTTGTTGGACAACGGTGAACCTTCGAACTATGAAGAAGCGATGGCGGGCCCGGATTCCGACAAATGGCTTGAGGCCATGAAATCCGAGATAAGATCCATGTATGAGAACAAAGTATGGACTTTGGTGGACTTGCCTGATGATAAGCGAGCCATTGAAAACAAATGGATCTTTAAGAAGAAGACTGACGCGGACGGTAATGTGACCGCCTATAAGGCTCGGCTTGTCGCTAAGGGTTATCGACAAGTTCAAGGAGTTGACTACGATGAGACTTTCTCACCCGTAGCGATGCTAAAGTCAGTCCGAATCATGTTAGCAGTTGCCGCATTTTATGATTATGAGATCTGGCAAATGGACGTCAAAACGGCATTCCTTAATGGCTTCCTCAAGGAAGAACTGTATATGATGCAGCCGGAAGGTTTTGTCGGTCCTAAAGATGCTAACAAGGTATGCAAGCTCCAGCGCTCCATCTATGGGCTGGTGCAAGCATCTCGGAGTTGGAACATTCGCTTTAATGAGGTGATTAAAGCATTTGGGTTTGTACAGGTTTATGGAGAACCCTGTATTTACAAGAAAGTGAGAGGGAGCTCTATAGCATTTCTTATACTGTATGTGGATGACATGCTGATAATGGGAAATAATATAGAACTCTTGGAAAGTATAAAGGCCTACTTGAATAAGTGTTTTTCAATGAAGGACCTTGGAGAAGCTGCTTACATATTAGGTATTAAGATCTATAGAGATAGATCGAAACGCCTCATTGGTCTTTCACAAAGCACATACCTTGAAAAGATATTGAAGAAGTTCAATATGGATCAGTCCAAGAAGGGGTTCTTGCCTGTGTTTCAAGGTGTGAGATTGAGTACGACTCAATGCCCGACCACGGCAAAGGATAGAGAAGAGATGAGTGTCATCCCCTATGCTTCAGCCATAGGCTCTATCATGTATGCCATGCTGTGTACCAGGCCTGATGTGAACCTTGCCATAAGTTTGGTAGGGAGGTACCAAAGTGATCCCGGAGCGGAACACTGGACAGCGGTCAAGAATATCCTGAAGTACCTGAAAAGGACAAAGGACATGTTTCTCGTTTATGGAGGTGCCGAAGAGCTCGTCGTAAAGGGTTACGTCGATGCTAGCTTCGACACAGATCCGGACGACTCCAAGTCACAAACCGGATACGTGTATATCTTGAATGGAGGGGCAGTGAGCTGGAGCAGCAGCAAGCAAAGCGTTGTGGCGGCATCTACATGTGAAGCGGAGTACATAGCTTCTTCGGAAGCAGCAAAGGAGGGAGTCTGGATGAAGGAGTTCATCACCGACCTAGGAGTGATTCTGAATGCTTCGGGCCCGATGACTCTACTCTGTGACAACACTGGAGCTATTGCCCTTGCGAAGGAGCCCAGGTTTCACAAGAAGACAAGACACATCAAGCGCCACTTCAACTCCATCCGTGATTACATTCAGGAGGGAGACATAGATATTTGTAAAGTGCATACGGATCTGAATGTCGCAGATCCGTTGACTAAACCTCTCTCTCGAGCAAAACATGATTAACACCAGAATGCTATGGGTGTTCGATTCATCACAATGTAAATAGATTATTGACTCTAGTGCAAGTGGGAGACTGTTGGAAATATGCCCTAGAGGCAATAATAAAATGGTTATTATTGTATTTCTAGTTCATGATAATTGTCTGTTATTCATGCTATAATTGTGTTAACCGGAAACCGTAATACATGTGTGAATACATAGACCACAACGTGTCCCTAGTGAGCCTCTAGTTGGCTAGCTCGTTGATCAATAGATGGTCACGGTTTCATGACCATGGACATTGGATGTCGTTGATAACGGGATCACATCATTAGGAGAATGATGTGATGGACAAGACCCAATCCTAAGCATAGCACAAGATCGTGTAGTTCGTTTGCTAAAGCTTTTCAATGTCAAGTGTCGTTTCCTTAGACCATGAGATTGTGTAACTCCCGGATATCGTAGGAATGCTTTGGGTGTGCCAAACGTCACAACGTAACTGGGTGGCTATAAAGGTACGCTACGGGTATCTCCGAAAGTGTCTGTTGGGTTGACACGAATCGAGACTGGGATTTGTCACTCCGTGCGACGTAGAGGTATCTCTGGGCCCACTCGGTAAGACATCATCATTATGAGCTCAATGTGACTAAGGAGTTAGTCACGGGATGATGTATTACGGAACGAGTAAAGAGACTTGCCGGTAACGAGATTGAACAAGGTATGGTGATACCGACGATCGAATCTCGGGCAAGTACCATACCGATAGACAAAGGGAATTGTATACGGGATTGATTGAATCCTTGACATCGTGGTTCATCCGATGAGATCATCGTGGAGTACGTGGGAGCCAACATGGGTATCCAGATCCCGCTGTTGGTTATTGACCGGAGAGGTGTCTCGGTCATGTCTACGTGTCTCCCGAACCCGTAGGGTCTACACACTTAAGGTTCGATGATGCTAGGGTTATAGGGAAATAGTGTACGTGGTTACCGAAGGTTGTTCGGAGTCCCGGATGAGATCCCGGACGTCACGAGAAGTCCCGGAATGGTCCGGAGACGAAGATTGATATATAGGAAGTGAGGTTTTGGTTACCGGAAGTGTTCCGGGTGTCTCCGGTAGTGTACCGGGACCACCGGAAGGGTTCCGGGGGTCCACCAAGTGGGCCCACCTGCCCCGGAAGGTTCCATGGGCCAAGAGTGGGAGGGAGCCAGCCCCTAGGTGGTCTGGTGCACCTCCCACCCCAGCCCAAGGCGCAGAAAGGGTGGAGGGGGCAAACCCTAGGCTTAGATGGGCCTTAAGGCCCACCCTAGGGCGCCTCCACCTCTCCCTGCCCTGGCCGCCGGCCAGATGGGCTCCTGGAGGCTGCCACCACCCCTAGGGTGGAACCCTAGGACGCAGCACCTCTCCTCCCCTCCCCCTATATATAGTGGAGGTATTTGGGGCTGCACAACACACGAGTTCATCTCCTCCCTGGTGCAGCCCTACTCCTCCCTCTCCTCATTCTCCATAGTGCTTAGCGAAGCTCTGCCGGAGTACCACGCAGCTCCACCGCCACCACGCCGTCGTGTTGCCGGAGCTCTCCCTCAACCTCTCCTCCCTCCTTGCTGGATCAAGGCGTAGGAGACGTCATCGGGCTGCACGTGTGTTGAACGTGGAGGTGCCGTCCGTTCGGCACTTGATCGGATCTACCGCGATCTGAATCGCTGCGAGTACGACTCCATCAACCGCGTTCTAGCAACGCTTCCGCTTAGCGATCTTCAAAGGTATGAAGATCCAATCTCTCCCCGCTCGTTTGCTGGTTTCTCCATAGATAGATCTTGGTGACACGTAGGAAAATTTTGATTTACTACTACGTCTCCCAACATGCACCTCTTTATTTTATTTGTAGTAGGGATGCATGCGTGTCCCTCTAGGCTATGGATAAGAGAGATAGTGCCCCGACAAACTTCAATCTTCAGGAATCTATCAAGTCTTTTCTTTGTTCACGTGGGCAATGTCTCTCCATGAATAATTTGCTGGCTCTTCTTTTCTTCTTCGCTTGCCAGCGATGCACTTCTTCATGCCTTCAGATAGATAGCTCCTCCTTAGGAATCCTTGTATCAGTGTATGCGTACATACATGCCAAGCTCCTCCTTAGGTATCCCTGTGTCAGTGTATGCGTACATACATGCCAAGCTCCTCCTTAGGAATCCTTGTGTCAGTGTATGCGTACATACATGCCAAGCTCCTCCTTAGGAATCCTTGTGTCAGTGTATGCGTACATACATGCCAATTCTGCTTAAATATTCAACATTGCTTATTCATTTAATTTAAATTGCTTAAATATTCGACATTGTTTTTTTACAGGGGGTCCTCCCTGCCCATATAATTGATAATACCTTATCAATATTTGGAATTTCTATCAATATTCGGGTCGGGTATATGTCCTCCGCGCCCGAATAATTGATAGCAATATCAATATATGCAGTTTGGGCTTCATTTAAGATGTTGCCCGTGCCCTGCTATGTCCATATTATCCTCATCATTTAGCAGATTGAAATCATATTTTTGATCACATTCGCTCTTTATTTCTTCAAATTTTTCATCCATTTCACGCCTTAATTCTTTTAATATTTCTTATTTTAATTCCTTCTTTATTATTTTTGAAAAATCTTGAAATCTTTTATCCAATTCTTGATCTATGTATTCACTGTCTAAAGGGTCAAGTCCCTTTAGAAGGCATTCTTGATATGTTTGATATTTTGGAGATTCTTCCTTCTTTATATTCTTAGAACTTGATGCTTCCCCCCTTTGTTGGAGTTGGTGAAGCAGGTATGCCTCTTCTCATTTGGATATAGTCTTTAGCTTTTGGGTCAATATAATAATCTGGTCCAAATACCTTTCTTGCCCAAGATAAGGAATCATCTATATTATCATATCTTTTGAATGTTAAATCTTTTCCTTCTCTTTTTGCATCTAATTTTTGAATCATAATGTTTTCCCATTCCAGATATATGCCAGGATTATTTCCGTCAAATATGACATATAGTATTTCTCCTTTTGGTATTTCAGTCTTTCCTGGCTTTGGCAATTTTTTGTTTAGTTCGTTGAAATATTCTGCCAAGCTATTTAGAATTGAAAGCATATATCCCTTTTCCTCTCTTTTGGTGGTATAGTGGAACCAGAAATTATCCAATATGCAGCATTGAACTTCATCAAGCTTGATATGAACCTTTGGCTTGAAATTGAATGTATTTGGCTGAAATACTTTCAGCCTATTTTCTTCTCCAAAGAAGATATATTCCTCCTTGGTGTGGAATAATCCTTTCCTCATCATATCTGCAAATTTGATGCATGAGAAAATATGTCAGGCAAGGTATTATCCTTTCCCTTAATATGCTCAAAAATAACTTTATATCCATTCCCAGCTATGGTGTCTTCAAATAAGACCCATCTTCTGGTTGAGCTTTTCTTACTATTAATTTTATTGTAATATCGACATATGGCTTCACAGTCTGTTCGCACTATAAATTCTTTGAATCCTAGATATAGCCTAAATGCATTTATTGCATTTACAACTGCAAGAATTTCTCTATCAATATTATTTGCTGTCTTTAACTTATAACTTCCTGAAGCATATCTGCATATTTTTTCATCTGCTTTTGGAGAGTATTTATTAGGTTTTTGTTTTAATATAGCACCCCATCCTACCTTAGATGCATCTGTTTCAATTATAAAATAATTGTCTTCTAGAGGCAATTCTAGGGGTTTTAAATTCCTGACCTTTTCCTTGATGGCTTTTACTAATTTTATATCTTCAGAATTGAAAAAATTTGACCATTTTTTTCTTAATTTAGCATATAAAGGTCCTGCTAGCTTTGCTAAGTTATCTATATAATTTCGTGCATAATTTACAATTCCTAAGAACTGTTGTAAAACCTTTTTGTCACTCATATTATCAGGAAACTCTAATATTTTCTTTGCAATATGAACTTGTAAATAAATCTTTCCTTCCCCTATTTCATGACCAAGGAAATTTATTTTTTCTTTGCAAATTTCCATCTTCTTTTTGGATAGTATGAGCCCATTTTGTTCTACTTTTCGAAAGAATACTTCAAGATGGGCTATATGCTCTTTGTATGATTTTGAGAATACTAACAAATCATCTACGTATACCAATATAAATGCTTGATTCTCATTAAATATATTTTGCATTTTTCTTTGAAATAGTGTAGGGGCATTTTTTAGACCTAATGGCATTACTAGCCATTCATAATGGCCTTGTGGACAAGTAAATGTTGTCCAGGGAATAGATTCTTCAACCATTTTTACTTGCCAAAATCCTGCCTTTAAGTCAAATTTAGAGAAATATTTACTTCCTTGTATTCTGTTAATCCATTCCTGCTTATTGGGTATATTGTATGCATCGTCAACCGTATTATCATTAAGCCTCTTAAAATTAATCACCATTCTAGATTTACCTCTAACTTCTTTAGCATGATTTCTAACTATAAAGGCAGCAGATCGATGAGGACTTCTGCTTTCTCTTATAGCTTTTAATTTTAATAACTCTTTAATATTCATTTTGAATTCTTCGATATCCTTTGGGGTAGCTTCTATTGGTCCTGATTTAATTATATAATCTGGATTTATGATATTAATTTTGCAAACTATAGAGTTCTTTTCCCAATGTTTCATTGGTATTTCCCCAATAATCTGTATGCTTTCTAGCCTTTGCACAATCTTATCTATATCTTTTTTGGACTTTATATCTCTATACCAGTTTGGCGAAAATGATTGTAACCCAATGCATTCTGTACATGTATTTTCTATATGATATTCTTCTATGGTCTCACTAAGTTCTTTGTCTTTACAGAATTCAAGGGGATCTGGACTTGTGCTATACTTGTCATCTAAATTAGATATTTCAACATATTGCAAGGACTTTCTTTGTTTTTGTACTTCAGATATGTATGGAACATTATCTTGATAAGGGATAAATGTTACCCCTTCTTCATGTATGATTGTGGTTTGTAAAGATTGTTGTAAAAATCTTAACCCTATTATCATGTCATCATTAATTACTGACAAATCTCTTATTATAATTTCATCTATTATATATTTTGTGCCATTTATGTAAGCTTCAATATTATATGCCAACTGGTTATGGATTTTCTTTATTCTTGACATATCAGTAGATACTTCAGCCTTATTATCATCTATAGTTTCTGTTGGATATATGCCCTAGAGGCAATAATAAATTAGTTATTATCATATTTCCTTGTTCATGATAATCGTTTATTATCCATGCTATAATTGTATTGATCGGAGACTTAAATGCATGTGTGGATACATAGACAAAACCATGTCCCTAGTATGCCTCTAATGGACTAGCTCGTTGATCAAAGGATGGTTAAGGTTTCCTAGCCATGGACATGAGATGTCATTTGATAACGGGATCACATCATTAGGAGAATGATGTGATGGATAAGACCCAAACTTCAAACATAGCATATGATCGTGTCAGTTTATTACTACTGTTTTCTGCATGTCAAGTATATGTTCCTATGACCATGAGATCATGCAACTCACGGATATCGGAGGAGTGCCTTGTGTGTATCAAACGTCACAACGTAACTGGGTGACTATGAAGGTGCTCTACAGGTATCTCCGATGGTGTGTGTTGAGTTGGCATGGATCGAGACTGGGATTTGTTACTCCGTGTGACGGAGAGGTATCTCAGGGCCCACTCGGTAATACAACATCACAACAAGCCTTGCAAGCAATGTGGCTAAGTGTTAGTCATGGTATCTTGTATTACGGAACGAGTAAAGAGACTTGCCAGTAACGAGGTTGAACTAGGTATGGAGATACCGACGATCGAATCTCGGGCAAGTAACATACCGAAGAACAAAGGGAACGTTATACGGGATTAACTGAATCCTTGACATAGAGGTTCGACCGATAAAGATCTTCGTAGAATATGTAGGAACCAATGTGGACGTCCAGGTCCCGCCATTGGTTATTGACCGTAGAGGTGTCTCGGTCATGTCTACATAGTTCTCGAACCCGCAGGGTCTGCACACTTAAGGTTCGGTGACGTTTCGGTAGTGTAGAGTTATGTATGGTGGTGACCGAAGTTTGTTCGGAGTCCCGGATGAGATCCCGTACGTCACGAGGAGCTCCGGAATGGTCCGGAGGTAAAGATTCATATATAGGAAGTCCCAATTTGGTTTCCGGAAAAGTTTCGGGCTCATTGGTAGTGTACCGGGAGTGCCGGTAGTGTACCGGGAGTGGTGGTAGTATACCAGGAGGCCTCCGGGAGGGGTATTTCGACCCCAAGAGGTCCATGGGCTGTGGGATAATAATAACCAGCCCTTAGTGGGCTGGGAAAACAGCCACAAAGGCCCATGGCGCAGGAGAGAAAGTCCTAAAGCAAAAAGTGGAAAATCAGCCAATAGGAGGCAATCCTACTCCAACTAGGATTGGAGGTGAAGTAGGATTGCTTCCCACCTCCTATTTCGGCCAAACCAAAGGCCTTGGCTGCCTCTCCTCTCCTCTCCTCCTATATATACTAGTGGATTGGGTGGTTTTTGGACAGAATTTCCGGCCACGTGCTACCCGTTTCACCGGTGCACGGTTTCTCCTCTAAATCGGTTTTCCGCAGCGCTTAGGCGAAGCCCTGCCGGAATCACTCCACCACCATCACCGGAGCACCGTCACGCTGCCGGTGAAATCTCTCTCCTCTCCACCTCCTCTTGCTGGATCAAGACGGTGGAGATCGTCATCAAGCTGCACGTGTGCTGAACGCGGAGGTGCCATCCGTTCGGCGCTAGATCGGAAGGACCGTGATCGAGATCGCGAGACGGTTCGTGATGAGATCGCGGAACGGATCATGATGAGTTCGCGGGACAGATCGTGATCAAGATCGTGAGATGGATCGTGATGAGATCGCGGGACGGATCGTGATGAGTTCACGGGACGGATCGTGATTGGATCGCGGGATGGATCGTGATGAGATCGCGGGACGCTCGGCGATTTGGATCGCGAAGATGTTCGACTACACCAACCGCTTTTCTTAACGCTTCCCGCTTAGCGATCTACAAGGGTATGTAGATCCACTCTCCCTCTCGTAGATGCTCATCACCATGGATAGGTTTGCGTGTGCGTAGGAAATTTTTTGTTTCCCATGCGACGTTCCCCAACAGTGGCATCATGAGCTAGGTTGATGGTTCGATGAGATCTCGAGTAGAACACAAAAGGTTTGTGGGCGTTGATGCTTAGATTGCTTCCTCCCTTGGTCGGATTTTGGTTCAGCGGGATTGTGAGATGAAGCGGCCCGGACCAACATTACTCGTACGCTTACGAGAGACCAATTCCCTCGACGCAACTTGTTGCTTAGATGGCTTGCGGGTGACAATTTCTCTCATTTTAGTTGGATCGGAGCCGACAAAGGCGGTCCTTGAGAAGGTTGAAAAGCAACTAGTGTATCACCGTTGTGGTTTTTGCGTAGATGAGAATTGTTCGTGCTAGATACCCGTAGCAGCCACGTAAAACATGCAACAACAATTAGAGGACGTCTAACTTGTTTTTGCAGGGTATGTTGTGATATGATATGGCCAATTACATGATGTGATGTATGAGATGATCATGTGATGTATAGATTATCACGACTTGCATGTCGATGAGTACGACAACCGGCAGGAGCCATAGGGTTGTCTTTAATTATTGTATGACCTGCGTGTCAATCATTAAGCGCTATGTAATGCTTTACTTTATCGCTACGGTAGCAATAGTAGTAGAAGCATGCAAGGCGTGACAACCCCGATGGTGACACGTTGATGGAGATCAAGATGATGGAGATCATGGTGTCATGCCGGTGACAATGGAGATCATGCCGGTGCTTTCATGATGGAGATCAAAAGCACAAGATCATGGCCATATCATGTCACTTATGATTTGCATGTGATGTTAATCCTTGTATGCACCTTGTTTTGCTTAGGACGTCGGTAGCATTATAAGGTGATCCCTCACTTAATTTCAAGATAAATTGTGTTCTCCCCGAGTGTGCACCATTGCGAAAGTTCGTCGTGTTGAGACACCACGTGATGATCGGGTGTGATAGACTCTACGTTCACATACAACGGGTGCAAGCCAGTGTTGCACACGCAGAACACTCGGGTTAAACTTGACGAGCCTAGCATGTACAGACATGGCCTCGGAACACGAGAGATTGAAAGGTCGAACATGAGTCATATAGTAGATATGATCAACATAATGGTGTTCACCATTGCAGCCACCTCAACTCACGTGATGATTGGACTTGAGTTGGTGAATTTGGATCATGTATCACTCGAATGATCGGAGGGATGTCAATTTGAGTGGGAGTTCTTAAGTAATATGATTAATTGAACTCATTATCATGAACATAGTCAAAGTGTCTTTGCAAATTATGTTGTATATTACTAGCTCACACTATAGCTCCCTTGTATTTTTATATGTTCCTAGAGAAATAGAATTGAAAGATGATGGTAGCAATATTGCGGACTGGGTCCGTGATCTGAGGATTGTCCTCATTGCTGCACAGAAGGCTTATGTCCTTAATGCACTGCTCGGTGCACCGACCCCTCTAGCGTTGTCTATAGATGTTGTGAACATCTGACAGGCACGTTCTGATGACTACTTAATTGTTTAGTGCGTCATGCATTACGGCTTAGAATTGAGGCTCCAAAACATTTTGAACATCACGGAACATATGAGATGTTTCTAAGAGCTAAAATTAGGATCTCAGGCTCGTGCCCGTGTTGCGAGATATGAGATCTCCAACAAGATTCTTTGCCTGCAAGATGAAAGAGAATAGCTCAAGCGTTGAGCATGTACTCAGATTGTCTGGGTGCTACAATCGCTTGAATCAAGTGGGAGTTGATCTTCCAGATAAGATAGTGATTGACATAGTTCTCCAAGTCACTGTCACTAAGCTACTAGAACTTGGTGATGAACTATAAATTGCCAGGGATAGAAATAATGATTCCTGAGCTGTTCGCGATGTTTGACACCGCGAAGGTAGAAATCAAAAAGGAGCGTCAAGTGTTGATGGTTAATCAAACCACTAGTTTCGAGAAGGGCAAAAGCAAGGAGGGAAACTTCATGGATAGCAAGTCAGTTGCTGCTCCAGTGAAGCAACCCAAATTTGAACTCAAACCCAAGACTAAGTGCTTCTATTATGAGGTGAGCAGTCGCTGAAGCGGAACAACCCTAGATGCTTGGTACATAAGAAGGCTGGCAACATCGATAGAAATATATTTGATATACGAGTTATTAATGTGTACCTTGCTAGTACTCCTAGTAGCACCTGGGTATTGGATACCGGTTCGGTTGCTAAATGTTAGTAACTCAAAATAAAAGCTACGGAATAAACAGAGAACTAGCTAAGGGTGAGGTGACGATATGTGTTGGAAATGTTTCCAAGGTTGATGTGATCAACATCGCACGCTCTCTTTACCTTCAGGATTAGTGACGAACCTGAATAAATGTTATTTGGTGTTTTGCATTGAGCATGGACATGATTAGATCATGTTTGTTGCAATACGGTTATTCATTTAAGCTAGAGAATAATTGTTATTCTGTTTACATGAATAATACCTTCAATGGTCATGCATCCAGTGAGAATGGTTTTTTGAAATCTTGATCGTAGTAATACACATGTTCATAACATTGATGTCCAAAGATACAAAGTTAATAATGATAGTACCACATATTTGTTGCACTACCGCAGAATATCATATTGGTATAAAGCGCATGAAGAAACTCCATGCTGATGGATCTTTGGACTCATTCGATTTCGAATCGGTTGAGACATGCGAACCATGCCTCTTGGGCAAGATGACTAAAGGATCCCGTTGGATGGAGCGGGCAAGTGATTCATTGGAAATGATACATGTTGATGTATGCAATCCAGTGAGTCTTATAGCGTGCACTGGATATCGTTATTTTCTTACCTTCACTGATGATTTTAGTAGAAATAGTGTATATTTACTTAATGAAACACAAGTCTGAATCGTTTGAAAGGTTCAAGCAAATTTAGAGTGAAGTTTAAGATCATCGTGACAAGAAGATAAAAATGACTGCGATATGATCGTGGAGGTGAATATCTGAGTTATGAGTTTGGCATACAACTTAAGACAATGTGAAATTTGTTTCACAACTAACGCCACCTGGAACACCATAGTGTGATGGTGTGTCTGAACATCATAGTCATGCTCTATTGGATATGGTGCGTGCTATGATGTCTCTTATCGTTTTACTACTATAATTTTGGGGTTATGCATTAGAGACAACTACATTCACTTTAAATAGGGCACCATCTAAATCCGTTGAGATGACACTGTGTGAATTATGGTTTGACAGAAACCTAAGCTGTCATTTCCTAATGTTTGGGGCTGCAATGCTTCTGTGGAAAATGTTTTCACATAATAAGCTAGAACCCAAAGCGGACAAATGTATTTTCATAAAATACCCTAAGAACAGATGGGTATGCCTTCTATCTCAGATCCGAGTGCAAAGTGTTTGTTACTAGAACTGGGTCCTTTCTCGAGAAAAAGTTTCTCTCGAAAGAATTGAGTGGGAGGAAGATAGAACTTGATGAGGTTGTTAAACCTTTGTTCAACCAGAGAATAGCGCAGCGCAGAAAGATGTTTCTGTGAAGCCTACGTTAGTTGAAGAGGAAGTTAATGATGATGATCATGAAACTTCAGGATCAAGTTACTATCGAACTTCGTAGGTCGACAAGGATGTGTACTGCTCCTAAGCGGCACGACAACTCTATCTTGGAGGTCATGTTGTTGGACAACGATGAACCTACGAGCTATGGAGAAGCGATGATGGGCCCGGATTCCGACAAATGGTTGGAGGCCATGAAATCCGAGATAGGATCCATGTATGAATACCAAGTATAGACTTTGGTAGACTTGCTCATTGGACAGCAGGTCGTTGAGTACAAATGGATCTTTAAAATGAAGACAGACGCTGATGGTAATTGTCACCATTTGTAAAGCTCGACTTGTTGCAAAGATGTTTGTGACAAGTTCAAGGGGTTGACTGCGGTGAGACTTTCTCACTCGTAGCGATGCTAGAGTCTTTTGGAATTATGTTAGAAGTTGTTGCGTTTTCAATTATGAAATCTGGCAGATGGATGTCAAAACATCGTTTCCTTAACGGTTTACTTGAGGAAAGGTTGTATGTGATACAACCAGAAGGTTTTGTCAGTCCTAAGGATGCTAAAAGGTGTGCAAGCTTCGGTGATCCTTCCATGGACTGAAGCAAGCATCTCGGAGTTGGAATATATGCTTTGATGAGTTGATCAAAGTTTTTGAGTTTATACAAAGTTTACGAGAAACTTGTATTTGCAACAAAGTGAGTGGGAGCACTATAGAATTTCTGATAAGTATATGTGGATGACATATTGTTGATCGGAAATAATGTAGGATTTTTGGAAAGCATAAATGGTTGTTTGGAAAGTGATTTTCAAAGGAAGACCTGGATAAAGCTACCAAATTGTTGAGCATCAAGATCTATAGAGATAGATCAAGATGATTTGATGAGACTTTCAATGAGTACATGCCTTGACAAAGATTTTGAAAGAGTTCAAAATGGATCAGTCAGAGAAAGAGTTATCGCCTGATTTGTAAGGTGTGAAGTTGAGTGAGACTCAAAGCTCGACCACGGCAGAAAGAAGAGAAAGGACGAACGTCGTCCCCTATGCCTTAGCCATAGGCTCTGTATAGTATGCCATGCTATGTACCGCACCTGTGTGTGCCTTGCCATCAGTCTGTCAAGGGGTACAAGTGTGGTCCAGGAGTGGATCACTAGACAGTGGTCGGAATTATCCTTAGTAACCAGAGGACTAAGGAAATGTTTCTTGATTATGGAGGTGATAAAGAGTTCGTCGTAAAGAGTTACGTCGATGCAAGCTTTAACACCTATCCGGATGACTAGTAATAGCAATCTGGATACGTATAGTGGAGCAGCCATTTGGAAATAGTACCAAGTGGAGTGTGGTAGCAGTGTTTACGGTTTGACATAGAGATTTGCAAAGTACACACGGATCTGAATATCGCAGACCCGTTGACTATAAGAACTCTCTCACATGCAAAGCATGATCGAGCCCCAGAACTCATTGGGTGTTAGATTCATAACAATGCGAATCACATGGTGATGTGAACTAGATTATTGACTCTAGTGCAAGTGGGAGACTGTTGGAAATATGCCCTAGAGGCAATAATAAATTAGTTATTATCATATTTCCTTGTTCATGATAATCGTTTATTATCCATGCTATAATTGTATTGATCGGAGACTTAAATGCATGTGTGGATACATAGACAAAACCATGTCCCTAGTATGCCTCTAATGGACTAGCTCGTTGATCAAAGGATGGTTAAGGTTTCCTAGCCATGGACATGAGATGTCATTTGATAATGGGATCACATCATTAGGAGAATGATGTGATGGATAAGACCCAAACTTCAAACATAGCATATGATCGTGTCAGTTTATTACTACTGTTTTCTGCATGTCAAGTATATGTTCCTATGACCATGAGATCATGCAACTCACGGATATCGGAGGAGTGCCTTGTGTGTATCAAACGTCGCAACGTAACTGGGTGACTATGAAGGTGCTCTACAGGTATCTCCGATGGTGTGTGTTGAGTTGGCATGGATCGAGACTGGGATTTGTTACTCCGTGTGACGGAGAGGTATCTCAGGGCCCACTCGGTAATACAACATCACAACAAGCCTTGCAAGCAATGTGGCTAAGTGTTAGTCACGGGATCTTGTATTACAGAACGAGTAAAGAGACTTTCCAGTCACGAGGTTGAACTAGGTATGGAGATACCGACGATCGAATCTCGGGCAAGTAACATACCGAAGAACAAAGGGAACGTTATACGGGATTAACTGAATCCTTGACATAGAGGTTCGACCAATAAAGATCTTCGTAGAATATGTAGGAACCAATGTGGACGTCCAGGTCCCGCCATTGGTTATTGACCGTAGAGGTGTCTCGGTCATGTCTACATAGTTCTCGAACCCGCAGGGTCTGCACACTTAAGGTTCGGTGACGTTTCGATAGTGTAGAGTTATGTATGGTGGTGACCGAAGTTTGTTCGGAGTCCCGGATGAGATCCTGGACGTCACGAGGAGCTCCGAAATGGTCCGGAGGTAAAGATTCATATATAGGAAGTCCCAGTTTGGTTTCCAGAAAAGTTTCGGGCTCATCGGTAGTGTACCGGGAGTGCCGGTAGTGTACCGGGAATGCCGGTAGTGTACCAGGAGGCCTCCGGGAGGGGTATTTAGACCCCAAGAGGTCCATGGGCTGTGGGATAATAATAACCAGCCCTTAGTGGTCTGGGAAAACAGCCACAAAGGCCCATGGCGCAGGAGAGAAAGTCCTAAAGCAAAAAGTGGAAAATCAGCCAATAGGAGGCAATCCTACTCCAACTAGGATTGGAGGTGAAGTAGGATTGCTTCCCACCTCCTATTGGGGCCGACCCAAAGGCCTTGTCTGCCTCTCCTCTCCTCTCCTCCTATATATATACTAGTGGATTGGGTGGTTTTCGGACAGAATTTCCGGCCACGTGCTACCCGTTTCACCGGTGCACAGTTTCTCCTCTAGATCGGTTTTCCGCAGCGCTTAGGCGAAGCCCTGCCAGAATCACTCCACCACCATCACCGGAGCACTGTCACACTGCCGGTGAACTCTCTCTCTCCTCTCCACCTCCTCTTGCTGGATCAAGACGGTGTAGATCGTCATCAAGCTGCACATGTGCTGAACGCGGAGGTGCCGTCCGTTCGGCGCTAGATCGAAAGGACCGTGATCGAGATCGCGAGACGGTTCGTGATGAGATCGCGGAACGGATCGTGATGAGTTCGGGGGACCGATCGTGATCAAGATCATGAGACGGATCGTGATGAGATCGCAGGACGGATCGTGATGAGTTCACGGGATGGATCGTGATAGGATCGCGGGACGGATCGTGATGAGATCGCGGGACGCTCGGCGATTTGGATCGCGAAGATGTTTGACTACACCAACCGCGTTTCTTAACGCTTCCCGCTTAGTGATCTACAAGGGTATGTAGATCCACTCTCCCTCTCGTAGATGCTCATCACCATGGATAGGTTTGCGTGTGCGTAGGAAATTTTTTGTTTCCCATGCGACGTTCCCCAACAGTTTCAACTATTTCAGGACATCTCATAAAATATTTATCATGGATGATGTTCTTAGTGCAACCAGTATCTAAAAGTGCCAGTATTTTATATGAAATATTTGGCTTCAGAACAACCCTAACTGGGATCCTTATCCCTAACACTTCTTTGAATGGTAATCGAACAATATATTTGTTTCCAAAACTAGTAATTGCATCTTTCAATTGTATTAATTTGTCACCTTTTTTATCTCTTACTGTTACCATCTGCTCTTTCATTTCCGTGTTTTTTGCAACATTATTATTTTGCTCTTTACTATTTTCTAACTCATCTTTAAGTTTTTCTAGATCTGCTTCTAGCTTATTTATTCTGTTTTCTAAATTTCTAACCCTGCTGGATAGTATTCGTTCTTCTGGTTCTAGTTCTATTTCCTGTCTCCACTTTTGATTATTGGCTTTTAGACATGAGGTACAGGCTTGTTTTAAGCACAAGCTACATGTGAACCTATTATCTTGGCTTGGATAATATATACAAAAAGCACATTTTATATTATAATCACCCTTTCCTCTAATCCAATCATGTTCACAATCTACCTGGTTCATCATTTCAATTTTTAAACCGGCTAAATCATCTATTAGGTCTATTTCATCTTCACTTGATTCATATTCTGGAGTCTCATTTTCTACCTCATATGTCTCTATGATTGAATATATTGACTCATCATCTTTTATTTCATCATCACATACTAATATATTCTCATTGACACTATCTATAATTAAAACTCTCTCTTGTTCTTCATATTTACTGGAGTACCTTTTCCGGTCTTTATTGGGGCAAGTTCTACTTAGATGATCAGGAGAGTTGCATATGAAACACCTGCATGTTTTATCATAGGTTTTCTTAGGATTATATCTTCTTACATTTCTTTTATGCAAGAATGGGGCTCTATTGTCTGACCTTCTTAAGAAATATCTTTTCTTTGTTCTAAAATTTCTATTATCTCTCCTTTGTGGTTTATAATATTTGTTTTTCCTATGCCTTTCTTCTCCATATGTTAGTGGTATTTGGACTATATTATTGCAGAAATTATAGTCTGATTTCTTCATAGATCTTTGGGCTTGAATACTAGAACATACCTTTCTTAATTGTTTTAAAACAAATGTTATGGCCTGAGATATATTTACCACATTTCCTGCTGTTTCTTTTTTATATTCCTCAAATATTATTGACCCTAAAGGATCTGGCAACTTATTAAAGTATCTTTCTACTACACCTACATTAAAACCTTGTTTTGCGGTAGTAGCATTATATAGGTAATGCTGGGAAAATTCTTTTATTCCTTTCCAGCTTGTTAATGTTAGCTTTTCAATCTCTCTTAGTCTTTCATTTTGTAATGAGGTGTGTCCTAACTCTGGATCTTCTGCTATGATCATATTTGAGGTAACATTCGCAAAGTTATTAGGATTACTTCGTGCCCTTTTTAATTCTTCATATTGACTAGGGTATGATTCCACCCATTGTTCCCATAAAACTTTTACAGATTCTCCTAAAAATGTTTCAAGATATGTTAACATACCTTCTACCTTAGTGCCTATATTATACTGGTTTTGTATATATTTTTGCACTATTAAACCTTTCCATATGCTAATTATATTTGGCCAATCTATTGGGTCATGAGCGGCTAAGTTTAATATAGCGCCATCATTTTTATAATTTTGAAATTGCACTGGTTTTTCAAAATCTCTTCTTTTAGTACCCATATATCTATATTGTCCTGGGTTATATGTAGGTTGATAATCATCTTTTTCTGGAGGCCATTGTCTAGCTGATCTAGTAGGTCTCTCTCTTTCTCCTTCTCTTTTTACTGAGGACTCTCCATATCCCTTTCTTCTTTTATTACTACTTTCTACTTCCATAGCTTCCATTGCATTATCTAAATTATGAAGCTCCACGTCATCTAGTGAGTTATAAAAATCACTATTTTGTTCTGAATCATCACATCTTTCATCTTCTAAACACATTAATTTCTCCTCCTCCTCATAACTTTCTAGTAATAACTTATTATTAATATCCCATTGCTCTTCTTCACTAATAACTTCTTCTTTTTGAACAATATTCTTATCTTTATTATTATTATTAATGATAGCATTTTTTTTAATAATAGCAGCTGCCTTTCTTTCTGCAGATGCTATAATTGTATCTTCTATGGTTGAACTACTAGTGGCAAACTTTTTATCATTTTTTAGTTTCTTTAACCTTGCAATTTCTCTAATAATAAACAGTTCTCTTTCCCTTATTTTAGGCCAATCATTTTTCATAGAATGACTATATTCCCATTCAATGTGCTTTAGCTTCTTTTCCCAATGATTTATTTCATCACCTAAATTAGCCTTTTCCATGCATTCAGATACACCTTTATTTTTATCATCATTAATTTCTGATTCTGACATAAAAGATTCAGAGTCTTCTATTGATGTAGCTTTATAATTCATAAATCGAATACTGCTACTTCCTTCACAATTTTTATAGCTTATGTAGCTTTCCGGTTGCCTTAATTCTTTCTTCTCTATTAATTCACCTATTTTCCATTCTTCGCCTGCTCTTTCTTCAGAGCCAATTTTAAGAGGATTCATAAATTTTATACCTTTAGATTGCATACTATTAATTACGTCATTCACATTTACTCTATATCTGGAGCTACTTCTATTAGTAAGCCTTCCTATAAATTCTATGCTTACTAGCAAGTTTGTTCCTTTAAAATCTTCATAACCTTTAGTTTCAAAACCAATACTCATTTTTTCAATAAATTCTTTTACAGGCATCATTAGATCTGGAGCTATATAGGTTATTAATCTATTTTCGTTCATGTCTCCTTCTAAAAATCCTAATGCTGCTTTTTCTATTGATTCCCATCTTCTGTCTAATAGGGTTATTAAAACCTTTGCACCTAATTTCTTCCTTGTCATACCTTTTACTCCTATGATATACATACCTTGATGAATGTATTTATAACCACAATATTTTAGCTCATTTTCAATATTTTTGCTTACAATTCTTAAATCTACCGGATGTGTTAACACACTTAACTCCACTTCTCCGGATATTCTATATAGACCACTCTTACTCTCAAACATACCCATGTGATATACTTGTTGCGGCTTTATTTTTCTTAGGGTATCTTTCTGGTATCTTTCTAGATCTCTTTGTATATCTATAACTTCTTCAATGCTATCATCAGCTTTGCATGATAGTCTATGCTTCATGGCTAGAGGTCTTGAATCTTGCCTTACTAATTGGAGGGTTTTGTTTCTTCTAAGGAAGCCTTTAGATACATCCATTTTTCTGAATTAATATTTCTAGCAGAGGCAACTATTCCGGATGATGAAAGCACAATTTCTTTGTTGTTTTGAACGTTATTGAGTTTATTTAAAATCTGGATTAGCAATTGGAGGATAGTGTTATTTTGTCTCATTATAATTTTGGAGTCTTCTTTTGGCGAATCGTGATCAGAGAATCCGACAGGAGGTGACAGGTATTTGGCTACTTCGTTTAGTGCTTGAGTATATTCAGTCATGTAATTATGAGATAATCAAAGTTTTAACCTCTTGCACCAACTTTTTTATTTGAAGTATATCTTGTCTTGTTTCAGTGCGTGGGAGTGGTTCTTTACCTTTACTTAGGTAATGGCCTATTGATAACACTTCTTCTTTAATATAATCGTTATTTTTGCACACTGTATTCTGTCTTGCTTTTGATTCCTCTAGCTTATGTAAAGCTAGATCAATTTTAGTATTCAACCCTGAATACTTATCAGCAAGTTTCTGGTATTCTTTAAATAGATTTTCAAATTTTTGGTCTAAAATATCTTGTCTTTTTCCCCAAGATATGTAAAAGTTATATATCAAATCGACGACTGTATTTAACTGGCTATGAGATGTATGCCAGATATGCTCTTCAGATGGGTTTACTCTACACCTTAAATTTAGATTTTCTTTAGTATTTATTACTTTACCTGCGCTACCTTCTCAGTTTAAATATTTTAATCTTTCAATGATTAAACGCTGGAACTGATACCAACAATATAGCAACAATATAGGGAAATATACTAATTAATACTTTATTTAGGTTAATATGTGATTAGGTGAAAGTGGTAGATAGATGCTTTTTATCTTGAATAGTATTTACTATTCACTAGGTAGGGCACTATTCACAAAAGCGATTTACTATTCAATACACTATTTGGAATAGTATTGTACTATTCTTAGCAATATTTAATTCTTTGGTATTATATGCTCGTTCTGTTATCACTAAGCAGATTATATCTTAATGCAGGATCTATTTAGGGGCTGGCGAGGCCAACAATACGTCCAAACGGTGTGTGCAGTGATGTAAAAATCCTACTCAGTACTCACCATATTTTTCATTATGTTGTATCAGATGTAGCTAGTTACGTTCACTTAGTATTTTTAATTGCAAATTTACGGGGTAAATTCCTATCGTCTTCCCAGGCAGTTCCTCCCAAAAGGGAAAGCCATATGTAAATTATGTTGTTGAAATGATGTAGTTTCTTGGTTTCACTTGGTATTTTTATTTATGAATTTATGGGACGAGTTCTTATGCTAGGGATCCTATAGGAGAAACCTCTGCGATACGACCGATTTTTATCCTACCAAGAACTTTTCATTCAATTGATATATCAAGGTGATATAATCACATCAACAAAATATCCGGCCTTGTCATAACGAGATGTACACGGCCAAGTATAAGAGCATCTACAACCGGATATGACAAATTCAGCCCCTCAAATGCCCGTGGACGCGCCCGGTTAGTGACCGGGCATGTCCATTTTGAACACCTATTTTTTCGTTCATCCAGCCACATCTTTCATATTTTTACTCATATGTCCGGTCACTTGCACATGATTGGTAGAGAAGAAGATAGAGAAAAGGTGGTCCGGAGTGAGGTCGCGTCCTACATGGCGGACTGACTGGGCGTGCCCGAGCGCGTCCGTGACCCCTCATTTCGTCCTCATATTTGAGATGGATATAAGGGGTGCTGGTCAGTTCGGGCGTTTGAGATGGGTATGAGGGGTCCGTCTGGGTTGCTTTTTCGTGACCGGTCAGTGACCGGACGGGCTGCCCGGACGTTTGAAGAGAGTATGTGGGGTCCGACTATAGATGCTCTAACTGACCTAAAAAAATATTATAGTAAAAATAAATCAACCCAGCCTAGGACGCGCCAGTTTCTATATGAAGATTATATCGTCGTCCATGGAGATAGAAAACCATCCTAGCCGTATGCCCTAGCTGTGTAGACGCCATCATAAAAATGCATGTGTCATCCGACCTCTTCATGATAGACCAAGCACCGAGCCATCACGTACATGCATGAATAACCTACATAGAAGATGAAAAACAAACATTTATTGTTACAAACCACATCATTTCTTGTAAACCACAATGTCTTACATAAGACAGTCGACCCCACAAGATTATGTGTAGAAAATTGTTTATCAATGCCCCATAACCAATTATCGAACATGTTACGTACACTACGCGGATGTTATAGATTTGAAGCTACTTTAACTATGTTGCCCAGACCGCACAAGCGATCTTACACTAAAAAATAAGTGTTTAATGGACTCATCATGTTGGCAAAATAAACATGTCTTGCTATCTTGCCAATTATGTTTACAAACCGAATTTAAAGTTTACGAACCAAATTATTCAAATTTTAACACATTGAATGGTCCAAAAGTATCCAAGAACATGTGATAAAACAATTAAGACTCGCTATGACATTGCCAGTGATGCTCAATAAGATCTTCTTAGAGCTAAGTATGAACTTTTCGGTTCTCGATCTTGTGACACCCTTCATGGAATGTGAGGATCATGTTCGTATCATACTCTAGCTCGACCAGAGTCCCGTTGGTGATGTACCGAAAGTTCTCAGGCATATCCCTCTCATCTTCAATGATCATGTTATGCAATATGATGCAACAAGTCAAGATCCGACATAGAATCTTAGAGTTCCAGTACTCGGCAAGGCCACGAACAATTGTAAAGTGCTTCTGAAGCACACCAAAGCTCTCTCCACATCATTTCTAGCAGCTTCTTGACATTGGGCAAAGTAAATATTTTTGTTACCTTTTGGACGTGGAATTGTTTTGACCAAGGTGAAAAATTGTGGATAGATGCCGTCCGCAAGGTAGTAACCCATCGAGTAGTTGTGCCCACTGACCGAGTAGTTGCAAGCAGGAGCATCTCCTATAATAAGCATAGAGAACATTGGTGATCTCGACATCACATTCAAGTCATTGTGAGAGCCAGGCAAAGCAAAGAATGAATGTCATATCCAAAAATCCTTCGTTGCAACTGCCTCAAGAATGTTCGTTGAATTGTTCTTGTGGCCTTTGTACTGACCCTTCCACCCTGCAGGACAGTTATTCATGTCTAGTGCATACAGTCACGTGATCCAAGCATCTCTGTCCATCCTCTTGCTTCACTCTCTATCATTAGCCTCTGGGTATCTTCCTCTGTGGGTTCTCTTAAGTACCCCGGTCCAAAGACAGTGATCACTGCTTTAGTGAACCTTTGAATGACCTCCAAGATTGTGTCTTCATCAATGCGAACATAGTCGTCAACTGCATCATCCGAACACCCATATGCCAAGACTCAAACAACCGCAATGCACTTCATGAGTGGGCTTGCACTTGTCTCTCCACTTGTATTTCTCCGGAGCTTGAATCGATCATCATGCCTCTCAATAGCTTCTGCAATGGTAAAAAAAGACTTGTGTGCATTCGAAAAAGCCGATGAAAGTACTTCTTCGGATAGGTTGGATTTGGATCAAAGTAGTCTCTCATGATCTTGATATGACACTCCAATCTACCATGCTTGATGTGTATGCGGCCAAACAAAGATCCTTTCCTAGGCCGCCGAACATCATCATTGAAAATCATGCCTAAAACGGTGTCAAAGTCATCATCGTATTTTTCCTCTTCGGATGACGACGATTCCTCGAAGACCATCTCCCTCAAACTCTTCATCTAAATTCAAACGGTCACGTTCAAACCGAACGGCTCGGTTCAAAAAGAAATGAACAGAAAAACTCACCTATGCAATTCGTTGAACACTTGCGGTGCGGTGTGGTGCACCGGACGACCGGTGTCATTTAGAAAAAATGACGGGCGCCAACGCATGCGAATGACCTACAATAGTGTGCAAGCAAGGTGAGGAGGCCAATAAAAAATGAAAAATGTTTGAAGCAATCTGACGAATCGTCTATGGCAACAGTGGTGGTGTTTCACCTTGATTTCGGTGACGGCGACAGGACCGAACGGGCTTGATTTTGGGTAGAAAGGCGACGTTGGCGAAGGAAGGCACCGAAGTAGCAGTGGGGCTGGCGGGCGTTCACCGATAGGCGCTCTGACGAAATTGTAGTAGCGGGGGGGAGGGGAGGGAGACGCAAGGGAGAGGCATGGCTTTTAGTTGGAGCCACACCAACCGAGTATATTTAGTGAAAGGATAGGCGGCGGAGGATAATTTTTACTCCACTATCGGGGATTGAGCATCTATAGTTGGGCATTCCAAACCAGCCTCAAAGGTCCACTCAACACATCTAGTCACTCATCAGTCATGAAAATTTGACCTAGACAGGCACCTTAAACAAGCCTCAAACGCATGGGCTGACCGATACCCCTCATATCCAGCCCAAATATGGGGCATATATGAGGGCGGCATGGGCGCGGACGCCACATCAGCTTGGCCCAGCCTGGCTCACCCCAACCCCACAAATAACCTTATCCGGTAAACCCTAGGCATCGGTCAATCCAAACTCCACTCCACTCCCGTCTCTATCCACTCCACTTCTGATCCCCTCCCCTCCAATCCGATGGACGGCGACGGAAGCAGCAGTGGCTTCGGTGAAGAATCTGATGCATCGACCATCGATGTGCAGGAGCTCGCCCTCCGCATCGCTATTAGGACGTTGCTTCTTGAGCAAGGCGGCCTCGACAACGACAAATCTTCATCAGCGCCCGTCACCCATCAACGCAACGCCTATGACATCGTCGGCCCTTCCCGGTCAGCGTACATCTTTGACAACTTAGCTTTGCTCTGCTCTGACAGGGCCGCCCCGCTCCTTCAGATACACCTCCCACCTCCACCACCCTATGGTTCGAAACAGGTACCCAGACACTGATAGGTCCTCGTGCCCACATCGGCGCCAAGGCGCACGAGGACGGTTGAGTCCGAGGCACGTGCAGCCTAGCATGAGCAGTAGCGGGCAAAGGAGAGGGGGAGGCAATGTCCGCGTCTCGTTCGCGCGCAAGCGCGCCGATCGACCCCGAGGATGCGCTCCTCGCGTCGGTCCTCCACCGTTCTCTCACGACGGCAGATATGGATGTTTGGTGCCTCCGCTGCAAGAATGCCAAGGCGCTCTGACTCACCATCGAGTTGTCGGAGCACGAGGTAAACAAGGAGGTGGCGGCGACGGCAAAGGCGGCCTGCCATGCGCTGGAGCAGGACCGCATGCTTCGTAGGCTGTCATGCATGAGGTGGAGCTCCGACTCCGACCTGACAGATGGCTCCACCTCCAGCTCCGATGACGACGCACCTCCGCATGCCGGCGCCTACACAGAGGAGGGGCACAACCGTGCCGATGGCTGAAAGGGGAAGGGGCCGGCGAGAAAATGATTTCCTGTGCCCTTTCTCCGTTCTGTTTATATTTTAACTATGTTTTAAATAGTTTGTGGTATGGATTTGCATTGTTTGCCATTGAACTCCGATGAACTATGCTTCTTTTGTTCAGCGATGAAATGTTGATACGATGAACTACGTGTGTTGATCATCTTTTACGTAGCGTTGCATATTTTTGTATGGTCTTAAGGTTTCGGGTATGAGGGATGCAGGTGTGGAAGCCAACAAATAAGACGTGTCCGGTCAGTGAGCGCGTCCGCAGACAGTTGAGGGCCTGGATTTGCTATGTCTGGATATATATATTTTTAGAGAAGTAAAACCGACTTTTCACTCCTCTAACACCAGATAGGGGATTGGTTAGAAATGATCTAAAAGGTCCCTTCGAAAAAGAAATTCAGGGTTAACTTGTCCCATAACTTGTTTGATTGTGACGAATTTATGTTTAATGATCCTATAATGATATATTGCATCTTAAATGGGATAGCCCACAGCTAGGCTCGTGAGAAACGTTCTTAACCGAGAAAGTGTCAAAGTGCCAAATTGGGAAATACACGTATGGGATGGTCGAGAAATGGACGTTCTAGACTGGAAATGATAAGTCGAGCTGCAGCGTGAGAGCGGCTTAACACAATGTCTCCGAGTAAGACAAGGTTGTTGCGTTGCGTCGGACATTCTAACACAAATTAAGTCAGGTGGAATTCATTAGGGACGATCGATGGCCCATTAACTATGCTCACCTATCAAACCTCACACCCCACCAATGTTATGTATGCCTGGAGTAGTAATTCAGTTTCGTACAACAAATGTCATAAATGAATAGTGTTGAGCATTGCCAACCAGAAGTCTCCATTCATACATGTGTGTTGACACACGAACACATCATCGTGTACCCTTGACGTTGGGGTGATGCACCACAGCTCACATTCAAGAAGACCCGTCCAGAAAGCATAAGGAGGCATTGGGGGCTGCCCCCATCCTCCATTGAAGTCTCCTTTGTAATATGGCGCATAGCGGGGTGGCGACATCCACGGTGTTGATGCTCATGACCCATATGGCCTTGCATAGTGTCGAAATTCTTGCTTCGGAGGTGATCTTGAATGCTTTAAATGTGATGGCCGACTAGAGCTAGAACCGTCTGCTTGATTGGCATATATGGACAGCAACATATCGAAAGTTGGCTTGACTCGCTTGCCCTCAGCTTCATTCTTTTTCCACTTGCCAACTTTTGAATTCATCGGCTCGATAGGTTTAGCATGAGTATCCTTTTGTACTTGCGGTTACCTCCCGAGTGCAAGATTTTTCATGGTGATCTTCAATACTTCCTTGCCATCGGGTTGCTTCTCAAGCACAACCTCTCTTCCCAAGACTTTGCCACCCTCCTTGCCTTTCCTGGGTTCACCAATAACAATATTACCTTTATTAGAAAATTTGGCTATGTTAGGCCGAAATAACATTTTATTCCCTTCCAAATCCACGGTGTTTATTGGGAAGGGTTGTTTATCAACCCGCATCTCAGAAAAATTCAATCGTCCGTCATTAATGGCCGATTGTATCTGTCATCGAAAAACATTGCAATCATTAGTAGCATGAGAAAATGAATTATGGTACTTGCAATAAGCACGCCATTTAGTTCCTCAAACGGCGGAATGGTGTGTGATATTCTGATCATCTTATCTTGCAATAGAGCATCAAATATTTTATCACACTTAGATATATCAAAAGTAACTTCATCTCCTCATCACGATTCTTGTGAATCAGCTTAAGAGCATTGCAGGTATAGGGTTTTTCCTTTGAGGACCAAACAGATTCAGTAGTATAGACATCAACCTCATCGTCCGAGTTATCATCACCATACTCAACCATATGCATTCTAGGACGATCGGCTCTAGACCTATGAACCTGTTTACTTTGACCCTCTTGAGCCAAAGCCTTTTTGTAGGACTTGCTTAATACTTAGAAACTCATAACTTTCTAGCCTCTCTTTAATGTGAGTTTTCAAACCATTAAGAACAAGATCCGCCAAATCTCTTTCAGTTATCACCATGCTATAACATCGTTTTTTATATCTCTAAATCTCTTGACATAATCAGTGACCGATTCAGCATGTTTTTGCCTAACCGGTGTAAGATGTGACAACTTCACCTCATTATCGCCGCTATAAAAGTGATCATGAAATTTTTGCTCTAATTGCGACCATAAGAGAATTGAGCCATGTGGTAAAGCAGCAAACCACGAAAATGTGGTGCCGGTTAAAGATAAGGGAAATAAACGCAGTTTCAGTTCCTTTATAGAACCTACTTCACCCAACTTTCCTAGATATTGACTGACATGATCCCAAGTTTTTTTCGTGCCCTCTCCACTAAATTTAACAAAATCAGGAACCTTGTAACCTTGAGGGTACAAAACTGCATCGAAGTGTTCAGGATAAGGCTTTTGGTATACACGACTCTTTACTTTCGGCTCGTTTCCGAAAGTTTCTTGAAACATCTTATGAAAATCCTCCCTCAATTTGGCTAAAATTGGAACCGAAGTGGATGAAGATGCATGTGGCAATGACATAGGAGCAACTTGGGTACCAGCTAGTGGTGCAACTTGTGGGATGGGTGTCGAACCATAATTCGGCGGAAGACCAAACATGCTTGTGGCTATGGGTGGTGTGGCAAAGTGATTTGGTGTTGACACTGAATTGAGCACACTCATATTAGGATTAGGATATGTAGGTGCAGCCACAAGCTGGTTGGTTTGACTAGGGTAAAAATTCAACGGCATATTATATTGTTGTTGCATAGGAGGTGCCGATGAAATAGGTAAAGTTGGACTAGGGTTTTCAGATATACTAACATTACCAATAGATGATGGAGGCTTATTTTTCTTAGCATTAGTATTTGCCACAAAAGAATTGTACATCATCTCATTGCCCTTACTAACAAGACTTTCAATCACAGCCACTTACTTTGAAGAAAAAATTTACTCACAGTGATTTCATCTTTTTCGTCAATAGGAGGAGGGAAATTGATGTTTCCAGCCGAAGTGATGTTGCCTTGACGGTCATTCTTGAAACTTGCAAGAAACGCCTGCAAATCCTCCTCCTCGTGCTTCTTCTTGAGCGCCTCAAAAGCCTCTTCACGCTGCTTCTTGTGCGCTTCATAGGCCTGGCGATGTTCATCCGATAGTTCATCAAGACTGGGCATAATGATGTTATCGGCATTAACTTCTGAGGGCTGGGGGACATTAGAGATGGTTGATAATGATTCTTGATCTTTCTTCCCCGGCGGAGTTGCCAAAAGTGTGTTTACACATGAACACGTCACTGTGTATCCTCAACGCCAGGGGTGATGCACCACAACTCACGTCGAAGGAGAGCCGTTCGAATGTGCGGTACGCAAGAAATCCGGCGGGTGCTTTTGAGAACCCGAAACCCCACGCATTGGTGAGGGATCCCCTCTAGATGCAAGGTGGCTATGGGCTGCCCTATGTCGGTCTGCCCGTCCCTAGAGCCTCGAGGATCGCTGCCCTTCAACACGAAGAATGAATGAAAAACGAGAGAGAAACAACAAGGAGAGATGCAAAAACTAGGGTAAAAATGGTAGATTGATTTTTTTCGATTGTGTGTTGTTCAATTGGCCGTCACTTCTAACATATATATGAGGCGGCTGGACTTGCCGTACAAGAAAAGGACTAAAAATCCCGTCCAAAACGTCAAAAAACCTAACCTAACTCGGACAGGAAACTTTGGCAATTTTCCGGACCAACTCGGAGCCACCAAGTTTATTCTCGGTCCCACCGAGTTAACGTTGCCAACTTTCTATAATTTTTTGCATCTCATTCAGAATTTCCGAGTGATTTTTCTCGGAATTACCGAGTAAACTCGGTGTCACCGAGTCAAAAAAAAACTCGGTGGGTCCGAAATGACTGTGCAGCTTTTGTTGCTGATCTTGTTTTGGTTCCACAGGTTGCATATGACCTCCGATTGAGATGATCTTTATATCAAAATCAATCGTATCGACGATACGGAACTTTTAATGTTGAAACTTTTTTAATATTAGGCCATTTGAGAGGCGTAATCGGCCGAACAGTACTCTGCATATAAAATCTTAGTACTTTGAGCATAGTTTCGGTCTTCGAGATGAGACCGGATGACAATGGTCCAAACTTCAAAGATGTTCATGTCAACACTACAGAACTTTTTCATCTAGAGCATTATTCATTTGAATCTATCTTAATAACGTTTTCTTCTGTGTCAAAAATTGGTGTCAATAGTGTGTACTGCAGTAGATGATTGTGATTGTGGCCAACGGTAGATGCAGAGCCGAAGAACAACGAATCATAGCCGCATAAATTTCTCCATCGCATTGGCTCTTATTCCATGTGCATACCTAAAATTTGTTTTGAGTAAGATTAGAGCATCTACAACCGGACCCTTCCCATCCGTCTCAAACGTCCGGACAGGCCATCCCGTCACTGTCCGGTCACGAAATTACGACCCAACCCGATGCCTTAAACGGGTCTCAAACGCCCGGCCTGACTAGCACCCCATGCCAGCCCAAATATGAGGTGGATATAGGGCGCTCGAGCATGCCCTTCATGTTAGACCCGACAGCCTGACCCCACCATAAATTGCATCAAATGCACTCAACAGAACTACCGGGTCCATTTTGTCTTTCTCTCTTCTTTCTCCTTCGTGTCGTTTGTCTTGCAGCTCCGCGGTTGCGCGCACTCCGCCGCCATTCCTAGCATCTACCCCTCCAGCTCCAACGGAGTAGTCTTCTATCCCGTCCTCGCCACGGGGGACGTCGTCACCGGCCCGAAAGATGTCTCGGTATGTCCGGCAACTCTTTGGCTCCGCCTTGCACTGGATGTGATCAACACATTGTCTGACTAGATTTTTTGTCAAAATTTTAGGGGAAATGATGGATTCCGATGCTTCGTCTGGCGAGGAGTATGGACCAACGGAGCTTGATCAAATGATTGAAGATCAGTTCTTTGATACGTTGGATTCGGATGAAGAAGTGGACATGATCATGCTTATGAGAATGCAAGAGAAAATGGACCGGGAAGTGGAGCATATCCTCAATTTCAAGGGCTCAATCAAAGGAAGAATAGTGATCAATAAGGATAGGGTATCTGTATCAAAGCTACTGCAAAAGGACTACTTTCAGATGAACCCAACTTTCTTGGATGATCCATGGTTTTGTCGCCATTTTCTCATGTGAAAACCATTGTTTTTGCGAATGTGGACGCAATGGAGGCACACGACAACTACTTCAAGCTCACAAGGGATTGTTGCGGTCAACTCTCTTTCTTTGCCAAGCAGAAGTGCACTGCTGCTTTGAGAATGCTTGCACTTGGTACTGCCGCAGATGCCGTTGGTGAGATGGTCAGGATGGGGGACAACAAATGCCTACTACACCCAGTGGGTGCGCTTGCACGCCCCTACTAGAAGAACAAGAAGAAAAGCAAGATAGCGGATCAAACAAAAGACTAACCTCGAGGGCCTCCTCCACCCGCCGGAAGTTGCTCACCGCCGTCTAGGCAAACTTGGCGACCCCGTCGTGGTAGCGAGCCACATCCTGGGGCGGCTCGACTGGTGCAAGGACCTGCTCGTTGGCTGCCTGGATCAGCTCGGTCGCGACAAGGCGGTGGGACAGCTCCGCCCAGTCCTTCTGGACGTGACACATGGACCATTTGGCTCGGCCCGACTCCTTGCTCGAGGACCCCGACATGACGGGTCCAGTTGAGGTGGAACCTGTGGTGCCCAGAAGGGCCCGCTGAAAGCACATTTGCTCCCTTGGTGGTTTTGGTAATTAAGAACAACATATATCTCATTGAACTAATATTTCCAGTAAGTATATTTGAGGAAAAGTTCAATGATGGGTTGGCAAAAGGATTGTGGAGAAACCCCTAGATGCAAGGAATTGGATTGGCAAAAGCTTCAAGCAAGAGGACTCTACTTTTTACTTTATGAGAATCACTTTGAGTCCATAGGAAAAGCCAATACTATTAAAAGAGGGCAAGGTACTGTTGGTGAACAAGATGCTCCACGTGCACAAGTGATAGTCACCAAAACACCCACAAACTCTCCCACAAATCTCTGTCCAAGCTTTTCATGAAAATCGGTGCAACCAACACTTCCCACTTGGTCCCACCGATTTCCCATCTCAGACAGAACCCTGCCAAACCCTAGCACATCAGTGCAACCGATTCTGATTCGGTGCCACTGAGTTTAGCTTGCCAACTTTATATTACCTCGATTCACAAAATTGGAAGCTCCAAGTTTTTGGATCGGTGTCACCGAGATTTGGATTTTGACCATTGGACACCTTATCGGTACCGCCGAGTTTTCTGTATCGGTCTCACCGAGATTCAAAAGTTGCTACCTTTGGAGCAACTCGACACCACCGACATTCACACATTGGTGTCACCAAGTTGGTCACTTCAGGTGTAACGATTGGATTTTTGGAGATGCCTATATATACCCCTCCACCACCACTTACTCAAAAGATAACCACTCAGAACAGATCCCCACTCACCCCATCAGATTTTTTGAGAGAGAGCCACCTACTCATATGTTGAGATCAAGCCATTCCATTCCAACCATATGAATCTTGATCTCTAGCCTCCCCAAGTTGCTTTCCACCCAATCAATCTCTTCCACCAAAGCCAAATCTGTGAGAGAGTGATTGAGTGTTGTGGAGTCTATCATCTTGAAGCACAAGAGCAAGGAGTTCATTGACATTATCGAGCCTATTACCTTTTGGAGGGTGGTGCCTCCTAGATTGGTTAGGTGTCGCTTGGGAGCCTCCTACTTCCTGTTGTGGAGTGAACCAAGAATTTTGTAAGGTCAAGGAGATCACCTACTTCGTGAAGATCTACCCCGAGTTAGGCTAGTCCTCCATGGACGTAGGCCATCATGGTATAGACAAGGTTGCTTATTCGTGGAACCCTCCGTCGGTAGAGCTCTCCATGGACTCTCGCGATTGTTACCCTCCGTGGGTTCAAGTCTCCATAAATGTGGACGTACGATAGCACCACCTATCGGAACCACGGGAAAAATCTACGTGTTTCCAAATTGTGTTTGATCTTCCTACCCTTCCTTTACTACATATGCTTGTCTTTACTTTATGCTCATGTACTTGTAGACATGCATGTGTAGGGTGTGCTTGACTTGCTATCATTGCTAAAATCTGCCAACACTTAAAATTGGGAAAAGGTAGAATTTTTATTTGGTCAAGTAGTCTAATCACCCCCCTCTAAACATACTTTCGATCCTGCAAGTGGTATCAAAGCTTTGGTCTCCATTGCATTGGTTTCACAACCTAGGAGAGTATGGTGTCTAGCGAGGGAAATTATCACCGTAAAGGTCCGTACTTAGATGGCACAAATTTTGCTAGTTGGAATCACAAAATGAAAATGCATACTCTTGGTCATAACCCCGCCGTTTGGGCTGTTGTTCGTGTTGGATTGCAAGGTGAAATCTTTGCAGATGGAAGGGAACCATATCGTGAAGCAACCTCAGATGAATTAAAGATATTGCAATACAATGCTCAAGCATGTGACATTCTCTTGCACTGCCTATGCCCCAAAGAATTAAACAAAATCAGCCGTCTTGAGAATGGAAAAGAGATTTGGGATACTTTGGTTGATATGCACGAAGGTACCGTATCCGTGAGAGAATCCAAGTTGGATTTTCTTCAGAGTGAGCTTGACAAGTTCAAGATGAAGGATGGTGAAGGAGTCGCAGAGATGTACTCTAGGCTAGCTCTTATCACCAATGAGATTGTCGGCTTAGGAAGCGAAGAAATGACCGACAAATTCATCATCAAGAATGTAATTCGAGCTTGGGTTGAGAGATATGACACCATGTGCATATTGATCCAAATGATGCCCAAGTACAAAGACCTCAAGCCTACAGAAGTGATTGGAAGGATTGTTGGTCATGAAATGACACTCAAGGACAAGGAAGAGCTTCACAACAAGTCTAACGGTGCTTAGAAAGCCACAAGTGATGCTCCCGTAACTTCAAGCAACAACCTTGTCACCAATGCATAGATAAGCCTCATGGTCAAGAAATTCAAAAAATTCTACAAGAATAGAGGAAAAGATCTAAGCTCCAACTCAAGATATGAAGACAAGTGTTCGTCAAGTCGTGACCAAAACTGCTACAATTGTGGGAAGCCTTGACACTACTCCAATGAGTGCACGGCTCCATACAAAAAAAGAGTCACCAAGAAGATGAAGCTCAAGAGATGAGTCACCTTGAAAAGAGAGAAGGAGTATAGATGATCGTTATGAATGAAGACGCTCAAGGAGAAGTAGGGCCTCGAAGAAGAAGGAAAAGTACACCAAGAGCTACTCAAGAAGAAGACATCAAGCTCATGTTGGCGAATGGGTTTCTGGCTCCAAATCCGACAACCACTCCGAGAGAAGCTATCACTCCAACTCTGACTAGTCAATATGAAAGTGTTGCCAGACTTGCACTAGTGACGACCAACTCCTACAACATATTTGATTCTCCAAATGAAGGGAGTGGAAGTTGCTTCATGGCTAAAGGCCCCAAGGTATCACACCCCGAGTATCTTGATTTCAATAGTGATGAGGATGACTTGTTAGGAGATGATGACTTGCTATTTGACAAATCTAGCAATGTTAGTCAATATGAACTTGTTAGTAATCAATCTAGTCAAGGTAAATCGTGTGATTATGATAATTTGGAAATATAACGACTAACTCAAGAACTAAACACTCTTAAGTTAGCTCACGAGTCTACTCTACAAGATCATAGAGAGCTTGAAAGAACACATGAGAAGCTCCGCTTCGAGAAGCTCAATTTGGAGCAAGAGCATGAATTCCTTAAAGCTATCAATGACGATCTTCGAAAGAAGACTTCCTCTTATCTAGACAAACAACTTGTCTTGTCTACATTCATCCCACAAGTTAAGTCTAAGCAAACTAGTAACAAAGGCAAGAAAGGTTCTTCATCTAGTATCAATAAAAATGATAAATCCAATGATAATGCTTCAAGTAGTTCTATTGATCCCACTAACACTTCTCTTAGACAAGTTATACTTGAGAAAGAAAATGAAATTTTGAAACGGATTATAGAGAAAGGTATCTACAAGAGTCTTGCCGGGTGTAAGCAATTTGAGGAAATTGTACGCAAGCACGGAGGATACCGAAAGAACTGTGGCATTGGCTACTTCAAAGCTAATGGAGTTGAATGGGAAGAAGGTCAATATACCAAGCCCAAGTTTGTTACTCAAAGGGAGAAGTATGAACATACTCTTCCCAAGGGAACAAAATCTCAAGATGACATTCCGCCACAAGACCACAAGCTCAAGGGCAAGGACAAGCTTCAAGAGGACATTGACTCATATGAAGATGAATCCCAAGCTTTGGTGAAGTGGGTTACCAAAGCTACTTCAAGCTCAACTTCTACAAGTGCCACTTCAACACCAAGGATCCCCATCAACTTGATGTGGGTCCCCAAGAAGAAGAACTAGAGAAGTTCTTGAGGGGTGACTCTGCTAATGAAATTCACTCACATTAATTATTGGCAAGAACTAGTTGCAATCAACATCAATGTTATGCAGTAGTTCAAGGAGTCACACATTTCCTTAAAGGTAAGCAAGGGACAAGGTAATCAAAAAATCCATGGACATCATCATGTATGCTTTGCACTCCATGTCCATAGATATCCTTGTATTTGTATCTTGTGTGTTAGGACTAACCCATGTAGGTGAGAAGAGTAAGAAACAACAAGGATGCTCCCAACTCATGGTGATCTTCATCAACTTTGAGCAACCACCACTACTTCACCTACATGAAGTCTTCATTGATAAAAAACCAAGGTTAGTTTATCCCTCTCAAGGGGGGATGTCACATCAAGGTGGAGCTTTACTCTAAGACTTGAGTCAAAGCATCTCATAGTATGTGACAACATTAAGAAGCTTTATATAAAAGTGGTAACCCACTCGTGCTTAAACGATGAGTATGATCTATGATCAAGTATTCTTACTTGGCTCCTAAGTCAATATACTCATATATATATGACTATGTCATCACCAAAATGCTTGATAGATGCTAGAATGTATGAGCATGTTTGCCATGATTTCATTTGACATCTTATTGTGTGAGCATGTTGGTCTGCATTTCTTTATCCATTAGAGGACATCGAATTGTTGCTATTTGGACTTCGATTTTCTTTTTGCCAATTGGATGGACAAGAATGCCCATGACCCTTCTCTAGCTATCTATGCTTTCTCGTCTCATATTCCATTCTTGTTGCATCACAGAATTTGAACAAGTAATTTTCGATCTCTCTGTGTGAGGAGCACTCGGAGTTCCATATTGACAAAGGACTGACCATTAAAACCTCCCAAATGCATCTCAGTGGAACCAACTCAAAATTCTCGGTCTCACCGAATGCCTAGGGTTGATCTAGTTTTCAAACTTGGTAACACCAATTCCATTTTCTCGGCCTCACCGAGTTTCCCTGTCAGCTCAAAGTTGAGGAACTCGTTGACACCGATAAGTTAGAACCGGTGTCAGCGACAGCCACGGGTATATAATGAGGCGGACCTAACATTTGAAATTACCTTCTCAAATGTCATCCCCTCCAAAACCCTAGAAACCGAACAAAGACCCCTGGTCATTGCATTTGTCTTACCTAGCACCTCCATCGATGGAAGTCCACGTCGTCGACGGAATCTTCACCCCCGTCGTCTCCATAGCGAGATCGTCACCGAATTAGGGTACGGTTTCGACCCCTCGTGCGCTCCTTCTTCCAAATCTTGCGCATTAGGAATTTTCCATTGATAAGACAAACTTTGAGATTGATCTGTACACAAGAACCTCCATTAGAATAGCGAACAAAAGATTTTTTAGGGTTTGCCGTCCGCAACTTGAATCTCGAAACCGAAGCAAAAGAATCGGTAGAACCGATTCTGCTTTTAGGTCAAGTGAGAACATCCTCGGTGAAACCAAGTGCCCATTTTCGGTGTCACCGAAAGTGATGCCAAGTTGTTTGTCTCAGTGGGTCCGAAAAGTTTGCCTCAGTTGTATGGACACTTGGCAGAATGCAAATCTTGAGAAATTTTAGTTCAAACCTTTGAGAAAATGGTCTAAGGCTACTCCATCAACATGCTCCTCCATCTTGGTCAACATACCAGATTTAGGGTGATGGACTTGATTGTGAAGACAGTGAAGAAGATTGCTGCAGACCAGAAGCGATCATGTGGCTATGCACCTTACATCTAGATGCTTATCAACTCTCGATTAGAGAAGCGCATCTTTGCACTTGATCGACCATATTTTCCACTCTTGCCGGAGCTAGAAGACAATGTTGTGGTGATGAACCCTAATCATCCCACATCATCTACAACATAGGCACAAGCAGAGGCAGCCAGAGACACTAGTGCTCAAGCACCCATGACTAGGAGTGAGAAGATGGATCTTCTCCTTAGCTCAGTGCTCAGCATGTAGAAGGACATCAGCAACATTCTGAAGAACCAGGATAGCCTTGCGAGGATTGTTGACAACAAATTTCATATTCTCAACAACAAGGTGGATGGGCTCACAGTGACAGTGAATGAGCTCAAGAAGGAAGTTGATGATGTGCCCAGCCCTCACACTATAGATGATGATGAGGATAGTGCACCTATCAGGACAGGCACTCAGTTCAGGACTCAGGCCAGGACTCCCACAGTGACAGCTCCAGAGATGAGGCCTTCTTCACCAGCACGAGCTACAACTACTTCATCTCCATCAGCTCCACCAATTCCTTCATTGCCACACCAACTCCGTCCATGATGTCTGCAGAAGTGTTCTCCGATGTCATTCTCTCGACTCCTACTTCAGCTACCGGAGGACATCAACCCTAGAAGAGTGTTTAGCTCTATACCTTTGAACTTTTTGGTAACTTTTTGCCAAAGGGGAGAAGTTTTATAGATCATTAGGGCTTCGAGAGAGAGAGAGCGTTGGTTTTATCGCTTTTTTAAAACATTTGATATCTTTTGGTTTGGATGTGTTAAACTCTGTCAGTGCTTGATCATACACTTGATGTGTGTTGCTACTATTTCCTATCTTTATGATGCTTATGAGATGACCATTCACTTTGCTTGATTGTGTTGTGCTATGATGCTCATTCTTACTATTCTCGCACGCCACCAAGTTGTATGTGACATGGAAGAAGTGCCACATGTACCTAACCGATTGTGCATTTGCATTCAATCGCAAATTCAAAATAATGCACAAATTTAGGGGGAGCTCTTGCTTATCACATACTTCTCAAAGCAAAAATTATATTCATTGATTATATCATATGTTGAAGCTTTGATCTATATGTTGTCATCAATTACCAAAAAGGAGGAGACTGGAAGCACATTTCCTCCCTTGGTGGTTTTGGTAATTAATAACAACATATATCTCATTGAACTAATATTTCCACTAAGCATATTTCAGGAAAAGTTCAATCATGGGTTGGCAAAACGATTGTGGAGAAACCCCTAGATGCTGGGAATTGGATTGGAAAAACCTTCAAGCAAGAGGACTCTACATTTTACTTTGTGACAAATCACATTGAGTCCATAGGAAAAGCCAATACTATTAAAAGGGGGTAAGGTACTATTGGTGAACAAGATGCTCCACGTGCACAAGTGATAGTCACCAAAAACACCCACAAACTCTCCCACAAATCTCTGTCCAAGCTTTTCATGGAAATCGGTGCAACCATCACTTCCCACTCGGTCCCATCGATTTCCCATCTCAGATAGAGCCCTGCCAAACCCTAGCACATCGGTGCAACCAATTCTGATTTGGTGCCACCGAGTTCAGCATGCCAACTTTCTGTTACCTCGATTCACAAAATTGGAAGCTCCGAGTTTTTGGATCGGCATCATTGAGATTTGGATTCTGACCGTTGGACACCTTATTGGTACCGCCAAGTTTTCTATATCAGTCTCACTGAGATTCAAAAGTTGCTAACTTTGGAGCAACTCGGTACCATCGAGATTCACACATCGGTGTCACCGAATTGGTCACTTTAGGTGTAACGGTTGGTCAATTTTTGGAGATACCTATATATATCCCTCCACCACCACTCAATCAAAATAGAAGCACTCAGAATAGATCCCCACTTATCCCATCAGATTTTCTGAGAGATAACGACCTACTCATGTGTTGAGATCAAGCCATTCCATTCCAACCATATGAATCTTGATCTCTAGCCTCCCCAAGTTGCTTTCCAACCAATCAATCTATTCCACCAAAGCCAAATCTGTGAGAGAGTGATTGGGTGTTGAGGAGTCTACCATCTTGACGCACAAGGCCAAGGAGTTCATCGACATTATCGAGCCTATTACCTTTGGAGGGTGGTTCCTCCTAGATTGGTTAGGTATCGCTTGGGAGCCTCCTACTTCGTGTTGTGCAGTGAACCAAGAATTTTGTAAGGGCAAGGAGATCTCTTACTTCGTGAAGATCTACCCAAATCTAGGCTAGTCCTCCGTGGACGTAGCCCATCATGGTATAGATAAGGTTGCTTCTTCATGGAACCCTCCATGGGTAGAGCCCTCCGTGGTCTCTCCCGACCGTTACCCTCCATGGGTTGAAGTCTCCATAAATGTGAACGTACGATAGCACCACCTATCAGAACCATGGGAAAAATATACGTGCCTCCAAATTGCATTTGATATTCCTAACCTTACTTTACTACATATGCTTGTCTTTACTTTGTGCTGCTATACTCGTAGACATGCATGTGTAGGGTGTGTTTGTTGGGGAACATTGCATGGGAAACAAAAAATTTCCTACGCACACGCAAGATCTATCCATGGTGATGAGCATCTACGATGGGGAGAGTAGATCTACATACCCTTGTAGATTGCTAAGCGGGAAGCGTTAAGAAACGCGGTTGATGTAGTCGAACATCTTCGCGATCCAAATCGCCGAGTGTCCTGCGATCCCATCACGATCCATCTTGCAATCCAATCACAATCCGTCCCGCGATCACATCACGATCCGTCCCTGTCACACCATGTGTTTGTATCACCTTGTTATGTTTGGATTTATAAAATTTGGATCCAATTAAAACTTTTTCAATGCTTGTGCTTGTTTGAATTGTTGCTTGTTTGCTTGTTGATTGTGGTATATGGCACTCTTAGATTCTATCCCTATTCATATTCATCTTCCTTGACCCAAACTTCTTGCCCAATGATCATGCCATGCGAATAGTGCCCGAAAATATTTTTATCAAATTTTATTTTGACCAAGAAGGATTTATTCAAATTAGGTTTTCTAAAACCCCTGAAATGAGGTTTGCACTGCAAGTCCTCAAATTAGGTGGATCCATCCTCCCCAAAAGCTTTACTTCAAACCTACTATATATATCACTTCCCACAACCACCAAATTTTAATTTTAAAGGTTATTTTTATATTTTATTTAAAGGCTTTTTCTTAAGACCAAAAATAGTTTTTCATAGGGAAAATTTATTTAAATGATTTAAAAATACTTGAGAAAATTTAGTGAGACTCAGTGGACATATATTTTCCATATATATGAGTTTCAACACATGGTAATGTTCAAATCATGGGCAAAACCCCTCTAAACCCTTTCTGTTCAAATCAAGATTTTGAAATATTTCTATAAGAAATATTCTGCATAAATTACAGGAAAATTCCAACAAGTCAACACTATCATAGGTGATGATCTTGCAAAGTTTCATCTCAATCCAAGTTGATTTGGTTCATCAAACTATTCCAAACCCCTCCCTGTCCAGATTCAAATTTGAGCAAGTTTACATTATGAAGTTTATTCCCTTGACCTCAAACTTTGTGGACATGTTCTAATCACCAAATAATGATGCTAGACTGAGTGGTGCATCAAGGGTAATAGCTTAGCATAACTAGATCTACAGAAACCTGATTCTGTTAGTTTCTAGGGTTCACAAAGTTTCTATTGTCAATTTTGCTCATTTGAGCTCAAACCTGGTGATCCATCTCATTTTTACCCACCATTTGATCCTGTTAAGTATCACAGTAAGTGGGTAAAATTATCTTGCCCAGACATCCATCAAACACCTTCTGGTGAAATGGTAAAGCTACTATTTTCACCACTTTCACTCTCCCCCTTGCTCTCAAATTTTTACCTCAGTTACTCACTCACCTCTTACCCCTCCAGTAAAGATCTCAGGTCCTTAAGCCACTGGGTGATGGGGTAAAAACCCCATTTTTACCCTTGGACAGCCCTAGTAGGAGCATTTTTATCCCTCCCCTACTCCATTTCTTTCTCCCTAGCTCCCCCATAGCTCCTAGAGCATCTTCAGATCATCCAAAAGCTAGTGGACATGCAGGAGCGCGTATAGAGCACGCAAGCATGCCATGGCATGCCAAAGGCATGCTTTGGAGCACGCTACAGTGCATGCCCGCACTGTAGTTGCACCCATCCCGAGCCACCCGACAGCCTTGGGGCACGAGGAGCTGTCCCCTGAGATGCCCTCGACGTCCGCAAGACTCCACCCTGTCCAGGATGGAAATTTTACCCATGGGTACGGGTACCTGTGGGTACCGTACCCGCATGGTCCGGGTATGGCTACACTTTGATACCCATGGGTAGTACCCAAACCCTACCCGTTAAGTCATGGGTAGGGTACGGGTATAGCCATGTACCCACGGGTATACCCATACCCTGCCTGCTTGGGAAAGAATGTTAAATTATCATCAATTAATCATTGATTTTTCATGTGATTCGTCTACTCCTATTGACTTATGAGTATGTTATGAGTTCTAAAGTTTGATGGTGGTTAGGTACTCATGTACCCGTTATGTAGTTTAGATAATTGATTTTTTTGTCAAATGTGCTATCAATGAGTGTAAAATTATGAACAACTTGTGTTCTATTTGTACTACCCTCTAGGTACCCAATGGGTACGGGTACTCGTTGGGTATGGGTACGGGTAAAGTTTCATACCCGTGGGTATGGGTATGGGTAGAATTTTGTACCCACTGACTATTTGGGTATGGGTATGGTATTGGTCTACCCTACACATACCCTAACCATCGCCATCCTTCCTGTCGGCCCCCTCCTCCTTCTCTCTCTGACAACCTCCTGCACGCGTGCCGAGCACTGCCCGGCTCGGCCAACCCGCACCCTCGCATGCGCGCGCCCCTCTGCTCCCTCTCTCCTCCCTCGCGGGCATAGACCAACCCCAGGAACGCCCCGAGCAGCCCCACGAGCTCTCTCCCCCTCTGTCCTCGGCCACGTCCTCGCCGGTGCAAGCGTCCAGGGTGCTCTGTCCCCCCCTCTATTCAAGCCCCCGGGCCTCTCTCTCCCCTCCTATGGCTCTCTCTCCACCACCATCGACCGCCTATAGAGCTCGAGCCCCTCTCCCTACCTCTATACTCGAGATCGAGCAGAGGACCGCCGCGGCGGCCATGCCGTCGATCTCCGGGTACAGAGCTCCTCCGACCCTCTTTCTTCTTCGGCTGGTCCTCTCTCACCCCTCTGATGCATTCCCCCCTTCTCCCCGTCCATTTTGAAGCATGGGACGGCCCCGGCGACCTCCTCCCAAAGCTTCTCCGCCGCGGGACCTCATCGTCGGCGACCTGCGCCTCCCCATCGACCATCTCCGGCACCTCCCGAATGGCGGCAGTCTCCTGAGTCCATCCTTGCCCTCTGCTCCCTTCGCCGTGCCCTCCTTCGCCGCTGATGAGCGCCCTCCCCTTCCTGTTGAGAGGAAGAAGATGACGGATGGCCCCCACCTGTCATCCCCACATCCCTTTCCCGCACTCCCTCTCTCCCCTCGCGGTCACAGACGATCGGGCCCCACACGTCAGGTTTGAACCTGGTCACGCGCGTGCCTGGCTGGCTGGCCGCCTCTGGCCCAGGCACTGAGGCCTGCCCCTCTCTTTTTTTCAGTGGTTTTTTTCTAAAAATCCCATAGGATTAAATAAAAATCCAAATCCAATTATTTTTCCACCTAAATTCCTAGAATAATCCATAGAATTTAATAGTGCCATCTGTGAAAAAGTTGAAAACTTTTTATGTACTGTTTTATTTTAAAACCCCTTTTTGGCACTTTTAGCCACTACTAAAAATAGTTTTGAAAAACTTTTTTCATACCAAAACCTTAGGAGAATATTTTTATTATAGTTTTTAGTATTTATCAGAATAGGGTAGCATTTTTAATAGTAGCTTGTGTGCTCTGTTTTTGGGTGATGCTTATTTTTTATCGCTATTTATCGCGATGATAGATTGCGTTGTTGACGAGGAAGTTGGACCCGAAGACTTTGAAGACCTCGAAGACTTTGTTGAGCTAGACAAGCAGCCTTTGACCATATTAAGAAACCATTTTCATTGCATGTCATATAGCACTTTACTTTCGTTATACTTGATCATGTGGAGTAGTGACCACTTCGGTGGGCTGCTTCCGACACTTTTACCATTGACACTTGCATCATGCATGACCCTACCACCTTATGAGGGTTATGTGGGTGGGTGTAGATAGGATGCTAGTAGATGCTACGCAAGTGGGATCGGGATTATGCATAGTGATGGAAAGAAAAAGATGATTTCAAAGACTTTTACAAAACCCCATCGAGTGCCACTAATTCCCAAGGGAGATGATGATGAGATGGGTGACCACTTGAGAAAGAAGTGGTGTGCCAGAACAAGTGGAGGGTGTGTTTGTGAAAACGGATTAGATTTAAGGTATCATGACCATCCCAACCTTACATGCGCAACCATGATACCCCTTATGGGACAGGGCTCTATTGATTACTTTGGTGGGCACTGTCAAGGATCCCACATTACTAGCGGCGGGAGTGGCGTGGTCACTCTTGATATGGGGTCGTGCCGGTAAGGATGATCATGCGCTGTCTTCACAGGCACCGGGCACATCGTTGGTCCCCGCATGGATGCTATGAGTGATGTACATCATGTGGGATAGGTACCAATCGAGTGGACTCTTTGTTTAGTATCGCCAAGGGAAAGGAATTGTTCTGGTGCTTACCTCGGGTATCTTATATACCGTGAGTCATGGATGATACGAAAGTTCTCCGAGTCTTGTGGGTAAAGTGTGCAACCTCTGCAAAGTGTAAAACTATTCGAATAGCCGTGTCCGCGGTCATGGACAGTTAGAGGTCCTTCTTAATTTACGTCCAGATGTTTTCGCAAAACTTGGTGTGAGTGTGTGCGGATGACAGAAGTATGATACTTGAGACAAGTCTGAAGACTTGATGTGATGAATGAACATGAGATGTTCAACCCCTGCTTATGATGATATTTGTAACTTGTTCATATGGATATTTGTCCACTGTTTATGCATGCTTACCTAGTTACTTTATCATGCAATTGCATTCAAAATTAGCTTTCCAAAAATTACCTACTTAGTGCTATATCATGCATCATTATTACCTTGTTCTACAACTTGGGTTGCTAGCGAGTACATTCAAAGTACTCATTTGCTTGCCACTGGTTATTTAATTAGCCAGACATGGAAGAACATGAGTATGTTGAAGAGTTCGTTGGTGACGAACATGCGAACTAGGACGCTTCTCAGTGAGAATGCCTGTAGGTTGAGGCAAATGGCAATGAGTTCACGCTTTCGATCAAGATTTCCGCTGTTTGTTCTGTTTAAGTGTTTGTCCAATATGGCCCTATCTATGTAAGACTAGACCTTCGTGGTCTTTATTTGTGTAAGATGCTAAATGTGGATGTAAGACTCTTGTTATTCAACTTCTGTGTGTTCAGTGAGCATTGATCTCTGAGATCACTATACACGTGCATTCGGTGGCCACGACTTATGAGTCGTGGTCCCCACAGAGCTGGTATCAGAGCCATCCTGATTGTAGGAAGCCCTTAGTTAGCATGGACGTTAGTTCGGATAAAGCCATTTTCAAACCTACACTTAGCACCTATACTTAGAAATTCTGCACTATTTACCTCTTCTATTATTCACACAACACTCTGCTGACTCTCCTCCCTTCAAACCTTTGTAGATGGCTGTCGTACCCGAAGCCTTCCTAACATCCGGTTTTCCCTTGCTCCTTGGGGATAGCCTGGAGAAGTGCCAGTTTTGCCAACCACCCGTTTTCCTCTACCATGAGCACTGGGTCGATGCCGTTACGAGGGAGTACCACATGGATGTGATCATGAAGGCAAACAACTTCCCGACCAGTTGGTTCTTTGAAGGGCCATGGATGGAGACAATGATACTCGCAGTTGAGACAGTCGCATGCAAGGCACTTCTGCACCTATGGGACATCATTCTGGAGATGGTTGATGAGCCGGCTACTCGCTACCTTACTTTCAGAAAGGATGATCTTGGCAAGAGTTGGACACTGGTTCCGACCCAGGAGGATGGCACACCACTCAGGTACCTACTTCAGCCTCTCCATCGATAGTCTGGTTCACAACCTGATTAAGGAGTCCGTGAAGCTCTGCGAGGAACTTCACCACACCCGAGAGCTACTTCGGCAAGCCAAGACGAAGCCAGACATGATCAAGAAGGATGGAGCCCCCGAGGGACGACCAACTGTCGCTTACAAAGGAGGAGTACCCCCAGCTAGAGATCCCCCTCCCCACATCGTCATCACATGAGTGCGAGGGAGTACCGTGAGCTCTTCACCGACCCGCCAGCAAAGCGTCGTCAGGATGGACCTCCTTGTTCCCTGACCCCTTTGACCGGGAATGATGCTCGTTCAGATGATGAACAGGAGAAAAACCCAGAGGAGCGTGACTACGAGACCGAGCACTCCACCACCTGAGTCTGAGAACCCTTAGGGTAGGATCAGTCATGTACCCCTCATGTGAAGTCGAGTCCGTGTAATGGTTCATATGAAGCCATGTGTGCTTGTTGTTTGTTTTGTTGTTTGTGTTTCGACGCTAGTCGCGCTTTTGCCTTAGGCAACATGTAAGCGACTCCATTGTTGTCTTATCTTAATATATGTTGGTCTTTCGATCTTTGTTTTAACACACTTGCACTCGACCAACCCCCTTAGGCATGCTTTTCCATTGTTTCTTTTCCTCTCGTCTGTCCCAGATGTTTGACTTGGCTACTCCAAACAGGATGGTGACTGCTACCCGCAATAGCTCCTTCACCAACCTTGAAGCCGACAACTCTAGCCAGCAACAGGGAGCCGGAGGGGCTGCTCACGCTAGAGGACATCAGGAGCAGCCACAAGACGACATTCCCCCACCACCACCTCCACCGGAGAACATGACCATAGCTCAAGTTCTCTGGGAGGAACGCAAAGCCAACAATGCTGCTATCCAGCAGATGGCTCAGGCCCTTGTGAACAACCAGCAACAAGGCAGGAACGGCAATGGCCGCTCCACTCTGTCTGAGTTCATGAGGAATTCTCCCCCAACCTTCACCGAGACTATTGAACCTTTGGATGGTAACGACTGGATCCGCACCATTGAAGACCTCCTTGCATTGGTCAATTGCAATGAGGACCGTGAGAAGGTGCTTTATACCTATCACTGCCTCAGAGGTACCGCCCGAGCTTGGTGGGATGGATTCAAGGTCATTTAAGGTGAGCGTGTGATCACTTGGAATGACTTCAAGGAAGGATTCCGCGCTGCCCATATTCCTTCTAGGATCATGGCTATCAAGAATAGAGAATTCCGAGCGCTGAAGCAAGGAAGTGGCTCTGTCAAGGAGTACCTGCAGAAGTTCAACCTGCTATCAAGGTATGCACCTGAAGATGTCAACATGGAGGCTGCCAAGAAGGAACGCTTCATGGAAGGACTTCAACAGACCCTGCAGTATCAGCTCATCATCTGCGACTGTCGTACCTTCTTCGACCTGGTGAACAAGGCCCTCATGCTAGAAGACAAGTGTCGTGCCATAGACGACACTCGCAAGTGCAAGATGATCAGCAAGGGTAGCTCCAGCAACCAAAAGCCTCGCTCATAGCAGCCAGCCCCCACCAAGCCGACCTATCAACCACAGTAGGCTAGACCTCATGCGCCTCATCCAAGCTACTAGCCTCAGCAGTATGCCAATCCCAGGCCAGCGTACAACAACCCCAATAACAACAACGGTGGCAGAAACTACAACAACAACCCTAGGCAAGTCGCTTGCTTTGGATGTGGTCATCCATGACACATCTCTAGGATGTGTCCCAACAAGAAGCCAGATGCACTGCGCCCCAATGCACCGAATCAAGGTCAAGGCCGCGAAGCACCCCCAAGGAACCCAGCTCCCCGCAACCAGCCCAAAAATGGCAAGGGTCGTGTGAATCATGTCACCACAGAGGAAGCCCAAGAAGACCTAGATATCATACTGGGTACGTTCCTCGTCAACTCAACCCCAGCAACAGTACTGTTTGATTGTGGAGCTTCACATTCTTTTGTCACCCAAAAGTTTGCAATAGAGAGTGGCATGAAGCCTACACCCTTGGGTAGCCGTATGTTGATACAAACTCCGGTATCAGTAATGAAGTCTGGGATAGGATGTAAGGGAGTTGAGATTAACATCAATGGGGTAGATTTCCTAGAAGACCTTATCATCCTAAACTCAGAAGGCTTGGATGTGATCCTAGGCATGGATTGGTTGACCAAGCACCAAGGCTTGTTAGACTGTGCCAAGAGGATTGTCACCATGACCAATAGCCAAGGAGTGGAAGTCATGTATGTTCCCAAACCTACCTCCACTCAAGCCCCTCAGGCTAATTGTCTATCGGGAATTGAGTTGGATCGAGTGCCAGTGGTATGTGAATACCCGGATGTGTTTCCAGATGAGCTACCCGGAATGCCTCCTCTCGTGGTTTTGTCACGGTAGATGTCCGAAGACTTAGGTTCGAGGCCATCGCTAAGGTGATGGACTCAAAGGGGTTGGTTGAGACGAGGGACACGAGTTTACCCAGGTTCGGCCCCTCAAGAAGAGGTAAAAGCCTACATCCTGCTTGTATTGTATTGATTTGAGTATCGATTACTAGGGAGCGGATTCGCTTGACCTAGTTCTCGATTGATTGGTTTCTGTCCAAGCCGCCCCGGGGTCTCTCCTTTATGTAGTAGGTCGAGGCCCTGGGTTGCACGAGTTCTACACCAACTCTTACAACATAGACAATCCTGTCTCTAAGTTGCCTTGCCATCTTGGGCAAACCGTCTCAGGGCGGCTTAATCGCCCGGGTCTTCATACCATCTTTTGTCTAGGCCTTCTTTTTCCCCATCTTGGTAAGCCGCCATACAGCCAAGCCTACGTCTTTCGGCCTGCCTCACTGGTCTTGATTATGAGCCGCCAAGTATGACCTGGCCCCACCTGGGCGGGTCTTACCACGGGATTATATCCCCAACATTAGGCCCCATGTTGATTTGAGCCTGCTCATGTCAATCTTCAAACTTACTTGGTGGCGAGTCTCACACTCCATCACCTGAAAGGAAAATACATAACCCGCCATGACTTCATATCGAATAGGCCAAAAAGATTCCGTGATGTCCATAACGGATCTTTCATTAAAATTGGCGGCCCGAAAATAGAGGCGTCCATCTCGGTCGGTCAGTTTCTGCCGCCTTGATTCCCGTGCCCGTTCGGCCTTCCAGCCTTTTAAATAGGACCGCGAGGGGTCCTTCTCATTTCCTCCGCCGCCTCCACTTCTTCTTCTTCCTCTCGACGCCATCACCTCTAAGATCTGTCGCGCCGGTGAAGCTCCGTCGCCGTCATCAACTTAGGCCGCTACATCAACCTGAATGGACCAGACTTTTGCCCGTGTCCACCGCGTCCCGTCCGGTATGTCTTTCTTCCCCCTTAGATCTATAGCTTAGAGCTTCAAACCCATCGAGTTCATCGACCCCATTAGTGCACGAGCTTTTCCCGCAATGCCCAATGACGAGTAACTCTGTAGATCTCGCAATGTTCGTCTTCCCGCTGTGGTAGGTCATGTACAATCACCAACCACCCAGTATAGATCTGTAGTTGTTCCCCTTCCTGCATTTAAACTTATCCGTTCTTCCTTAGTTCCTCGCTAGGGCTAAAATAAATATGATTTTTTCCTTTGCCCATAGATCTGCAGCTTCAGTTTATCACGTGAAACCTGTTATAGGTCCTTAGTGATTTTTGCATCACGGCTTTGTCCACCTTAACCCGCCACCAAACTTCCGGCTCTTGTAATAAACTTTACCGGTGGCTTAGCTTCATAGTGCTTAAAATCATCAGTCATCCCTAGTTGTCTATCACTTTCTAACCCGCCGCCAACCGCTACCTATCACAGCATGAACCCGCCATCATGTCTCGGGCGTCTTCTTCTTGCAATTGGGTCGGCTCTATGGTCTCCGAAGAGTTCCTACAGGATTTTGTAGACGCAGGAACTTTGCCGGCTAAAGATGTTATTCATTGGCGGGTTCCAGGTCAAGAGAAGAAACCCATCCCTCAAGAGGGCGAAATAGTTATATTTGTGGACCATCTTGCGCGCGGTTTCAGCCCGCCCGACTCTAAATTTTTCTGAGACGTACTCCATTTCTTCAAGCTGCATCCTCAGGACATTGCGCGCAACTCCGTCTCAAATATGTGCAACTTCCAAATCATCTTTGAAGCTTATTTATAAGAAGAGCCGTTAGTTGACCTCTTTTGCGAGTATTTCTACGTAAACCGCCAGACGGATGTGGCGGCTGGCCCAAGCTTAGAACTCGGTGGAGTCTCCATCCAAAGAAGACGGGATATGACCTTGCCAGTTGTTTGAATGCCAAGTCATCCCAAGGATTGGAACAACACTTGGTTTTACTGTCGGGCTATTGTCCTACCCGGCTCCGCACGACGACTGAACTGCCAGACCGGATGTCGGCCTCCGCACGGGCGAAGTATGCTCCGGATTTCGCCAAGATTAGAGCCCTCATGGCAAATGATCTGACAGGGATTGACCTAACCTGTTGTTGGATCTCCTGGAAGGTCATGCCTCTGAGCCGGCAGGACCGTCTCATGTGTGAATATACGGGTGACGCCAATGACCCCCTCTGCTTCAATTACACCACTATGACAGAAGAGAACATCGTTGCCGCCATCAAGGGAATTGTCCGTGAGTCCCAAGAATCTTGCCGCCCCATCGGGTTACAGCCTTTCTATGTCGCAAACCCGGCCGTAGATGTAAGGATGTCTTTCAAATCTTTTTTACCTCCGTGTTAATTGTATATGTGTGTGTGTGTGTGTGTGTAACAACCTTTAACTTCTTTCGGTGGCTCTTGCTTTCAGGCTAATTCCAGCTTCTGGAAGAGAAAATATACCCCTCCTGCAAAGAAGTCTAAGGAAAAGACCGGCGGCCATACAAAGAAAAATGTTGCTCCAGAGCAGCTTGAAGCTGATGACTCGGAGGTAGAACTTGACTCTCTTGGCTGTCTTTTTATGCGCCTTATTGAAAATAATTACTCATAGGAAGAATCAGAGACAAGCCATGCCAACACTCCTGAGGTAACCAATATTTCATCTGACTCAAAACACCTTCCACCAAAGAAGATACAATGAGTTGTCCTAAAAGTCCCATTTTCTCATCCTCTTGCTCACTTAGACCCCGATTTTCTTTTGAAAAAGCGACAACACACTTCCCGATGCCAAACCCGGAGCGCCGGCTCTGAAGATCTTGTGGCCGGGTTGTCCAATTCTCTGGCTCAGCGGAAACGGCCGGCTGAGGTATCATTTAACTAAGTTCCGCTTTGTCAACTTGCATTATAACCTTACTCTGTTTTTATATTGCCTTAACCGCCTTCAGGAAATGCCCCCATCATTAGGCGACTCTACAGCGACTAAGCTGCCGCCTCTGAAGATCAACCCGAAGTACGTACTTTTGTGTCTGCATCATATCCTTTGTCATCCTTGATCTTTATATAATAATCTTCTGTGCTTTCCAGGGCTCAAGCAAAACGAAGGAAGACTGGCGGGTCTACTTTTGCCCCCACTACGCAAGAGCCGAAGACTGCTAAGCCGGACTCTCTTGCGGCTCACGTTGAGTCCTTTACGGCTACGAAGGATGCGCCTAAAGATACTCGTCGGTCCTCCAAGGGTCAATTCTAAGCCGCCCAGCCCTTCAACAGCCGTCGAAGATCCAGTTCTTCCGGACATCATCATTACTGGGACTGGCTTTCAATCTCCCCAACCCCATGTACTTACAAAGCACACCGAGAAGGCTGAAGCTTGTGACAAACTGGACTTTGAGTTCCCCGTGCTAGAGAAATTAACCGCCGATGAATTACATGTTGGTTATCTGAACCGCCTCTCCACAAGCCGGAATATGGAGCTCAAACTTGTTGGTTTGATGAAGAAAAAATATGAGGTACTCCTTCCTTTCCTTATACCCTTATGTAGCCCCCGAGAGCTGGTTTAGTATTGCGAATGGTAAACCAGGTCTTCCAATCTGTGCCATAAGTAGAACAACTTAGCCTGTAGCCCCCAAGTATCGGCTTAACATATATATGTTGAGCTGGTACTCAGTGTTGATTAGTTGATCAATCGTAGCCCCCAAGTCCGGGTCAATATAGAAATAATGGGCCGGAACATCACTGTAGACTAAGAGAGCGTCGATGTAGCCCCCAAGTGTCGGCTAAACTTGATGAAGATGAGTCAGAACTTCATTGTAGACTTGGAAAGCGTCAATGTAGCCCCCAAGTATCGGCTTAACTTGATGAAGATGAGACAGAACTTCATTGTAGACTTGGAGAGCAAACAGACATTAACCCCCAAGTGTCGAGTATATTGCTTGCAAATCTGCTTGAGACTTGCATTATATTCCCTTAATTGATCATCTGCTAATACTTTAACTTGGCGACTTACCCCTCCTGGGCAACTTTGCTTTTGTATGTCACATGAAGCTTTGAGCAAGGCCGAGTCTGATCTGACCGGCTTAAAGGGCAATCTTGCTTCCCAGCAAACTGCTCGGGGTGAAGCGGAGGAGAAATGTCGGGCTGCCGCCGAAGATCTTGCAAAGGTTAAATCTGACTTTGCTGCTTTCAAGAAGGCCGCTGAAGTGAAGCAAATTGCCCTGGCCAAACATGCAGATGACGCTGACCAACGACTCAAGCTTGTGTCAGCCGAGTTGCAGACCTTAAAGCGTCATATCTCGAAGATGACTGCTGCTATATTTGGTAAGTACTTAATACTCAGCCAATTTCCTTGCTTAAAATACTGCGCAGGCGGCTGATAACACAAAACCCATTTTTGTAGGTCAAAGAAGTCGCCAACTCGGTGCCGACATCCTGTTGCAGCTGAAAGCCGTCTACACCTTGTCAGAAAGGTTGTACTGCGGGACTCTTCGCACTATCAGAGCAATGCTAAATAAAGAGAGCATCCCCAAGTTCATGAAAGGAGTCATAGAGCTCTTATCAACCCTGCTGAAGCAAATCCAAGAGCTCAAACGATCATCCGCCCGGAAGGGAGCAATTGCTGCGGTAAGCCGGGCTTTTGCCTTTGCCCCGGAGCGGACTGTTGAAGAGATGATGGATGGCTTCCCGTCCAAGAAACACGATGGCTCAGATTTCACAGTGGCTGACTACGCCCGATGTATGAAGGCCTCTAAGATACTTGCATCAGTGTTGGCGGACGAAGTTGATCTGTCAATGTACCAGGCGGCTTACAACGCTGAGAACAAACGAGTGTGTTGCCCAACCTTTGAAGCTAGGGACTTAACTCCTGCACGCCGTAAGCACCTTTTTGCCACTGAAATTGACCCGTCTCCCCTCTTTGATGAGGCCCAGTTTGAAGCATTAACAAACTGCAACTGGGATGTGGACAATCTTCACATCGAGGAGGTCGAAGACCCGCCGTCAAGATGAACAAGTTGATCCTCTGGTGGGATAACCAGGCTCCTTGACCCGCCCAAGTTTGAGCAGTGTACAAAAACTGTAAGTCTTGCTTTTTGGGCTGTGTGGAGAGCTTTGTAATAGGCTTAGAAAAACCTTGATTGTCTGAACCGTGCCATCATGCATGTAGGAAACTACACAACTTAATATTTTTTTATCTGCCTTTGCTTTACTCATGTCAGATTTTATGGCAGCTTATCTTAAGAGGCAAAGCCTGCAAAAACAAACAGCAGAATATGTTCTACATTGATGTGAGGGCGGCATGAAAAAGTGCAACCCAAGGATGCCAAATCTCTCCTGACCTTGCCTTTCTGAAAACTCATATGCCGGTTCTTCTCGATGGACTCGCTACTAGAACTCTTTAATAGTACACGGTCTCTACCGAGAGTGGCCGTCAATTTCGTTGAACAACTCAGGGTCTCCAGGCGAGATTAACTGTTAAAAGCGTAACGAACCAGAAAGAGACACAACAGCGTATGAGTACCCTTAATGCCCATAAGCTACCTCTCATGTGACATAAATCCGACGTTTGAACTTTAAACAGTGCAGGGTCTTTAAAAGAGTAACTGTTTAAGAGTACGAACGAGCCACATAGCGGAGAGTCGGCAGCAGATTGGTGAGTTTGTCCTCGCTTTCCGTAAGCCGGCCCTCACGTGACAAGAGCCGTCGGTTTAACCTTGACCAATACAGGGTCTCTAGCGAGAATGGCTGACAAATATGTTTGAACAGCTCAGGGTCTCTAATCGAGATTAACTGGCAAGAGTTCGGCAGGTCACATAGCAGAGCAGCATCAGCATACAGGCAGGTTTAACTCAAACTTGCTGTGGCTTAAGAGCCGATCAAGAGGGTGTGTAAGCTAAACCCGGTGGGTTGGAAGCCCCCAAATGACCTTGTTGACGGAGTCAACTTTTGGGTATATAACCCGCCTTACTGTGGCTTAAGAGCCGATTAAGAGGGTGTGTAAGCTAAACCCGGTGGGTTGGAAACGCCCAAATGACCTTGTTGACGGAGTCAACTTTTGCACAAACTGAGATACGTGAAACGGCAGAGGTCCCGGCTTGTAGGGATGCCAACTTTATTATATATATATATGTGATATGTACAATGATGGTGTACAAAGTCGAGTATTGATGACTCAAGTATAGTAAGGCTGCAGATGAGCTATATTCCACGGACGGCGGGTCTCCTGCCCAGAAGTGCTTGACTCGTCTCGTATATCAATAAGATAATACGACCCGTTGTTGAGATTTCTGCCGACCGTGAAAGGTCCTTCCCATGGAGGGGATAACTTGTGCGCATCCGTCTGATCTTGAATCAAACACAACACCAAGTCGCCTTCTTGAAACATCCGGGTCTTAACTCTGTGGCTATGGTAGCGACGCAGGTCTTGTTGATAAATCGCCGATCGAGCCGCCACCAGGTCACGCTCTTCATCGAAAGCATCCAACGCGTCTTGACGCGCTGTCTCATTATCTGCCTCAACGTAAGCCGCCACCCGTGGTGAGTCATGACATATATCGCTTGGTAACACAGGTTCTGCACCATAAACCATGAAGAAAGGCGTATAGCCTGTTGATCTGTTGGGAGTAGTCCTGATGCTCCATAAAACTGATGGCAACTCCTCTACCCAACAACCCGACATTCGCTGTAAAGGAACCATAAGCCGGGGTTTGATGCCTCTCAAGATTTCCTGGTTAGTATGCTCTACCTGCCCATTGGATTGTGGATGAGCAACCGTAGAAACGTCAAGTCGAATGTGCTCACTTTCACAGAACGATTGCATAGCCCCCTTGGATAGGTTCGTACCATTATCTGTGATGATACTATGAGGGTAGCCAAAACGGTAGATCAGCTTTCTGACAAACCGAACCGCCGTAGCCGCATCACACTTGCTGACCGGTTCAGCTTCCACTCACTTGGTAAACTTGTCCACCGCCACCAAGAGGTGGGTCTTTTTGTCCTTGGATCTCTTGAAGGTCCCGACCATATCAAGCCCCCAGAGTGCAAATGTGAGGTGATTGGAATCATGCGCAACTCCTGAGCCGACACGTGAGCACGCCGGTCGAACTTCTGACATCCATCGCACGTGAGAACCAAGTCTTCTACATCCTTACGAGCCGTCAGCCAGAAGAAACCGTGTCGAAAAGCCTTGGCCACCAGAGATTTTGAGCCGATGTGATGACCACAATCACCAACGTGAATTTCATTCAAGATTTCTTTACCTTCTTCAGGAGAAACACAACGTTGAAAAACATCAGTAATGCTGCCCTTATGTAACTCACCATTGATGATAGTCATAGACTTAGATCGCCTGATGATCTATCTTGCCAAGGTCTCATCCTCAGGTAACTCGCTGCGAGTCAAGTACGCTAGATAAGGCAGCGTCCAGTCAGGGATACCATGCAGAGCCGCCACCAGTTGCCCCTCCGAGTCAGGTATAGCCAAATCTTCCTCCGAAGGTAGCTTGACTGACGGGTGATGTAGCACCTCGAAGAACACGTTCGGTGGCACCAGCTTTCGCTGGGAGCCCAGCCTTGACAATGCATCAACCGCCTTGTTTCTGCGACGATCAATATGATCCACCTCATACCCCTTGAAGTGACCAGCAATGATATCCACCGCCTAACGATAAGCCGCCATCCGTGGGTCCTTGGAATCCCACATGCCTGAAACTTGCTCGGCCACGAGATCTGAGTCGCCGAGACATCAAACCCGGCTCAGGTTCATCTCCTTAGCCACCCGGAGGCCATGAAGTAAAGCTTCATACTCAGCTACATTGTTAGTACAAGGAAACATCAACCTTAGCACATAACATAACTTGTCACCTTTAGGGGAGGTTAAGACAACCCCAGCCCCTGATCCTTCCAGCTACCTGGATCCGTCAAAGTGAATCGTCCAGTACGTGTTATCTGGCTTCTCCTCGGGCGCCTGACACTCTGTCCAGTCATTTATGAAATCCACCCAGGTTTGAGAGTTGACCACCGTGAGAGGCACGTATTTCAGATTAAGAGGTCCAAGCTCCAATTCCCACTTAGCAATCCTGCCGGTGGCTTCTCTGTTTTGAATTATGTCTCCCAATGGGGCAGAGATAACCATGTGATCTGGTGTCCCAAGAAGTAATGCTTCAGCTTACGATTCGCCATGAACACCCCATATATTAGCTTCTGCCAATGCGGTTACCTCTGCTCGGAATTTGTCAGGACTTCACTAATGTAGTAAACCGGCCTGTGAACCGGATATTCTTTCCCTGTCTCTTTGCGCTCAACAACAATCGCGGCGTTGATTGCTCTATTATTAGCCACCACGTATAGGAGCAAAGGTTCCTTCTCAGCCGGAGCAGCTAAGACCGGCGGCTCAGTGAGTTGCTTCTTGAGTGCCTCAAACACCTCACCCGCCGTCGTACTCCAGACAAAGTTGTCTGTCTTCTTCATCATCTGGTATAAAGGAATAGCCTTCTCACCTAGGCGGCTTATGAACCGGCTTAACACAGCGATTCGACCCGCCAGGCGCTGAACATCATTGATGCATGCCGGCTCAGACAGGGAAGTAATAGCCTTTATTTTGTGCGGATTAGCTTCAATGCCACGCTCGGAGACCAGAAAACCCAAGAGCTTACCTGCAGAAACTCCAAAAACACACTTAGCCGGGTTAAGCATCATCTTGTAGGCCCGTAAGTTATCGAAAGTTTCCTTCAGGTCGTCAAGTAGAGTATCATTCTTCCTTGACTTGACCACAATATCATCCACATATGCATGAACATTGCATCCAATTTGACTGTGAAGACAGTTCTGCACACAACGTTGGTAATTCGCCTAGGCACTCTTGAGCCCGAAAGGCATAGACACATAGCAGAAAGCACCGAAAGGCATGATGAAAGTCGTCTTCTCTTGGTCCTTGACTGCCATCTTGATCAGATGATAACCGTAATAAGAGTCTAGGAAGCCTAAGCTCTCACAACCCGCCGTTGTATCAATAATCTGGTCGATACGGGGGAGAGCGAACGGGTCAACCGGACAGGCCTTGTTAAGATCCGTGTAATCCACACACATACGCCACGTGCTGTTCTTCTTAAGCACTAGCACCGGGTTAGCAAGCCACTCTGGGTGAAACACTTCAACGATGAACCCCGCCGCCAGAAGCCGGGCCACCTCTTCCCCAATAGCCTTGTGTCTTTCTTAATTGAACCGCCAAAGGAACTGCTTAACCGACTTAAACTTAGGATCCACATTAAGGTGGTGCTCAGCAAACTCCCTTGGTACACCCGACATGTCAGAAGGTTTCCATGCGAAGATATCCCGATTCTCATGGATGAATCCGATGAGCACGCTTTCCTATTTGGGATCCATATTGGCCCCAATAGTGAACTGTTGTGATGACTCGCCCGGAGTGAAATCCACCAGCTTGGTATCATCCGCGACAAACTTGAGCGGCGGCTCAGATTCCGTGGTAGGCTTTTTGAGCGGAGTCATGTCCTTCGGGTCAAGATTTTCCTTGTAGAACTTGAGCTCTGCTTCAGCACAACTTGACTCTACGTAAGCTGTGTCTCCTTCCTCACACTCAATGGCCATCTTCCGATCACCATGCACGGTAATCGTTCTGTTCAGCCTGGGCATCTTGAGCTGTAAGTAGACATAGCAAGGCCTAGCCATGAACTTGGAGTAAGCTGGACGTCCAAACAGAGCATGATATGGACTTTTGTTTTTGACCACCTCAAACCACAAGGACTCCACCCTGTAGTTGTATTCATCACCAAAGGCAACCTCCAAGGAGATCTTACCCACCGGATAAGCCGACTTTCCGGGTACCACGCCGTGAAAGACCGTTGAAGAAGGCCTAAGGTCCTTATCAAGTAACTTCATCTGGCGGAAAGTATCGTAGTACATGATGTTAATGCTACTGCCGCCATCCATGAGTACCTTAGTAAACACGTATCCTCCCACCTGGGGGGCAACTACCAAAGTCAGCTGCCCCGGGTTGTCAACACGTGGTGGGTGATCCTCTCTACTCCAAGTTATGTCATACTCACACCACTTCAAGTATTGCGGGAGAGCCGGCGCGACTACATTAACCGCCCGCTTGCGCACCTTCTAGTCTCGCTTGTCAAGGCAAGTTGTAAAAACATGATATTGACCTGTGTTGAGCTTCTTCGGATTACTCTGATACCCAGATTGGTTATTCTACTGCTGATTACTGCCACCAGATTGCTGATGATGACCTCCTAGATTTCCCTGACCCTGATAGCCGGATCCTGAGCCGCCAACGCCAAGATCGGCTCCTGACACGCCTGGCCCTGAGCTTCCTGGAGGGCCACCACCATTGTTATGATGCTGTCGCAAGCTGTAATCCCTAAGCTGCCGCATGATGTGGCAATTCCTCTATGTATGGTCCGTCGGTCTATCAGGCCGGCTATGCTCTGGACAAGGTTTGTTGAGCATCTCTTCTAGGTTGAACAGAGTTTTACCCTTATTAAAGGGCTGCTTGAAGTTCCCGTTGCCCTTAGCACGATTGTTCCCGGTGCTGGTGTTTGCCACCAATTCTGACCCGTCGTCTGGATTCTTCCTTTTGCTATGGCTGCCGCTGCCAGCCACACCCTTTCCATTGTTATTCTTCTTACCCTGACCTGATTTCTCTTCATCAAAGCCTGGGTCTTTCGTATTGTCAGAGTCGGCGTACTTGGTGAGAGCCGCAGTGAGTTCCCCCATGTCTTGACACAAGTGCTTGAGCCGGCCTAGCTTCTGCTTTAGAGGCGTAAAATGGCAATTCTTTTCCAGAATCAAAACCGCTTGAGCCACCACGATCTGCTCAGATGAGTGGATGATAGTTGAGACCCGCCGGACCCAATGATGAGCCGATTCGTCCTCATGTTGCACATAGTGATCTAAATCCACAATTGTCATGGGCTGCTTGGATGTTCCTCGGAATTTTTTGATGAACTTTGCCTTGAGATCGGCCCAGGAATTAATGGTGTTGGGTGGCAGACCCTTCAACCACGTGCGAGCCGGCCCTTCCAGCATCATGATGAAATATTTGGCACATATTGCATCATTCACGTCTAACATCTCCATGGCCAGCTCATAGCTTTCAATCCAAGCCTCCGGAGGTAGGTCAACAGTATAATTTGGGACCTTGTGGGGGGGGGCTTGAAATCCTTCGGCAAGCGCTCATTCTGCAAAGCCGACACTAAGCACGGCACCCCCACAACCCTGGAGGTTACTCCTGCTCCTTCCGAGATGGAAGGTGCATCTGCGGGTTCTTGATGGGCCGCCGCCGCTGCCAGAGCCGCTGTGCTCTCGCCCGATCCACTAGCGCCTGAGCATCCAGAGCCGCCCGATCAACTCGCGGCGGGTTCCGGTGTTGATCACTGCTAGAAACTGCCGGTGATTCATAACACCGGCTGTAGCTGCGGCTAGGGATGGGGGTTGAGTGCACGCGACTCCAGCTGTAAGTGTACTTCTCCTGTTGGGCCATTGCCGTTTGCAGGTATCCAATAGCATTCTGCACCTCCTCTATGAAAGGCGCCTTGTCCGGGATGGGGATTGTACCAAGTCGGGTCGCTGCCACCACCATGTTTTCCACCGGGTTGGAATAATGACCCGCCGGCATGGGGAAAGACATTGGTGAGGTCTGGTTCCGTCGGGGCGGGTTGAGCTGCTGAACCGCCGGCCAGCATTAGGGTACTTCCGTTGTCCGTCTCGTTCCTAGCGTCTTAAAAAGGTTTCTGGCCTCATACTGATCCGGCAAGCAGGACTGATGCCTCATTCGCTGAACCGCCGCTGCAGACTGCTTCTCTAGCTCAAGGCGGAAAGCATCTACCCTAAGGCGCTCCGCCTCCGCATCCATCTGATCCTTCAGCGCATTGATCTCCTATTGGACCTCGGTCATCTGATCCTTCAGCCTCGTGATCTCTGTGTTCCGTGCCGCTTAATTTTCGGCCATGACCTCGGTTGCCATCAGGGTTGTAAGATCGTTCATCAAATCTAGAAGAACCTGAGCCGACGGCCTACCAGCCGCCGATCCAGCTGCACTGGTGGCTGTGTTGCTCGGGGCCAGTGCTGAACCCGCCATGAAGACGGTTGCACGGCTCGGCGGCTCGTAATCCTCCGGCTCGTGATATTCCGACCCGGGGTAAGGCTCGACGTCCCGAGCCCTCCATTGTGAAGCTGGTAAATTGATTCCATCTCTCCGCTCGAAGATCCATCCTCAGAGCATATGAGAGTTTCCTGCGACATAGGATCTTCAAGATCCATGCCCTGAGTGAAGCTGATGAAGACCTGCTTCCAGCCTGGTCTAGCACGGGCGGGTTGCATGTGTTGGGCGAGTTGCGTGCGCCGGGCCGGCTCGACGATTTTGGTGCAGATGTCCGGCCTGGGCTTAGATCCGCCGATCTTGTTGATGAAAACATGGATTCCGCCGAAGGATCCGGAAACCGTACACAATTGAGTCGGCCTCGGGGCCCCAGCCGGCGTCGTCGATATAGAGCCAGCCACGACGACTCTTGTTCATCCTGCCAACATCGTACCCCTCGATCCCTGGGAGAGAGCCCTTTGAGAACTCAACACCACCGAGCGCTAGCCCCATGGTGGGCGCCAACTGTCGTGGTTTTGTCATGGCAGATGTCTGAAGACTTAGGTTCGAGGCCATCACTAAGGTGATGGACTCAAAGGGGTTGGTTGAGATGAGGGACACGATTTTACCCAGGTTCGGCCCCTCAAGAAGAGGTAAAAGCCTACATCCTGCTTGTATTGTATTGATTTGAGTATCGATTACAAGGGAGCGGATTCGCTTGACCTAGTTCTCGATTGATTGGTTTCTATCCAAGCCGCCCCAGGGTCTCTCCTTTATATAGTAGGTCGAGGCCCTGGGTTACACGAGTTCTACACCAACTCTTACAACATAGACAATCCTGTCTCTAAGTCGCCTTGCCATCTTGGGCAAACCGTCTCAGGGCGGCTTAATCGCCCGGGTCTTCATACCATCTTCTGTCTAGGCCTTCGTTTTGGCCCATCTTGGTAAGCCGCCATACAGCCAGGCCTACGTCTTTTGGCCCGCCTCACTGGTCTTGGTTATGAGCCGCCAGGTATGACTCGGCCCCACCTGGGCGGGTCTTACCACGGGATTATATCCCCAACATCTCCTGACTGTGACATTGAGTTCATCATTGAGCTTATGCCCGGCTCAAGGCCCATCTGTAAGAAGGCCTACATGATGGGATCCGAAGAGTTGGCTGAATTGAAGAAGCAACTGGCAGAGCAGCTCAGAAAAGGAGTCATTCGCCCTAGTGCCTCTCCTTGGGGATCACCTGTTCTATTTGTGTCAAAGAGGGACGGAACCATCAGACTCTGTGTCGATTGTTGTTCTGTCAATGAAGTCACAATAAAGAACAAGTACCCACTCCCCAAGATTGAAGACCTGTTTGATCAGTTGAACGGAGCCAAGGTGTTCTCCAAGATCGACCTCAGGTCTGGGTACTATCAGCTGAAGATCGGACCCCAAGACATTTCGAAGGCGACATTTGTAACCCGGTATGGCCTGTATGAATACACGGTCATGTCATTTGGGTTAACCAATGCCCCTGCCTACTTCATGTACCTCATGAATAAAGTCTTCATGGAGTACTTGGACAAGTTCGTTGTCGTCTTGATTGATGACATACTCGTCTTCTCCAAGTCTGAAGAAGAGCATGAGGAACACTTGAGATTGGTCCTAGAGAAGCTTTGAAAGCACCAGCTTTATGCCAAGTTCAGCAAGTGTAAATTCTGGCTACATGAAGTTGGATTCTTGGGTCATGTGTTGACTGCAGAAGGATTCTCAGTGGATCCTGCCAAGATTGAATCCGTGACTGAATGGCAAACCCCAACCACCGTGAAGGAAGTCAGGAGCTTCCTCGGACTCGCGGGATATTACCGCAAGTTCGTGGAAGGGTTCTCAAGCATTGCCCAACCCATGACCCAGCTTTTGAAGAAGGACAAGAAGTTCGTATGGACAGCTAAATGCAAGGAAAGCTTCCAGCAGCTCAAGAAGAGGTTGACCACAACCCCAGTTTTGGCCACCCCTGATATCCACAAGGAGTTTGTGATATATTGTGATGCATCGAGGACCGGGCTTGGAGGTGTTCTGATGCAAGAAGGCAGAGCCATAGCATATCTATCCAGACAACTATGTCCTCATGAAGAGACTACGCTACTCATGATCTTGAGTTGGCAGCCGTGGTTCATGCCTTGAAAACATGGCGACATTACCTTTTGGGGAAGCGATGTGAGATATACACAAACCACAAGAGTTTGAAGTATATTTTCACCCAAAGGGAATTGAACATGAGGCAGCGAAGATGGTTGGAGTTGATCAAGGATTACGACCTCAGTGTTCAATACCACCCCGGAAAGGCCAACGTGGTGCCTTAAGCAGAAAGGCTTGTTCCTTGAATGACATGATTAAGGAAAGGCTACCCGCCCTATATGAAGAGCTTGAAAGCTTTGGCTTGGAACTGCTTGCACCCAGGTTCCTTGCCAACCTCGAACAAAGCCTACCTTGATGGATGATATCAAAGAAGCTCGGAAGGTACATGAGAGCATTGAAGGCATCAAGAGGAAGATCAAGGCAGACAAGGCCCCAAGATTCTCAGTGGATGAACAAGGAGTTGTATGGTTCGGGAATCGCATTTGCATACCCAACAAAGAGGAGCTCAAGAACTTGATCTTACAGGAAGCTCATGATACTCCATACTCCATCCATCCTGGAGGAACCAAGACGTACCAAGACCTCAAGGCAAGATTCTGGTGGCATGGCATGAAACGGGAGATAGGCACCTTTGTCTCCAAGTGTGACATATGCCAGAGAGTCAAGGCTGACCACCAGCGACCCGCTGGACTGTTGCAACCTCTCAGAGTGCCTGAATGTAAGTGGGGCAAAGTTGGGATGGATTTCATCACCGGATTACCAAGGTCAAGCAAGGGACATGATTCTATTTGGGTCATTGTCGACCACCTGACTAAGGTAGCCCATTTCATTCCCGTCAAGACCATGTATGACAGTAATAAGCTAGCCAGCCTCTACATCGAGCGTATCGTGAGCCTTCACGGAGTACCCAAGGAGATTGTATCGGACCGAGGCACCTAGTTCACCTAGAGGTTCTGGAAGTTGTTTCAAGGAGCCATGGGCACCAAGTTCTCCTTCGGCACTGCTTTTCACCCCCAGACCGACAGACAAACAGAACGAGTAAATCAGATACTCGAAGATATGCTCCGCGCCTGTGTCTTGGCATATGGAGCCAAGTGGGAGGATTTCCTACCGTTTGCTAAGTTCTCCTACAACAACAGCTATCAGTCGAGTCTTCAGATGGCACCATTTGAGGTGTTGTATGGACGCAAGTGTCGTACTCCCCTCAACTGGTCAGAAATCGGAGAAGGATTATTTTTCGGACCAGATATCCTCCGCGAGGCAAAAGAGCAAGTACAACTCGTCCGATAACGTCTGGAGGCCGCCAAATCAAGACAGAAGAGTTGTGCCGACTCTCACCGCTGAGAAGTGAGCTTCAACAACGGAGATCATGTCTATCTTAGTGTCACACCTCTTAAAGGAACCAAGAGTTTCCACATCAAAGAAAAACTTGCACCCAGATATATCGGCCCCTTCAAAGTCACTGCAAGACAAGGAGAAGTTGCCTATCAGCTAGAGCTACCTTCCGAGCTAGCGGATGTGCACAACGTATTTCATGTGTCACAACTCCGTAAGTGTCTCCAAGTTCCCAACCGCCCTGACCTCTACAAGGACATCGACCATCAAGCCATCAATCTCTAGCCAGACCTCACTTATCGTGAGAGGCCAGTCCGCATTCTGGATGGGGCAGAATGTTGCACCCGAAGCCGCACCATCAAGTACTTCAAGGTCGAATGGAGCAACCACTCTGAAGCTGAAGCAACCTGGGAGCGTGAAGACTATCTTAGATCTGAGTACCCTTATCTTTTTAGCGCTTAGCCTAGGAATCTCGGGGATGAGATTCTTGTAAGGGGGTAGGTCTGTCACACCCTATGTTTGTATCACCTTGTTATGTTTTGATTTATAAAATTTGGAGCCAATTAAAACTTTTTCAATGCTTGTAATTGTTTGAATTGTTGCTTGTTTGCTTGTTGATTGTGGTTTATGGCACTCTTAGATTCTATCCCTCTTCATATTCATCTTCCTTGACGCAAACTTCTTGCCCAATGATCATGCCATGTGAATAGTGCCCAAAACTATTTTTATCAAATTTTATTTTGACCAAAAAGGATTTATTCAAATTAGGTTTTCTAAAACCCCTGAAATGAGGTTTGCACTGCAAGTCCTCAAATTGGGTGGATCCATCTTCCCCAAAAGCTTTACTTCAAACCTACTATATATGAGACTTCTAAAAACCACCAAATATTAATTTTAAAGGTTATTTTTATATTTTATTTAAAGGCTTTTTCTTAAGACCAAAAATGGTTTTTCATAAATAAAAATTATTTAAATGCTTTCAAGATATTTGAGAAAATTTAGTGAGACTCAGTGGACATATATTTTCCATATATATGAGTTTCAACACATGGTCATGTTCAAATCATGGGAAAAAACCCTCTAAACCCTTTCTATTCAAATCAAGCTTTTGAACATTCGAGGAAAATTCCAGGAAAATATTCTCCATAAATTCCAGGAAATATTCTCCATAAATTCCAGGAAACTTCCAGCAAGTCAACACTATCATAGGTGATGATCTTGCAAAGTTTCATCTCAATCCAAGTTGATTTGGTTCATCAAACTATTCCAAACCCCTCCCTGTCCAGATTCAAATTTGAGCAAGTTTCCATTGTGAAGTTTCTTCCCTTGACCTCAAAATTTGTGGACATGTTCTAATCACCAAATAATGATGCTACACTAAGTGGTGCATCAAGGGTAATAGCTTAGCATAACTAGATCTACAAAAACCTGATTTTGTTAGTTTCTAGGGTTCACAAAGTTTCTATTGTCAACTTTGCTCATTTGAGCTCAAACCTGGTGATCCATCTCATTTTTACCCACCATTTGATCCTGTTAAGTATCACAGTAAGTGGGTAAAATTATCTTGCCCAGACATCCATCAAACACCTTCTGGTCAAATGGTAAAGCTACTATTTTCACCACTTTCATTCTCCCCCTTGCTCTCAAATTTTTACCTCAGTTGCTCACTCACCTCTTACCCCTCCAGGAAAGATCTCAGGTCCTTAAGCCACTGGGATATGGGGTAAAAAAACCATTTTTACCCCTAGACAGCCCTGGTAGGAGCATTTTTATCCCTCCCCTACTCCATTTCTTTCTCCCTAGCTCCCCCATAGCTCCTAGAGAATCTTCAGATCATCCAAAAGCTAGTGGACATGCAGGAGCGCATCCAGAGCACGCAAGCATGCCATGGCATGCCAAAGGCATGCTTTGGAGCACGCTACAGTGCATGCCCGCACTGTAGCTGCACCCATCCCAAGCCACCCGATAGCCTTGGGGCGTGAGGAGCTGTCCCCTGAGATGCCCTCGACGTCCGCAAGACTCCACCCTGTTGGCCCCCTCGTCCTTCTCTCTCCGGTGACCTCTCACGCGCGTGCCGAGCGCCGCCCGGCTCGGCCAACCCGCACCCTCGCATGCACGCACCCCTCTGCTCCCTCTATCCTCCCTCGCGGGCATAGACCAACCCCAGGAACGCCCCCGAGCAGCCTCGTGATCTCTCTCCCCCTCTGGCCTTGGCCACGTCCTCGACGGTGCACGGGTCCAGGGTGCTCCATCCACCCCCCTCTATTTAAGCCCCCGGGCCTCTCCCTCCCCTCCTCTTGATCTCTCTCCACCACCATCGACCGCCTACAGAGCCCGAGCTCCTCTCCCTCCCTCTGTGCTCGGGATCGAGCCGAGGACCGCCGCGGCAGCCTCGCCGTTGATCTCCGGGTATAGAGCTCCTCTGGCCCTCTTTCTTCTCTGGCTGGTCCTCTCTCACCACTCTGATGCATTCCCCCCTCTCCCCGTCCATTTTGCAGCACGGGATGGCCCCGATGACCTCCTCCCGAAGCTTCTCCGTCGCGGGACCTCGTCGCCGGTGACCTGCGCCTCCCCATCGACCATCTCCGGCACCTTCCGAATGGCGGCAGTCTCCTGAGTCCATCCTGCCCTCCGCTCCCTTTGTCGTGCCCTCCTTCGCCAACGGTGAGCGCCCTTCCCTTCCTATCGAGAGGAAGGAGATGACAGGTGGCCCCCACCTGTCATCCCCACATCCCTCTCCCCGCTCCCTATCTCCCCTCACGGTCACAGACGGCCGGCCCCGCACGTCAGGTTTGAACCTGGCCGCGCGCGTGGCTGGCTGGCTGGCCAGCTGGGCCGGCCCAGCTGCTGGCCGCCTCTAGCCTAGGCGCTAAGGCCCGCTCCTCTTTTTTTCTGTGGGGTTTTTCTAAAAATCCCACAGGATTAAATAAAAATCCAAATCCAATTATTTTTCCACCTAAATTCCTAGAATATTCCATAGAATTTAATAGTGACATCTGTGAAAAATGTTGAAAACTTTTTATGTACTGTTTTATTTTAAAAAACCCTTTTGGCACTTTTAGCTACTACTAAAAATAGTTTTGAAAACCTTTTTTCATACCAAAACCTTAGGAGAATATTTTTATTATAGTTTTTAGTATTTATCAGAATAGGGTTGCATTTTTAATAGTAGCTTGTGTGCTCCGTTTTCGGGTGATGCTTATTTTTTATCGCTATTTATCACGACGATAGATTGCGCTGTTGACGAGGAAGTTGGACCCGAAGACTTTGAAGACCCCGAAGACTTTGTTGATCCAGGCAAGCAACCCTTTGACCATATTAAGAAACCATTTTCATTGCATGTCAAATAGCACTTTACTTTCGTTATACTTGACCATGTGGAGTATTGACCACTTCGGTGGGCTGCTTCCGACACTTTTACCATTGATACTTGCATCGGGCATGACCCTATCACCTTATGAGGGTTATGCGGGTCGGTGTAGATAGGATGCTAGTAGATGCTACACAAGTGGGATCGAGATTATGCATAGTGATGGAAAGAAAGAGATGATTTCAAAGACTTTTCGAAAACCCCGTCGGGTGCCACTAATGCCCGAGGGAGATGATGATGATATGGGTGACCACTTGAGAAAGAAGTGGTGTGCCAGAACAAGTGGAGGTTGTGTTTTCGAAAACGGATTAGATTTAAGGTCTGCTGACCATCCCAACCTTACATGCGCAACCACGATACCCCTTATGGGATGGGGCTCTGTTGATTACTTTGGTGGGTACTGGCAAGGAGCCCGCATTACTGGTGGCGGGAGTGGCATGGTCACTCTCGATATGGGGTTTTGCCGGTAAGGACAATCATGCATTGTATTCATAGGCACCAGGCACACCCTTGGTCCTCGCATGGATGCTATGAGTGATGTACATCATGTGGGCTGGGTACCAATCGAGTGGACTCTTTGTTTAGTATCGCCAGGGGAAAGGCATTGTTCGGGTGCTTACCTCGGGTATGTTATATACCGCGAGTCGTGGATGACACGGAAGTTCCCCGAGTCTTGTGGGTAAAGTGTGCAACCTCTACAGAGTGTAAAACTATTCGAATAGCCGTGTACGCGGTCATGGACAGTTGGAGGTCCTTCTTAAACTATGTCCAGATGTTTTCGCAAAACTTGGTGTGAGTGTTTGCGGATGACAGAAGTATGATACTTAAGACAAGTCTGAAGACTTGATGTGATGAATGAACATGAGATGTTCAACCCCTACTTATGATGATACCTGTAACTTGTTCATATGGATATCTGCCCACTTTGATGCATGCTTACCTAGTTACTTGATCATGTCATTGCATTCAAAATTAGCTTTCCGCAAATTACCTACTTAGTGCTATATCACGCATCATTATTGCCTTGTTCCACAACTTGGGTTGCTAGCGAGTACATTCAAAGTACTCATTGGCTTGCCACTGGTTATTTAATTGGCCAGGCATGGAAGAACATGAGTACGTTGAAGAGTTCGTTGGTGACGAACATGCGAACTAGGACGCTTCCTGGTCAGAATGCCTATAGGTTGAGGCAGATGGCAATGGGTTCACGCTTTGATCATGATTTCCGTTGTTTGTTCTGTTTAAGTGTTTGGCCAATATGGCCCTATCTATGTAAGACTAGACCTTCATGGTCTTTATTTGTGTAAGACGCTAAATGTGGATGTAAGACTCTTGTTATTCAGCTTCTGTGTGTTCAGTGAGCATTGATCTCTGGGGTCACCGTACATGTGCATTCGGTGGCCACGACTTATGTGTGAGGGTCCCCATAGTCCGCGATCAAATCACGAATCGTCTCGCAATCATGATCACGGTCCTTCCGATCTAGCGCCAAACGGACCACGCCTCCGCGTTCAACACACGTACAGATCGATGACGATCTCCGCCTTTTTGATCCAGCAAGAGGGAGCAGAGAGGTAGATGAGTTCTCCGGCGGCACAATGGCGTGGTGGCAATGGTGGTGAACTAATCCTGTAGGGCTTCGCCTAAGCACCGCATAACTAATCTAGAGGAGAAACTGGTCTAGGAAAGAAGAGGGCATCACGTGGCTATTAGGGTTAGCTTTCCCCTCTAAATCCTCTAGTATATATAGGAGGGAGTGAGGGGAGGAGGCAGCCTCAAACCCTCAAGGTTTGGTCGAAACTGGAGGTGGAGGAGTCCTACTCCAATCCTATTAGGAGTAGGATTCCTCCTTTTCACTTGGAAACTCTTTCCACCTCTCCACCTTTTGGGTTTTCCCACCCCTAGCCGCATGGGCCTTAGTGGGGGATTATTCCAGCCCACAAAGGGCTGGTTTGACTCCTCCCACAGCCCATAAGGTCCTTTGGGTCGAGACACACCTCCTGATGGTCCCCCGGCACCCTCCCGGCACTCCCGGTACACTACCGATGAGCCCGAAACTTTTCCGGTGACCAAAACAGGACTTCCTATATATCAATCTTTACCTCCGGACCATTCCTGAGCTCCTCGTGATGTCCGGGATCTCATCCAGGACTCTGAACAACCTTCGGTCACCACCATACATAACTCTATACTTCTGAAACATCACCGAACCTTAAGTGTGCAGACCCTGCGGGTTCGACAACTATGTAGACATGACCAAGACACCTTTACGGTAAATAACCAATAGCGGGACCTGGATGCCCATATTGGTTCCTACATATTCTATGAAGATCTTTATCTGTCGAACCTCTATGTCAAGAATTAAGTTAATCTCGTATGTTGTTCCCTTTGTTCTTCGGTATGTTACTTGCCCGAGATTCGATTATCGGCATCTCCATACCTAGTTCAACCTCGTTACTGGCAAGTCTCTTTACTCGTTCCATAACACAAGATACCGTGGCTAACACTTAGTCACATTACTTCCACAGCTTATTTGTGATGTTGTATTACCGAGTGGACCTTGAGATACCTCTCCGTCACACGGAGTAACAAATCCCAGTCTTGATCCATGCCAACCCAACAGACACCCTCGGAGATACCTGTAGAGCACCTTTATAGTCAACCAGTTACGTTGCGATGTTTGATACACACAAGATACTCCTCTGGTGTCAGTGAGCTGCATGATCTCATGGTCATAGGAATAGATACTTGACATGCAAAAAACAGTAGCAATAAACTGACACGATCATATGCTACATTTGTAGTTTGGGCGTTGTCCATCACATCATTCTCCTAATGATGTGATCCCATTATAAAATGACATCTCATGTCCATGACTAGGAAACCATAGCCATCTTTGATCAACGAGCTAGTCTATTAGAGGCATACTAGGGACATGGTGTTGTTTATGTATTCACACATGTATCTGAGTTTCCGATCAATACAATTATAGCATGGATAATAAACGATTATCATGAACAAGGAAATATGATAATAACCAATTTATTATTGCCTCTAGGGCATATTTCCAACAGTGCTTGGCTTGCTATCATTGCTAAAATCTGCCAACACTTAAAATTGGGAAAAGGTAGAATTTTTATTTGGTCAAGTAGTCTAATCACCCCCCTCTAGACATACTTTCGATCCTACACCCGCGAGTCCCCGGGTGAGGCGACTACGTTTCCGACCAACGACCTCGATGTCCAGGGCGACTGCCCCGCTCACCCCGAGCGCTGCCTTACCACTATAACTAACACTCCCGAGTATGAGGTTCTTAATTTTAAGCAAAGGGAGGGAGAAAACATAAAAGATGCTTCGTATAGAATTTGCAATTCTCAAAATAGATCTATTTGTAAGCAATCTACTACCGTTCTTGTTCGCAATTTTTATGTGGGTATTACTCCTTGGAATAGTATGTTCTAGATACCATCATGGGAGGGATTTTTTTGGGAAGTCATACCTTTGACTCTTATAGTGCTATGATAAATTTGTTAGGTTCACCCTCAATTATGGTTAATGGAACAATCTTGACTCTAGAACATGTGATGTGAAGGCTTGATATTATTGAAAAAAAGATTGCTACGGTTGAGCTTCTTGAAAACTTGGATAAAAATATTCATAATCACATTACTAAATATTGATCTAAAGTAGGAGTTACTTTAAAAAACTTAAGGAAAAGGAACCCATAGTTAATGAAAAATTGGAACAAGATTCCTCTAGAATTGGCAAGCTAGAGGATATTATTACTAACTTGGGATCCACTTTTGCTTTGGTTCAAACTATCCCAACTCCTTAGACTCCTAAGGCTGCCAAGTTCATTTATGTTCCTAAAAATAAGGGTGAATCTTCTAGCAAAGATGAAGAACTTAAGACGATAAGTATTCACCCCCAACTTTCTCAATATTATTAAGGAACCAATTGCCATCATTGAATCTCTTGATTTATCATTGATAAGAACAACAGGCCTCCTAGGACTTATAAGTGTGCAACTGAGGAGTTTCATACCAAATATGACAATACCTAGATCTATTGTGTTTTGCCTAGCTAGGGGCGTTAAACAATAGCGCTTGTTGGGAGGCAACCCAATTTTATTTTTGTGTTCTGTTTTTGCTTCTGTTTTTCAGTGTTTAACACATTATTACTTCTGTAGTAATTGTGTTCTGGTGTTTTTATTAGTGTTTGAGCCAAGTAAAACCTTTGGGGTGATCTATGGTAGTTGTTAATTTGATCTTGCTGAAAAACAGAAACTTTTGCGCTCAGTCCAGGAATTTCTAATTTTTTCAGAGCGTCGAATTGATCTGAAATGTTTACAAAAGATTTATATATAAATTTTCCAGGTTTTCCTAATTTTTCAGAATTGTTTGACTTACATAAGTATACGAAGTTTTCAGATTGCTACAGGCTGTTCTATTTTTGACAGATTCTGTTTTCTTTGAGTTGTTTGCCTATGTTGATGAATCTATGGGTTGTATCATGTGGTATGAGCCATGGAGAAGTTAGAATAAAGTAGGTATAACACCAATATAAATAAAGAATGAGTTTGCAGCAGTACCTAAAGTGGTGATCTATTTTCTTATACTAACGGATCTCACGAGTTTTCTGTTAAGTTTTGTGTTGTGAAGTTTTCAAGTTTTGGGTAAAGATTTGATGGACTATGGAATAAGGAGTGGCAAGAGCCTAAGATTGGGGATTCCCAAGGCAACCCAAGTCATATTCAAGGATGCCAAAGAGCCTAAGTTTGTGGATGCCCCGGAAGGCATCCCCTCTTTCGACTTCAATCCATCGGTAAATTTACTTGAGGCTATATTTTTATTCACCACATGATATGTGTTTTGCTTGGAGCGTCTTGTATGATATGAGTATTTGCTTGTTAGTTTGCCACAATCATCCTTGCTGCACACATTTTTTGAGAGACACACGCTGAATCGTGAAGTTGGGCAATTTTGCTCTATGTGCTTCACTTATATCTTTTAGAGCACGGGGGTGTTTGTGTTTTATAGAAATACTTGAACTCTCGTACCTCACTTATATTATTTTGAGAGTTTCTAAAGCAGGATGGTAATTTTTCTTGGTTATGACTTTAGTCATAATATGATATTCATCCAAAAGGGATATAATAAAAACTTCCATATTAAGTGCATTCAGTATTTATGAGAAGTTTGATTCCTTGCATAAAGTTTTGAGATATATATATGGTAATGTTAAGAGACATGTTAGGAAGTAAATTGTGATTCAGTAAAAATACTTGTGTAAAGGTTTGTGATTCCCGTAGCATGCACGTATGGTGAACCGTTATGTAAGGAAGTCGGAGCATGACTTGTTTATAGATTGTCGGCCTTTGTGTGAGGGCCGGGGGCGTGCGATGGTTAACTCCTACCAACCTCCGCCCTAGGAGCATGCTTTTAATGCTTTGCTTCAATGGCAAATAGACTTTTGCAATAATTATGTGAGTTCTTTATGACTAATGTTGAGTCCATGGATTATACGCACTCTCACCCTTCCACTTTTGCTAGCCTCTCTAGTACCGCGCAACTTTCGCCGGTGCAACAAACACCTTCCTCAAAACAGCCACCATATACCTTCCTCAAAACAGCCACCATATATATTTCCTCAAAACAGCCACCATACCTACCTATTATGGCATTTCCATAGCCATTCCGAGATATATTGCCATGTAACTTCCACCGTTTCCTTTTATGACATGCACCATCACTTCCATATTGCATATAGAGTCATATTTTGTCATAGGTATAGAGTTGTAATTTTCTTTTGAGTTGCAAGTAAATAAAAGTGTGATGATTATCATTACTATTGCATGTCCCATGTGAGGAAAGGATGATGGAAGCTATGATTCCCTCACAAGTGGGGATGAGATTCCGGACTATGAAAAATAAAAGAGGCCAGGGAAGCCCAAATAAAAAATGAATAAAAGAGGCCTTAGATGCCCACACAAAAAATGAGAGAAAAGAGAGAAGGGACATTGCTACTACCTTTTTCCACACTTGTGATTCAAAGTAGCACCATGATCTTCATGATAGAGAGTCTCCTATTTTGTCACTTTCATATAGCTAGTGGAATTTTTCCTCATGATGCACGTCCACTTAGTTTCCTTTTGAGATTTCACACTCTTATAGCTCTAGTGCATCCGTTGCATGACAATCCTACTCACTCACATTGATATCTATTGATGGGCATCTCCATAGCCCATTGATACGCCTAGTTGATGTGAGACTATCTTCTCCCTTTCCTTAACAACCTCCACCATATTATATTCCACCTATAGTGCTATATCCATGGCTCGCGCTCATGTATTGCATGAGAGTTGAAAAAGTTTGAGACAATAAATGTGTGAAAACGATTGCTTAATTTTTCATCGGGGTTGTGCATGAAATAAATACTTTGTGTGGGGAAGATGGAGCATAGCTAGACCATATGATATTATAGGGATAACTTTCTTTTGCCATTATATTTTGAAGAGATACAATTGCTTTGCTAGTTTTCTTGAAAATTTATTGTTTCTATATAAATATTAAGCTTTTGTTTTGAGTCTTACGGATCTGAATATTCATGCCACAATAAATAATATTACTTGGATAAATATGTTAGGAAGCACTCCACATCAAAAATTCTGTTTTAATCATTTATTTACTCGAGGACGAGAAGGAATTAAGCTTGGGGATGCTGATACGTCTCCAACGTATCTATAATTTTTTATGATGGCATGCTATTATATTATCTGTTTTGGATGTTTTATATGCATTAATATGCTATTTATATTATTTTTGGGAATAACCTATTAATATAGAGCCAAGTGCCAATTTTTGTTTTACCTTGTTTTTTAGTTTTGCAGATATGGAATATTAAACAGAGTCCAAATGGAATAAAACCTACGGAAGAATTTTTTCTGGAAGGAAACAAGTCATCCAAGCTTGGAGTGCACGTTAGGGGAGGAGCCAGGGCGCCACAAGCCTGCTAGGCGCGGCCCCCTGGTCGCGCCTAGCAGGCTTGTCGCCTCCTTGCAGGTCTCCTAACCCTAATTCTTGGCCTATAAGTACCCAAATATTCCCCCAACATCAGAACGAGCCACACAAAAACTTTTTCGCCGTTGGAAGCCTCCGTTCCTAAGAGATCCAATATTGGAGCCTTTTTCGGTAATCTACCAGAGGGGGTTTCGATCACGGAGGGCATCTACATCAACTCCATTGCCCCTCCGATGATGCGTGAGTAGTCCACCACAGACCTACGGGTCCATAGCTAGTAGCTAGATGGCTTGTTCTCTCTCTTTGATCTTCAATAACATGTTCTTCATGATCTTCATGGAGATCTATCCGATGTAATCCTCTTTTGTGGTGTGTTTGTCAAGATACGATGAATTGTGAGTTTATGTTTAGATTATCCATGAATTTTATTTGAATATCCTCCGATTTATTATATGCATGATTTCATATCCTTGCAAGTCTCTTCGAGTTATTGGTTTGGTTTGGCCAACTAGATTGGCAATTCCTGCAATGGGAGAAGTGCTTGGTTTTAGGTTCAATCTTGCGGTGTCCTCACCCAGTGACATAGTAGGGGTAGCAAGGCACGTATTGTATTGTTGCAATCAAGGGTAACAATATGGGGTTTTCATCATATTGCTTGATTTGATCCCTCTACATCATGTCAACTTTCTTAATGCGTTACTCTGTTCTTCATGAACTTAATACTCTAGATGTTGGCAGAAGTCGGTCGATGTGTGGAGTAATAGTAGTAGATGCAGAAATCATTTCGGTCTACTTGTCATGGATGTGATGCCTATATGCATGATCATTGCCTTGGATAACTACATGATTATTCTATTTTCTATCAATTGCTTGACAGTAATTTGTTTACCCACCATGATATTTGCCTTCAAGAGAGAAGCCTCTAGTGAAACCTATGGCCCCTGGGTCTATTTTCCATCATATATTTTCAGATCTATACCTTGTTGCAATTTATTTATATTTTACTTTCCGCACTCGTTTACATCTTTCAGATCTAATCCTTGCAAATAATCGTGAAGGGATTGACAACCCCTTTATAGCGTTGGCTGCAAGAGTTTGATTGTTTGGGTAGGTGCAACCATTGGTGACTTGCTTGTTCCTCCTACTAGATTGATACCTTGGTTCACAACAACTGAGGGAAGTACTTATCTACTTCACTGCATCACCCTTTCCTATTCAAGGAAAAACCAATGCAAGCTCAAGAGGTAGCAGGGGCCCACTCTACGGTCGGCTCTAGGTCCGTTTCCTGGGCCGACCCTAGCTCTCCCTCCACGATAGAGTCAACGGCCTCCTCTAAGACATCCTCTGCGGTTCGACCTGGCTCGTGTTGCTCCCGTACAGACCTCGTGGCTGGGAGGCACTTCTTCTCCTCCCGCACCGTGGCGGTGTGCTCCTGGGCAAGCAGCCCGGCCGCCTCCCCAGGTGCGGTGGTCGTCCCCACGGCAGGTAGCTCGATGGCGTCGCTGGAATAAAAAGGGCGTACATAAGCCAAAAGAAGCAGCAGGGAGAAGAATCCTAGACACTAAAGATACGCTTACGCCTTGATACGTCTCCAACATATCTATAATTTATGAAGTATTCATGCCATGTTTACAGTAATTCTACATGATTTGGGTATAATTTTATTAGAACTAACCTGGACCGACATTGTTTTCAGCAAAACTACCATGGTGTCGTTTTTTGTGCAGAAATAGAAGTTCTTGGAATGGGATGAAAATTTAGTATGATTTTTTCTGGACCAAAAGAGACCCCCGAAGCATTGGAGTTGGGCCAGAAGAGCTACAAGGAGGTCACAAGCCTGCTAGGCGTAGCCACCCCCTGGCCGCACCTAGCAGGCTTGTCACCGCCTTGTGGCACCTCTTGACGTGAGATCGATGCCAAAAATTCCTATAAATATAGAAACCTCCGAAAAGAAACCTAGATCGGGAGTTCCGTCGCTGCAAGCCTCCAGAGCCCCAAAAAACCAATCGGGAGCCCGTTCTGCCACCCTGCAGGATGGGGAAACCATCACCGAAGGCCATCTTCATCATCCCGGTGGTCTCCATGATGAGGAGGGAGTAGTTCACCCTCGGGACTAAGGGTATGTACCAGTAGCTATGTGTTTGATCCCTCTCTCTCTCATGTTCTTGAGATGGCATGATCTTGATGTACTGCAAGCTTTATTGATATAGATGAATCATATGGAGTTTTTCCCCTCTCTATCTTCTTGTGATGAATTGACTTTTCCCTTTGATGTTTTCTTATCGGATTGAGTCTTTAAGAATTTGAGAACACTTGATGTATGCCTTGCGATGGGATATCCTTGGTGACAATGGGATGTTCTATTGATCCACTTGATGTATGTTTTGGTGATCAACTTGCGGGTTCCGTGACCTTGGGAATCTATGCATAGGGGTTGGCACACGTTTTTGTCTTGACTTTCCGGTAGAAACTTTGGGGCACTTTTTGAAGTTATTTGTGTTGGATTGAACATGATGAATCTGAAATTATGTGATGCATATCGTATACTCAAGCCCATGGGTACTTGTGGTGACATTGGAGTATCTAGGTGACATCAGGGTTTTGGTTGATGTGTATCTTAAGGTGTTATTTTAGTACGAATTCTAGGGCTGTTTGTGACACTTATAGGGATAGCTCATAAGATTGACCGAAAAAGATAACTTTGAGGTGGTTTCATACCCTACAATAATTTTTTCGTTAGTTCTCTGCTATTTATGACTTTGGAGTGAACTCTTTGTCGTACGAGAGGTATTTACAATATTGTTGAGAGAAATTGCACTAGTGAAAGTATGGACCCTAGACCTTGTTTCCAAGCATTTATACAACATTTTGCTCATTGTTTACTATTTGTTACCTTGCTGTTTTTATATTTCCAGATTACAAAAACCTATATCTACCATCCATATTACACTTGTATCGCCATCTTTTTGCCAAACTAGTGCACCTATACAATTTACCATTATATTGGGTGTGTTGGGGACACAATAGACTCTTTGTTATTTGGTTGCAAGGTTGTTTGAGAGAGATCATCTTCATCCTACACCTCCGACGGATTGATAAACCTTAGGTCATCCACTTGAGGGAAAATTGTTGCTGTCCTACAAAACTCTGCGCTTGGAGGCCCAACACAAGTCTACAAGAAGAAGGTTGTGTAGTAGACATCAAGCTCTTTTCTGAAACAGACCATCTTCATCCTACTTGCTTGTTTGATTCTGTGCAAAAAAAGTGTTGCGTCTAGTATATGAATTATCTGATTTTACTGGAGGGCCAAAAAAATCTGAAATTTTTACACAACTTTTATATTAAAATTCCTTCAGCTGTCCTCATTTTTCAGAATTTTTAGAGTCAGGGAAGTATGGTGACTATTCAGATCTTTACAGACTATTCTGTTTTTGACAGATTCTGTTTTGCATGCATAGTTTGCTTGTTTCAAGTGTTCCTATAGCTTATATTGAGTAATATAAATTGTGGGAATGATGGAATACAGTATTTATCTTTTTATAATAATTATGAATCTTGTCTTGAAAGTACCTAAGTGAATGATCTATCTTTATTACACTAACCCTTCTCACAAAGTTCCATTAAGTTTTGTGTGATTAAAGTTTTCAAGTTTTTGGTGAGACAACGATATGAGGAGAATAATGAGTGACAAAAACCTAAGATTGGGGATGCCCAAGGCACCCCCAAGGTAATATCCAAGGAAGACTCCAGCGTCTAAGCTTGGAGATGCCCCGGAAGGCATCCCCTCTTTCGTCTTCAACACAATCGGTATATCTTACTTGGAGCTATATTTTTATTCATCACATAATATCATTTTTGCTTGGAGAGTCATTATTTTTTGTTTTTCTATTTTATGTTTTATTTATAATCTTGTTTTTCAATAAAAAATTTCAAGAATTGCCTTAGGATGCCTGCATTGCATGTTTTGATATGTGCTGGATAAAAACAGAAATTTCTTATGTAGTGTTTGAATTTTTATATTTTACTGGAACGTGGAAAGTTTCTGAAATTTTGCATAGTATTTACATATAAATTATTTATCATGTACTAAATTTTAATAATTTTTTGAGTTACATAAGTACACTTTATAATAAATTGCTACAGACTGTTCTGTTTGGACAGATTGTTGTCATAGTTTTGTTATCTACTTATCCTATAGTTTCCATAGCCTATATTGGTAGATATAAATTGTGGAAATGATATTGTACAATACCTAATTTTTTAAAATTATTATGCAACTTGTCTTGGCAGTACATGAAGTGTTGATTTATTCTTATGTGTACTAACCTATCTCACGAGTTCTTTTCGAGTTTTGTGTGGATGAAGTTTTTGAGAATAGGTGAAACCATGATATGAAAGGATCGAACGAGATACAAAAGCTCAATATTGGGCATTCCCAAGGCACTCCAAGTAAATATTTCAAGAATTCTCAAGCATCTAAGCTTGGGGATGCTACGCATCCCATCTATCTTCATCAACAATTATCGGTTAGCCTATGTTGAGCCTAAATTTTTATTCATTTAGATGATGTGTGCTATTCTTGGAGTGCTATTTTTTTTTTGCTTGTTGTTTAAATAAAATATTCAGATATGAAAATCTTTACTGAGAGAGAAAGAGAAAGTCCTCACATAGCTACTTAATTGTTTGACTACTCATTGATCTTCACTTATATGTTTTGGAGTAGTTTTGTCATTTACTCTCGTGCTTCACTTATATCCTATGAGTAAATGGTTGAATGAATTGAATATCATAAATCTAAATCTATATTTTTTATATGCTTATCCCATGGGGATTAATGACTTCACATATAAAAAGTACAGGTGGTAAAATTTATTGAAAGTTAGCAAACACCGCATTGGTCACTTGAACAATTCATGAAATAATATTGAAGGAAGAGATATTTAACATATAAATATACTATCTTGGACATATTATATGATTGTGATCCCCATTAATTATTTTCAAACTTGAGCAAATTAGTTAAAGTTGGACAAGGAAGACAACGTAATGAGTTATGCTTGGGTATATTTGTATAGAAGTCATATTGTTATGGTGCTTGCATCCACCTTTAAACATGTGGTGCTTGATTCCACCTCATAGCCAATACTACTTGTGCATCCAAACACCCTTAAACCCAAAGTTGTTCCATATGAGTCCACCATACCTACCTATATGCGGTATTTACCTGCCGTTCCAAGTAATTTGCATGTGCCAAACTTTAAACCTTCAAATAATATTCTGTTTTGTATGCCCGAATCACTCATATAGTAACTAGGGGTTGTCAGTATCTTTCATGCTAGGTGGGTTATCCTCATGATATGTGTTGATTCACTATCATTCACGAAAAAGTGGCTGGTAATAGGGATTCCCAGTCCCGAAATCAAAGAAAAAATGTGAATAATTAAACAAAACTCCCCCAGGAATGTTGTTGGTGTAGACGGTATCCGTGGATTCGGCTTGCCATGGAGTGTGATTGATTGGTGGAGGGGGAGTAAAAACTTTACCATTCTGTTTGGGAACCGCCTATAATGTATCTAGCATGGAAGATACCGGGATCTCTCGGTTGTTATGGTGACAATCAAAGCATACCGCTCAAAATTATCATTCATCTATGTTTTAAAAGCTCGATCTCTCGCACCTCTGCAAATCAATGCTTCCCTCTGCGAAGGGTCTATCTTTTACTTTCTAGTACTTACCTTTATGCAAGAGTCATGGTGATCTTCACCACTTCTATATTTCGCCTTTTTCTCTTGGCAAGCATCATGTGGTAGGAAAGATCCAAGCATATATGGCCATTCAAATATATTTGATTATGAATTATTATTGTTGAAAATTATCTATATGATAAATAAGTTGGGAGGCGAAACTTTAAGCCCCTATCTTTCTTTGTGTTCGACGGATGTCATTTGCTCTAAAAATATGCTTTGAGTGTTAGCAATCATGGAACACCATATGATAGTTGAGTATGTGGAATTTTCTAAATCAAAGCTCTTAGATAGACTCTTCCTGAAAATAAGATGAATTCCAATTGTTTGGTGACTGAAAGCATAGTTTGTTAGTCTATACTTTAACTTGTGAATAGCTTGTTACTTTATCATGAGAAGTTTTATGAGATGAGCTACTGTTTATGATATATAATGATGCTAGAAAAATTGTTTGGAATTATCATTGATCAAACTTGTGCACTTGCTAGCATTCACACTTCATAAATTATTTCTTTTATCATTTACCTACTCGAGGACGAGCAGGAATTAAGCTTGGGGATGCTGATACGTCTCCAACGTATCTATAATTTATGAAGTATTCATGCCATGTTTACAATAATTCTACATGATTTTGGCATGATTTTATTAGAATTAACCCGGACTGACGCTGTTTTCAGCAAGACTACCATGGTGTCGTTTTTTGTGCAGAAATAAAAGTTCTCGGAATGGGATAAAAATTTACTATGATTTTTTCTGGACCAAAAGAGACCCCCGAAGCATTGGAGTTTGGCCAGAAGAGCCACGAGGAGGTCACAACCCTGCCAGGCACGGCCACCCCCCTGGCCGCGCCTCGCAGGCTTGTCACCGCCTCGTGGAACCTCTTGACGTGAGATCGACGCCAAAATTCCTATAAATATAGAAATCTCCGAAAGAAAACCTAGATTGGGAGTTTCTCCGCCGCAAGCCTCCAGAGCCACGAAAAACCAATCAGAAGCCCGTTCTGGCACCTGCTGGAGGGGGAAACCATCACCGGAGGCCATCTTCATCATCCAGGCAGTCTCCATGACGAGGAGGGAGTAGTTCACCCTCGGGGCTGAGGGTATGTACGAGTGGCTATGTGTTTCATCTCTCTCTCTCTCTTGTGTTCTTAAGATGGCACGATCTTGATGTACCGCGAGCTTTATTGATATAGATGAATCATATGGAGTTTTTCCCCTCTCTATCTTCTTGTGATTAATTGAGTTTTTCCTTTGAATTTTTCTTATCGGATTGAGTCTTTAAGGATTTGAGAACACTTGACGTATGTCTTGCGATGGGATATCCATGGTTACAATGGGATGTTCTGTTGATCCACTTGATGTATGTTTTGATGATCAACTTGCGGGTTTCGTGACCTTGTGAATCTATGCATAGGGGTTGGCACACGTTTTTGTCTTGAATTTCCGGTAGAAACTTTGTGGCACTCTTTAAAGTTATTTGTGTTGGAATGAACATGATGAATATCTCCTTCCCCATCACCGGTTTGGCAGTCTGTGAGTCCCATCGAGAATGGGCTACCCGCCCTGGGAAGGAGAGGATAAGTGCCGCCAAGGCCCGTCTCACGGAGGAAATGGCGGCGAAGGCGACTGAAGAGCGGTACGGGCGGCCGCAGAGGAGGAAGCAATCCGCGCCCACATTTTGAAGAAACGATAGCGGAGGAACACTCGCTCCCTCGTTTGACAGCAGTATCGGGCGGTCCGTAAAATGGTCATACCGCCAACGAAGGAGGAGAAGGAGATGAGCGACGGCGAGGACAGCTCCGACGACAAGCAGATTTGACTCGATCCGTACTGCATCTTCGACCAGTACTTCTTTGAGAAGGACAGCGAGTACTTCTGTGAGGAGGAGAAGAAGGTGAGCGACGGCGAGGACAGCTCCGACAACGAGCAGATTCGGCTCGATCCGTACTGCGTCTTCGACCAGTACTTCTATGAGAAGGATGGCAAGGGCTCCGGGAAGGACAGGGGTTGCCATGGATGATCTCCACCAAAGGTAACCATGCAAATTTTGATAGTTCAGTGGCATGTTAGTAGTGATGGAGTGCGAGACAATGTGTGTCATGCATGAACGTACTAGTGTATGGTTTGTATGGATTTGAGATATAAGATTTAAGGTGGCTAGTTGTAGAATGCATTATAGTGTCTGCGGACGCGTCCGGACGTTTGAGGGGCACATTTGCCCGGTCCAGGTGTAGATACTTTAAGAGCAACTACAAACAGGCGACCCATTGCGATCCATTTCGTCCGCTCGTATCCGTTTAGGTCGCCACGAACACAAGAATTGGTCCAACGGCCGACCCAAAGGACACGCGTTAGTTTTCGTCCGCCCGCGACCCATTCCAGGCCTAAATTTGGGCGGCATTTGCCTGCTTCCGTCGTCGCCGCTAGCCATCAGCCCGCGGACTCACCATCCCGACAGTGTCGTCTCCTGTGGCCGCCGCCCAGCTCCGCCACTTTCTCTCAGCAGGACCCGAGGCTCCTCTCCGGCCGGAGTCTTCCACAACGTCCGCAAGATGTTCGACGTTTTGTCCAATATACAAATGAACTCCGATGATGAGTATTTTTCTATAACGTTTTTTTAAACTTGGATGATTCTTCATCTTATGATGAAAAGAGAATGACGGCTGCGTTGTTCGTCCATGATCATGAAAATATGGAACGACCACAGACTCCACAGTGTAAGGGTTTCATGCGGGGCACACGTCGGTATCGAATGGCAACCGGAAGAATGAACATTTCGAAAGAAAAAAAACTGTACTATCTACGCAGCCGAGCAAAAGAGCGCAGCACCCACGAGGCCACGACCACGACCACGACATTGCGAGGAATCAAAACGGTCCGCGCACGTACGGTCGCGGGCGTTGCTCCCCAGCAGGAGGAAAGAGCTGACTGCTGTCCCTGGCAGGCGGGTCCCACCACGCACATACGCTGTCCCTCCTCTGCGCAACGCCTCGTGGGTCGCCGTGCGGAGTTGACAACTGGGTTCGGGCTTTTCCCTGTCCCCGGCGCCTCAATCCTGCGGCCCTTATCCACTTGGACCGTAGCCCAACGCACACCTCTCGCGGTTCTCTGTCAGGTGGGCCGCTGGCACTTGGAGGCCATCATGTCAGTCAAAGGACAAGATCCATGGATGGATTCCATTGTGAGCGTAGCGCCACGACAACCGGAGGACAGGCGGAGGTGGGCACTGCTGCCATGTGACGGGGCCCGAGGAACCGCAGGCGCACGCGCACCCGGGTCCAGCGAGATACGGTCGCGCACGTCTGGGCCCAGCATCTTCCGGGCCCGTCAGTCAGCGTGATGCGTCAGGTTGGAATGTTGTGCGGGTCCGGTGGCGCATGCCATGTGAGGGGCACTGACAAGGAGCGTACCCGCCTCCTCCCCAAACGAGGAACTGAGCTACGCAGGGTGGCGGGCCCACCGCTCCGTCTTCCATGCATGCATGTATGCATGCGGGTGAAAGTAAGAAAAGTGGAGTAGCACTGGTGCCGTAGCAGCAAGGGAAAAAGTAGACCGGACAGGGGCACCCGTGTAAATAAATAAATAAACAATTCAAGTCAGGAGTAGCATAGTGTGTTTTCTGGTGTTCTCAGAGTGCAGCAGTGATCAGAGAGTGAATCAGCAAGGCGAATCCATAGGAACACACGAAGGTCCTCGGCTGTTTGTGCTGTGCTGCCCCACCCAGTCATGCGTGCGGCAGTGGAGCTGATGTGCACGATGAAAATTCGAAAATGACATTGTACAAAACAAAATCGCTCGCTCTGTTGCCCAACTTTTGGTCACCGGAACAAATTTGCGGCTGAAATTGAAGGGGGAAATGTACTGTTATCTGGCAAACATCAGCTGAGAAGAGGGTGACGAACAAATGCATTTTTAGTCATGTTTAGAGCATCTATAGCGGGAGACCCCAAATCCGCCCTCAAATGTTCGGACGAACGGGTCGGTCTTCATTGACAGGTCACGGAAATATGACTGAGACGGACGTCCAAACGGGCCTCAAACGTCTGGGTTGAACGACACCCCTCATATCCAGCCTAAGTACGAGACAAATATGGATGCCTGAGCCGCCTGATGAAAGCATATTTGCTTCCTTGGTGCTTTTGGTAATTAAGAGCATCTACAACCGAACCTCTTAAACACGGCTCATACGCCCGGACGGGCTGTCTGGTCAGTGTCCGGTCAATTTTTTTTGATCCTGACGGACCCCTCAAACGAGACTCAAACGCCCGGACTGACCAGCACCCCCATATCCAGCCCAAATATGGGGCGGATATGGGAGCGCCCGGGCATGCCCGGGCGCGTCCGCTTGACAAGCCCGGCCCACCCGACCCCACCTTGTCCCACATAAAAAAGAACCTCCAGCGAAACCCTAGCTCACTCACTCTTGCTCCGTCCGCTCCTCTCCCCTCTCCGTCCGCTCCTCCTCCTCTCCGCCCGCTCCTCTCCCCCCGCGGACGAGCATTTCGAGTTCTGGCAGCGCCTCCGGCGACTTCGATCTGAAGTACAAGTTGGCTCTCTGCATTGCCTTGGAGCGATCCAAGGTGGAGACCAGAGGCAGCTCCGGATCTGGAGCATCCTCGTAGTCGCCCGCTCCCCGTCGGCGCATTTTGGACGCCGGCGCTAGCTCGATCCGTGCCATGGGCAGCGGTGACCGATGGCCAGCCCAGTCCGCGCCGGCAGGGCGGGCTCCCTCCAGGCATGCCCTCCCTCCGCCCGCCGCTGCTCCCCCTACGGGGCAGCGATGGGTGCTTGTGCCCGCCCCTTCGGCCCGGACACGCACGCTAGAGTCGAAGGCGCGCGCCGCCCGGCGCAAGAGGCAACGACGGAGGGAGAGGGAGGCCATGGAGGCTCCGAATCTGGATGAGGACCACCTCCTCGCGTGGGTCTGTCGCAGGTCGGTCACGACGGCGGACTCGGACGCGAGGAGGCTCCGCAGCAAGAACGCCAAGGCCCTCTGCATCGCCATCGAGGATTCCGAGCGGCTCGCGGCGGTTACCGCATAGGAGCGGGCCAAGCTGGCCAAGCTCAAGCGCCGACAGGACCGGGCGGCGGAGCGGCTCAAGGGCCTCGTGATCGTCTCCTCCTCCTCCTCCGACGACGACGACGATCAGCCCCCCGCCGACGATGGCTACATATACGTCGGTGACCGCAAGGGGAAAGGTCCGACTCGCAAGTACTAGTTAGATTAGTGTAGTTTAAAAATTGTTCGTCGTATGTATGAACTTCTGTTGCAACATGATGTTATGTGTGTTTGATCGACGTACTTTGATCCGCGTTGCATGGGTAGTATGGAAATAGGGGTTAGGATATGAGAGAGACGGATGTGGACGAGCAGATTTGAGGCATGCCCGGTCAGTGCCCGCGGACGCGTCCGCGGGCGTTTGAGGGGCCAAATTTGTCATGTCCGGCTGTAGATGCTCTAATAACAACATATATCTCATTGGACTAATGTTTCAACTAAGTATATTTCAGGAAAAGTTCAATGATGGGATGGCAAAAGGATTGTGGACAGACCCCTAGATGCAAGGAATATGATTGGCAAAGCTTCAAGCAAGAAGACTCTACATTTTACTTTGTGAGAAATCACTTTGAGTCTATAGGAAAGCCAATACTATTAAATGGGGTTGAGGTATTGTTGGTGAACAAAATGCTCCAAATGCACAAATGATAGTCACCAAAAACACCCACGAGCTCTTCCACAGAAATCTGTCATAAGCCTATCATGTAAAATCGGTGCCACCAGATTTTCCCACTCGGCCTTACCGATTTTCACCTCAGACAAATCTGAGCCAAACCCTAAGTTTTCAGTACAACCGATTCTGCATCGTTGCCACCGAGTTTCAGTTGCCAACTTTCTGTTGCCCCTTTTCCTAAAATCAGAATTTCCGAGTTTTTGGATCGGCGCCATCGAGTTTGCAATCTGATCGTTGGTCACCTTTTCGATACTCCTGAGAATTATATATCGGTCTCACTGAGATTCAAAAGTTGCTACCTTTTGAGAAACTCGGTACCATCGAGTTTTACACTTCGGTGTCACCAAGTTGGTAAATAAAGGTGTAACAGTTGGATTATTGGAGATGCCTATATATACCCCTCCACCACCACTCACTCGCAAGAGAAGCACTCTGAATAGTTCCCCACTTACCCCTTCTGATTTTCTGAGAGAGAGCCACCTACTCATGTGTTGAGATCAAGCCATTCCACTCCAACCATATGGATCTTGATTTCTAGCCTCCCAAGTTGCTTTCCACCCAACCAATATCTTCCACCCAAGCCAAATCTGTGAGAGAGTGATTGAGTGTTAGGAGTCTATCATCTTGAAGCACAAGAGCAAGGAGTTCATTACCATTATCAAGCATATTACCTTTTGGAGGATGGTGCCTCCTAGATTGGTTAGGTGTCGCTTGGGAACCTCCTACTTCGTGTTGTGGAGTTGAACCAAGAAGTTTGTAAGGGCAAGGAGATCGCCTAGTTCGTGAAGATATACGCCGAGTAAGGCTAGTCCTCCATGGACGTAGGCCATCATGGAATAGACAAGGTTACTTGTTCGTGGTACCCTCTTGGGTAGAGCCCTCCGTGGACTCTTGCAACCGTTACCCTCTGTGGATTGAAGTCTCCATAAATGTGAACGTATGATAGCACCACCTATCGGAACGACGGGAAAATATTCGGGTCTCCAAATTGTGTTTGATCTTCCTCCCTATCCTCTATTACATATGCTTGTCTTTAATTTCCGTTGCTATACTCTTAGACATGCATGTGTAGGGTGTGCTTGACTTGCTATCATTGATAAATCTGCCAACACTTAAAATCGGGAAAGGGTAGAATTTTTATTTGGTCAAGTAGTCTAATCACCCCCCCCCCCTCTAGACATACTTTCGATCCTACACCCGAAAGCATTCGCGACGTCGGATCCAACCCAAGTTGTCCCACACGTTCTCACATATATTTATTTCGATCCCCTCCCCAGACCAAACACTAGCCACTTCACTCCACTCCGCCACCCGCCCTTGCCGCCCGGGCATGTCTATCACATCAGATCCGACCCACGTTGGCCCACCCGTCCCCACATATATGCGTTATGATCTGCTTCACGGACCAAACCCTAGCCACTCCACTCCCCTGCCCTCCACTCCACTCCGCAACCCAAGCTCCTACCCGGCGACCCTGGTCTTCTTCAGCATGGTGGGCATCAGATCCGAGTCACACACCTCAAAATCCGTCGACAATGAACACATCCCACTCGGCCCCGAGGAGGAGATGGTCGTTCGGCCTGCGCTTCGCCGCTCCCGGGAGGTTGCCGCCCGATGACAGTGTTTAGACTCCTTTTGTCGGGAATTCATTGCGTCCGCACAACCGGTGAATGGATCGATCATCACTGCCTCACCGGAGATTGCGGTCAGCCTGACATCCAAACAAGGTGGCATACACACTACCCCTCGGTTGGCGCACCGAGTCGGAGAACACACTATGGGCGTCCTTGATACTTATGACATGCGTTGGGTTTTCTGCAATGAGGAGCGGGTGATGTTGCACAGTATAGATAAGTATTTCCTGTCGAGTTCTACCATATATGCATCGCATGCAAATTAAAATTTTCCTACGCGCATAATATCCAAGAACATGCAACCGAGATGGATCACAGATTGTTACCACTAGACACGCAGTGCCGTGCGGCGGAAGTAGAGTTAGGGCAGCGCGTCCGTAAGGTCCATCTCCTCCTCGTCCGATTCCCTCGAACAGCCGATCGTCGGATCCCACATACAGGTTCGTCGGAGCAGTGCAAGTGCGCCGCCTCTAATGGTATCCGTGCGTGCAGGAGGAACACCGCGCGACGAACTACTAGGTCCGATCACACAGTTCAGCGGCGAGTGAAGGTGACTACTTGCAACACATGCAAAACCTAATGATGGCATTGAAGCGATCAACCAGATGGTTGTGCCACACCTCCACTATATATATGCATCTGTCGTGGGCTCAACTCTTGGGCCTCGCATGGATCCTATAGCTCATGTGTTCCTTCCCTTAAGCGCGCGACCTGTTAGGTTCTCGTTCACTTGGTCGCGAGTCAGATCACATCCGGCTCGACCAGTCGGTAGAGGCCTCTAGCAAGCGTGTCGACTCCAAGTGTCTGATGAAGCTGGTTTGGCGAACTTGTACTTCACACTCCTATTCCCTTTGCCACATGATATATGTTGTCGTGCACAAGGCGACATGGTAATCCTTGTTGCAACACGATCTCTTTCTTGTTGTGGTGAATCTGACCAACACTTCGGATTATCTCATAATACTCTTTGCATGGCCATGCTTATCCAGGTCGGATCACCTAAGGGGCTCGGAGTATATCTTTCCTGATCGGAGGGGCAAACCTCGTCTTGCTCGACCATGTCTCGTAGCATGGGTCTGGACAAGCCCGAAATCTACCTTTGTAACTAACCAGTCATGGAGTAGCGTTTGATCAGCCCAAAGTAAGTCTATCACCATCCCGAGTACATGCGTCAGCTCACGTCTTAGGAAATAGAAAATAAGTTGTACTAGAGACTCACATATGACCTATCCTTCCGTCTCATAGTTGAATTTGTCCAACTCAGACCTTATCTCGACTCGGATCCAACTACTTCGAATCCGACCAGATCTTTGTGAGTCCATATTATGCGTCTAGCATCCAACGCTACATGGTCATTGAGATCGTACCATCCACCGTGTCATATGCTAGTTTGATTTGTTGCGCGTCCACACAACCCTTTCGACTAGGGACCATTTAGAACAGTCATCATACAATGCATAGTCTCACAAACAAGTCACGTACTTGTTAATACACATCAATGATAATGTCCAAGGACTATCTTTATTCATAAACACATAGGAAATATCATCATACATGATTGTCTCTAGGGCATATCTCCAACAGTCCCTCACTTGCACTAGACTCAATCAAATACACATCGAATGCCCATAGCTCTAAAGTGCCCCTCATGCTTGGGGTGTGGAAGCGGCTTAGTCAACGGATCTCCAACATTTGCATCCATATGAATTTTGCATAAATTAGTATCACCTTTCTCTATGAGCTTTCGTATCGGGTGATATTTTCGGTCTATGTGTCTGGTCTTGTGGTGTTGTCTCGGCTCCTTGGCATGTGCGATTGCACCTGAATTATTGCAATAAAGGTCCAACGGTTTTGACCAGTCCGGGAACACAACAAGATCTTTCAGGAACTTCCGAATCCAAACACCTTGCTTTGCTGCTTCACAAGCCGCAATGTATCCGGCCTCTGTTGTGAAGTCGACCACCGTATCTTGCTTGGAACTCGTCCAGCTCACTGCTCCTCCATTCATGATAGACATGAATCCAGTTTGCGATCGACAATCATCCCTGACAGTTTGGAAACTAGCATCAGCGTAACCCTTTATGCAGAGCTACTCCTCACCTCCATAAACTAGGAATATCTCTTTAGTCCTTTTCAAGCACTTCAAGATAGTTTCACCAGTGCCCAATGACTCTCACCAGTGTCGGTCGGGTATCTACTTGTTAAGATTATTGGATAGGTAACATCAACACATGTACATAGCATGGCATACATGATGGATCCTATTGCCGAGGCATATGGAATCCTACTCATCCGGTTTCGCTCATCAGAAGATGTAGGACTCTCAGTCTTGCTTAGCCTTATACCATGTGAGATGAGTAAGAACCTTTTCTTGGCCTCACTCATGTTGAACCTCTTCAACACTTTGTCTATCTACGTGCTCTGGCTCAGGCCAAGCAGCCCCCTCGATCTATCTCTATAGATCTCGATGCCTAAAATGTACACTGCCTCTCCAAGGTCTTTCATCGAAAACTTGCCATTCAATGATTCCTTGATTGAGTTCAACACTGAAACATCATTTTCGATCAGCAGTATGTCATCCACATACAAGATAAAAAAAACTACCGAGCTCCCATTATACTTCTTGTATAAACAACAATGCTCTTCGTTCTTGATGAAACCAAGGTCAACAATGACTTCATCAAAACGAATATTCCAATTCTGAGCTGCTTGCCTCAATCCATAAATGGATCTCTTGAGCTTGCATATTTTAGCAGCGTTAGTTAGATCAACAAAACATTCGGCTTGTATCATGTATACATCCTCTTTTAAATTTCCATGAAGAAAAGCTGTTTTGACATCCATCTGCCATATCGCATAACCAAAATATGTAGCTATATCTAGTATGATCCTTACCGACTTTAGCATCGCTACCGGCAAGTAGGTCTCGTCATAGTCAATTCCTTGAACTTGTCCATAACCTTTAGCGACAAGTCGAGCTTTCTGGATATGAACATTTCCATCCACACCGGTTTTCTTGTTAAAGACCCATTTGCAACCAATGGCTACCACGCGAGGCGACGGATCAACCAAGTCCAGACTTGATTGTCATCCATGGACTTTAACTTGGATCTCATGGTCTCCAGCCATGCCTCAAAATCTGGGATCACCATCACTTCAACATACGTGACCGGCTTGTCTCTTTCTAGCAACAACACATCACGCACTATGCACAATCTTTCCGACCTCCGTGGCTCTGGTGCCGACTCCACTACGTGTTCTCTCACCTACTCTGGTATGATCTTATCATCAGTCGAGTCGTCCCCGAGTGGCTCTCGAATTTCTTCGAGTCGCACCATTCTCCCACTGGCCTCCCGACTGAGAAACTCTTTCTCCAGGAAAACCCCGTTCTGAGCAACAAACACTTTGTTCTCTTCTCGGTTGTAGAACATGTATCCCAAGGTTTCCCTCGGATATCTGATACGTCTCCAACGTATCTATAATTTTTTCTTGTTACATGCCATTATATTATCAATCTTGGATGTTTTACAATCATTTTATAGCAACTTTATATCATTTTTTGGGACTAACCTATTGACATAGTGCTAAAATGCCAGCTGTTTTTGCCTGTTTTTTACTTCACAGAAAATTAGTAACAAATGGTGCCCAAATGCTGTGGGGATTTTTTTAGATTTTTTATGGACCAGAAGGAACAAGATGTGCCATAGATCACCAGAAGAGGGGGCCTAGGGTGGCACCCTCCACCATGGCATGCCAGAGGCCCCTAGCGTGGCCTGGTAGAGGGTGGGCACCTCGGGACTCCCCCAACCGACTATCGAACCTATAAATTCCCACATATTAAGAAAACCCTAGGGGAGTCGATGAAACACAATTCCAGTCGCCGCAAGTTCTAGAACCTCGAGATCCAATCTAACACCATCACGGAGGGGTTCATCTTCTTCATAGGTGCCTCTCCGATGATGCGTGAGTAGTCCACCATAGACCTACTGGTCCATAGGTAGTATCTAGATGGCTTCCTCTTTCTCTATGACTCTCAATACAATGGTCTCTTGGAGATCTATTTGATGTAATGACTTTTGCGGTGTGTTTGTTGGGATCCGATGAATGTTGAGTTCATGATCAGTTTCTATCCATGAATATGATTTGAGTCTTCTTTGATCTCTTATTTGCATGATTACTTATATCCTAGTATTTCTTCTTCAATTGGTTTAGTTAGGACAACTAGATCGCTTTTTCTTGCCATGGGAAGAGGTGCCTTGTGATGGGTTCGATCTTGCGGTGTTCTTTCCTAGTGATAGAAGGGGTAGGAAGACACACATGTATCGTTGCCATTAAGGATAACAAGATGGGGTCTATTACGACATTAATAGATCTTGTCTAAATCATGTCACCGTTCATATTGCATTACTCCATTTCTCCATGAACTTAATACACTAGATGCATGCTGGACAGCGGTCGATGTGTGGAGTAATAGAAGTAGATGCAAAATCATTTCGGTCTACTTGTCTTGGACGTGATGCCTATATAATGATCATTGCCTCGATATCGTCATGATTATTTGATCTTCTATCAATTGCCCAACAGTAATTTGTTCACCCACCATGCGCTATACTCATGAGAGAAGCCACTAGTGAAACCTACGGCCCCCGGGTCTACTTTTCCAACATATTGCTTTACGATCTACTATTTGCACTTTTTGTTTTGAGATCTATAAAACCAAAAACCCAAAAATACCTTTCTGCATTTTTTATTTATCTATTTTATTTTGTGTTCTTGTGAGATCTATTTGCCAAAACTATCACTACCTAATCTATCTTATTACCATGGAGAGCTTGACAACCTCTCTTTCATGTCGGGTTGCAAGTATTTGTTATTTGTGTGAAGATGTTGTTTACGTGGATTAATACCTTGGTTTCATAAACCGAGGGAAATAGTTACCGTCGCTGTGTTGCATTATCCCTTCCTCTTTGGGGAACTACCGACAAAGTCTCAAGCCACGCCAATATCCCACGAATATGCATTTATCCGACTTGGGTGTAAGCTCGTCTCACATGAGTCGCTTGAAAAATGCTCCACAACCCAAAATCTATAGAAAAGACAAACTAGGACTCTTCCCAGTACACATTTCATGTGGTGTATTGTCTATGGATTTCGATGGTAACCCGTTAAGTGTGAAAGCTACAGTTTCTAGAGCGTATCCCTCGAATGACAAGGGTAAATCCAGTTTGCCCATCATTGATCAGGCCATGTCCAATAAGGTTCAATTTCTCCGTTCTGACACATATTTTCTTTGTGACGTATCCGAAGTTGTGAGTTGAGGTACTATACCTCGACTTTTCAGATGAGCATCCAACTCATGGCTCATGTACTCACCTCCATGATCTAATCGCGGAAGCTTTATCTTCTTGCCGACCTGATTTTCAACCTCGTTCGGAAACTCTTTGAACTTTTCAAAAGTTTCTGACTTGTGCCTCATCAAATAGATATATCCATGTCTACTCAGGTCGTTGGTAAAAGTCATGAAGTACTAATAGCCACCTCTGGCCGTTGTGCTCATTGGACCACACACATCACTATGTATAAGCTCCAATACCTCGGACGCCCTCTCACAACTCTTTGCCAAAGGATACTTAGTCATCTTGCCTAGCAAGTGTTATTTGCGTGTCTCGAACGACCTAAAGTTGAACGAAGTTAGGAGTCCATCATCATGGGAATTGTTCATGCATTTCAGACTAATGTGTCCAAGCCGGCAATGCCATAAGTATGTCAGATTTATCTCACTAGGGTTATGCGTCTTGACATTCACATTGGAGACTTATTTTTTTTCTAGATTCAAAATAAATAGCCCATCTATAATGGGTGCATAGTCGTGGAACATTCCATTCAAATAAAATGTAGAACCGTTGTCCTTCAAATTGAATTCATGGCCCTGACTCATCAAGCATGAGGCAGAAATAATGTTCCAACTAAGTGCGGAAATGTAATAACAATTATTCAATTCCAAAATAAATCTAGAAGGAAGTTGGAGATGCAACATGCTGGCCTCCAAAGAAGCAACTCTTGCTTTGTTGCCGACTTTGATGCCAATCTACCCTAGTGCCACATGCCTAGTTCTTACCAGCCCCTGCATCGAGTTGCAAATATGAACAACCAGTCCAGTATCAAATACCCAAGAGCTACTAGGTATGTCAGCAAGGTAAATGTCTATAACATATGTAACAAGTGTACCTTTGCCTAAAGAAGCATCTCCGGCCTTCTTGCCATGCTCAGCAAGCCACTTGCTACAGTTCCTCTTCCAGTGACCAGCTTCCTTGCAATGAAAGAAAATGTTCTTTGAGTTCGGTTGGGACTTCGGCTCAGCAGCAGAGAGAACCTTCTCCGTGCCCTTTGCCTTACACTTTTTCTTGGACCAACTCTTCTTGAACTTAGCCGAGTTCTGCACCATCAACACTTGATGTGTGGCGTTCTTAATATCCTGCTCTGCCACCTTGAGCATCCCATGCAATTCAGTGAGCTTCTTATCTATGATGTGCATATGATAGTTCGAGATGAATGTCCCATATCTAGCTAGAAGAGAACCTAGACTCCATCAGTAGCCAGCTCATCCAAGAGCAGGAAGCCCAACCGATCCAAAGCTTGTACGTATCCGATCATCTTATCACATACGGGCTCAGTGGATCACCTTCCTTCAGCTTACAATCCATTAAGGATCGCCAGACAGTAAACCTTTCAGTCCTAGCCTGCACCTGAAACTTGCTCTTGAGACTCTCGATCATATCGAAAGATGCAATATCTTTGAAATGCTGTTGCAAGTCGGGCTCCATACAAGCCAGCATGAGGCAGCTGATTTCGTTCGATTCATCAACGAGTTTCTGGTAGGAATTCTTGGTTGTGGCATTAGCATTATTGGCATGTATCTCTGGAAGTGGATCCTATTCCTTTTTATCGTGCTTGAGAACAATTCTCAGATTTCTATACTAGGTGGTAAAGTTGTTCCATTCAGTTTATCCTTTTCCAGAATTGATTCAATGCAAAGTTTTGAGCAGGTGGTGCCATTGATCTACAACATAAAATATGCAATCACTAAGCAATGTGTTTATGTATAGTAAGTCAAGCCTTAAACAAAACTACTCCCACTGAAGTCGGCATCCCTCTACAAACTCTCGGTGATTCAGGATCCGTCTAGCGCGAGCGACTAGTGAGCTTTAGCATCACTTCTAGCCAACTTGCCTATCTGGTAAGCAACACCTTGCTAAACGCATCTCTATACGACTCCTGCCGGTTGGGTAGGTATCTCATACCCCGGCTCCCAACCTTCTTTTCCACAAGGCCTGAAACCGTTTTGATAGCCTTGTCAAGTAAACCTGATGCAGTGCATGTCTGTGTCCAACACAAACCCTCCAGTTCAAGGACACCTAGTAGCACCTCAATTTTATGAGCCCACTACCAGACGTACTTGACGTGCGAAGGTGCAACATCCGGAATGAAAATATGCTTGATATTAACGAGGGATCTTTCTACCATACTAATATGCATAGAAACAAGAAGAAATATCCATCACATATAAACATAAATATTTGAAATAGTATGGCTCCTTCATGGACGTCCTTCCAGTTCGGCTCCAACTCCGATGACCAGGGCGAAACAACAACTTGTTCGTCATGCCAGGACGCTAAAGATTCAAAGCTGATCTTTGTCCTCCAAGTATCACAACTAGTAATGAATTTCACACAGAATCACAAGTTGACATGCATGTTGTTATACAATATAATGACAACACTTTGGCTGCTGGCGGCTGACAATCATGACACGCAGGACATGTTAAATTACACACATGCATCACATACATATTAGCCATACTATTCACATCAAAGCTGCAAAACAAACTTTTGCATAGAGTCGCATTCTGTCGGTTTGTGTGATCATGTATCCCACACGTTTTCGGAAATCACAGATCGAATCTGTACTACGATCATGCCGAATTTTTTGATCTGGCTGATCTCATCACTCATGGGGAACTCGATTCGCATTTATGTTTCACTATTAACCCCGATGGCGGATACCGACCGGTAGGGGTAGGTTGTGTAAAGACCTCATCGATTCTGATTGACAAAAAACGTAGCCTCGATCGATCCCGAGGTGCAATTGATCTCATCAACCGTGCACATAGCCAATCTTATGAACGACGATAGATCTCAACCGGCGCCTCTACATATCAAATATGCATCCGATCTAAAACTAAAACCTATAGCAAAGGATCTGATACCATTGTTGGAGGTGCATCATATGCAAATTTAATTTTTCCTACGCGCAGAACATCCAACAACATGCTATGGAGATGGATCACATATTGTTACCACTAGATGCACAGTGCCTTGCAGTGGAAGTAGAGTTGGGGCAACGTGTCCGCGTAGTTCATCTCCTCCTCGTTCGATCTCCCTCGAATAGGTGATCCGATCTCCCTCGAACAACCAGTCGTCAAATCCCACGTACAGGTTCGCCGGAGTGGCGCAAGTGCACCGCCTCTAATGGTATCCGCGCGTGCAGGAGGAACATTGTGCGGTAGACTGCTAGGTTTGATCACACAGTTTGGCGGCGAGTGGAGGTGGATACTTGCAACAGATGCAAAACCTAATGATGGCACCAAAGCGATCAACCAGATGGGTGTGCCGCACCTCCACTATATATAGGAATCCGTCACGGGCTCAACTCTTGGGCCTCGCACGGATCTTAAAGCCCACGTGTTCCTTCCCTTAAGCATGTGACCCCTTAGTTTCTCGTTCACACTAATTTATTTATTCGACACAAGGGGAGCCAAAGAATATTTATCGGTCTTAGCAGTTGAGTTATCAATTCAAGCATGCTACTTCTCGAGCATGCGTTGGTTTCCCGTGAGGAGGAACGGTTCGATGCAGCAAAGTAGATAAGTATTTCCCTCAGTTTTTGAGAACCATGGTATCAATCCATTAGGAGACACAAGCAAGCCACCAATAGATATACCTGCACAAGGAATCAAACTCTTGCACCCAACACTATAAAGGGGTTGTCAATCCCTTCACAGTTATTTGCAAGGATGAGATCTAGTAGAGATAGATATAATAGGATGCTTGAACGGAAAGTAAAACTAAAAGTAAAAACAGTGCAACAAGTATTTTTGGTGTTTTTGGTTTTAGATCTGAAAATATAATATGGAAAATAGACCCGGGGGCCATAGGTTTCACTAGATGGCTTCTCTCATGATGGCAAGTATTACGGTGGGTGAACAAATTATTGTTGAGCAACTGATAGAAAAGCGAATAGTTATGAAGATATCCAAGGCAATGATTATGCATATAGGAATCACGTCTGTGACAAGTAGACCGAAATGATTCTACATCTACTACTATTACTCCACACTTCGACCGACTCCTACCTGCATCTAGAGTATTAAGTTCACGAAGAACAGAGTAACGCATTAAGAAAGATGACATGATGTAGAGGGATAAACTCAAGAAATATGATGAAAACCCCATCTTTTTACCCTTGATGGCAACAATACAATATGTGCCTCACTACCCCTACTATGTCACTGGGTGAGGACACCGCAAGATTGAACCCAAAACTAAGCACTTCTCCTATTGCAAGAATTACCAATCTAGTTGGCCAAACCAAACCAATAATTCAAAGAGACTTGCAAAGATATGAAATCATGCATATAAGAATTCAGGAAAGACTTAAATAATATTCATGGATAATCTGAACATAAACCCACAATTCATCGGATCTCGACAAACACACCGCAAAAGAGTATTACATCGGATAGATCTCTATGAAGATCATGAAGAACATGTTATTGAGAAGCAAAGAGAGAGAAGAAGCCATCTAGATACAAACACACCGCAAGATTGCCCTCCGTGATCGAATCCCCCTCCAGCAGATTACCGCAAAAGGCTCCAAGATTGGATCTCTCGGGAATGGAGGCTTCTAGCGGTGGAAATGTGTTTTCGTGGTTCGTTCTGATAATGCTGGAATATTTGAGTATTTATAGGCCGAAGATTAGGGTTAGAGGAGGTGCCAGGGGCCCATAAGCCTGCCCGACGTGGGTGACCCCTCGCCAAGGCAAGCGGGCTTGTGGCCCCATGGCAGCTCCTCTGCCTTGGCTCTCAAGTCTCGTGGCTTCCATATTTTCCAGAAAAAAATCTTTCCAGAGGTTTTATTCCATTTGGACTCCGTTTAATATTCCTTATCTGTGAAACTCAAAAACAAGGAAAAAACAGAAACTGACACTATGCTCTAGATTAATAGGTTAGTCCCAAAAATAATATAAAATAGCATATTAATGCATATAAAACATCCAAAATAGATAATATCATAGCATGGAACAATCAAAAATTATAGATACGTTGGAGATGTATCAGCATCCCCAAGCTTAATTCCTGCTCGTCCTCGAGTTGGTAAATGATAAAAACAGAATTTTTGATGTGGAATGCTACCCAACATATTTATCCATGTAATATTATTTATTGTGGCATGAATATTCAGATCCGTTAGATTCGAAAAAATAGTCTAATATTGACATAAAAACAGTAATACTTCGAGCACACCAACAAGGTAGTCGTGTCCTTCCAAAATAACATGGCCTTAGAAAGTTATCCCTACAAAATCATATGGTCTGGCTATGCTCCATATTCCCCACACAAAGTATCTAAATCATGCACAACCCCGATGAACAAGTCAAGCAATTGTTTCACACATTTGGTGTTCTCAAACCTTTTCAACTCTCACGCAATACATGAGCGTGAGCCATGGATATTGCATTATAGGTGGAATAGAATATGGTGGGAGTGCAAGGAAAAAGGAGAAGATAGTCTCACATCAACTAGGCGTATCAACGGGCTATGGAGATGCCCATCAATAGATATCAATGTGAGTGAGTAGGGATTCCCATGCAACAAATGCACTTAGAGCTAGAAGTGTATCAAAGCTCAAAAAGAAAACTAAGTGGTCGTGCAAAATGAATATCCACTAGTTATATGAAAGTGACAAAATAGGAGACTCGCTATCATGAAGATCATGGTGCTACTTTGAAGCACAAGTGTGGAAAAAGATAGTATCAATTGTCCCTTCTCTCTTTCTGTCATTTATTTATATATATATATTTTATTTTGTGGGCTTATTTGGCCTCTTTTATTTTTTGTTTGGGCTTCGCTGGCCTCTTTTATTTTTTGTAAAGTCCGGATACTCGTCCCATCTTGTGAGGGAGTCATAGCCTCCATCATCCTTTTCTCTCATGGGACAATGCTCTATTAATGAAAAATCATCACAGTTTTATTTACTTAGAACTCAAAGAAAAAGAAATTACAACTCGATTCCTATGACAAGATAAAACTCTATATGCAATATGAGTGATGATGCAAGTCATAGAAAAACTACATGGTGGAAGTTGCATAGAAATATATGTCGGAATGGCTATGGAAATGCCATAATAGGTAGGTATGGTGGATATTTTGAGGAATATATGGTGTCTGTTTTGAGGAAGGAGGGTTTGATGTACCGGAGAGAGTTGCGCGGTACTAGAGAGGCTAGGAAAGATGGAAGGGTGAGAATGCGTATAATCCATGGACTCAAATGAGTCATAAAGAACTCACATACTTATTGCAAAAGTTTATTAGTCATAAAACAAATCATTAGACGCGTGCTGCTAGGGGAGAGGTTGGTAGGAGTTAACCATCGCGCGGTCCTGACCCTCACACAAAGGTCGATAATCGTTAGACAAGTCATGCTCCGACTTCGTTACATAGCGGTTCACCATACGTGCATGCTACGGGAATCACAAGCTTTAACACACGTATCTCTTCATTTTACAACTACTCACTAGCATGACTCTAATATTACCATCCCTATTATCTCAAACTATATGCAAGTAATCCAACTTCTCATAGTTGTTAATGCACTTAATATGAAAGTTTTTATTATATCCCTCTTGGATGCCATTATATTAGGACTATATTCATAACCTAAACAAATTACCATGCTGTTTTAAGAAACTCTCAAAATAGTATAAGTGAGGAATGAGAGTTCAATAATTTCTATAAAATATAACACCACCATGCTCTAAAAAGATATAAGTGAAGCACTAGAGCAACATTGCCTAGCTCAGAAGATATAAGTGAAGCATATAGAGTATTATAACAAATTCATGATTCAGCGTGTCTCTCTTTAAATATGTGTGCATCAAGGATGATTGTGGCAAACTAACAAACAAAGACTCATATCATACAAGACGCTCCAAGCAAAACACATATCATGTGGTGAATAAAAATATAGCCTCAAGTAAATTTACCGATGGATTGAAGATGAAAGAGGGGATGCTTTCCAGGGAATCCCCAAGCTTAGGCTTTTCGGTATACTTGAATATGGCTTGGAGTGCCATGGGAATCCCCAAGCTTAGGCTCTTGCCACTCTTTGTCCCATAGTCCATCAAATCTTGACCCAAAACTTGAAAACTTCACAACACAAAACTCAACAGAAAACTCATGAGATCGGTTAGTATAAGAAAAATGAATCACCACTTTAGGTACTGTTGTGAACTCATTCTTTATTTATATTTGTGTAATACCTACTGTATTCTAACTTCTCCATGACTCATACCCCCCGATACGACCCATAGATACATCAAAATAAGCAAACAACACAAAGAAAACAGAATCTGTCAAAAACAGAACAGTCTGTAGCAATCTGTAAACTTCGAATACTTATGGAACTGTAAAGATTCTGAAAAATTAGGAAAACTAGGGAAATTTGTATATCAATCATGTGTAAAAATTTCAGATCAATTTGACGCTATTAAAAATTCAGAAACATGCTAGACTGAGCGCAAAAGTTTTTGTTTTCCAACAAGATCAAATCAACAACTACCATAGATCACCCCAAAGGTTTTACTTGGCTCAAAAACTAATTTAAACAAAAAAACAAAATTACTACAGAAGTAATAATGTTCCAAACACACCAAAACAGAAGAAAAAACTGAAAGCAAAATAAAATTGGTTTGCCTCCCAACAAGCGCTATTGTTTAACGCCCCTAGCTAGGCAAAACGCAATAGATCTAGGTATTGTCATCTTTGGTAAACAGTCCAAACTTGATCAATCCATCAAAAGATTTACTAACTAGATACATCCTTTCCTTTATTTGTTTTCTAGTAGAAGAACTTAAATGATGAAAGGGGTTGTGGTTAGTGATTATAACATTCATAAACCCGTAGTCTAGATCATCACCATAAATATCATCATATAACACATGTTTCTTACCTATAAGAGGTTCTTTGATCATATTTTCAAGCAAATCATCCTCATACCCTTCCAAAATTCCCCTAGTAATCCAATTAAATTCCTCATAAGTTTCATGATATAGGGTGTGAGTTATTTCCGCGCAGGGAGCTCTCTTCCTAAGATTTTCACTATAAGATTGATAGTCTCTAGATTCTAGGCTACGCAAGGTTTCTTTATCATGGAGGATTTGTTCAATAGGAGGGTGTTCAACATCTTTATTGTAGAAAGCAAAAATCTCCCTAGCTTCTTGTATGATGAAATCAAATTCTCGCATAAGGATAATAGTAGCAATCTTTTTAGATTTAGGATGATTAATATTGGGAAGTTCATAGAACACTTTCTACAAAGCGGGATGAATGTGCACAAATTTCCTTGCCAATTTTTCAATGAGCATGACAATAGCATCCGCATAACTATTCGTGCTAAGAAGAATAGATCTCTTACTCATCGGTATCATTCCCGTACAATGAAAGAATTCTTGAATAACGCTCTTACCAATAATGTTTCCACCTCCAACTTGAAAAGTTTTAGTTTTAAGAAGAGATTCAAATTCATGATCTAGAGAACAGGATTCAAATTTTTCCTCAAGATTAGTACTAGCGACACCCCCAAATTTCCAGCGATAACCTCCTTTGTTTCAGACATGATGGCAAAGCGAGCAATCAAGCACACAAGCAAGAAGACGAACAGGAAAGGGCGAAAGGCAAATATTTTTGAAAATCATTTTCAAAGTGGGGGAGAGGAAAACTAGAGGAAAATGCCAAATAATGTAAATTCAAGAGATGAGTTTGTGATGGGTACTTGGTATTCTTGACTTGCTATGTATCTCCCCGGCAACGGCGCTAGAAATCCTTCTTGCTACTTCTCGAGCATGCGTTGGTTTCCCATGAAAAGGAATGGTCTAAAATAAAAATAATGCAGCAAGTATTTTTGGTGTTTTTGGTTTTAGATCTAAAAATATAATATGGAAAATAGACCCGGGGGGCCATAGGTTTCACTAGATGGCTTCTCTCATGATGGCAAGTATTACGATGGGTGAACAAATTACTGTCGAGCAATTGATAGAAAAGCGAATAGTTATGAATATATCCAAGGCAATGCTTATGCATATAGACATCACGTCCGTGACAAGTAGACCGAAACGATTCTGCATCTACTACTATTACTCCACACATCGACTGACTCCTGCCTGCATCTAGAGTATTAAGTTCATGAAGAACAGAGTAACGCATTAAGCAAGATGACATGATGTAGAGGGATAAAATCAAGCAATATGATGAAAACCCCATCTTTTAACCCTTGATGGCAACAATACAATACGTGCCTTGCTACCCCTACTATGTCACTGGGTGAGGACACCGCAAGATTGAACCCAAAACTATGCACTTCTCCTATTGCAAGAATTACCAATCAAGTTGGCCAAACCAAACCAATAATTCGAAGAGACTTGCAAAGATATGAAATCATGCATAGAAGAATTAAGGAAAGACTCAAATAATATTCATGGATAATCCGAACATAAACCCACAATTCATCGGATGTTGACAAACATACCGCAAAAGAGTATTACATCGGATAGATCTCCATGAACATCATGAAGAACATGGTATTGAGAAGAAAAGAGAGAGAAGAAGCCATCTAGCTACTAGCTATGGACCCGTAGGTCTGTGGTGAACTACTCACGCATCATCGGAGGGGCAATGGAGTTGATTTAGATGCCCTCCGTGATCGAATCCCCCTCCGATAGATTATCGGAAAAGGCTCCAAGATTGGAACTCTCGGGAATGGACGCTTCTAGCGGCGGAAAAGTGTTTTCGTGGCTCATTCTGATAATGATGGAATATTTGGGTATTTATAGGCCTAAGATTAGGGTTAGAGGAGGTTCTAGGGGCCCACAAGCCTGCCCAGCGTGGGTGCCCCTAGCCACGACAAGCGGGCTTGTGGCCCCGTGGCAGCTCCTCTGCCTTGGTTGTCAAGTCTTGTGGCTTCCATATTTTCCAGAAAAATCTTTCCGGAGGTTTTATTCTGTTTGGACTCCGTTTAATATTCCTTATCTGTGAAACTCAAAAACAAGGAAAAACAGAAACTGGCACTAGGCTCTAGATTAATAGGTTAGTCCCAAAAATAATATAAAACAACATATTAATGCATATAAAACATCCAAAATAGATAATATCATAGCATCGAACAATCAAAAAATATAGATACGTTGGAGACGTATCAGCATCCCCAAGCTTAATTCCTGCTTGTCCTCGAGTAGGTAACTGATAAAAGCAGATTTTTTGAGGTGGAATGCTACCCAACATATTTATCAATGTAATATTCTTTATTGTGGCATGAATATCAGATCCGTTAGATTCAAAACAACAGTCTCATATTGACATAAAAACAGTAATACTTTGAGCACACCAACAAGGTAGTCGTGTCCTTTCTAAATAACATGGCCTTAGAAAGTTATCCCTACAAAATCATATGGTCTGTCTATGCTCCATGTTCCCAACACAAAGTATCTAAATCATGCACAACCCCGATGAACAAGTCAAGCAATTGTTTCACACTTTTGGTGTTCTCAAACCTTTTCAACTCTCACGCAATACATGAGCGTGAGCCATGGATATAGCATTATAGGTGGAATAGAATATGGTGGGAGTGCAAGGAAAAAGGAGAATATAGTCTCACATCAACTAGGCATATCAACGGGCTATGGAGATGCCCATCAATAGATATCAATGTGAGTGAGTAGGGCTTGCCATGCAACAAATGCACTTAGAGCTATAAGTGTATGAAAGCTCAAAAAGAAAACTAAGTGGTCGTGCGAAATGAATATCCACTAGTTATATGAAAGTGACAAAATAGAAGACTCTCTATCATGAAGATCATGGTGCTACTCTGCAGCACAAGTGTGGAAAAAGATAGTATCAATTGTCCCTTCTATCTTTCTCTCATTTATATATAGGCTTCTTTGGCCTCTGTTATTTTTTATTTGGGCTTCGCTGGCCTCTTTTATTTTTTGTAAAGTCCGGATACTCGTCCCAACTTGTGAGGGAGTCATAGCCTCCATCATCCTTTTATCTCATGGGACAATGCTCTATTAATGAAAAATCATCACACTTTTATTTACTTATAACTCAAAGAAAAAGAAATTACAACTCGATTCCTATGACAAGATAAAACTCTATATGCAATATGAAGTGATGATGCAAGTCATAGAAAAACTACATGGTGGAAGTTGCCTGGCAATATATCTCGGAATGGCTTTGGAAATGCCATAATAGGTAGGTATGGTGGCTTTTTTGATGAATATATGGTGGCTGTTCTGAGGAAGGAGGGTTTGACGTACCGGCAAAAGTTGCGCGGTACTAGAGAGGCTAGCAAAGATGGAAGGGTGAGAATGCATATAATCCATGGACTCACATTAGTCATAAAGAACTCACATACTTATTGCAAAAGTCTATTAGTCATCAAACAAATCATTAGATGCATGCTCCTAGGGGAGAGGTTGGTAGGAGTTAACCATCACGTGCTCTCGACCCTCACACAAAGGCGACAATCGTTAGACAAGTCATGCTCCGATTTCGATACATAGCGGTTCACCACACGTGCATGCTACGGGAATCACAAGCTTTAATACACGTATCTCTTCATTTCACAACTACTCACTAGCATGACTCTCATATTACCATCCCTATTATCTCAAAACTATATGCAAGGAATCCAACTTCTCTTAGTTGTTAATTCACTTAATATCATAGCATATTAATGCATATAAAGCATCCAAAACAGATAATATCATAGCATGGAACAATGAAAAATTATAGATACGTCGGAGACGTATCAAAGCACACCTGGGATATCTCATTGCAGCAAAGTTTTAGTAGCACAACAAGTAATAGTAGAATAGTAACAGTAGTAGCGACATCACTAATTTTATAGAAGTTGTGAGAGTAGCAGCAGTAATAGTAACTTAGCAGAATTTAGTATATGTAAAGTGGGACTCCAGATAAGCCCTCCCGAGGAAGACCAGGAGGTGGCGGTGGCTCCATCTTGTGAAACGAGATGAAATCTTCCGTCTAGTTTTTCTCCGAAGATGTAAATTTATAGGACTTGAATTAGGGTCGGCGGAGCCACATGGGCCCTAGAGGCCATCAGGGCGCGCCCAGGGGGTGGGCACGCCCTGTTGGATTGTGACCCACGGGAAGCCCTTTCCGCTGGATCTCCGCTCCATAATTCATTTTCTATTCCAAAAGTAATTAAAAAAAAGTTCCGTCCAATTCCAGGAACTTAAATTTCTACACAAAAATAACACGAAGGTAGTTCTGCTGAAAACAACGTTAGTCTGGGTTAGTTCCATTCAAATCATGCAAATTAGAGTCCCAAACCAGAGCAAAAGTGTTTGGAAAATTACATACGTTGGAGGCGTATCGAATATCAATGTGCTTGATAACCTACAAGTGTAGGGGATCATTTGTAGCCTATTTTGGTAACTAAGAGTGTCGAATCCCAATGAGGAGCTAAAGGTAGACAAATATTCCCTCAAGTTTTATCGACCACCGATGCAACTCTACACACACTTAACGTTTGCTTTATCTAGAACAAGAATGAAACTACTTTGTGAGAATAAAACTACGGGTACTTTGTAAGAAAATAAACACAGTAGTTCAGTAGCGACCTTTTTGTAACACAAGAGAAAGATTGTCCCTAGGCAATTGAATATGATACGATAGATACTTGTTATATGCAATGAGGGAGAGGCATACGCTAACACACTTTCCGTACTTGGATCATATGCACTTATGATTGGAACTCTAGCAATAATACACAACTACTAAAGATCATTAAGGTAAAAAGCCAACCATAGCATTAAGTATCAAGTCCTCTTTACTCCCATATGCCATAACCCACCTACTCGGGTTTATGCTTCTGTCACTCAAGCAACCCACCATAGGCAAATCATGAACATATTGCAACAGCCTACAACAGGGATCCCTCACGCTTGCGCAACACGGAAGGCACCATAGGACAACACCATATCAACATACAACTCACATCCATAACATCATACCACAGTTAACCCATAGGGCAAAAGAGATCTACTCAAAGATCATAGGATAGCCAAATATCATTGGGAAATAATATATGGAGTTGAGCACCATGGTTAATAAGATATTACAGTGGGGAAGAGAGGTGTTACACCACTAAAAGAGGGGGGGAGAGTTGGTGTTGACGGCGGCAAGATTGTTGATGTAGATCACCGTCACGATGCTTGCCCCAGCGGCACTCTGGCACCACCAGGAGAGAGGGGGAGAGATCCCCCCTCCTTCTTCTTATTCCTTGGCCTCCCCCTAGATGGGAGGAGAGTTACCCCTCTAGTCCATGGCCTCCATGGAGGCAAAGGGGCGACAGCCCCTCCTAGATTGGATCTCCCTCTCTGTTCTCTTCTGTTTCGTGTTCCTGTTTCGGACCGAAAATCATTTCTTATATTCCTGGAGATCCGTAACTCCGATCGGGCTGAAATTTTGAGGGTATTTTTTATCCAAAAATTAGCTTTCTTGTTCCTAAAGGAGAGATTCAACCGATATATGAGGTGGGCACGGTCCATGAGGCCGTATTTGGGCCCTGGCCCGTGCCCTGGTAGAGGGTGGAGGTCGTGGGACTCCATTTGAGTTGATTCCACTTCTCAAAATTCATAAATATTCCTAAAAAAATCTCCATAAATTTTTATCGCGTTTGGACTTTGTTTGATATGGAATTTCTGCGAAACAAAAAATACAAAAAAACAGGAACTCACAGTCGACACTGGATCAATAGGTTAGTCCAATAAATAATATAAATTGTTGCAAAAGTATGTGAAAGTTGTATAATATTGGCATGAAACAATGAAAAATTCAAGATATGATAGAGACATATCAGCATCCCCAAGCTTAATTCCTGCTCGTCCTCGAGTAGGTAAATGATAAAAAGGATAATTTTTGATGTGGAATGCTACCTAGCATAATATTGATCATATATCTAATCATGGCATGAATATTAAGATGTGAGTGATTCTAAGCAATGATCTAGTTTTGACATGAAGAATTTAATACTCAGGCATCCCAACAAACAATCATGTCTTTCAAAATATCAAGGCTAAAGAACACTATCCCTATAAAATCATATAGCCTTGTGATGCTCTATCTTCTTAACACAAAGTATAAATCATGTACGACCCCATAGTCAGCCAAGCAGTTGGTTCATACTTTTTAATGCGTTTCAGCATTTTCAACTCTCACATAACAGATGAGCGCAAGCCATGGATATAGCACCATGGGTGGAATAGAATATGGTGGTAGGTTTCAAAGGGGTAAAAGTGGAGAAGAAAGTCTTGCATCAACTCAGTGTATCAACGGGCTATGGAGATGCCCATCAATAGATATCAATGCGAGGAGTAGGGATTGCCATGCAACGGATGCACTAAGATCTATAAGTGTATGAAAGCTCAATATGAAAACTAAGTGGGTGTGCATCTAACTCTATAATGAAAAATACGAACTAGTATATGAAAGTGACAACTTAGGAGACTCTCTATATGGAAAACATGGTGCTACTTTGAAGCACAATTGTGGAATTAGCATGCCCCTTCTCTCTTTGTCTCTCATCATTTTTTATTTTTTCTTTTTTTTCTTTTTTTATTTTCTTTTTCCTTTTCCTTTTTTCTTTATCCGGAGCCTCATCCCAACTTGTGGGAGAATCATAGTTTCCATCATCCTTTCCTCACTGGGACATGCTTTAATAATGAATAATGATGTTTATCACACATCTATTTACTTATAACTCAATATTACAACTCAATACCTAGAAAAATATATGAATCTGTATGAATGATGTGTAATGATCTAGCGTAGAAAAGATATCAAAAAACGAACAAGCCATAGAAACACCATGCTAGCTATCTTATGATCATGTAAAGCACTATGAAAATGAATGCTCAAGTCATCAAAACGGAAGCGGTGGAAGGCACATGTCAAGATATCTTGGAATGGCTATGGAAATGCCATAACAAGTAGGTATGGTGGCTATTTCGAGGAAGATATAGTAAGACTTATGTGTGATAGAGCGTATCATATCACGAGATTTGGATGCACCGGCGAAGTTTGCACCAACTCTCGAGGTGAGAAAGGGCAACGCGTGGTACCGTGGAGGCTAGCAAATTGTGGATAGGTAAGAGTGCGTATAATCCATGGACTCACATTAGTAATAAAGAGCTCACATACTTATTGCAAAAGTTTATTAGCCCTTAAAGCAAAGTATTACTACACATGTCCCCAGGGGGGAGGTTGGTACGAGTTAACCATCACGCGCCCACGACCTTCACACAAAGATAGACAATCAAGGATAAATTGTGCTCCAACTTCCTAGCATAACGGGAGACTATATGTGCATGCTTCGGGAATCACAAACCTTAACACCAATATCTTACTAAACACGAGCATCCATCAGTATCTCCCACATACTATCATCTCCATATCGTGAATCTATTGCAATGAATCAAACATATCATATTCAGTGATCCATAACTTTTATGTAGGATTTTATGACTAACCATGCAAATGAAAAATTGCTGTTAAATCTCTAAATTGATATAAGTGAAGCAAGATAGTTTGATTCTTTCTAAAAAATACCATGACATGCTCTAATAAATATAAGTGAAACAAAAGAGCATTCTTCAAATAACGGTTTTCTATGTGAAGAGAAACAGACAATCCAAACTTCAAATGTTATAAGTGAAGCACATGAAGCATTCTATAAAGCCATACTCAAAAGATATAAGTGAAGTGCAATGAGCATTCTATAAATCAACCATGGACTATCTCATACCAGCATGGTGCATAAACTAAATGCAAAAGACGCTCCAAGATTTGCACATATCACATAAATGAAACGAAGCCGAAAACATACGAATACTTGTTGAAGAAAGAAGGGACGCCTTACGGCGCATCCCCAAGATTAGATGCTTGAGTATCCTTGGATATTTACATTGTGTGCCTTGGGAATCCCCAAGCTTGAACTGTTGCCTCTCCTTCTTCTCCTCATATCGAGACCTCCTCCATCTTCGAACACCTCATCCATAAAAAAGTTAACAGAAGACTCATAAGATCCGTTAGTATAATAAAGCAAAATACTACTTTGAGTACTGTTGCAAATCAATTCATATTTTATATTTTCATTATCCCTGTTATATTATAAATTTTGTAGGGCTTACATCACCAATAAAATCGATAGTTTCATCAAAACAAGCAAACCAATGCATCAAAAACAGAATTTGTCTTAAACAAGACAGTCTGTAGTAATCTGAACTTTGACAATACCTATGTAAATCCAATAATTCTGAAACATTAGGAAGAAATAAACATTTTTTATAGGAATTCTTTGTAAAAATTTCAGAAACGTATAACCTTGCAGTGAAAAATGAAAATTCACGCACTACAACAAAAGTTTTTTTTTTACACCGCACAAACCAACAAGCAATCTAATCATCCTAAAGGAAAATCTTGGCACATTATTTTTATTATACAATGGATTTGTACAAGGGGATAATTATTTTTGTTGGAAAAGTTTCCATGATTCAAGATTCACAAAGTTTCCATGGGCATGAACAAAAGTTCAAGGACGTCCCCCACTTCAACGATGCTCATCATCGCTCTCACTTTCACCTTTCCTTTTATGAAGTTTTAGGTTCCCCTCTATATTTTTTGGTTTTTGAAACTTTATAAATGCACACAACAAAAATAGATGACTCTCTAAAACTTTTGGGTTGTTTTCCTAGCAGCACTTTCTTTAAAGTCATTATGCTAGGCATAAAGTGCTCAAGTAATTGATCCACCCGGATCCCAACGTATATCAAAGCCAATTTTAATTAACAATGATTTGTAATTTAGTAGTGAGCACAAAGTGATATATATATATCATGCAATGACGAATTCTAACTCTCTTCCTATGCATTGGCATGTCATAAAAGAACAATTCATTCACACAAAGTAAATGCCAATACATAGCATAAGTAGGTCCTTGCAATTTTATACATAGAGAGATGAAGATTTGGTTCCTTTATCATAATAATTGCAAGTAGGAGCAGCAAGCACATGCATATTATATTAATCAAAATCATCATGTGTAGTCGCAAGACACAACCCATCAATATAATCCTTAACAAGAGCAAACTTCTCCGATAAAAAGACAATAGGACTATCATATGTGGGTGCAATAGCAACAATTTCATGCTTAACATAAGGAAATATAGAAAGTTCATCTCCATAAGCATAATTCATATTGGCATCTTGGCCACAAGCAAAGCAAGCATCAAGTTCATCAAAAAGGGATATTTCAAACGAATCCAAGGGATCATAGCAATCATCATAGCATTCATCCTTCGGTATGTGAGAAGGGTAATTAAACAATGTATGAGTTGAAGAGTTAATATCATTAGAAGGTGGGCACGGGTGATCAATCTGCTCTTCCTCCTTTTATTCTTCGCTCTCCTCATCATCTTTTTCATCTAATGAGCTCACAATTTCAGCAACTTTTCCCATAGATCCCTGCAAAATATTAGTCTCTTCCAAGGTAGCGAACATTCTCTCAATAAATTAAATAATATAAGCATTGCATTCATAATTATCGTAACAATATTTAAGTATGGCAAGAATTTTAGTTTCGTAAGAAACATCATCATCATACTTTTCAATCAAAGAAGCAGTTTCATAAGCACCTTTAAAAGTAAGAAATTATTATTTTCGTTCCACATCATAGTAATCATAAATACCTTTACATAAGAAGCCAAGGTTTCATTATCATTAAACTTACATTGAAAGGGACGGTGCAGAGCCTCTATCTTGGAACAACAAATATAATCACATTTCAAGCATGCATCCCAAGCAAACCATTCCAGTATTCTAATTTGATCCCACAAGTGTTATACCTTTTTGAGATAAGCGATAATCCCTAAATTACTCACGTTCATCCAGTATGTATCCCATTATAAATTTCCTTGAGGATTTCTCAGGATTATTGAAGGAGTAATTAACGTGTTTCACACAACTAGCATCGAGGGTTTTAGGAGGTTCCCCATCTCCATGAGTAGCAAGTACCAGTAAAAAATTTGGTGTTTCGTGTTCCATATCCATAACTAAAGATATAAAACAACTAAAAACAGAAAATACAAATTACTTACTGATAAAGCAAACAAGCACACACGAGAATATTCACCCCACGCTATTTCTCCCCGGCAACGGCGCCAGAAAAATGTCTTGATAACCCGCAAGTGTAGGGGATCGTTTGTAGCCCCCTCTAGTGGATCTCTGATCCATAATTCATTTTCTATTCCAAAAATAATCCAGAAAAAGTTTCATCCAATTCCAGGAACTTTAATTTCTGCACAAAAATAACACCAAGGTAGTTCTACTGAAAACAACGTCAGTCCGGGTTAGTTCCATTCAAATCATGCAAATTAGAGTCCAAAACCAGAGCAAAAATGTTTGGAAAATTACATACGTTGCACGCGTATCGAATATCAATGTGCTTGATAACTCACAAGTGTAAGGGATCGTTTGTAGCCTTTTTCGATAAGTAAGAGTTGAATCCCAACGAGGAGCTAAAGGTAGGACAAATATTCCCTCAAATTGTCTCAACCACTGATAAAACTCTATGCACACATAATATTTGCTTTATCTTGAAAAAGAATGAAACTAGTTTGCGGGAATAAAACTACGGGTACTTTCTAAGAAAATAAACTTAGTAGTGCAGTAGCAAGCTTTTTGTAACACAAGAGAAAGTTTATCCCTAGGCAATTGAATATGATACGATAGATACTTGTTATATGCAATGAGGGAGAAGCATACGCTAACACACTATCCATACTTGGACCATATGCACTTATGATTGGAACTCTAGCAAGCATCCGCAACTAATAAAGATCATTAAGGTGAAACCCAAGCATAGCATTAAGTATCAAATCATCTTTACTCCCATACGCCATAACCAACCTACTCGGGTTTATGCTTTTGTCACTCAAACAACCAGCCATAGGCAAATCATGAACATATTGCAACATCCTATAGCGGGGATCCCTCACGCTTGCGCGACACAGAGGGCACCATAGGACAACACCATATCAACATAAAACTCACATCCATAACATCATACCACAATTAACCCATAGGACAAAAGACATCTACTCAAAAATCATAGGATAGCCAAATATCATTGGCAAATAATATATGGAGTTGAGCACCATGTTTAAGTAGAGATTACATCGGGGAAGAAAGGTGTTACACCTCTGCAAGAGGGGGAGAGTGTTGGTGTTGACGTCGGCAAGATTGTTGATGTAGATCGCTGTCATGATGCTTCCCCTGACGGCACTCCGGTGCCACCGGGAGAGAGGGGGACAGATCCCCCCTCCTTCTTCTTCTTCCTTGGCCTCCCCCTAGATGGGAGGATATTTCCACTTCTTGTCCATGGCCTCCATGGCGGCGGAGGGGCAGGAGCTCCTCCGAAATTAGATTTCCCTCTTTGTTCTCTTCTGTTTCACGTTCGTGTTTCTAGCTGAAAACCATTTCTTATATTCTCGAATATGCGTAACTCCAATCGGGCTGAAAATTTGAGGGGGTTTTACCCAAAAATTCGCTTTCCTGTACCCAATGGAGAGCTCCAACCGATAAATGAGGTGGGCGCAGTCCACCAGGCCGTGTTTGGGCCCTAGCATGCGCCCTGGTAGAGGGTGGAGGCCGCGAGACTCCGTTTGCGTTGATTCCACTTCTCAAAATTCATTAATATTCCAAAAAAATCTCTGTAATTTTTTTATCGCGTTTGGACTTCGTTTGATATGGAATTTCTACCGAAAACACACACAAAAAACAGGAACTAGCACTCGGCGCTGGATCAATAGGTTAGTCCAATAAATCATATAATTTTTTGCCAAAATTATGTGAAAGTTGTATAATATTGGCATGAAACAATCAAAAATTGTAGATACAACGGAGACGTATCAGTGCTTCATCCTTGAGTATTTCACAGGGTTGTGGGAGGTATTGATAGTAATCTATTGTCCCAAATGAGAGGGATTTTCTTCAGAATGACGCCATAGTCCTTGAGAGTCTTCTTCATCCATAGGGAATGAGAGTAGCAGGCATCAACGGCAATATACTCATCCTGACTTGTGGAAAGAGATACACAATTCTGCTTCTTCGAGGACCAGCAAACTAGAGACCGTCCAAGGAAATGACATGTGCTATTGACTTTTGGTCCATGCGATCTCTAATATAATCAGAATCAGAAAATTGAACTATATCAAAATGTGATCATTGGGATACCATAACCCAAGCGTTGGTGTGTGAGCAAAATTTTGAAGAATTCGTTTCACACCTTGGTGGTGTGATTCCTTCGGTGCCGTTTGGAATCGGGCACACATGCAAACACTAAGCATTATATCTATCCTAGATGCACGAGGTATAACAACTAATCATAGAGCGATATACCTTCTGATCAAAATCTTCACCATTTTTGTTAGTGTCAAGATGGCCATTGTTGGCATTTGTGTTCTGAGGAATTTGGAGTCTTGCATGGCGAATGTCCTATGGCAATCCTTGAGGCTTCTCCTAAGAGATGAATATGCCATTTTGTTGTTGACGAATTTGAAGATGTTAGAAGAATTTCAACTCCCCATTATGGACATCTCATATTGTATAGGCATCATGTAGCCATATTGTTTGTTTATGTTTGTCGCTGCAACCATAGATAATATCATCCACATCTTTTTGGCATAGAAATAGTTCACCATTATAAGATTCGGTGAAAATAGTAGGGTAAAGTGAACCGGGTTTAAACCCCTTTATCTTTAGGAACTCCTTCCAAATGTCATACCAAGCCTGAGGAGCTTGCTTCAGGCCATAGAGGGCCTTTTTTAGCCGGGGACTTTGTAAGGGTGCTTTGGGTCTTCAGAAGCAAGGGGTTGAGCAACATATACTTCTTTCTCAAGCATATCATTGCAGAATGCACTTTTCACATCCACTTTATATAAGCAGACATTGTTATGGTTAGAATAAGCAAGAAGTATACTGATTTCTTCAAGCCATGCAATAGGAGCAATGGTTTCATCGACACAAATCCCCTGAACTTGTGTATAGCCATGAGCTACAAGAAAGGCGTTATTGCTCACCACTTGGCTATTTTATGTTGCTTGTCATGGTAGATCCACTTTGGTGCCTATGATATTGTGCTCGCATGGATTAGGGCGTTTGACAAGTCCCTAAACACTGATGAGATTGAATTGGTGCATTTACTCTTGCATGGCTTGAATCCACTCAGGCTCCACAAATGATTCATCAACTTTGGTGGGCTTTGAGATAGATACAAAAACACCGTGACCACAAAAGTTAGCTAATTGTGGACCTGGTGCATTGATGTTGTCGATGATCTTAACGTTGTGCACTTTATTTTCCACTCGTGGATCTGCAGGTCAAAGATTTCATTGTTGTTGACCATCTTATCCAGAGTCATTTTTGGCAGCATTTTCACCAGGTTCAGGAATTTGATCATGACGAAGAATGATCACTTCATCATCACTAGTTTCTTCAGTAGGCACAATTTCACCGGTACCCATCAACTTGATTGATTCCTCAAGATGTAATTCATTTACCATAGGAGGTAGGTGATCTCTTTGCGAGGCATCACCGAACCGCACATTTACAATTTCAAGAATGTTGTTGTGATAGGTGTTGAAGACTTTGTAGGCATGCGGGTTCTTACCATAACCAAGCATAAAAACTGCATGGGCTTTCGGTGCAAATTTGGTTTCTTATCTGTAAGAAGTTCATATGGAGACTTCTTAAGGAATTGGTGAAGATATACCTAGTTGATGATGTGACATGCGATGTCCATTGTTTCGGGCCACCGGCTATCCAGTGTCTTGTATTCGTCAAGCATAGTGTGTGCCATCTCAATGAGAGTCATGCTCTTGCGCTCCACGACTCCATTATCCTGAGCAGTATAGGCATCTGATAGCTCATGAGTGATCCGGAGAAACATCGATATAGTCATCAAGGTCGGTGTTATTGAACTTGGTTCCACTTTTGGTCCTAATGTGCTTGATCTTGATACCATAATTCATCATGGCCCGGTTTGAGAATCATCTGAAGACATCCTGCACATTAGTTTTGAACATTGTGGTATGCACCCATGCATGTGTAATGAGAGAAGTCGTCAATTATGATGAAACCATATAGAAATGCAACATTGGTTAGCGTAGAATATTGAGTAGGACCAAAAATAACCATATGAACGATTTCAAAGGGAAGAATAGTAGTAATCATTTTATTCAAAGTGTGTTTGGATCTCACCATCTTTCCAGATTCACATGCACCACACAGATGGTCCTTGTTGAACTTGATGCCCTCGATGCCAATGACACGCTTTTTCGATCATGAGGGTGTTCAAATTCCTCATGCCAGCATGTCCTAAACGTTGATGCCATAGCCAACATTCCAAAGCTTTTGTGAGAAGGCATGTGGCAGGTTGTGGTCCTAGGAAGAAATCTCAAATGTACAATTCACATCTTCGAATCCCTTCAAAGACTTTGGATTTGTGAGAGACCATCAAAAAATGCAACAATATTTGCGAAAGATGACAATCATATAAAGATCACAAAGCATTGAGACTGCCGTGAGGTTGTATCCAAGGGATTTGACAAGCATCAGTTTATCCATGTGTCAATCCTTTGAGATAGCAACCCTACCTAGACCCAATACCTTGCTTTTACTTTTGTGAGTGTATGTGATATGGTTATGAGAGGATGGACTTAGAGGTGTGTCCATGAGTGATGGTGTCCTGGACTAAGTGGTACTAATCTATACGGGCCTCAGTACATGCACCGAGCTTATGGCCCGTCGATCATCAACGGAAGGACTACCAAATCCAAGAACCTCAATGTAATCAGGATGGAAACCTCTAAGACTTGACATATACTTCAAGCATTGCAGTTTAGTCGGCGTGTTGGACTTCCACCATGTGTATGACTTAGGTACCCCCCGTTGCATATATAAGCCGAGGGGTTTAGTCTTTAGAGGCACGATTACCATCCTTATGGTTTTCAACACAATCATACGATCTCGAGGTAGATCTTCTTGTACTCTGTACTCCATCACATCAATACAATCAAAGAAGGACATATGGTTTTACCTCTTTGAGATGTCCCGAACCTGGGTAAATATCGTCTCCCTTCGTCCCTTGTTACCATTGTTCCTAGACCTACAACTCGGGACCCCTAACCTAGATCTGTTGGTTTTAGCACCGATATTGGTGTCCCATACAGATCTTGCCGTACGGTCGCTTTAGAATAATGGATGCATCATTCAACGATCAAACCCAAAACGCCGTATCTTTTGCGCCAGACTTTCTAGTCACCAGATCAATCAAAACCCAAAAACATATCGGATCGCCCCTCCTCCGTTAAGAGCCGAAGGGCGACAATCTCAAATTTATGGCCAAGTCACGTTCCCAATCTCCTAACTTGATCAGTGATCCTCACGTGCCGATAGACAAAGTATTGGCATGCCAAGCGATGGAGGATGGCAAACCTGACCAATCAAAGGGAGCATGGAGCTCGGACTTGAAAATCAGCCCTACTAGTTAAGCATGAGTGTTGCAACCTCGGGAGGAGCACTTTGGAGCAGTACTCCCACAACAAGTCGGGGTCAAATTTTTGATCCCACCCACCCCCACATTGAGTACTATCCGAATAACCACTACAAAATATGCTTTTTTTGCGACGTTTCACTTGTGTCATGTATAACCCTTTTCGTCGTGAAAAATACCCCCTTGGAGTTTTCTGCCATCACCCCATCCATCACAGAAGCGCCATCATGGAACATAAAATTTTGAGAGTACCACTTTTTAAATCGCGCAAGATCGCATTTTCGGTGATGGCCTAGAATGTCACCTATGATAGCCCAATAGGTTGCGTAAGATCATTATGGCGATGATAATCTGTCACAGGTGATCTGTCGAGGGTTTGACTGATCAAAGAAGCAGTTGCTGGCGTGGCTTCTTCCATGTGGTTCCGCCGTGGGTTTTATCGCCGACGGTCCCGTCAGTAATAACTCATAGTAAATTTTGATCAGTTAACGCTGCCGACATATGTGCCTAGAAGATGTTGACATGGCTGCTTACATGTGGGACCAGACGGTGCTGATGTGGCTTTTTACAGGTGGGTCCGAACGGTGCTGACATGGCTGCTTACAAGTAGGGACACGACTGTGGTGACGGTTACAATTTTCGTGACCAGTATCGTCATAGGTTTTATTATAGCGTCAAAAATGTGCACGATTGATTTTGCAGGCCAATTTGAATTTGAATTGGAGAAAATTAAAAATTTAACATTGCCATCACAACTCTTATTATAACAACAATGGTGTCGAGGTACGACAATCTATGCGACTGGCGAAGGACTCCTTTACGTTTCGACTGTGGGGATCGTCGTGCGTAGAGAGTGGAACTAGCTATCTGCACACCAAGGATTTAAGTCCACTCCGAGGTGTATTACCCTATGTCATGTGTTTTGGTGGATTATATGTGTTCTCCAAGTTACACAGAGCGCAGCTTGCCGGCATGGATGCGCCGGAGTGCAACTACTACATGCAAATGGACAAAGGTTCGATCCTTGTAAAAGTTACCATGGACCTCCTTTTGCTGTGCAAGGGGTTACCACAGTGGCAAAACAGTAAAGACACTATGATGGTAGTGGTTACAATGCCACCTATATAACTCTGATGGCTTAGGGAAAACGCATTAAATGCGACGTGAGGTGCCACACCGGTGTCGTCTCCCGGCAAGGATGGCCCCTCCTTCCATGTTGTCCGCCTAACTAACTCTTATTTCTTTGCCAGACCACCAGGACATGTGCTAATATAGGTATATTAATCCTCAAGAGTTTCCATGTGCGCCGATAGGCTCTACCTATTCACCTGCCCGCTCGACACCTCACTGATAAGTGTCAATCAGGCTGTTGAGGTGGAGCAGTGTAACACCCCAAAAATTTAACAATGGTTTTATTAATTCAAATTTGGCCATGAATATTAATTTATTTTTATGGATCCTCTATTGGTTTCACAACCTTCCCGCTTCTCTATTTTCTAAAACTCTACCCTCCACGTAGAAACCCCTGTTCAAGAATTCGTCCGATTAACCAGATAACTTGCCGATTAATCCCTACTCGTAGGGGTCATTGAGTAGCCGATTAAGTGGTTAATCACCCGATTAATTGATTAAATGGCCAATTAACTTGCCGATTAGCCTATTAATCCCCTACTCGCCGACCAGCCGAGCAGCTACCAGTTAACGATTTCCTCAACAATGGTAGAAACTTTGGAAAATATTACGGGACTTGAGTGTTTTATTAAAACAAGTTATTTCATTTTTCAAAGTCCATCGGTATTTATATTCATGATTAGACTTGGCCAATTAATTCCTTTAAATGGCATTTTAAATATTTTTGAATACTTATATTGCACTACAATCTTTTCAATTGTTTCTTTAAAAATCCCATAAAAATTTGGAGATGTCATGTGATGACTACTGATGCATTTTATGTAAAAACCCAACCTGGTATTTTGAAAAAATTAAGCAAACCATCCTCTTTTCATTTCTGGCCCATTTTGATGTTTTGAACTACAACCCTATTTTCTTTTGCTCTAATGGTCCTGAGAGTTTTCCTACTTGTAGTCCCTCCAACCAAACTCTTAAGTCTAGGAGACTAGTCTCAATAAAATAACTTAAGTTCATGAAACAATCCCTTGTTGTTTCTGTCCAGAAATGAATTTCACCAAATATTACATTATCAAGATTCCTATTTTACCAAACCAACCAGACCATCATCATTAGCATCTAAAGAGACCTCACTCTGGAGAATTTGGTCGCAAGCAAACCTTTCTAACTAGCCCTAGCATTCTGTCAAGCACCCTCTATGAATGGCAGGAATTGGCATACTCATATTTTTGCATTGGGGATTGGCTCATCTGGCCAAACCAGCATGTCCCCTAGCCTTGCCTTGACCATTATCCTAACTCTGTGAAGTTTTATTTGCATCGGAGCCATCTATGTAGGTTCAGCATTTCGTTGAACGCTTGGCGTGTGTGCTTTGGGCGCGGCCAGAGCGCGCATCACGTGCTGTCATTCGCGTTGCCATGCCTACCTACTACGCCCGTGGCTTTCCCCTGCTAGAAGAGCCACTCCAGTGCCCTCTCTTGTTTGCTAGAGAAGCCCCCACCGTCTCCCTCCACCTCGCAGTGCCGCCGTTGTAGCTCCTTGGCGGCATGCCATCGTCCACGACCGCCTGAGCCCTGGTCGGCGCCGCCAAAGCTTCCTCCGCTCGCTAGCTGCCCCCTGGAGCAGTGTTGGAACTCTTTCACTAGCTCCTAGCCTTGCTTGCCTTGCCATGTCGCCCCTCCGCAGCCTGCCGAGCTTATCCGCGGAAGCCACGAGAACCGCCATTGCTCGCCTATATAAGATTCCCCCGAGCTCTCAGCGCATTGCATAACCCTCCCTACTACCGTATTAAGCCTACCATAGAAGTGAATTGACCAGAACCAGCCATCTCCCTCCACTACAAGAAATATGTCAACTTGTGACCTTCTGTCAATGACCCTGGAAGAAATGATCGTAAATCTACGACCATTTGAGACCAATTGGTCGTAAGCTGTTCGGAGGTCTCCAAACCCTCAACTATAATGACCATTTTGGTCAGAAAGGTCGTAATTTCCTTACACGAAATGGTCGTAAATGAGACAACACTGGTCCGCTGCCTTATTTCTAGCTGATCACGACCAATACAGATGGTCACAACCTTGTAAATTGTGGTGGGTTGCGATGACTAGGTGCCACCTCATCATTTTTGCCTATGTGTCATGTCCATGTGTCTATTTTTGCCCTAGGTTGTGAAGCAACCTATATTTCTGTTATTCCCAAAATTCCCAAACAATTCTCATAAATTCTTTGGATTATATCTTTGTCCAATATGTCAAAACCTTCCTTTCCTAGTTCGAAAATAATTTAAGAATATTCATTTTCCAATTTTTTTCAAAAGAGCACTTTGTGAAGGAAGTGATATTTATATATTCTTGATTGCCCTCAAAAGTTTTGGGCACTCTTTCCTATCCAAATAATTGCCTCATGACAAAATTCAGCTCCATTTTCCTAGTAAATCTTCCTCGGCAAATTTCCAAAGTTTTTGTTCAGCTAGAAGCTTTGCGAAGGAAGTGCTAGCTAAGCATATCCTAATGAGTTGAATTTTTCCCATATCTTCTATGTTCCCATATAGTAGCTCTCCCCAAAAAATTAGCCCCATCTAACAATCCATGAGAGCTCACCATCCAGTCTTTGTTTCTGGTAATATTTTCAGTTTGTGAAGCAACTATATTTTATATTGCTTTATAATTGCTGCAAATTTACCAGGACATGACCCTTACCATAGAACCTCCCTCCACCAAATTTTAGCTCATTTAATTTAACCACTTTCCCTCAAAATGTTTCCTAATTTTCTGTTCAGTGGAGAGCATTGTGAAGGAAGTACCATTTTTATATATCCAAATGGCATGAAATTTATAGAGTGACTTCATACTCCCAAATTATCATCCTTCTCCAAATTGCAGCTCAATCAAATCAACTATGTAAGACTAGGTTCAATTTCTATTTTATGGCCAGATTGGCACATTGCAAAGGAAGTGCTATCTAGACCCCTCCTATTACCCTTAAACTTTTTGGGCTCTCTTCCATGCCCAAATCACTGCCACATGATAATATTCAGCTCAATTTTCCAAGTAACTCTTCCTCAGAAAATTTACAAAGTTTCTATCCGGAGAGAAGCTTTGTGAAGCAACTATATTATATATTACTTCATTATTTCTGAAAATTTACTAGGGTATACCAAACCTATGTAACTTACCTACACCAAATTTGAGCTCATTTCATTTATCCAGTTTCTCTCACTAATTTTCCCTAGTTTCTGTCCAGAGAAGAGCATTGTGAAGGAAGTACCACTTTGGCATGTCCAAATGGTATCAATTTTATACACTGCTTTCATATGCCCAAATAATCATCCTCCACCAAATTTCAGCTCAATCCATTCATTATTTTGAGCCCAGCTTCAACATTCATATTTTTTTCTAGTGTGGCACTTTGCAAAGCAAGTACCACCTATGATCCTCCATTTGAGATGAAAATTTGTGAAGACAGCCTTCTTAGTAGAGGATCATCCTCAACCAAAACTCACGCCCATTATACATGTGCATTTCCCGTACCGCTTATCAAACACTTGATTGCTAATTCATGTTTGAGGATAGTTCGGTCTCTTCGTGAGAATATTATGTTGTCATTTTCATCCTAGCACCTACCTGGGGAGTGCCCAACCCACTATACATTCCTAGGCCTCCTAGAATGCATGACAACACCATGGTCACACGGTGACCACGCGACAGGCATGCGAGTTTACGTGCTCTTGAGTTGAGGCACTCGGCAACTGTCCAAACCTTGATGTATCGCCACCAAACCTTGTTTTTCTGATTAAATAGATACTTATGTAACTAGAAATGATTTTTGGAAAAAATAAAGAGCAAACTATAAGGCAGCTGCAGTTCAAATTTGTCTCGGTTCCTATTGAAACGACGGAGTTTTGTCTTTTCCACTAGAGGTGGATCGAAAGCTTTTGGCACCAAAATATTCTGTCAATTGTGCATTAAATAGGGCCTAATATTTTATAAAAATGTTTTTGTCCAATTTTGCAACAAATATTTGTTAGGTCATTCACAAAAAAACTCATTTTGGGCACTCGAAAAAAGGAAAATGAATTTTTTGTGCAAAGAAAATGAAAAATCCCTTTGGCAACATTGTTTTCCATTTCAACATGCACCCTTGTGCACAATATGAGATCATTTGAAAAAACTATGCCATGAATGTGGCCATAAGATTGATTATTTGGCTCGAAAGCCATGAATCTTCACACATGATAGCTCATTTCTGAGAAAACTTTTTTAAAATAATTACCGTATAACAAGTTTATTATTTTTCCTGGTAACTTGGTTACATATGATAACACAACGCGAAGGTTTTGCATTTTTTAGATTGTTGTTGAATTATTTATGCCCGTTTCAAAATGCGGTCGAAACGGCGGGCATGACCGTTCATAGCTAGGGGTTGAATCTTGCCAAAATTGTGTTGTATCTATGATTAAATAGATACTTCTTTACCTATAATTTTTGTTTGGAAAAAATCATGAGC